>CM037876.1:303042292-303751908 GCA_021292165.1 Shinisaurus crocodilurus
GAGTTTTGAACCTTCTCATCATTTTTTTTAGCAGCTCTAAATTCATCTGAGGTGGGATTACGTTGTACCCTTTTCTGAAATAGTTCAGATTCGATTCAAATGCAACCTTTCTAACATTTTACTTTAACAAGCTCCGGCTCTTGGAGACCGGCCTTTAACCACAGCCTTCTGCCTTGTGAGAGATCTCCAATACAGCCTTCAGCACTGAAGAAATTGGCCGGCCCTCCCTGGTGCTAAGTAAATAAAAGTTAAGAGCAGGAATGGGCCTTGTCATGTGCTGTGAGGACTTCAATAATTGATACCAACTTATGTGAAAGCCATTGCCCAGAAAAATAAATGAAACAGAGTTCTTGATTCACTAAAAGGTTTCCATCTGATTAAATCTAACGCTTATAGGCTCCTTGTACCAGTGCCATTAGGGTGAACCGATCAATCAAGGATAAATCCACTAGCTCAGCCTTCCCCAACCTGGTGCCCCCCAGATGTGTTTATTTACTTCTTTATTTCATTTACAGCATTTATATACTGTAAATGTAAGAGCCAGTGAGGCGTAGTGGTGAGAGTGTTGGACTGGGACTCGGGAGATCCGGGTTGCTAGGGATGTAACGGTTCGCCCCGCACGGGCGTAGCGGGCCGAGATCGGCCCCGCTCACGTCTACGCGGGGCACGTGCGGGCCTAATGGGCCTACCTTGCCCAGCAGCGACTCGCCTCTCCACGGCGAACCGCCCGCGCCGCCCGCACCGGTCCCGTTGCGTCACATCCGGCCCCGGAAGTGACGGGATGAGACCCTGCGCAGGCGCGCTGGACCCCTGCGCGACGTATTGCGCCTGCACAGGGTCCCCGTCCCGTCACTTCCGGGGCCGGATGTGACGCGACGGGACCAGCGACGGCGGCTCGAGCGGTGCGGAGAACTGCTCCGCGACGCTCAGAAGATTGAGGTGGGGGGCCACTGCCGTGGAGAGCCAAGCCAGCAGAGAGCGCAAGCCCCGCCCCAAGGTTCATGGCACATCCCTAGCTAGTCCCTGTTCAGCCATGAAACTCACTGGGTGACTTTGGGCCAGTCACTGACTCTCAGCCTAACCTACCTCGCAGGGTTGTTGTGAGGATAAAATGGAGAGGAGGAGGAGGAGGATTATGTAAGCCACCTTGGGTTCCTTGCAGGAAAAAAGGTAGGGTATAAATATAATAAATCAATCAATAAATCAATAAAAACCGCTCCACATCTAAACAGATTCCGGAGTGGTGAACAATAACATGTTTTTTAAAAGGTAAAAAGAATAAGACCCTATATTAAAACAGAATATCAGTAAAAACCTGTGGCTGGTCAAACAAAGAAGGCTTCTTGGCATAAAGATGTTTTCAGGAGGCACTGAAAAGAGCACAACATTGGTGCCTGCCTGACCTCCAGAGGCAGGGAGTTCCACAGAAAGGGGGGCACCACACTGAAGGCTCTTCTCCTGGTGGACTCCAATCGGGCCATAAGTCCATGCAGAACCATCAGGAGCATGCCATCTGATGACCTCAGTGGCCAGGCAGGTTGATATGGGGGAAAGCATTCTCTCAACAACTCTGGTGATGGAGCTCAAGTTTGGCTGATTTGCCCATCCTTACTGGTGTCCAGGACTTGGACTAAAAATAGATTGATGCTTAAAAAGCATTCTCTGCACATGTGTATTCTTCGGTGACATCCAGGTAGAGGGGGCATGCAAAAGTGTAAACAAATGCAAAGGCAGGGTTTTTTCCCAGTGAAGGCAGGGGTGGCATCTTCTCTTAAAGATGTTCTTTTGTTTGTGTCTGGAGAAGGAAGACACATTTGGAGCAGCAACAACGTTCACCATTAAATAATGTGAATCCATGCCATAGTTGTCCATCTGGGCATGGCTACAGCAATGGGCTATGGATTAAAAGACAGGTCTACATGCTTTGCATGTGTTAAAACAAGCTCTTAGATTAGAAAGAAAGGACCAGTACTGAGTACGAGAGAGATTTAACTAATTTTGAAAAGATGGTCATGTCTAGAGACGGCCTACCAGGTAATGCATCAACAAGAGGTATAACAAGGGATTTATATAGATTGATCCAAAAAGCAAAAGAACAAGAGGATCAGCTTAAGACTGTATGGGATAATGAATTTGAAGAGGTGACCTCGAAGGTGGGGTGGAACAATATATGGGATAGACGGATTGTGAAAATGATGTCAATTAGGATAAAGGAAAATTTTTATAAACTAATTTGGAGATGGTATTTAACTCCAGTAAGATTAAATAGAATAGATAATAATTGTTCTGCATTATGTTGGAGAGGATGTCAGGAAAAAGGGACATATGCTCATATGTGGTGGAGTTGTAAAAATGTATTGGTGTTTTGGCGAGAGGTTTTTACAGAAATATCGAAAATTATTGGTACTAATTTAGAGGTCTGTCCAAAATTAGCATTGTTATCAATAACTGAGAAGCTTATTTGTGATCAAAATACGAAGGAGTTAATTGTAAACTTGTTAACTGCGGCCAGGCTAATGATAGCGAGAAATTGGAAAGTACAACATGTTTTCCTAATAACAGACTGGTATAAGGAAGTTTGGGACATAGCCCTAAATGATAAACTAACTAGTAGTATCAAATGCAAAAAAGGATTGCTAATGAAGAATAATTTTATGGAGATATGGAATCAATTACTAGACCATGTATTAATAAAGGGGAAGGGTAACATGCCTTGTCAGGATATGTTATATTTTTGGAATTTAGACTTTATTTGATCAAGAGGATAGAAGTATATTAATTGGTCCCTTGGAGGGTGGGGGGGAGCACTTTATGATTTATTGTATGTTGATTATGTTATATTTGTGTGATAATTTTGTATTTTGCTAAATATATTTTCTGTGTTATAATTTGTTTTGAAAAATAAATAAAATATTAAAAAAAAAAAAAAAAAAAAAAAGGACCAGTAGAGATTCATCATCAGGCGATCACTCGTGACCGAGTAAGATTGTCTTCCGGGATAAAAGGAGGAAATTCTAAAGAAGATTGTGTAGACTCTAGCGATGGGTCCGTAAGTGACTGTGGAGGCCAATTCTAGATCCACACAGCTTCCCACAGTGAGGACACAGGTTACCAGATAGAAGATGGTCCTGTAAAGGATTCATTTGACGTGCTTTTCGCTTAGCACGTTTCTCCCTTTCACCTTGCACTCGGGCTTCTTCAAAGTCCATGGAACCTTTGTGAAAGGCCAACCTCCATTTAGATCGTTCATGGGCCAGAGCTTCCCAGTTTTCGATGTTTATATTGCATTTTTTTAGATTAGCCTTATGAACATCTTTAAACCTCTTATATTGACCACCGATATTCCGCTTTCCATCCTTGAGTTGGGAGTAAAGTAACTGCTTTGGGAGACGGCAGTCAGGCATTCGAACAACATGACCGGTCCACTGAAGTTGGCGTTGAAGGATCATTTTTTCAATGCTAGTAGTCTTTGCTTCTTCCAGTACACTGACATTTGTTCGCCTATCTTCCCAAGTAATTTGCAGGGTTTTCCGGAGGCAACGTTGATGAAACCTTTCAAGGAGGTGGAAGTGACGTTTATAGATAGTCCATGTTTCGCAGGCATACAATAAAGTTGGTAATACAATGGCTTCATAAACCAGTGTTTTGGTCTTCTTACAAATATCCCGATCCTCGAACACTCTATGTTTCATTCGAGAAAATGCGGCACTTGCAGAGCTCAGACGATGCTGGATTTCACTGTCGATGTTAGCTGTAACAGAAAGATAGCTGCCAAGATAGAGAAAATGATCGACATTTTCCAGTATTGTCCCGCCAAGCTGGATAGATGGCATCACCAAAGGATTGGCTTGCACTTGCTGATGAAGCACTTTGGTTTTTTTGATGTTAAGTGAGAGACCAAGTTTTTCGTATGCTTCTGCAAAAGCATTTAGGATAGTTTGGAGATCATCCTCTGAATGTGCGGAGACCATATTATCATCAGCATACTGAAGTTCCACAACGGAGGTTGTAATTACCTTACTTTTTGCTTTCAGCCTGCTGAGATTAAAAAGCTTTCCATCTGTTCGATATATAATTCCCACACCGGTGGGAAGTTTCCCCTTGACAAGATGTAAAACCATGGCGATGAAAATGGCAAATAATGTTGGGGCGATAACACATCCCTGTTTAACACCTGATCCCACTTTAAATGGAGCACCATGAGAGCCGTTGTTGTCCAAAACCGTTGCCGTCATGTTGTCATGGAGAAGTCGCAAGATATTCACAAATTTATTGGGGCATCCAATTTTCATAAGGATAGTCCAGAGAGCTGTACGGTCTACAGTATCAAAGGCCTTAGCCAAATCGATAAATGCCATATAAAGGGGTTGATTTTGCTCCCGGCATTTTTCTTGGAGCTGACGTGCAGTAAAAATCATGTCTACTGTCCCTCTAGAGGGGCGGAAACCATATTGAGTTTCAGGGAGGATCTCTTCTGAAATAGATAGAAGACGGTTTGCGAGAATCCTAGCAAATATTTTACCTGCGGTTGCTAAGAGAGAAATGCCCCGATAGTTTCCACAGTCTGTTCTATCACCCTTCTTAAAGAGGGTGATAATTATGGCATCCCTGAAGTCTTCTGGGATCTCTTCTCTTATCCAGATTTTTTCGATGAGTTTATGAAGATGTTGTACAAGTTCGGGGCCCCCTTCTTTAAAGATTTCAGCAGGAATCCCATCTGGTCCACTAGCTTTGTTGTTCTTTATTTGATTAATGGCTTTTTTTACTTCATCCAAAGTGGGGAGTATTGCAAGTTCCTCTTTAATTTGTTTTTGCGGGATTTGCGAAAAAATCTCATTATCCACCTTAGACTTACGATTTAAAAGGTCATAATAATGCTCTTTCCAACGCAGTGCAATAGACTCTTTGTCTTTTAAGAGTTTGGTGCCATCTTTTGATTGTAAAGGGTTTGTACCATCGGTTTTTGGTCCATAAATGGCCCTTGTGGCCTTAAAAAAGGCCCGTGCATCATGAGATTCTGCAAGTTGTTGAATTTCTTCAGCTTTCTTTTTCCACCAAGCGTTCTTAAGTTCTCTTGTTCTTCTTTGGACCTCAGCCTTTGCGCTAGCGTAGGTTTTTTTCTTGGCAGCGCAGTTAATATCATTTTGCCATATTTGGAAGGCTTTCCTTTTTTGGTCAATTATATATTTAATCTCATTGTCATTTTCATCAAACCAATCCTGATTTTTCTGTGTTATAATTTGTTTTGAAAAATAAATAAAATATTTAAAAAAAAAAAAAAAAAAAAAAGGACCAGTAGAGATTACAGGCCACTGGAGAAGAGTATAAGCACATTTAGCATGCCATGCTGCAATGTTGAGGGTAACGGGAATATAGAGGGTCTGTCTCAGGCGGCATGGCAACTTGTTTTTATTACTGTTTAATTTATTTTTAGTTATTATTTCATTTATATCCTGCCTTTTCCCCTCTTGTAAGGAACCCATGGTCCTCCTCCTCTCCATTTCTTTTATTCTGACAACAGCCCTGTGAGGTAGGTTAGGCTGTGAGTCAGTGACTGGCCCAAAGCTTCATTGCCCAGAACCCCGATGTCCCAAGTCCCAGTCCAACACTCTAACCACTACACCGTACTGCCTCTCAATGTTACAGAACATTTCCCAATGGTCTGAAGTAGCCGTGAGCAGCAAAATACTGCAGGCAGCCAGCTGCCATGTAGGGGTGTCCAGAAACCGGGGGGGGCACCTCTGCGGTGGGCCCCCCCTGCCACTCGATCCTCCGCGGCACAGAGTGATTCTCTGCGCCGCTTGAGCCGACCACAACAGGACCGGTGTGGGCGGCATGAGCGGCTCGCCGCGGAGAGGTGAGCAGCCGCTGGATCCCGGTAAGGCCCGCTCGCCTCTTGTGGGTATGAGCGGGGCCGATTTCGGCTCCGCTACGCCTGCTCGAGGCATGCAGATACATCCCCAGCACGTCCTCCATCCCATAATACCCATAATTTGGAGGGCTTTAAAAGGGGCTTGGAAAAATTCATGGAGGAGAAGGCCATCATTGGCTACTAGTCCTGAATGGCTATATGCTACCTCCAGTATCAGAGGTACTCCGATACCTCTGTACTCCAATTACTGGGGAACATGGGTGGGAAAGTGCTGTTGCACTCATCATGCCCTGCTTGTGGAATCCCGTGGACAGCTGGTTGGCCACTGTGTGAACAGAACATTGGACTAGATGGACCCTTGGTCTGATCCAGCAGGGCTCTGCTTATATTCTTATGTTCGTAAATTTCAGGGAGTAGCACTCAGCTCTACTTGAGGTGAACATTACAATCTGCCAAGGGAGGTGCAAAACTCTGTGACATCTCTACCTAGCAGCAAGGCAGTTTGAACCCTCCAATCCCTGGGAGTCTAGGGAGCAACTTCCAAACAACAGGGCCCTTAATGGGAGAGCATCCATCAGAAGTAAGGTGAACTATAATACAAATGTCAGTCCAGAAAAATTGTATGAAACAATGACCTTCCAAAACAATGTGCTTTTATGACTCAAGTATAATTGGATCCTAAGGGAAACATTTTGTGCATCACGTTTACTGAAAACATTAGATAGGGAAAGTCAAGGAAGCCTTCTTTGTATAATTGAGTTAAACCCGGACTTCACAAGCTGGCTGGATTTCAAGGAGGGAGCCTAGTGGTGGCGTGATGATATACACGGAAATATACATGGTGGAGGACGCTGCACTGTGTGTGTGGAAAATCAGACGTTTTAACTTTCTCTTTTACAGTTAACAGGATAGCCTGGGACTAACCATCTTACTTAACAGAAACTGTGAAAATATTGTTATGCCCATTCTAGTACTAGCTCACAGAGTGGGGTCCCCAACTTCTTTGGATCAATGGACACATTTGAAACATGGAGAGAAGATGGTGGTCACTCTCACAAAATGGCTGCTATGTTGGGCATGGCTGGTCACAAAACACTCATTTCCCAGAAGGCAAACTGTTGAGACTCAAAGAAATGTAACTTGCCCAAAAACCTAAGTATAAGGCAGAAGTAGGCTCTGAGCCACAAAGCATAAAACCACTCTTTTCAGCCCACCTTTTTTTTGCTCCAACGGTTTCTCGATTGGGGGGTGGGTGGAAGTCCGGCAAACTTGCCAGGCTCGACCCCCCCCCCCAAGCTCCGCTCACCCTACCTTTTCCCCGGCTCGACTCACGTTCTTGTGAGCCGAGCCAGGGAAGCGACTTCCTGTTTCCGGCACTATGTTGTTTACATAGAAAATGGTATAAGATACGTTTAAAATGACCACGATTTCTCATAGGATTCTCATAGGATCATAGACCTTCGCCATGCCCCCTCCGTGATGAGCTTCCTCCGTGCATTAAAAACATGGCTGTTCAGGTGGGAATATGGGGTGGGTTAGGATTTTAAAAGAATTTTTTATACTGTTTTAATTATCATATTTTATTGTATTGTTTTATTGTACTGTTTTAATTGTACATCGCCCAGGGTGGCCGGGTGGCCGTCCAGATGGGCGATTAATAAATATAAGCAATAAATAAAAAGAGTTGGAAGGGGCCTACAAGGCCATCAAGTCCCACCCCCTGCTCAATGCAGGAAACTAGAGGAGCAGTCTCCCATCCCAGTAATAACCAGGCCTGACCCTGCTTAGCTTTCCACACTCAGACAAGCTGAGCCAGCGTGAGCCACAGGCCTGTTGTTTTGCATAACTTGCGCAAATTGCGGTCATTTTTAATGTATCTTACTTGTACCAGAACCTTAATTTCTGGTGCAAACCTTTGTACCTCCCACAAGTCAATGTTGTAATAGCTTAGGAGGAAATGGCACACTTACACTTTCCCTGCCTGGCAAATGTTTAAATGTGCCCAGTTGGAAGCCACATTGCTCCCGCCGCCACCTTCCTTGGCCTGCTTCAATATTTATGAAGTGGGGATCAATGAGAATATGAATGAGACCATTATTTGCCATTTCTTTCAAGCAGCCGGAGGAAGACTACCCTGCTGAAAATCTCCTTTCCCTGCAAAATTGCCAACATGAAAGTCTGCAGGTGCTTTAGCAAAGCTTTCCGATTCTGGAGATTAACTAATTGTACCGTCATCCATCAGCTTCACAGCATAAGCCGGAGCGAGGCTCTCTCTCCACCCGCCCAGCCTGCAAATCCCAGAGTGATTTAATGGCACTGTTTTAATGGCAAAAAGTGCCGTGTAGGACAAGGTGAATTATGCTGAATTTATTGGGAGGGCAATTTAAACACTGGCAGGATAGTTTATTTTAAAGGCTGAATTGCAAATCAAAGTGAAACCGCCTGCGAAAAACATGGAGTTTAATAGCAATAAAGAAGCATCGCTTCAGGTCACCCATTAACCCTCCCAAGGCTTCCAATTAATGAAACGAGCTAAGATGAAGACTTTTGTGGGAAACAAGTGAAACAAAGCAGCAAGGAGCTGGAATTCGAAGAGCCCGTGACATTTGGCCTTTTCCGTTTGTTGGGGTTAGCGGGTGGGCGAATCTCCCAGTTTGGCTTTCTCCTGCAACTAAATTATTAAAATCTCACGTTCTTTTCCTCCCAAATAAGCAGAACTTTGTTAACATTGGTAAATGCTTATAAAAAAATGATCTGAAACAAAATTCTCACCCATCTGCACTGCTCAAATTCGACAGGTACGTACAACTGTTCCCACCAATAGCGAGAACCATGATATATTGTTGTGAATTGCTATGGGCAATATAGAAATGCAATCGTTATTTATTTATTTATTTATTTAGTTCATTTTCTATGCCACCCAATAGACGAAGCTCTCTGGGCAGTGTACAACAATATTCATATTGTTACAAACAAACAGGTGAACAAACAAACAAGCCTGCCTGCCTGCCTGCCTGCCTGCCATGTAGCTATTAAAGATGAGGAGCCTGTTAGGAAAAAAGGAAAAAAGAGAGTTGGCAACTTTAATTCAGCACTAGCATGGCTGAATTTTAGTGCTAAAATTCATAGGATAGCTCCTATAAAGCTAAAAAAAGAAGATGTAATTGGTAACCCACCCACCCCGCTGACACAGGAGTCACCAGCCTCCACTGGATGTGGAGGGATCTTAACTTTTAAGAGCAGAGCCCCAGACCTAGATGAACAAATCTGTTAGTTTCACGTTTCCCCGCATTCAGATGTTTTTAATGTTAAGGGCGCAATCTTATGTGCAACTTAAGTTGTGCAACTCCCAAATGCAGGGAGTTGCAAGAATTCTTTTCTGTCAAAACATGCATAGGATTATGCCCTAAGTTCTTTTTGTCCCAAATATGGAGAACTACTTTCCGGATTTTGGTAAATTCCTATCAAAAACCTAAACCGAAATGAAATTCTTCTCACCCATCCCGAGAACTTGTGGCCCCTTCCTTAGGACCGCTACAAATTATTTCCACGTGATGCCTTTGGTGATAGCAGCTGTAGCACTTCAAAGTCACTTCGCAGGTCCACATTTGCAGAGCTACTTTGATGCGGTAGATAAAAAAAGACAGGCGTAGCAATCTTATCCTGGGGGGTGAGGCGAATTCTGTGATGGAGAGGGAGCACCACATCCAGTGGAGGCTGGGGACTCCTGCGTCAGCGGGGGGGGGCGCTTTACCAATTTATCTTTTTGTTTGAGCTTTATAGGAGCTATCCGTGATGATGCTCCACAGTGGTGAACCTATTTTGGGGTGGAGTTCAGCACCATGGATAGCTCCTATTATAGGGATGGGCGCTGAGCCCGGTCGCTCAGCTCACGGGGCACTCAGCGAGCACCCCCGCCGCACGAGCCAAGCCAAGCACCAGTTGAGGCACTCGTCAGACTTCCAGGTCCCCGGCACTACGTTTTTTTTACATAAAAGACAGCGCAAATTACGTTTAAATGGCCATGATTGGTGTAACCGGCGCAACGTTTTTTTATGTTAAAAAGTGTGTAAAATATGTCAGAACAACCGTGACTTGCGTGGTGTATGCAAACTAGGCAAATCACGGTTGTTCTCACGTACCGGTATTTTACGCTGTTTTTAACATTAAAAATGTAGCACCGCACCGGTTATGCAAATCACAGCCGTTTTAACATAGTTTACGCTGGTTTTTTTATGTAAAAAATGTAGCGCCAGAAACAGGAAGTTCCTTTCCTTGGCTCGGCTTGCGAGGACGTGAGCCGAGCCGGGGAAAAGTAAGTCAAGCGGAGCTCGGGGGGGGGGTTGAGCCCAGCAAGTTCGCTGAGCTTCCACCCCCCTCCTATTGAGCTCCGTGCACATCCCTACCTATGAAGATAAAACAAAAAGATGCATAGGAGGAGATGGGGTGGCAGAATTTTTCATTTTTCCTCCTATTGATTCCAGTAGGAAGGAAAAAACTACTCCGGCTTCAGGAATGGCTTTATTTGGGGCCTATTTCATAGATTTCATAGATCATAGAGTTGGAAGGAGCCTACAAGGCCATCGAGTCCAACCCCCTGCTCAGTGCAGGAAACTAGAGGAGGGGTCTCCCATCCAAGTCATAACCAGGCTTGACCCTGCTTAGCTTTCCACGCTCAGACAAGCTGGGCCAGCGTGAGCCACAGGCCTGTATCTATTTGTGGGCATGTCAGGCTGTCAGCTTCAGTCCTCCAACCCCCATCTGCAAAATGGGGATAGGAATATTGACCTGCAGTACAGGGTTGTTGTAAGTATTACTGAGATAGTTTACATGAAATTTTAAAGTATAAGAATTGACAGAAATATCCATTTGAAATGTCAAGAAAACAAATGAAGAACAACTCTGTGATAGCTAGTTAAAACTATTTGTCTTCAAATACAAGATACATCACTGCTACAATCCGATGCACACTTATCTGGAAGTAAGCCCCATTGTACATAGTAGGAATTGCTTCTGAGTAAACGTGCACAGGACCGCAGTGCACATTATAGCACTGGCAGCATTAGGAAAACGACTGCTCCTGTAGAGGTACTTTTATTCCAGTAGGGGATAAATGATTGCTAGTTTCTCTGCAATGATTCAGCCATTTCCCTCTTCTCATCCCTTGTGCAATAGCAGGAAATTGACACCTCAGCATAGTTTACCAAACCGTCTCTAACCATTCCTCAACAGACACTTTGTTATTATTTTTAGTCCCTTATGCTTGTACAATGCCACCAGCTATGTATAAAATGGTTATCCTTTGCTCAGCTTTCCCCAACATTTTCCTAATTTGCACAGGCGTAGAATACAACTGAAACAAAGTTTTATAACCCCCACAAAATCCCTCTTTACTGCATTGTTTAATGATATTGTTAGACTTGTTTAGGGCTCAGTCCTATGGGGATGCCAATAACCCTCTGAACTCGGAGGATTATGAGCGGGAGGAGCACGGAGGTAAAGGTTGCCTCTGCCAAACAGCTGGGCAGCCATTTAACCATTTCAGCTGTCTAACTGCGGCACTTCAGAGTGGGAGGGAAGGAGGCTGGGGCACTGCCAGGATATGTTGTATCTTGGTGGCGCCAGTCTCTAGATCCATTTCAATCTGGCTTCGGTCCTGCTTATGGGACAGACACTGCTTTGGTCATCTTGGTGGACATTCTACACTGGGAAGTGGACAGGAGGAGTGTGTCCCTGTCGGTTCTGCTGGACCTTTTGGTGGCTTTTGATACCATCGATCAGGGCATCCTTTTGAGGTGTTTGTCTGAGATGGGACTGGGAAGCATCGTTATATGGTGGCTGTGGTCCTTCTTGGAGGGGCAACCTCAGAAGATTGTGCTGGGGGATTCTTGTTCAATGCTGTGGCCCTTGCCCTGTGGTGGCCCTCAGGGTTCCATCTTATCTCCCATGCTATTTAACATAAACATGAAACCTCTGGGAGAGATGGTCCAGAGTTTTGGGGTTCGGTGGCACCCAACTCTATCTCTCCTTTCTGTCTAAATCCAAGGTAGCAGTGCCTGATGTTGGTAATGGACTGGATGAAGGCAAACAAACTGAAGATTAATCCAAACAAGACAGAAGTGCTTTTGGTCAGGCAACAGGCAGATCAGGGAATAGGGCTTCAACCTTTGTTGGATGGGGTCACACTCCCCCAAAATCGCAGTTTGGGTGTACCCTTGGACTTGGCTCTGAACCTGGATTCCAGGTCTCAGTGGTGGCCAGGATTGCATTTGCACAACTGAGGCTAGTGCGCTAACTGCGCCCATTCCTAGAGACATCTGATCTGGCCATGGTCATGCATGCCTTAGTTACATCCCGTTTGCACTGCTGTAACATGCTCTACATGGGGTTGCCTTTGAAAACTGTTCAGAAACTTCTACTGTACCTTTATTTCAACAAGTATCATTTTTCTCCAGTTACATGAAAAACAGCATCTTTCAAAATAACTTTCTGTACAGTGGACTTCAGTCCACGAAAGCTTATTATGCCACAGTAGATTTGTGAGTCTTTAAGGTGCCACAAGGCATTGTGGCTTTTGAACACAAGAGAACCAGAACTCCCTATCCTCTTCCCGCTTCTATTTGCCTTTCTCTAGCCTAGTTCAAACCCCAGATGCCAAGGAGGACCATGCACCCACCAGAATCTGGCCACATGGATCATGCAAAAAGCAGGTGCGCTCTAGAAAGATGATCGCAGAGCCAAGGAGCTGCAGACACACTCAAGCAAGCCAGCAAGCTGTACACTCGGACATTACTTTGCCCCAAATACAGACATTGCTGCTCATTGAAACCCTTTTTTCAAGAAAACCCACTCATGCTTTCCCCCAAGGTAAGGGGCCTGGGCCAGTTTGGAGGAAGCAACAGATGAGGAAGTCCTCTGGCACTCCATTTGATATGCGAGCAGCTAATGCACCCAAGTTCTTCCTCTTGCCAGGGCCTCGCTCCCTACAATGGCACAGGGCACAAGTACAATTGCCCAGTAGCAAGTGGATAGGCAGGTCTCTGCAGAGTCAGGCACACTCCAAGAAAGTCAGGTGACTGTGGTGCTGTTAGGCAATTTTTGGACTCTGGACTTAATTAAAATAATGAGCAGACTGTGGAAGGAAAAGTGGAAGTCTCCCCTATAGTTTAATAGTCTCCCCTCTGGCGCCTTCATGCGACACTCCCCATTAGTCTGCTAAGGGTGTCGAGGCTAGCTCCCCTAGCCCCTCAAGTTCTGATTCTCTAACTCCAAAACAGCACTGGTCAGAACCCGTGGGAATGGATTCTGAAACGGAAGGGGAGGGGGAGTTAGAAGCGGAGACACTCTGTGTTGATAACACAGACCTAGCTGTGCTGTCAAGGTTGCAGTGGCAGCCGAGCCGATGCCAAGTCTTGCCGGGGAGGAAGGGGGAGTAGAAGAATCTCTGGGAAAGGCGCTCCTAATGGGAGGGGAGGAAGAACTCATGATGGGAGTGGGTGAGCCAGCCTCCGTGACAGATCCTCGTGAGTGATGCCGCCTCCAGAGGCCGGAACAATTGACATCACTTTGTTGTTCCTCTCAATTGGCTAACAAGACTTTTGACCTGCCCTAGGGGACAGAGCAGGTTCTCTGGGTTGTGGTTGGGAGCACGCAAAGATCCTCAGTTCTGGAGCAACTGTAACATTCATGACTTCCCATTGATGGGATAACGGTCCTTGAATTACTTTCTTTACTTTTGTGTAACCCTTTTTTGCAACCACCTGAGTTGCCCTGCCTTTCACTCAATAAAGCTTTCCAAAGAAACCCGGGAGCTGCGCATGGCGTTCTGGCTGGAGGGAGGGGAGTAGGAGCACGAGAGAGATGTGACAGTGGGAGTGATTCCTAAGGTCTCCTAGTAACTGCAAGACTACTGAGTTCAGAGGAAAGGAACAGATGATGGCAACTAGGGTAGCTCTAAAGATCCAGGGCACAGCTCAGAAGATCCAGGGCCCATGCCCAGGTGGGCCCTTTTACAATACCGCCCATGGTTGGGAGGATAAAAGGGAGAGGAGGAGGATCATGTGTGCTGCCTTGGGCTCCTTGGAGGAAAGGGGGGATATAAATGTAATAAATAAGTACGGCCTAAGCCACTGGTAGGGCAAGCAATGTTTAAACTGTTGAAGGAAAGAGGGCAGGCAGAAAATATGACAGGAATCTGCTGCTGCTATGGTAAGCCCTCCTCTCCCATGCAACCACTTCCAAATTTGCCACCTGCAAATACTGCCAGATTTGGGAGGACCCATTTCAGTTTGGCCATACAGAGAAAAATGGGGGGTGGCAGAGGAAAGGACCGGGGGAAATCCTCTTGCTTCTGCTTATTGCCTGTGTCAGCAATCTTCTCATTTCTTAGTCGTCCCCTGTTAAAATGTTCAAAATGGGGTGCGTGTGGCAAAAACGAGCTTTGAGATTATGCAAAACAGACACGGGTAACTTGTACCATGTATTTATTTCTTCTATCTCTGTCCTCCGTGGCAACTTTGACTGGAAGCTTTGAAATCTCCTTATCATTTCCTTAATCCAGTTTCTCACAATTTTCTGCCTGCATTTTGTAAATAATTTTATATAATGTATTTTGCCCAAGTGTTGCAACATTTGGAACAACCAAAATGCACTAGCCCTTTGAACAATGCTGCATGCTCACTTTTTATGGGCATTGTTTATTTATAGTATGTGTTATATAATGAGGATTACTTACTTTTGTCCAACAAAGTCTGTGTTCCATTTGCAAAATAAAATAAAATAAATAAGCCAAAATCAAAACACAGTAATACCTTGGATTGCAAGTAACTTGGTTTGAGAGCGTTTTGCAAGACAAGCAAATGTTTAAATATTTATTTATTTATTTATTTTTACTTGATATACAAGCGATGTCTTGCAATACAAGTACTGTAGCACGGCTTAAATTAAAAATCTCTGTACAAATTTTTTTGGGGGGATTTCGTTTTGATATAAGAGTGTTTTGGATTACAAGCACGTTTCCGGAACGAATTATGCTCTCAGTCCAAGGCATGACTGTACATTGTATGCTTAATGGATTTTTAGCATGGAAGTTTTCGATTATAATTGGTGTTTGAGGGGGTTCTTGGCTTCATGCTTCTTCACAGATCCTTTGTTGTTGTTTTTAATTTAAATTTTTAATTTTTCACATCTTACAACTACTAATGAATACAAAAAAAAAAAAATACAACCTAAACAGTGTGCACCCCCCCACCTCTTGGGACCAAGTAATATTTCTCGCCCCAATTTTTTTTCTTCCTTTTTTGTATATATACAAGATATTATTCTATATTCCAAAAATATAACAAATCTTGACAAGGTTTGTTCCCCCTCCCCTTTACCAACACATAATCCAAAAATTTACCCCAAATGTTCACAAAGGTGTCTTTCTCCAATTGTCCTTTTTGACACTTAATATTACAAGTTAATTTATTATTTAACGCGATATCCCATACCTCTGTATACCATTCATTAATTGAAAACACATGTTGAACCTTCCAATTCCTAGCTATCATTAATTTTGCTGCTGTTAACAAATTCACAATCAATTCTTTTGTATTTTTTAAACAAACTAACTTTTCTGTAATTGTTAACAATGCTAATTTTGGGCAGACTTCTAATTCCATTCCAGTTATTTCTGATATTTCTGCAAATACTTTCTGCCAAAATTCCAGAACATTTTTACAGCTCCACCACATGTGGGCATATGTACCTTTTACATTACATCCTCTCCAACACAATGCGGAGCCACAGATCCTTATTTCCAAAATCCAGTTGAATTATTCGGACTAAGTGGAGAGAAAGTATACAACATAATTCAGGAAAATAAGTGTCGTTGTTAAAATGACCACCTACAGATGTACCCCCAACTAGGACATTTTACTTTGCCTCTGTAAAGTTCAGACTTTGCCTCCGTAAAACTCCAGGAGTAGAAATGATCAGGGACTTCATATGCATGAGTCAGGGCATATCCACACACTGTATGAGCCTTCACGTCCTGGTGCCTTCCAGTTTTGTTGGGCTACTGCTCCCATCAGGCCCTGCCAACATGGTCAGCGGTCAGGGATGATGGGATTTATAGTCCAAAACATCCGGTAAGCCCCGGGTTGGAAAGGCTGCACTAGAGACTTCAGAGCAGAGTAACAGTTGTTCTCTCTTTCCAGCGGATATCCTGGGATTCGTAGTTCTAAGAGGGGGAGGCTTGGTCGGAACCACCCTTGGAATTTTCAGAAGGACACCCCCCAAAATCCAGGATTCTGTGACAGTGAAAGTTGTATAAAACTGATTTGCGTTTGTAGTGTAGACAGGGATTGAGGGTTCCTCGTTCATTTCCTGGCTGTTTGGAAAGGAGAGTTTACCCTATTACTATATAGCCCCTTGATGGGCAAAGCTGTTTTTTCCCCCTGAATCTCTCCTTTTCACAAAGGGAACGTCCCCAAACAAGGGGAAGCAGAACTCCCCATGCTATAAGGGTAGGATGGGGCAGAAGGGCCGGCCCTATGACAAATAGTACTGTGGCTTGGCAGTGCTGTGGGCGACACCCACCCCACCCGCCGGTGCCAAGTCAGCTCACGGCTTTCCTCTGTTATTATCACTTGGCAGTGTTGCCTCAAAGTAAAGCCGTGCTCTGCTCATTCATATCTAGAACAAATGACACCAAACTGGAAACTGAAAAAAGGAACATACTTTAAAGCTAACTGAAGGAAGTTCATTATCGTCGTTTCAGTGGAACTTTGAAACTACGGTAATGTTCAATCCTATGCATGTTTAGACAGGAATGAAAGTCCTACAACTCCCAGCATCCCCCAGCCATCATGGTTACAAGTCCCAGCATAGGATTGCAACCTTACTAGTTCTTTGCGCTAGCTCCCTGCAGATGATACACTCACCATATACTGATTCACCGAGCTCAGCTTGGCACCCAGAGGTGGTGTTAGGGGGCGGCCCACCAGGGCTGGAGCCCCAAATCTTTCATTTGGAGCCCTGAATCTCTGGGAGGCCATCTGCCCCATCACCCTGCTGCCCAGGGGCACTTGCTGAAATAAAGGTGCAGGGGCCCTGATGATCTCTGCTGCATCGGATCCCCCTGGATGAGCTGGCTTTTTGTGCACAGGTGCTTCACCTCACAATGCATACAATCTAAAACACATGACACAAAAGGAAAAAGGGATGGGGAGGGAAGAGGAAAAATTAAGCAGATGGTCAGCAGGGCTGGTGGAATGGCCCTGTTTCCCCTCTCATCTCCAGGGAGTCGGGCAGTCCAACTGGAGCAGACCCTGATGTGTCCCTTTGCCTGCTCCCGTTTGTCTCCCACACTCCTATGTACTTGTTAACACCTCTTTTGGCTACACGGAACTCTGCTTGAGGCCAAGGCTGGCGTGAGGTCCCTCCATCAAAGTGCCCCTCCCCACTGGACCTCCTCCAACACTGGCTGGCACCCCCACCAGGTAGATCTACCGGCAACACTGAGCCATGGAAGTGGGCCGCAGCAACACCTTGATTTGCAGCAGGCACCTGCGAGCTGCGTGCTGCCTGTCGTCTTCATGTTACCGCAGTATCTTGACATAGCGTCATTCCTGGGCATTGTGGGGATATCCGAGTGGCAGTTTCCTGGCTGCCCACCGCTGCTGCCACTGCTGCGGCTCAGTTAAACCTGAGCTGGAAGACATAATACAGTGCGAGCCAACGTGGGGCAGTGGTGAGAGTGTTGGACTGGGACTCGGGAGATCCGGGTTCTCTCGTCCCCACTCGGCCATGAAGCTCACTGGGTGACTTTGGGCCAGTCACTGATTCTTAGCCTAACCTACCTCACAGGATTGTTGTGAGGATAAAATGAAGAGGAGGAGGATTATGTAAGCTGCCTTGGGTTCCTTGCAGGAAAAAAAGGCGGGTTATAAATATAATAAATACATGAATAGATACAGGATGGCCATCAGTGCTGGCGTGGACGCTTCTGGGGGCCTGAGGGCGCTCAGTCTTGCCTGAGCCGCTCTCCCATTACTCCATATCGCCGAGGTCTCCGCTCTCCCTGCGCTCTCCCTTCCCCTGCAAGAGCCTGTCCACCGATGACTGAAAAGGAAAGAGGATGGTTTTTCTTCCAGTTAAAAAGGTGTTGTAATCACCCTGCAATATATTACCAACACTTCTGAATGCACCTTGGGGGCAGCGGCAGCTTCTTATTGTTCACAGTTTAGAGGTGCGCACTGCCCCACCCCCAGCTTTGACTCAGCTCCCCGTTTGGTGCTGCCCATTGGGGAACACGAGCGGGAGGGCACAATTGCACTCATGTCCTGCCTATGGGCTTCCCATGGGCATCAGATAAGAGCCAGTGTGGCGTAGTGGTTAGACTGTTGGGCTCAGACTTGGCAGATCCGGGTTCAAGTCCCCACTCAGCCATGGAGCTCACTGGGTGATTTTGGGCCAATCACACTGCCTCTCAGCCTTTCCTGCCTCACAGGGTTGTTGTGAAGGATAAAATGGCAAGGAGGAGGAGGATTCCTTGCAGGGGGGGGGGAAGAAAAGAAAAGGCAAGATGTAAATGCAATAATTGATAAGAAATAAATAAATAAATAAATAAAAACAATTTATTTATTAATAAATGAAATAAATAACTGGCCACTGTGGGAACAAAATTTTGCATTAGATAAGCCTTTGGTCTGGTCCAGCATGCCTTTTCTTATACTCTTATGAATTGGTTTCTTGTTTTATAAGGACATGGGGAGAAGCCCATGGTCAGTGAATTTGAATGTACAGTTTATGCAGGGGTTTTATTGTTATCTTTTTAAATATACAAGCGTAAAATGCATAAGCTGCCAACTTGATGGCCTAACAGCAGGAAGGACATCTGGGATCCAGGTGGCAAAGAAGGAGGTGAAACTCAACATGGACATGAAGGTGGGGGCTGGAGTTGTTGTTGTTGTTGTTGTTGTTGTTATTATTTACATTTATACCCCACCTTGCCTTTTTTCCTCTTTCAAGGAACCCAAGGTGGCTTACATAGTCTTCCTCCTCCCCATTTTATCCTCACAACAACAACCCTGTGAGGTAGGCTAGGCTGAGAGTCAGTGACTGGCCCAAAGTCACCCAGTGAGTTTCATGGCCGAGCGGGGACTAGAACCCGGATCTCCCGAGTCCCAGTCCAACACCCTCACCACTACGCCACACTGGCTCTCCAGAGTTAGATCTGCCTCTGTGCTTTATCATGAGAAATAAATGGACCCCCAGCCCAGTACAGAGGTTGTATACCCCTGGAAAATGCTGGAGGGGGGGAAATAACAGAGAAAGGAGGACTTCAGTGGCCAGAGGCTTCTGCCTGGCTGCTGTTTAAGCATAACAGTGGGCCAGCCTTGGTCTGAGTTGACAATGCACTTCTCATGTTATGATCACATGTAGGAAGGGGGGGAAACAAAGTCACCTTTGATGTTCTCTTCCAGTCCCCTAGTGCTGTCTTGCTCTATTATTCGTTATGAATGTATTTATGCATTTTATTCTTTCAGTCTATGTCCCGCTTGCTCTCCACAGAGCAACAATGTCTTGGCATCTCGCCTTTACAGCAGACGTCTCTCCCTCTTTCCTGGGCAACTTGCTGGCATGTCTCTGCAGCGGAGGCTGGTGGCTCCAACGGCAGCAGGGCTGCGTATCCACTCCAGATCGTAGCCTGAACTTTAAAGGAGCTATCTAGAATCATAGAATCATAGAAAAGTAGAGTTGGAAGGGGCCTACAAGGCCATCGAGTCCAACCCCCTGCTCAGTGCAGGAATCCAGGTCAAAGCATCCCTGACAGATGGCTGTCCAGCCGCACCTTGAATGCCTCCAGAGTGGGAGAGCCCACCACCTCCCTAGGTAGTTGATTCCATTGTCTTATTGCTCTGACAGTCAGGAAATTTTTCTTGATGTTTAGGTGGAATCTAGGTTCCTGTAACTTGAGCCCATTATTCCATGTCCTGCAAACTGGGATGACCGAGAAGAGATCCTGGCCCTCCTCTGTGAGACATCCCTTCAAGTACTGGAAGAGTGCGATCATATCTCCCCTCAGTCTCCTCTTCTGAAGGCTAAACATGCCCAGTTCTTTTAGTCTCTCCTCATAGGGCCTTGTTTCCAGTCCCTTTATCATCCTTGTTGCCCTCCTTTGAACCCTCCCCAGTTTGTCTATGTCCTTCTTAAAGTGTGGTGCCCAGAACTGGATGCAGTACTCAAGATGAGGCCTAACCAGTGCCGAGTAAAGGGGAATTATCACTTCCCGCGATTTGGAAGTTATACTTCTATTAATGCAGCCCAAAATAGCATTTGCCTTCTTTGCAGCCACATCGCATTGCTGGCTCATATTCAGTTTGTGATCTACCACAATTCCAAGATCCTTCTCACTTGTAGTATTGTTGAGCCAAGTGTCCCCCATTCTGTAACTCTGCATTTGGTTTCCTCTCCCTAGGTGCAGCACTTGGCATTTATCCCTATTAAATTTCATTCTGTTATTTTCGGCCCAGCACTCCAACCTATCGAGGTCACTTTGAATTTTGTTTCTGTCTTCCAGAGAATTAGCTGTTCCACCCAACTTGGTGTCAACTGCAAATTTGATAAGCATTCCCTGTACCTCCTGATCCAAGTCATTAATAAAAATGTTGAAGAGCACTGGGCCCAGGACCGAGCCCTGTGGTACCCCGCTCGTTACCTCTCCCCAGTTTGAGAAGGAACCATTGATAAGCACTCTTTGAGTCCGATTCTGTAGCCAATTGTGGATCCACCTGATAGTTGTTCCATCTAGCCCACTTTTAGCTAGCTTGCTAATCAGGATATCATGAGGCACTTTGTTGAAAGCTTTGCTGAAGTCCAGATATATGATGTCCCACAGTCCACAAGGGAGGTTACCCGATCAAAAAATGAGGTCAGATTAGTCTGACAGGATTTGTTCTTGACAAATCCATGCTGGCTTCTAGTAATCACTGCATTGTTTTCAAGGTGCTTGCAGACTGACTTCTTTATAATCTGCTCGAAAATTTTCCCCAGGATTGATGTCAGACTGACTGGCCTATAGTTCCCAGGTTCTTCCTTCTTGCCCTTTTTGAAGATGGGAACAACATTTGCCCTCCTCCAGTCGTCTGGCACTTCACCTGTCCTCCATGATTTCTCAAAGATAATAGACAGTGGTTCTGAGAGTTCTTCTGCCAGTTCCTTTATTACTCTAGGATGCAGCTCATCAGGCCCTGGAGATTTAAACTCATTCAGGGTAATCAGGTGCTCCTTGACCATTTGCCTATCAATCTCAAGCTGCAATCCTGCCCCTTCAGTCTGCACTTCAGGTTTGCCAGGGGGGTCATAGACCCTCTTTTGGGAGAAGACCGAGCCGAAGTAGGAATTGAACACTTCTGCCTTTTCTTTGTCTTCTGTTATCAATTTGCCATCCTCACTGCGTAGTTGAACCACCATTTCTTTCCTCTGTCTTTTACTGTGCATGTATCTGAAGAAAGCTTTCTTGTTGTGTTTAGCATCCCTCGCTAACCTTAGCTCATTCTCAGCTTTAGCCTTCCTGACACTATTCCTGCAGTTCTGTGCTGCCTGCCTGCCTGTACTCTTCCCTTGTGGTGCCTGTGGTGGCATCTGTGGGGCTGAACCCTATCCCCCAAATAGGCACCCTGGATAGCTCCTGAAAAAGTTCAGACTAACACCCGGAGTGGATACACAGCCCTGCTGCCATCGGAGCCATCAGCCTCTGCTGCGCGTGTGGCGTGTGCTTGCTGCAGCCGGTGCAGCCTCCGCTTGAAATGCGACTAGCTAGCACTTGGGTTGGGTTAATGTTTGGACTGAGTTGGGTTCCATTACCCTCGAAGGAGGCAGGAAAGATTCAGGCTAGGATAACAATGCGGAGAATCTCACGTTACCACTATCTTCCCCATCCCTGGGTTAGAGATAAAGAAACCTCCGCAGTTTTCCAGGGCTGACTGTCAGTTAACCTTTACTTAACCTTTACTAGCACCACAATCGCCCTCCCTCTCCCCCCCCCACCCTCTTAAACATAACCCTTGACGGTGTGGCAGGCCATGAGCGGGATAAATGGGTCCCGGCTATAGGGGGGGAAACATTATATGTGTGGGTGGGGGTTTAGTATATGTGTTTTTTCTTTTTTTTTGTATTTGTATAGGTAGTTGTTTGTTTAAGTTTTTGGTTATTTGTAGTATAATTTGGATGTTTATGTATTTTGTAGTTTATATGTTATTAATTATTATTTTTCCTTTTCTTTTTATGTATGTTATGTATTTGTATTTTATATATTGTTCGGAAAAAATTTAAAGAAAAAAATATATTTTAAAAAAAAAAAAAACATAAGCCACATTGGCAGAAAGGATTGCAGTGGCAACCCGTAATCTTAAAACACAAATCTGCGCCACGGAGCCCGGGTTCCTAGTCCCTCGCACACTGGGGAAATGAATCCTGACAGTGAATTCCCCCACCACGTTAATGACTGCTGCACCCGCCACGCCACGCAGAGCGTGTTTCCATTTCCCTCGAGAAGGCCAGCGCGCAGCGATTAATTGAGTTCTGCTTTTTTTCCACCCTCCTCCTGTGGGCCTTAACTTTTAACTCTTGGGCTTCGCACTTAGAAGTGTCTCTCTCCGTGTGTGGGCGTCTTGTATTATCAAGGAGGCGAAAGGGAGAACAATAGAAGCTTGTTCTATTATTAGGATTTGGTTTTTTTTTTTCTTGTAAGGAAACCTTGGCTGATTTCCCATGAAAAAGCAGTTGTCGTGAGTTCAGCGCTGTGGCAGTCTCATCTTGTTGGGTCTTCGTTTGAGATGAAATGAAATTTAGGGATGTGCGCGGAGCTCAGTTGGGGGGGTGGAAGTCTCTGGAAAACTCGCCGGGCTCATCCCCCCCGAGCTCCGCTCGCCCTACCTGCTTGCCCAGCTTGGCTCATGTTCTCGCGAGCCAAGCTGGGAAAAGTGACTTCCGGGTTCCGTCGCTACGTTATTTACATAGAAAATGGCATAAGATATGTTAAAAATGGCTGCGATTTGCGCAAATTGCGGCCTAATTTGTGCAAGTTGTGGCCATTTTTAATGTATTTTATGCTATTTTCTATGTAAACAACTTAGCAGCAGGGACCCGGATTACTGCAATGTGCTCTATGTGGGGCTGCCCTTAAGGCTGCTCCGGAAGCTGGAGCTAGTGCAGAATGCAGCAGCTCGGCTGTTGTCAGCAGCTGCCCCTTTTCAGCATACAACTCCTTTGCTGAAGGAACTGCACTGGCTGCCTATTTGCTACTGAGCCAGATTTAAGGTTCTGGTACTAGTGTACAAAGCCCTGGACAACTTGGGAGCAGGATACCTGAGAGAGCACCTCCTCCCTTACCAACCTGCCTGGTCACTGAGGTCATCGGAGGACATTCTCCTGGTGGTTCCAGATGGACCTATGGCCCAACTGGAGTCCACCAGGAGAAGAGCCTTCAGTGTGGCGGCTCCATTTCTGTGGAACTCCCTGCCTCTGGAGGTCAGGCAGGCTCACTGACACCGTGTTGCTTTTGGTGCCTGCTGAAGACCTCTTTGTTCCCAGAAGCCTTCTCTGCTGTCCAACCACCATTTTAATGTTACCTTGTTTTCAGCCTATTGTTTTTTGTTTCTTTTATCCAGTTTTTATCTTTTTTATTGTTCACCGCTCCGGAATCTACTTAGATATGGAGCAGTATACAAATACTGTAAATGATTCTGAATAATGAATGAATAAAATGTCATCGTCTTTTTTTTTTTAAATAAGAAGCAACACACAGCTACCGCTCTTGAAACTGAGGATTGTGATCGGATTCGGAATCATTTCCTTTTGTTTGTCCCCAACATTTGGTGATCAGAGATACACAGAGCATCTGAACACAGAGCTTGTAATCTTAGCTAGTAGGGTGGAAATGCCTATGAATAAACTTATATCTTCCATTTGATTTGTTTTTAAAGCTATCCATGAGAGCCTAAGGAAATCTGCAGGAACACAAGCATGCATTCCTTTCTGTACTTCCCTTCCCAACTCTGTTGCTGTCGTTTTCCAGGGACTGTTGGTTCTTTCCCTTACTCACTTACTTTCTCCCCTTTTAACAAATTGCTTTAATATTTGAATGAGATTGGGGTTTTTGTTTTGTTTTTTCTTGTAAGCACTGTGACTGCTGAGTGTATTATTATGTTTTGTAAAGCGCCCGGAGTATCAGTTGGGAGCAGGGGCAGGCCAGGGGGTAACATATAATTAAATTTTTTATTTGTTGTCCCCTGCAGCTTGTGCTGCAGCAGAACACAGCAGCCAAATGAAGGAAAGCGCGGCTCGTAAATGAAGATCTACGTACTCTGTATTTGGGTCAGAGCAGGGAGATAAAAGCATTGGGCTGTTCCCCTCCTCCCCTTGCTGTTTCAACTAGATTCTAATAAACCTGTTGAGGTTCTAAATTATTGTAAGCAGCTGCATTAACTCCGGGTGGGCAAACATGTCCTCACAGTATTTGAAAGGCTTGTGTGTGTGTGTGTTCCTTTAATGAAGACAAGGGGTGCTTTGATCACTGAGTTGACTTTCTAGGTTAACTGTCAAATCGCCCCCTGCCATTACCTGTGCGGTGCCTTCAAAGTCACTCTCACCTGTAGTGGAGAGCTAGGTGAAAGCTAGCTCACTGCAACTTGACTGAACTGACAATTACTTGTAATTGTTTAGTGGAAAAGAGGACAGGGTCCTTTGCGATGGAGTGACCAGCATATCTTCTGGGCAGAAGATGAACACACCCCAGTCTGTTTGCTGAGAATAACCCAGGAAGGTGGGGGGCGGGCGAATAACACAAAGTACCAGCAACAAGTTGATCTTGCTGCCTGTTTGGGATCAGGGAGAAATCCATTTGGTTCACATTTCCTGTTTCACACTTTTGAACAAATGTGCCAGAGAGGTGTGAGAGATCCTTGCAGCGGCTGCCCAAGTATCATTCGATCTAGTTCGATTTTCCTTCTCCCCCTTCACAGACCTGACACGCGATACACAATTGAGCTGCGAATCAGAAAGATCTTTTGCTCGAGGCTGGAGAGATAGCTCCCTTCTAACTCTGAATATTATAAACCCCAGCTAGCTCCCCATGTCCTTCAGCAAGAAGTTCTCACACAAAGAAATGTAGCAACAGTGATTGAAATGCAAAAACCTAATGAAAAGCCTAAGGGAGGTGGTGAGCTCTCCCAGACTGGAGGCATTCAAGGTGAAGCCGGACGGCCATCTGTCAGGAATGCTTTGACCTGGGTTCCTGCATTGAGCAGGGGGTTGGACTCGATGGCCTTATAGGCCCCTTCCAACTCTACTTTTCTATTATTCTATGATTCTAAGGCCACAGATGCTGTACGCTAAAGTATTTCCCCCCCATCTCTCCTCTCCTCTCTTCATTGGATCTTGCCTCAAGGAGATGGATCATAAATACCTTTGCTTTGTATTTGTGTGGTTCCCAGTACCATGTGAAATACTCCTTAACTACTCCTTCCCCATGGGAAATATTGTAACATAATAAATGACTCTGAAATATATAAGGGTGGATAGTTATATAGTTGCAAATAATGGATAAGTTGAATTTGGATACCTGTGTCTATCATTCACAGCTTGCCTTGGTCAATTGCCTTTGAATTCACTTGCAGAGAAAATTGCAAAAGAAGAGAAGAAAAAAGGAGATGTTGTTCTCACAAAGCAATAATATTTGGTCACACTAAGTATGTATTTGCTAACCCAGCCCCCAAGAAAAGTTCACTTGTTTCTTACTGCATATTTGGGTTTTCTCCCTTACAGATTATTTTCCGGAAAATCAGTGATGTCAAAAAAGAAGAGGAGGAGCGTTTGCGGCAGAAGAATGAAGTGACTTTGAGCATCCCCGTGGACCACCCCGTAAGAAAACTCTTCCAGAAATTCAAGCAGCAGAAGGAAATGCGGAACCAAGGCTCTACAATCATTGACCCGGAGAGGAACACCCTCCAGGTGGAGACCCGGACCATGCAAAATGGTGCCGCCATCACTGGCACAAGTGTGGTCACCGTGTCTCAGATCACACCCATCCAGACATCACTGTCCTACGTGAAGACCACTGAGGCCATCAAACAGAACAACAGGGATGCCATGGAGCTCAAACCAAATGGAAATAGTGACCAAAAATGCCCCAAGGTTACCAGTCCTGTGAGGATGAAAAACGGGAATGGGAAAGGCTGGCTTCGACTAAAGAACAACATGGCAAGCCAAGAAGAGAAAAAGGAAGACTGGAATAATGTCACAAAGGCGGAGTCCATGGGTTTATTGTCCGATGATCCCAAGAGTGTCGACTCGGAGAATGGCGTAACTAAAAACCCGCTGAGGAAAACGGACTCTTGCGACAGTGGGATAACTAAAAGTGACCTTCGTTTGGACAAAGCTGGTGAGAACCGCAGCCCCTTGGAACACAGCCCTATCCAAGCGGATGCAAAACACCCCTTTTACCCTATCCCTGAACAGGCCTTACAGACTAGCCTCCAGGAGGTCAAACACGAACTCAGAGAAGATATCCAGCTGCTAAGCAGCAGAATGGCCATCCTGGAGAAGCAAGTGACAGAGATTTTAAAAATATTGTCTGAAAAGAACACCTCGCAGACACCTTCTCCAAAAGCCCATTTACCTCCTCAGCTACCGTCCCAAATACCTTGTCAGGATATTTTTAGTGTTTCAAGACCAGTGTCACCTGAATCAGAAAAAGATGAAATCCACTTTTAATATATGCCTATTTTTCTTCTTCTTCGTATACTAAGCGTATACTGTGAAATGGGCATGCACACACACACAGACATACACCCGTGTATATATGTATGTGTGTATGTGTATATAATATATAAAGTAAATTATATATATATATAAAAATAACATATATATTTTCACTTGCATTCAATATGACTTGAACACACAAAAAATGGATTTTGATATGTAAATATTGCATGTCCAGCTGGATCCTGGCCTGCCAAAGAAAACAGTTATTAACATAGATATTGCTTGTATAATATGCAGTTGACTGCATGCACACTTTCAATTTATTTATAATCTCTATTATGAAATAAAAGGATGATTTTTGTTTAAAAAGAGAGAGAGAGAGAGAGAGAGAGAGAAGGCAACGTGCTATTTAAAAATAATAATAATCAGGGATCCAGATTGTATTCATCTTAGCCTTTTCATGAACTGAGTTTTCCATTTTTTTCTAATCATCTTCATCAGCATCATCTATATGCCAGGTATGGGGAAACAATTTCGATTGGTACAATCTAATACCATATTGATTAACCAAAGGGCTAGACATTTTAGGCATTCTTTCCATATACATATATGTGGAATATCAAGAATAGAAAACAAATAATTCCTGGGTTTTGTTCCTTTGTCACGCTCTGACAGGACCAGCAATCTGAAAAGAGAGGCAGGGTGGTTCTCTTTCTGTCCTGTGGGGCAAAGTAAATGGACTACATTCTTGGGAATAACTGGGGGTGTATCTCGCCCTAGACATTACTGTTAGGGCCCCACTGCATATATCAGTCCTCCTTTCCTGCCTGTCATAATGATAGACATTTTGCTAATGGTATATTAGCTGGGCTTGCTGTATTGAAGTCAGCTGTGGACTGAATCGTGCCGATGTTTTCCCCATGGCTGCATTAGTCTCTTCCATTGATTTAAATAACAGATGCTCAGAAAGTGTCCATGCTCTTAATTTGGCCTTCTTTTATAGTATAAGAAATATTTGCCGGTGTGTGTATGTATGTCCCTGTGTGATGTGTGTGTGTGTGTGTCCCTCTTTTTTAAAGTTTGATTAAGAAGTAAGGAAGGGAACGCTGGAAATTAATATTGGCAATTTTCTCTGCGTGGGTGATATTCATCTTTCTGATCTTTAATATACAGAAGGAGAAATAATAATAGGCCCTTACCCATACCTTTCCTATATATTTTATGTAAGGAACTCGCACAGGTCGCCAGTATGCTTTTGAAACGGTCTTACATTTCTCGAAATCATGATGGGAGCGGGGAGCAGCTTTTCTTCTCAAAGCTGTTTATGCACCATTGTTTGAATGACGTTGAACAGACCCATATTGCGATACCTGGCCCAGGTGTATCTGGGTCACTTCATTGCTAAGATCCAGCAATCAAATTTCTACAGCCGGATCTGCGGTACCCAGGGCTTTTTTTCTGGTGGAACTCACCGGAACTGAGTTCCAGCACCTTTTCTTCTATTAATTGCATTACAATTTAATCGCCATCTACTCCCGAGGAAATGTAATCCAAGAGTTCCGGTACCTTTTTCTCCAGAAAAAAAGCACTGGCGGTACCAAGTGGGTAGAAGCTTGCAGTGAGGGGAAAGAAAGCTTTATTGTGCAATGGGGTATCACATAGGGTGGGCAAGAATCCTCTTTTAGAGAAGGCAGCCCTCTGTTTGAAGAGCTGCCGGAGCGGAGCTGTCCTCGATTTGGAGGTCTGTCTTGACCAATTCAAGTACAGGCAATCCCCGAGTTAAGAACGTCTGACTTACAGACAACCCATACTTAAGAACGGACTTCTGGGTTCCCCGGCGCTATGTCATCTACATAGAGTACATAGCATAGTATAATACACAATTTGTGTAATTTACGTAATTTGCATAAATGCTGATTTTAACATATAGAACGCTATGCTGTTCCGACTTACATACAAATTCGACTTAAAGACATTCTTAAGAACGGAACTCGTTCGTAATCGTAACCTGGGGACTGCCTGTATAAAGATAAAGAACCATAAGAACCATCGCCCATCTACACTTAGCACCTGGACAGCAGACTGAACAGGCAGGAACACAGGTCACGTGGTCATAGTGTGGGTGACCCGCCCACCACCTGACTCGCTGGGCGCTCAGCAAGCGCTGCCTCTGTGCCCGCTGAGCCGAACCAAAAGCAAGCGGCCAAGCGCCACCCAAGCCGCTCGGCGGACTTCCGGGTTCCTGGTGGTACGCTTTTTACATAGAAAATGGCATGAGATGTGGTAAAAGCGGCCTCAATTTGCATAACTGGCACAAATTGCAGCCATTTTTGGCATGTCTTATGCCATTTTCTACTAAAAAAGCGTACCACCGGGAACCCGGAAGTCGCTTCCCTAGCTCGGCTTGGGAGAACGCAAGTCGAGCCGGGGAACGAGGGGATGGAGTTTGAGGGGTCGAGCCCAATGAGTTCGCCACCCTGCAAACGAAATCAAATCAAATCAAATTTTATTTGCACCTAGCCATTGGCCATTGCAATTTAAAACAATTACAAATAAAATATAACACAGTAGATATTCAATGTTCAGAGTAAAACAAATGCTTGCATAAACTCAGTATCGCAGCCAAAATCCTTGATTTTACCTAAAATTCTATCTAAAATTGCCTGAACAAAATCCTCACACATCCCTACCTGGTCACAGCCTTCCACAGTACGGTGAGATGGTCTTGGCTCAACAATCGCACAACCTTTCCATTCAACTGGATACCACACACACACACATTAAGAGTAGGTGTCATGTAATGGTTAAGAGAACTGTGAGTCAGGAAGTTTCTCTGTTATGTTCTCACCAGTTGGCCATTGGCAAGCCATCGTCTGCCATCAAGGGATTATATTATTGGCCTACCTGTAAGGGCTGTTGTAAGGATTACAAGATTGTTTATATGAAGCGCTTCAAAACCTTAGCCAGTGCTACATAAATCTTAAATATTATTATAATTTTTGGACAACGAATTCACAGTTCTTACTTGTTTCATGGGGACCTAGTTCTTCCTTAGTCCCCTCGTTGCAAGGACATCATGATTTCTGACCACACAAAGCACAGTATTTTGTTCCAGGGATACAAAATGCCATTCTTTCTCCAGATAGTTGCTCTTGAGATTGGCACATGAAATGTGATTGCACAAGTGTCACCTTTCATTCATGAGCTGAGAGGGTGTGTTTTGTTGTTGTTTCACAACTTGCCCAAGTATTTGACAAAAGGCTCCAACTTTGTGGAAAGGTAAGTTTCCATGGGAAAATCAAAACCCATGAGAAAAAATCAGCTCAGGTCTAATTCAGACTGATCTGTAGGTAGGATGTGGGATAAATTTCAATGTGCATGTACTTGATTTTGCACTTTTGAACCAATGCTCAAACCAAAACTCAGTTATTGTTTGAAATTTGCACTTTTCTGGGTTCTGCAACGGAGCTCGCCAATCAAATAATGCATACAAAAATGTGTATATTAGTGAAAATTGTGTTCAAAGATGCAGTATAGTAGGGAAACTGCTTGCAAAGAAGTGTATATTAGGCAAAATTGCGTACGAACAAGCATGAATTAGGAGAAAACCATGCAGAAATGCATACAAATTTTCATGAAAACATGTTAATGTCAGATTGGAAAAATGCTCAAAATTTGGGATGAACCGAATTTAAGATTGGAAAAATGAGAAATGGAGAGAAACTGAAATTGACAAATTCATACATCACTACCAGTAAACAACCAGTAAACATCTTGAGTATATGTGTCATGGACTCTCTGCTCCATAAGTGGAAGGGAAAACAGGAAAAATAGTGTAGCCCACTCCTTCTTGCCCTTCCCTTCTTGTGGCCTTGTCCACTGTCACCAGGTGGAAATCTATTTTTTCTCTGGCTGCCTCCACCAAACCAGCCTTAGAACTCTTTGGGTCTCATGTATCTACACTCTGTACTGTGCGGGTTGGGTATTAGGCATGCAGTGGGTAACACAAAAGTAAAGAGTTTCAAACAACAACGTTTATTAGTTTACCGAAGAAAGATGTTAATAGGAAAAAGTTTTAAAATCTGAACGAACACACACACACAACACACACAAAAACATGAGTGATAGGGTAATAAAATAATCAAGGATAAATGCATCCTGCTAACTTAAGTGTCCCTTTTTTTTAATACAAGTCCCTTGTCCAAGCAATATGTTGATGTCAGATCAGAAGTTCAGCTCTCTCTCAACCAGTTCTCCAGTTCCAGCAGCTCTGACTCTTTCCTCTAGGACTCTGGGCTTCTTTCCTTTCCTTCTCTCTTCTTCAATCTCTGATTCTGCCTTAGGCTTTCTATCTTAAAATTAGTTATTTTCCCTCCCCAACTCCAGCCAATCAGGAGGGTAGTTTCTTTTTCACCTGTGCCCTGTATTCTTTCTCCTAAGCTCTTCCGCCGACCCTCAGTGAGTTGAGCCTCCTGCAAACCTTCTTCCTTCTTCTTTCTCTGCAGACATCCTGGCTCCTCTAAACCTTTGACTTGAGCTGCCTGCAAACCTTTGGCTTCCTGAGAAGACATCCAGTCTCCTTTAATTTAACATTTGGCTGAAATTGATCAACACACACACACACACACACACACCTATGTAGTGTTTCTTTTTCCAGCAAGCGTTCTTAAGTTCTCTTGTTCTTCTTTGGACCTCAGCCTTTGCGCTAGCGTAGATTTTTTTATTGGCAGTGCAGTTAATATCATTTTGCCATATTTGGAAGGCTTTCCTTTTTTGGTCAATTATATATTTAATCTCATTATCATTTTCATCAAACCAATCCTGATGTTTCTAGCCCGAGTGCAAGGTGAAAGGGAGAAACGTGCTAAGCGAAAAGCACGTCAAATGAATCCTTTACAGGACCATCTTCCATCTGGTAACCTGTGTCCTCACTGTGGGAAGCTGTGTGGATCTAGAATTGGCCTCCACAGTCACTTACGGACCCATCGCTAGAGTCTACACAATCTTCTTTAGAATCTCCTCCATTTATCCTGGAAGACAATCTTACTCGGTCACAAGTGATCGCCTGATGATGATGATGGTGATGCTGATGATGATGATGATGATGATGATGATGATGATAATGATAGCAGTGTTCTCCAACCTTGGGTCCCCAGATGTTTCTGGCCTACAACTCCCAGCATGTGAGCATGCTGGGAGTTGTAGGCCAAAAACATCTGGGGACCCAAGGTTGGAGAACACTACCCTATAGTATCCAAAAACCAAACTAAATACAAAAATGGAAGCCAATTCTGTTCTTTTGCCTATTTTCTTACTTTGTTCCCCAATGGAACAAAGGAAGCTGCCTTACGCCCGGTCAAATTATTTGTTGATCTCGCCCAGGGATGTCTACTCTGAATGGCAGCAGCTTCACAGGGTCTCAGCTAGAGGGTCTTTCATATTTATTTATTTATCTGAAGTGTTTCTCCACCACCCTTCCACCATATTCCTTTCGCAGAATTTACACGGAACTACATAATCCTTCCAACTGGACCTGGGCTCTTCTGTATAGAAAGCACAAACTCTACCACTAATCTATGGCATTCCTAGTTGTAGTTTTTAAAAAGCCTTTCCGATAGTACAGATTAGGCACAACCAGGTGGTGGCTCACATGCCAGATCTGGATCTCAAAGCAGTTGTATTATCTGACCCCTGTCAGTGCGACCAGAGATTTTTGAGTTTCGTAAAAAAAAAAATACTTGCCGACAGTTTCCTGTGCATGTTAAGAAGAAAGAAAAAAGAAAGAAAAATAATTTGAAACCACAGATCTTCTATACTTGAATGGTACATCTCTCTTGGATTTTGTATGTAACATGAATGTAATCTGTACATATTTTGTATGTAACTTTATGCCTGAGCCCGTGTGTTCCAAATAACTGTGATGGCTACATGCCATTAATTTTGTTCTGGTGCCTCTCTATACATGTGATGGTTGGTTTGTGTAGCAAAGTGCATTTCTGGTCCCTGGATCCCTGTTTGGGATCGTGGTTCATGTATTCTGGCCCTGAGCTGGTGAAGAATGAGAAAGCAAAACACACGAGTGTGACCTGCAACAAAATGTTGCAGCATCGGGATGCTCTGTTCAGGGTTCCAGCTGGCTAGTCATGTCCTGTTCCAGGGTACTCAATTCTGTTCCTCCTCTCCCCTGGTCATCTGGCCCCAGACACAGACAGCCAACATTTCCCGGACAATGAGCACTTTTAGTCTTCTTCATTGGACTGCATGAGTGGAGCCATTCTGGCTGCATAAGGACTGGAATGCTGAGTAATGAGTTGGCAATTAGACTCATATTAGTATTCAGAAGCAGGGGGTCCATAACAAAATGTTGCAGTGTGTCCCTGATGTGTACATGCTTCCTACTTCTGCGGCTGAGGGAGGTTGAAAAGACAGAAGTCAAAGACAGGAGTCCCTACTCTTAAGGTGGGTCTTCCTCCAGACGTAAGATGTCTTTCTTTGCTTGTTTATTGAACATTTAAAAGTGCAACCAGCCAACATGCAAGTCAATGGAGCATCGAGCATCTGAGCGCTTGATTGTTGACCTGGGATGTGATTGGAGGGAGGCAATCTAAATGGCTTGACCTTTGCTGCAACTTGAGAGGTTATTGGAGGGGGATTTTGGCAGGGAATCCAAACTAGCCTCAGCCTGCAATATTAACAATGGACTGCATTGCAGGGCTGCTGTAAACTCCTCTAAGTCAGCACAACCCTCCAACCTGCAATATTTATTTATTTATTTATTATATTTATACCCCGCCTTTTTTCCTGCAAGGAACCCAAGGCGGCTTGCATAATCCTCCTCCTCCATTTTATCCTCACAACAACCCTGTGAGGTAGGTTAGGCTGAGAGTCGGTGACTGGCCCAAAGTCACCCAGTGAGTTTCATGGCCGAGCGGGGACTAGAACCCGGATCTCCCGAGTCCCCAGTCCAACACTCTCACCACTACGCCACACTGGCTCTCAGTTTAATAAATATGATCCAACTAGAAGAATAGGGTTAGAACAGTGAACTGCACTGCAGGGCTGTTATATACTAGTCTCTCAGCTCAACCTGCAATGTGGGGATAAAAGCAATGGATAAAATTGCAGGGTTGTTGTGCTCTCTCAGATTCAGCTCAACCTGCAAGCAGGGGGCAGAATCCAGTGGAGTGCTTATGCAATGGCTGATTGCATTGCGCAAGCAACCCCCAGCACTTGTGCAACAGTGAGCCAGTGTGGCGTAGTGGTGAGAGTGTTGGACTGGGACTCGGGAGATTCGGGTTCTAGTCCCCGCTCGGCCATGAAACTCACTGGGTGACTTTGGGCCAGTCACTGACTCTCAGCCTAACCTACCTCACAGGGTTGTTGTGAGGATAAAATGGAGAGGAGGAGGAGGATTATGTAAGCCACCTTGGGTTCCTTGCAGGGAAAAAGGCGGGGTATAAATAAATATAATAAATAATAAAATAATTGGTAGTAATGTGGTAGTAATGGGAGACTTCAATTTCCCTGATATCTGTTGGGAGACTTATTCAGCCAAACATGGCCCCTCCAAGAAATTCCTGAGCTGTGCTGCTGATAACTTCCTCCTACAGAAAGTGGAGGAAGGAACTAGAGGATCGGCTATCCTTGACCTGATTCTAACCAACAGAGACGAGTTAGTGGATAAAGTGGCAGTTTCGGGAACTCTGGGGGAAAGTGACCATGTTATACTAGAGTTCTTGATTCTAACAGAAGCAAAAGCTGAGTGTAGCCAAACACGTACCCTGGATTTTAGGAAAGCCAATTTTAACAAACTCAGAACAATGATTAGTAAGATCCCATGGCAAGTGACTCTCACGAGAAAGGGAGCCCAGGAGGGGTGGGAGTTTTTAAAGAAGGAAATTTTAAAGGCACAATTGCAAACAATTCCCACATGGAAAAAAGGCAGAGGGCAACAGAAAAAGCCAATGTGGCTTCACAATAAACTCAAAGATGACCTGAAAACAAAAAAGGACACGTATAGGAAGTGGAAGGAAGGACAGGCTACAGGGGAAGAGTACAGGCAGGTAGCACAGAACTGCAGGAATAGTGTCAGGAAGGCTAAAGCTGAGAATGAGCTACGGTTAGCGAGGAATGCTAAAAGCAACAAAAAAGCTTTCTTCAGATACATGCACAGTAAAAGACAGAAGAAAGAACTGGTGGTTCAACTACGCAATGAGGATGGCAAATTGATAACAGAAGACAAAGAAAAGGCAGAAGTGTTCAATTCCTACTTCGGCTCGGTCTTCTCCCAAAAGAGGGTCTATGACCCCCCTGGCAAACCTGAAGTGCAGACTGAAGGGGCAGGATTGCAGCTTGAGATTGATAGGCAAATGGTCAAGGAGCACCTGATTACTCTGAACGAGTTTAAATCTCCAGGGCCTGATGAGCTGCATCCTAGAGTAATAAAGGAACTGGCAGAAGAACTCTCAGAACCACTGTCTATTATCTTTGAGAAATCATGGAGGACAGGTGAAGTGCCAGACGACTGGAGGAGGGCAAATGTTGTTCCCATCTTCAAAAAGGGCAAGAAGGAGGAACCTGGGAACTATAGGCCAGTCAGTCTGACATCAATCCCTGGGAAGATTTTTGAGCAGATTATAAAGAAGTCAGTCTGCAAGCACCTTGAAAACAATGCAGTGATTACTAGAAGCCAGCATGGATTTGTCAAGAACAAATCCTGTCAGACTAATCTGATCTCATTTTTTGATCGGGTAACCTCCCTTGTGGACTGTGGGAATGCTGTGGACATTATATATCTGGACTTCAGCAAAGCTTTCGACAAAGTGCCTCATGATATCCTGATTAGTAAGCTAGCTAAGAGTGGGCTAGATGGAACAACTATCAGGTGGATCCACAATTGGCTAAAGAATCGGACTCAAAGAGTGCTTATCAATGGTTCCTTCTCAAACTGGGGAGAGGTAACGAGCGGGGTACCACAGGGCTCGGTCCTGGGCCCGGTGCTCTTCAACATTTTTATTAATGACTTGGATGAGGAGGTACAGGGAATGCTTATCAAATTTGCAGATGACACAAAGTTGGGTGGAACAGCTAATACTCTGGAAGACAGAAACAAAATTCAAAGTGACCTCGATAGGCTGGAGCGCTGGGCCGAAAACAACAGAATGAAATTTAATAGGGATAAATGCCAAGTGCTGCACCTAGGGAGAGGAAACCAAATGCAGAGTTACAGAATGGGGGACACTTGGCTCAACAATACTACAAGTGAGAAGGATCTTGGAATTGTTGTAGATCACAAACTGAATATGAGCCAGCAATGCGATGTGGCTGCAAAGAAGGCAAATGCAATTTTGGGCTGTATTAATAGAAGTATAGCTTCCAAATCGCGGGAAGTGATAATTCCCCTTTACTCGGCACTGGTTAGGCCTCATCTTGAGTACTGCGTCCAGTTCTGGGCACCTCACTTTAAGAAGGACATAGACAAACTGGAGAGGGTTCAGAGGAGGGCAACAAGGATGATAAAGGGACTGGAAACAAGGCCCTATGAGGAGAGACTGAAAGAACTGGGCATGTTTAGCCTTCAGAAGAGGAGACTGAGGGGAGATATGATCGCACTCTTCCAGTATTTGAAGGGATGTCACACAGAGGAGGGCAAAGATCTCTTCTCGTTCATCCCAGTTTGCAGGACACGGAATAATGGGCTCAAGTTACAGGAACCTAGATTCCACCTAAACATCAGGAAAAATTTCCTGACTGTCAGAGCAATAAGACAATGGAATCAACTACCTAGGGAGGTGGTGGGCTCTCCCAGTCTGGAGGCATTCAAGGTGCAGCTGGACAGACATCTGTCAGAGATGCTTTGACCTGGATTCCTGCATTGAGCAGGGGGTTGGACTCGATGGCCTTGTAGGCCCCTTCCAACTCTACTTTTCTATGATTCTATGATTCTATGATTTCCCAGGGCCCACCTGAAATGCGCGGAAATGCTTGTTTCTGGAAGGAGGCAGGCCAGTGCAGCTCGCGGAATGGAACTCCGCCAACCTGGCTCCTTCCAGAAATGTGTGTTTTCTGCTCACTTTGGGGCTTCCTAAAGAGGCGCTAAATCTCCTTTGCGTAATCAGTGGGTCCCGCTTGCGCAATGCAGTTGCAGGGATCCGCTGTTCGTGGAAGGGAATAGGCAGGGTGGAAAAGAGTCGGCGAGGGTGTAAGTAGGCCCTGTTGGATTCTGCCCAGAGTCTAATACTGCCGGACAACACTGCAGGGTTGTCGTAAACCACTCAGAGCGTGACCTGCAGTATTCAGTGTCAACGATGTTGCAGAGCTCTCAGCAGCTACTGTGTCCCACCCATGGCCCCTTCCAACCTGCAACATGGAAAGTTAACTGCATTTGCTTTGGAAATTGCATTAGCAGCATTTAAGGCTGGGTGCCACAACACAAAAGGCCCTATCTCAAGTCACATACACCAGCTTGCCTTAGATTGTGCAGGGACTCTCCAAAAGGGCCTCAAATGTGGATTGTAAATACATGGGCAAGTACGTGTGGAAAGACCGGTCCTCGTCATGTTCCAGTCACAAGCCATTTAGGGCTTTGAAAGTTAAACCAGCAACTTGAATTACACCTCAATGTCCCATTTAAACGAATGGCTGCCATTCAGTTCTATGGTGGAGAGGGGAAGTGTTGAACTCGGAGGCGATGGTGCAGCAGAGGTGAAAACTGCCAACCGCACCTGATGAAGCAGCCCGGCCACAACTGACGGATACTCTCTGAGGGTCAACTCTGTGCTCCGAGCACAAACAAAGGGTGTCTGAAGCAGAGGACTTCCTTCCATGATCGTTATGCCTGTGATCATTAGGAACGGACTCATCTGTGAATTACAGTTTCTCTCAGTATCTCGTTTTTCCAGTCTTAAATTTAGTTCATCTCAAATGTTGAGAATTTCGGGTGCGGTTTTATTTTTTGATTCCTTTCCTAATGATCCCCAACATGGAATTTGCCTTCTTCACAGCAGCCACACGCTGGGTCCACCTTTTCATCAAGCTATCCACTGCAACCCCAAGATCCCTTTCCTTGCCCCAATGTGCATCACTTTACACTTGCTTACGTTGAACTGCATTTGCCATTTTAATGCCCATTCTCCCAGTTTGGAGAGGTCCATCATTCTGCAGCTCATTGGCATCCCTTTTTGTTTTAATCACCCAAAATCATGCGGTGTCAGCAGCAACCTGACTTCTACCTCACTGCTCAGTGAGAGAGAATGTTACAGAGCAATATTAGAGATGTTTACTCTGACGGAAGCCCCCTTGTGTAACTCCCAAGTAAGTCTGCATAGAATTGCTACCGTAGCCTGGCAATACTGGGGGAAGAGAATGGGCAGTGAAGGCCAATGATGGCAGTGAAGGGAATTAATATTTTATATATATTTTAATATTTGTTCACTGCTAGTGCTATGTGGGCTGATTTCAATGAACATTCTCATTAAACCTTCCACCCTCCTCCTTCTTAATAGCCCTTCCTTAAGTACATGCCATTTCACAAAGGCTAGAGGGATAAATGATCAAGAATATGCAATGAACAGAAATGGCAAATGCTTCACAGGCAGGGTTTCTCTCGATGCCAAAACAAGTTTCATTGCATGTTGCATGCCATAAAGTGAACAGAGGAATCTGATGCCGCTCTGACATCAAGGAGAAGTACATTTCAAGGAGCTGATCCGTATCGATGGTTGGTCAGAGAAAGTTGGCAACTTCTAAAACGACAGCATATAAATAAATTAGCAAGCATCGGCTAAAGTCACAACACGAAGCCAGATATGAAGGAAAGATGCTAAGGGAGGAGTACAACAAGATATATGTAAAGCTCTTTCTTAACCTTCTCAAAATTATTTTGACTTCCCTCAACATTCTTGCAGATGTCCACACAAGTGGGACAACTTGTGGTTTTTTTTAGCCAAAATGCCACGTAAAGTCTAGTAAAAAAAATATCAGGTATTATTTCTCCAAAGTTAAGTATATGTTTCTCTCTTCACTGGGCTTGAAGCGCTTCACTTTGGCTGCTTTGTGCTCCAGTTTCCTTGGTGGTCTGCAAAAGGTGCTGGTCAGCATGTTTGTAGCTACATTAGCTGTAAGAGGGCATTTTTATGGGACCAGTTTATTTTCAAGTGTTTTAATCTAAACTTCCCAGATCCATAAATCTATCACCAGACATAGCTGCTGCTCCTGCAAAATTATTATTATTATTATTATTATTATTATTATTATTATTATTATTACAGTAATACCTTGGATTACGAGTAACCCGGTGTGCGAGCATTTTGAAAGACGAGCAAAAAAATTTTTAAATTTTTGACTCGCTGAACGAGCGAGGTCTTGCAAAACGAGCACACTGGGTTACTCGCTGCTGGCCGGAAAAGCACTGCCGCCTCCATGCGTGGAGGCACTCCCACCGCTCCCCACCTTTTCTTTTCCTGCGGCGAGCCGCCCGCGCTGCCATACCCGGGTTGCATCCTGAGTGGACAGGAGACGGGGGCTTACCTGGAGGCGCGGCGCGCCTGGGCCCGCCCACCGCCTCGCGATGCTGCGCCGGCCGGCCGGCCGACAGGCCAGGAGGCGGGGGCTTCCCGCGAGGCTCGCCCGGGCTCGCCCACCGCCTCGCGATGCTGCGCCGGCCGGCCGAGTGCCCAGGAGGTGCATCTCCCTGCCAGGGAGCCGGCAAGTGCTTTGCCGGCTCCCGGGGAGATGCGTGGAGCCGCTCCCGCTGCTTCCTACCATTCTAAACAAGCGGCAGCTCGCCTCTCTGCTGTGAGCCGCCCACGCTGCGGGTGCCGGTCCCGTCACGTCACTTCCAGGAAGCCCCCTCGCGGGAAGCCCCCGCCTCCTGGACTCTCGGCCGGCCGGCAAAGCAGCGCGAGGCGGTGGGCGAGCCCGGCTGCGCCGCGCCTCATGGGAAGCCTTCACCTTCTGGACTCTCCGCCGGCTGGCGCAGCAGCGCGAGGCGGCGGCCGCGCCCGGCCGCGCCGCGCCTCCAGCTAAGCCCCCGTCTCCTGTCCACTCCTGGCAGAGCAAGTGGAGGCAGGCGAGGCGCGGCCAGGACCCCGGCAGCCAGCACATCAAGGCAAGTTTCCCCATTGGAAATAATGGGAACTCCACTGATTCATTCCACAACCATTTAATCACTGCTTTGCCGGCTCCCTTCATGGGGCAAAGCAGTGATTAAATGGTTGTGGAACGAATCATCTGAGTTCCCATTATTTCTAATGGGGAAACTCGCTTTGATGTACGAGTATTTTGGATCACGAGCATGGTTCTGGAACGAATTATGCTCGTAATCCAAGGTACTACTGTATTATTATTTTGTTATATGCCTAGGCTCACTATTGTCTGCCTGTGTATTGTACTCCGCTAATTGAATCATAGGTTGCCAGCTCTGAACCCAGAGGACTAGCATGACTACTTTATTTCTTTATCTTCTTTTGAAGCAATTTGGCAAATTATCATGTATCACACAGGTAGAATTAATATCACTTTTGAGTTAGACATTCTTCGATTGCCAGTCTTTTAAAATTATTATTACACAGAGCAGAACCATCCAGATTTAGTACCCTATTAACGCCGGAGCGTTCCTTTCTACAGCACTAAGCAAAACAGCAGTTACATAACATTTGCTTGAGTAGTTAGCTCAACAGTTACACAGTACATTTTAAAGCTCCGCAGTAAAACTGGATAATGAACTTCCAAAAGAAGACTTGAGGCTGTTGGGTGATATATGAATGGCCCTAAATATGTGCAAATGAAGTGAATGCTGAAGGGGTTGTAACGGATGTTACATGAGCAGAGTCGAACCTCAATGATGCTTCTTTAAAGTCATGTGTGTACACGGGAGGTGTTGGTCGTGATCTCTCCACCTTTTGTGCCACCGAATGCAGGGGTGGGCAAGCTGTGGCCCTCAAGATGTTGTTGGGCTCTAACACCCATCAGCTCCAGCCAACATGGCCAATGGTCGGGATGATGGGAGTTGTGAGGTCCAATAACATCTTGAGGAGCATAGGTCTGCCACCTCTGGCCTAGTGGCTTCTACTAATAACAGTCCGGCCTTAGGTGTTCAGCTTTGTATTGAGTAATGCAAGGAAGACCTACTTTGGATCCTAGCCATAATATATCCTAGCAACACTGAGAGCCAGTGTGGAGTAGTGGTTAGAGTGTTGGACTGGGACTCGGGAGCTCCGGGTTCTACTCCCCACATGGCCATGAAGCTCACAGAATGACTTTGGGCCAGTCACTGACTCTCAGCCTAACTTACCTCACAGGGTTGTTGTGAGGATAAAATGGAGAGGAAGAGGAGGATTATGTAAGCCGCCTTAGGTTCCTTGCAGAAAAAAAGGTGGTAGATAAATATAATAAATAAATAAATATATTCTTAGAGTAGACCTATTTGATGGGTTTATTTATTTATTTATTTCATTTTTATACCGCCCAATAGCCGAAGCTCTCTGGGAGGTTTACAACATTTAACAAGACAGTCCCTGCCCGCAGGCTTACCATCTTACTTGAGATCTATTTTTATTTTCCAAGGAACCTATCTGGTTCACCCAGGATGGTGACAGTTCTGAGTTAACCGCTGGATTTCATATTTTTAAAAATGGAGGATCAGCAAGTGCCTGCTACTTCCCAGTGGTTGTAGGGGCACTGAAACCATCACTGTCGAGAACCAGTGTGTGGTGTAGTGGTTCGAGTGTCAGACTGGGACTGGGGAGACCCTAAGTATGACTAAGGGTGCAAGTATGACTATAGGGGGAAAAAGTCCTATAACTCCCCAGCACTCCCCAGCCAGAATGGCTGGCTGGGGACTGCTGGCAAATGTAGTACTTTTTTCCGTCTACATGTGCATAGGATTGTGCCCTAAGTCTGGATGATTGAGAGGGAGGGAGAGGGAGAGAGAGAGAGAGCCATTGATCAACACTGACTGAGTTGTGTTTTACTCTTTGTTGGACTGTGGGCAAAAGTAATCTGCAGAATAAAAACAAGGGATCTGTGAACAAGGATCCCCGTGAACAAGGATCTTTCCCACCCCATCCTGTGCTTTATCTGTCATTTTCTTAGTCTCGGTAGCCCAGTAATTGGGGGACACACAGATACACCCATTCCTCCTAGAACTCATTGTACACTCCTTTAGCCAGAGTCTTTCCGACTGGCTTCTTCCATCAGTTGTACCTTAAATAAATGTAGTTTACCACAGTGATAACTCTCCCTTCTGCCTGCGTAATGCACAAAAAGTTCCCCTTCGTTTCCTTCGGCAGACCTCAGGCCTTTGCTTCTATCATCTACTCCCCATCTCTTTATTCCCTTCCTCTCCTCCCCAACTGCCCACACTTCCTAAACCAGTGTTCTCCAACCTTGGGTCCCCAGATGTGTTTGGCCTACAACTCCCAGCATGCCCCAGCCAGCTACGCTGGCTGGGGCATGCTGGGAGTTGTAGGCCAAAGACATCTGGGGACCCAAGGTTGGAGAACACTGTCCTAAACTGAAGAAGCTCCATGGGAGATTTACCTCAGAAGAACATAAGAAGAGCCCCGCTGGATTCTGACCAAGGGTCCATCTAGTCCAGCATTCTGCTCACACAGTGACCAGCCAGCCGCCCGCGGGAAGCCCACAAGTAGGACACGAGTGCAACAGCACCCTGCCGCCCATGTTCCCCAGCAACTGTCTCTGGAATACTTAGGCATCCTGCCTCTGATACTGGAGGAAGCATATAGCCCATCAGGACTAGTAGCCATTGATAGCCTTCTCCTCCTCCAAGAATTTGTCCAATCCCCTTTCAAAGCCCTCCAAATTGGTGGCCCTCACTACGATCTTGTGGAAGTGGATTCCACATTTAAACAAGCGCTGTGTGAAGAAGTCTTTCCAACTGGCTTTTCTGTCCGTTGTGCCTTAAATAAACGTAGTCTACCCCGATAATGAATCTCCCTTCAGCCTGTCTAACGCACACAAAGTTCCCCTTCATTTCCTTCGGCAAAGTTCGGAACTTCACTCATGTCGTTTCCCCCCTCTCTTTCCCCCCCATTAGATAAGGGCGGCTTCTCCTACTGCCTCTTCTCAGCTGCTTTACATTTTCACCCAAGCTCTAGATTTCTCTCTGGTGAGATTTTGCAACCCCACCTCTCACCTCACTCAATGGCAAGAACCGCATCCACCAGGATAAGGCAATTGTGATTGGGGGTGATGCATCTTTGAGCCTTCTCTGAAGCTAGGAAGCTGTCTTCGCAGCTGCTTCATATTCCAGACCACCAGATGTACTTATTCCATCTTTCTTTCCTTCAATATGCTCTGCCCCCCCCTCCTACTTGGTGCATCAAGCTCACGGATGGAGAACCTTTGTCAACAGGCCAAATACCCACAGAAAAAAAGCATTGGGCAGATGAAGTCACCAGGGGCGGTGCTAGGTACTGAAAAGATCCGGGCTCAGGCTCACAGGACAACAAAAATGCACAAGTTTGCATATGCTAGTTTACATAAGCTCTAAAGTGTGTGTGTGTGTGTGTGTGTGTGTGTGTGTGTGTGTGTGTGTGTGTGTCTTTAAAGGACCTTGTCTCCTAAGCTCATGTAAAAAGAGATCTGTGGACAGGGGAGAGGAGGACATTTGATTTCAGAAAGGAGAAGAAAACACCCTCCGGCAGAAAGATTCAAGGCAAGCAGCAGGAGAAGCACATGTGGGCATTAAGCCCGCTAATCCAGGGGGGTCAGATGCAAGAGAGATCATCGGGGGCCCTGTCCCTTTATTTCAGCAAGTGCCCCTGGACAGCAGGGTGGTTGGGCAGAGGGCCTCCCAGAGATTTGGGGCTCCAAATGAAAGATTTGGGGCTCCAGCCCTAGTGGGCCACCCCCTGACACCACCTCTGGAAGCCACCCTGGCTGATGCACCAAGGCTGGGGTGGTTGTCTGATCTCGGGGCCCTCCGAGGATCCAGTGCCCTGCTGGGCTGTTGCCAGCAGGGCAGGAGGAGGATGGACGTGATTTTCACCTCTCCAATCCATCCTCCTGTTTATATTTGAGCCCATCTTAAGGAGGCACACGGGTGCGGGCTGGGCTGGGGCTGGAGAGTCCATTTCCCAGTCTCTCCCCTCCCACTAGAAACCCCCTTTGGCCTCCCTCTGAGGCTGCATTTGTGACCTCGGGGAGCAGCCGGTACGGTTCTTTCCATGGCAGCTGCAAGGGGGCACGGGTGGGGGATCAGGTTAGGGCACCTCTCCCGGGCTCGTAGCAGAGTCTATGTTCTTGGGAGGGGGAACTCTGCACAATCCTATCTGGGATGCTCTCTCGGGGTCTATTGGAATGCTCTCTATATCTTTTTTTAATTTATTAACTGTATTCATATAGCCACCCCATAACAGAAGTTCTCTGGGCAGCACGCAAAACAGATACATTAAATTATATTAAAAATATTTGTAACTAAGAATTAGTGTGTGAGTTTGCTTTTTCCCCTCCTCTTTCCCAACCTCCCCCGCCCCCCTTCATGCCATGTCTTTTCGATTGTATGTCTGTGGCAGGAACTGTCCAATATTATTGATCTTCGTACGCTGCTCTGGAAGCTTTTTTTTTTCAGCTGAAGAATGGGTAAAAAAAATGCTTTTAAATTAATAAATATATGAATGTACGTTAGAGACTGCTTTGTCCCCTCTCATGAGAATGTCTAAGATCATCCAAAGACCTGTTCACCAGCTTGTCGAAGATCACCCGCCTGACATGTTGACTGTACAACTAAGTAGGACATACAAGTGTACATAAAGTGTGCATAAGGAGAATGGGTTGTGTACTCCTGTATGTATCCTTGTGCATCCCTACCACAGGGCTGATCCACTCCCTTCATTAGATAGATCAGGGGCAGACAACCTGCCCTGCTGGCAACAGCCCGGCAGGGCACTGGATCCTCGGAGGGCCCTGAGATCAGAGGCTGCCATCGAACAAGGTCACAACCCATAGGATTGCACCCATAATGATCATGTAAGTGTTCTTTCCGGCAGGGGAGCAGAGAATCAATCTCCCTGCAGCCCGCTCCTTCTCTGACTGGTCTTCACCTTGCCATGCTGCCTTAGGCATGTTTTATGGAAAGGCAGGGTATAAATATAGTAAAGTTAAAAAAAAAAAATAGTGTCCCTTGATCCGCTGGCTGATGGCAGAGGCCAGAGTGTGGCATTCTTCAGTTCTGCAGTCCCAGGGCAGTTGGAGCTGTTAAATATATCATGTTTATATTTCGGGAACTAGAGATTTCTCCTGGTGAAAAACTAAACCCAGAGTGCCCCCTTTTAGACAATATGTTGACTTGCCTTGTGAAAATCTTCACCTATTCCTTTACCTTGCCCTTGCTTGCTCTCACTTCCCCTTGCCTTCACTTGCTCCGAGTTACGTCATCACAGAGCTGTCATGGCACCCTGTGCGTCGTGCGTGCTCCCTGATCGGAAATGAGATCTGCCGTAGACCTAATCCAAGAAGCGGAAAGAAAGAGCAGCCAGTGGGAAGCGAGCGGCACCAGATGACCTGCAGCCGGGCAGAGGCACTGAATAGGATTGGTAGGGTGGCTTCAGGGGAAAGTGAATATTCACGCAGCTGAACTGTCTTTTCAGGAAATCTTTCCACCCACCAAATGAGCTATGCTTGACCTGAAAGTCAAAACTGGACAATTTTTTTTTTTTTGGCACAGCCTTCGTGGCAAGCATCAGCATGCTAAGTTCTCAGACCATTCACTTTCGTAGCCGACACCGTTCCAATCTCAGTGGCAGTACTTAGGGACACGGGGGCGCAAAGTGCCATTCAGCAGTAAATTCAATTTATTGAATGGGGCGATGCGGTGGTTGGCAATCGGGAGCGCTTTAGTGCGGTTAAAAATATCCACTCCCTGGGAGTTTTGGCCAGGCACCAGTAAGACAATAAAGATTTATCTGCAAATCCGTCATCCCCGGCAGGGCCGTTAGGCATGCAAAGCGAGGGGATTTATCGATTGCTACAGAATAGCTTACTTAACGCTAAAACGCAAAAAAAAAGTGGCTTTGTGAGACGTACAGTTCCCTCCCTCCTCCTTCCAGTAAAACAGCTGCAGAGCAGCTCGGCATTGATTATCGTAGCGAGCGGGGCAAAGGAAGCTTGTAATCCATCAGCAAGCAAATGGGGAATGCACTCTAACACTTGTACACAGTGCACTTCTTTTCCTAAGGACGAGAACGTCTTCCCCTCACTGTCAATTTGCTATGCTTAGAGGCAGAGTGGCACACCGGGCTTACATCTCTCGTTATAACCCAGCCCTGTACACGTGGAGACCCACCCAGCAGTGCATCACGTGGCCTGCTAGGTGCTTGGACCTCTTCCCCCTCCCTCCCATTTTCGCAGTCCCGGGTCAGCAGTGAAAACAGGATGTTTGTTGAGCTGGCATGTCACAGGCAATGGGAGGGGGCGACCCTAGGGGAGGGGCCACAGTCGTGACTCCCTTGTCACAACAGCTTCACTGGCTACCATTATGTGATGAACCCATTCGGGGGGGGGGGTGGAAATCCATTGGATTTCCTCAGTTTGCCCCCCCCCCCCGATTCCGGTTCGCTGCCCACACACTGGTGCCAATTCACTGCAGTGCGAGTCGATCCAGCTTGCGAACCACTTTTTTTTTTTTTCCAATTCGCCAATGGAATTTGCACAAAATAGCAGCCGAAAAGCACACCGGTTGGTTTCCGGGTGCCATTTTGTGCAAAACAGAGCCATTTTTGTGCAAAACGGCACCTGAAAACCACATGGCTGCAGTGCAATTTGCGTAAATCGCACAAGTCGCATTAAAACCATGTGCTTTCTTGGCACCATTTTATGCAAATTCCATTGGCGGGTTGAAAAAAACTCTCAAATCGCATTCTGTTGTTTTCCCCTACACACACACACAAAAATCTCGACTTGGCCCACTTCTGAGCATCAGATCGGAAGCGGGCAGGAAATCCGGTGAACTCGAATGAGCCAGATGTCCATGTTTCAGTACACCCCTATAAAATGTGACCCATAGGTCAGTCTCTTTAGCCACTAGCACTACGCCAAGGAAGGGGAAGGTGTATTTCAGCATGGGGGACCAGTTTAATTTCAAGAGAAGCTCTTGCCGCATTCCAGTGGCGGGGTGGATCCAAAGGCAAAGGGGGTGGAGCCAAAATACAAAAGATGCCTATATAGAGAAGCTGAAAGCTCTTACTGCCAGTAAGGTAAGCCTTAGGAGAGGCCCTTCAACCTTTGAGAATGGGGAAGGAACTGCACTAAAGTTGGTGGGAAACCACCAAATGATCAGTGGGTGGGGGAAAGGGGGTGGGCAGAGTGAGAGGGTGTGGCCACCTAGGGAATCCCAGAGGGCTGATATAGGACCCCAGGAGGGCCGCATGTGGCCCCCAGGCTGAGGTTCCCCACCCTTGCATTACACCATGCAAGCTCACGTGTGAAACGATAATAAAGATTAAGGCAGGGCTGGGTGTGAGTAATCGCTTCCCCTCACCACTGACCCACAGTGTGGCAGCCCCCATTATCATAAAATAAAAAAGTGGCCCTCAGTTCATGCCCTGGGTGAGAGAAATGTAAGGTGCCTTTGGGCAGCCAGGACACAGGGGACCAGCCGGCTGTGCAGGCACCTCCTTCGCCCTTCTTGTGACTGATTTTGAAAAATAATCTCCACGGTGCCCTTTTGGTACCAGAGGCCTCTTAAGCGGCCTTTCTCAAAGGTATGAGGAAGGCCAGGCCCGGTGTCACCACCAGGCACCTGCCAGGGACACAGCACTCGGGCAGGGCCCACTGGTGCTGATATTCGCCCTCAGCCTCCAGAGAGCCGCCATTTAAAATTTCCCACAATCACCCCAAAGCAATGCTACATCAGAGGCATTGTGGGATATTTTAAACACTGGCTCGTAGTAAGCCACTGCTGCCTGCCACCCAAGTAAGCCCTCAGCTGGGGGTCCCCCGATATGAAAGTTGGCCCACCAGAAGGCACTTTGCCAAGGGTCTCCTCAAACCTGGAGTCATCCCTATGGAAGACTAGAGGCAGTTTGACATCGTTAGCCCATGTGCACCCAAAACATTGACTTCTGTGTCGGGAACGTCTATGGTCACATGACCATGCAAGCCAAGCTTATAAAGACATCTTGTGCCAGCTACTAATGACCACTCAGTAGTCCTATATCACAGTCCCCTCTGCAGGCTGCCTTGGCAGCAATCTGCTTTTTCCATAGCTGAGTAACAAAGAATGGTGATTGCTTGTGAGAGGGCCTGCGGTTGAGCCCACAGCTTGCCTTCCTGGATGGTGAAAGCCGGCTGTCATTCCAACAAAAGGCTAGCCCCAGGAGGAGACCCGAATGCCCCCCTCCCCTGTTTTGCTGAGATGAAAATTATAGCCTTTCAGGCAGGTTTTCGTGACAAAACCCGCATGAAGCCGGCCTCCATTTTGTGTTTGGCTCTGGTACCCTTTTGGCACAGCCGTGAGGATACCAGGGCTAAGCAAGATGCCTAAATAAGGCATGTGCGTGTTTAAAAAATACACATTTTCCCCAGTACAAAATAGTTATGGCTTCTGTCAAGGTATTCTTGTTGCTGCAGGTGTGTTGTTCCAAATTTGGGCCCTGTTCCACATAATAAAACATTTTTTCAAGTGTGTGTGTGTGTGTGTGTGTGTGTAGTTACTGTTGGGTGTATGCCAGGGATGTTGAAGAGTCTTGGTCTCGAGTCACGAGTCGAGTCACGAGTCTTTGGACCCGAGTCTCGAGTCTAAGTCCGAGTCCTTGGTCCAAAATGGTGACTCCCGAGTCACGAGTCACGAGTCACTCCCAAAGCTGACTCCACGAGTCCCTATTAAAATCAATGGGGGTTTTTCCCAACAAAATAAGGCTATTTCAGATGTGTGGCTTAAATAAATTCTAGGCACAAGTATGCCTTTTTATTTCAAAACTCTGCCACTGATTTTGGCAAGAACAGACCAGGCAGACAAAACCAAAATAACCAGACAGGCAGAGGAGGCAGGGAACCCCAAAGCAGGCAGGCAGAGGCCTTTGTCTTGGACAATTCAAACTGTGGAACTGGTTAAGAAGAGATCAGGCAGGCAGAGGAGGCTGGGAACCCCAAACAGGCAGGCAGAGGCAGCCAAACCCAAAATGTCTAAAAGGTTGCATTTTAGGAAAATGATTTTTAAAAATAAGCTTGCCGTACTTCCTAAAACCTATCCATGTTGCATTTGAGGAACACGAGTCCTTGGTCTCGAGTCCTGAGTCGAGTCTCGAGTCCCATTAAAAATATTGGGACTCGAGTCTGACTCGAGTCAGAGGGGGGACTCAGTCCGGCTCATGAGTCAAGACCTCGAGTCCGAGTCCCCATCCCTGTTGTATGCATGGTAGAACTCTGTTAGGATTTCTCTGTTAACGAAGTGAGCACATCAGATTGCCCTGTGGGCCTTTAATCCCATGTTTGGTGTGTCCCAGTTTGAGGAGACAAATGACTCAGGCAGGGGCTGTAGCTTAGGGTCAAAAGGGAAAGAAGCAGGTTTATTAAGAAAGAAACATTTTTGATAGAAAAGCCTCACACTTAGTTCTATCTAGCAAGCCATGTGCTCAGGATGAGCACATGGGAGGAGCAGTAGCATGACTGCTCAGGCAGAGACCAGGGAGTCAGAGTGACCACAGAACGGAAGAGACACCCCAAGGGCATCAGTCTGCACGATAAAGGCAACAGGAAATAGAGGTCAAAAGGTCAGGAAAGATGCTATCCCAATCTGCTCTACTCCCAATGCCCCCAGTGGCCATTTGGGTGAGGTGGCTGCTGAAAGACGATGCCAAGGTCCAGTTTCCAACAGTTACAGCATCTATGTGCCACCTGAATGTTCCCTGTGATAGGGGTGGGTGATCCGATGGGATCCGACCCACCTCCAGCTCAGTGGATGCCGCTGCTGCGCCCGCCAAGTCGGGCTGGAGGCTGGCATGCGCCACACTGCTCTCTGGACTTCCAGGTTCGTGGTGGGCTGCTGTTTATGTAGAAAATGTCTTGATATGCCAAAAGTGGCCGCAATTTGCACAAATTACGCAAATTGTGGCCACTTCGGGTGTATGTTAAGGCATGTTCTACGTAAACTGTGGCCCGCCAGGGACCTGGAAGTCACTTCCCTGGTTCAACTCGGGAGAACGCGAGTCAATGCCAGGGAATAGGTAAGCGAGACCGAGTTCGGGGGGTAGGGCCTGGCTAGTCTGCTGGATTTCCACCCCCTGAAAGAAATCCTCGCACATCTGGACTCTGGGAGGCTTACAAATAAATATGTGTGCCCTGCATTTCCATCCCAAAGTGCCCAAGGTAGCTAACAGTGGAGGAACATAGGAAGCTGCCATGAACCATTGGTCACCTGGCTCAGTATTCTCTACAGCGGGGATGCAGAACCTTAGGAACGGGGGCCAAGTCTCACCTTCTTGGGGTCCCAGTCCAGCCCTCTGTGAGTCCCCAGATGGCCACTCCCCCTTCCCATGGCTCCACCCCCTTCCCCCTGTCCACTGATCCTGTGGTGGATCCTGTGGCTTTTGCACAGTTTCTCCCTCCTGTCTAAAAGCTTGAAATGGTTCTCCTGAGGGTTATTTATGGAGAGTAAAAACACTTTAAGCTAAAATATGTTGGGATTTTGGCCTGCCTCCTTTGCCTTTTGCCTTCGGCCCCACCCCGCCCCTGGAATGTGGGGCCCCAAGAGCTTCTCCAAAATTGATAGATTTGTCCCTCCCTGGCTATGGCTCTTCCCCATAAGACATAAGAAATCACATCAGCGGCAACCAATAAAATTACAAACAATTGAAACAATCATGTCAAACTACGAGCAGCAGACACTGTAGCAGATAAAACGCCCACAAGCAGCCAGACAGATCGAGCTGAACCTGCCAAAAAAGATGTGCCTGTAAAAAAAATGGCGACAACAGTTTGTGTGGACCAGTGTTCTCCAACCTTGGGTCCCCAGATGTTTTTGGCCTACAACTCCCAGCATGCCCCAGCCAGCGTAGCGTAGCTGGCTGGGGCATGCTGGGAGTTGTAGGCCAAAAACATCTGGGGACCCAAGGTTGGAGAACACTGGTGTAGACCATAGTAATGCACGTTGACTGAGGGAATGCTCCTATGTCCCCAAGACATGGGGTGAGGGGGCCATAGGATAGTCCAGATTCCCAGTTCTGAGATCGGAGACGGCGCGCCAACCCGGGATCTGGGCATCAGAGCTCCGCCTCTCCTTCCCCACCTCCCCCCAGCCACTGCAGAAAGAACCATGCCACCTGCTCTCCAAGGTCGGGGAAGGTGGTCTCAGAGAGGGGGCAAAGGGGGCGTTTTGGGGGACGGGGGGGAGACTGCAGAGGCCAGGATGAGAGCTGTCCTGAAGACACTCCAGCCTTCTTCCCTCCCGCTCTGAAGCGCCCCAGCTAGACAGGTGAAAAAGCCCACACAGCGAAAATACAGGGCAGGAGGACGGGAGGTGAAGATCTCCTCCGCTGCTCCTCCCACTCTGCCTTGGAGGCTCATAAGCCTCTGAGTTCAGCGGCTTAAGGGCATCCTGATAGGATTGCGCAAAGGGGTGGGTGATCCGCCCACCACCCGACTCACGGCGCGCTCGGCAAACACTGCTGCTGCTGCGCGAGCCAAGCCAGGCCAACAGCGAGCACCAGCTAAAGTGCCAACTGAACTTCCAGGTTCTCGGAGCTACGTTGTTTACATAGGAAATGGTGTAAGATACGTCAAAAGCGGCCGCGACTTGCGTAACTTGCACAAATTATGGTCGTTTTTAACGTATCTTACGCTATTTTCTACGTAATCAACGTAGCACCAGAACCCGGAAGTTGCTTCCCCGGCTCGGCTCACAAGAAGGCAAGTCGAGCTGGCGGAGCAGGTAGGATGAGCGGAGCTCAGGGGGTTGAGCCCAGCGAGTTCGCTGGACTTCCACCCACCCCCCCAATCAAGCTCCACATGCATCCCTAAAATTTGCACCCTGAAAGATTTATATGCTGGAATACTCACCTGTGAGAGATAATACGTCTATGTGGGGGGTGGCGGTGGGAATCAGCTAAGGGCACAATCTTATCATGTTTAAACAGAAAAATGTCCTACAACTCCCAGCATTCCCCAGCCAGCATGTCTGGCTGGGAATTGTAGGACTTTTTTCTTTCTCAACATGCACAGGTTTGTGCTCTAACACTGCGTATGGGCTTAGGCATGTTATAGTCATGCAAATCCACTAAAAGTGTAACAGAAGAGCGGCCTGTGAAAATAAGGTTGCAGCCGGCATTAAAATAGAGATGGTGGCACTTTTTGCTGCAATTTTTTTTCTGCTTCTGCCGGGGTGATCTACTGCAGAAGAAAGAGAAGAACACATCCATGACCAGGTTCAATTAAACGCATCTTTATTCCCTGAAATAATAATAATATCCACATTCATATCAGTAAGAGCAAAGAAAAGGTAAAAAGGGGGAAATATATAAACCAAAGCTGATTCTCCCTGATAAATATACAGTTTTACGGTACTGGAAAAAAGGGCATCAATTTCATTTTTAAATTATTTTTTTAAGTGCTGCACATGATTTGGGAAGGAGAATCTTTATAAACATGAAAGTGTCTAAAGACACTGGGTGTGAAGGATTCAGTCGGTATCATGCAGGGTAACTTCAGAAAGAAACCAGGGGAAACCAACAGCTTTGAGACATTGGGGGAAGAGATTCCTCCGCAAAGGTCAGAAGTGCATGCAAAACTGCAAAAGTTTTAGTTCGTTAAAAGTTGCTTCTTTTCATCTCGAGACACCCGCGGTGGTGATGCCATGAATCTATGGGACTGAGGGCTACAATCCTAGGTGCACTTTCCTGGGAGTAAACCACACTGACTAGAGCAGTGTTCTCCAACCTTGGGTCCCCAGATGTTTTTGGCCTACAACTCCCAGCATGCCCCAGCCAGCATAGCTGGCTGGGGCATGCTGGGAGTTGTAGGCCAAAAACATCTGGGGACTCAAGGTTGGGGAAACGCTGGACTAGAGTAAGGCTCACCTCTGAGTAACCATAATTTCAGGATGGTTTGGGGCCGTCTGGAGTTGCATCTCTCATGCGCAGGCAGTGGGGAGGCAGTCCACGGCACAAATGCGTTCAAGGATGGAGTGGCATGTGCTGACTAGTGATGGCACCAGCCCTCGAGTTCAGAGGATGTAGAAGAGCAATCAGCACTAATATGCGGTTAAGTAGATGTTAAAGCGATCCCAGACCATGTTACTCATTGTGATGACAGATCATCTGCTGCACTTAGAGTTGGATGATCTGCCAAGGCCCAACCTCCTTCGGCTCAGCAGACACTCCCACTAAGCTGAGCTGAAAGCGGGCATGCACCGCACCGCTCACTGAACTTCCGGGTTCCTGGCGGGCCACTGTTTACATAGAAAACGCCTTAAGATACGTCCAAAGTGGTTGCACAAATTACACAAATTGTGGTCGCTGTGGGCGTATCTTAAGGCATGTTCTATGTAAACAGCGGCCCACTGGGAACCCGGAAGTCACTTCCCTGGCTTGGCTCGGGAGAACGTGAGTTGAGCCGGGGAAGAGGTAAGCAGGACAGAGTTCGAGGGGGCGAGCCCGGCTAGTCTGCCGGATTTCCACCCCCTGAACGAAATCCTCGTATATCCCAAGCTGCACATGAGTGCATAGAGCTGCATGTTGAGAGGCTGACAAATTGTGAGATGGCCACTGATGTCTAGTGAGCCAGTGTGGCGTGAGAGCCAGTGTGGTGTAGTGGTGAGAGTGTTGGACTGGGACTGGGGAGATCTGAGTTCTAGTCCCCACTCGGCCATGAAGCTCACTGGGTGACTTTGTGCCAGTCATTCCTTCATTCAGTCTAAGCTACCTCACAGGGTTGTTGTGAAGATAAAATGGATAGGAGTATTATGTAAGCCGCCTTGGGTTCCGTACAGGAAGAAAGGCAGGATATAAATATAAAATATAGGCAGTCCCCGAGTTAAGTACATCTGACTTACAGACGACTCATACTTAAGAATGGACTTCTGGGTCCCCTGGTGCTACGTCGTTTACGTAGTGTACATAGCAATTTGCGTAAATGCCAATTTTTTCCTCTATAGAATGCTATGTTGTTCCGACTTTGTCAAGGTTCCACCTCTACCAGGACACCTTGATCAGCTCCTTAAAGATACTTTGCCTCTTTAAGAGCCCCTCCAGTATCAGGATGCCAATTCTCTGCCTTTTATCTTCTCTTCCCAGCAGTGCTTTTTTTTCTGGAGAAAAGGGTACCGGAACTCTTGGATTACATTTCCTTGGGAGTAGATGGCGATTAAATTGTAATGCAATTAATAGAAGAAAAGGTGCTGGAACTCAGTTCCGGTGAGTTCCACCAGAAAAAAACCCCTGCTTCCCAGTAACATGGGATTAGGTCTTAGGCGTGGTGCAAAAGACACTCCAAACAACTTGATGTTAACAGTAACTGTTTACTTTAAAATTCTGGTATAGTAGGTTCGCAATCGGAACAACATTTGCCCTCCTCCAGTTGTCTGGCACTTCAACTGTCCTCCATGATTTCTCAAAGATAATAGACAGTGGTTCTGAGAGTTCTTCTGCCAGTTCCTTTATTACTCTAGGATGCAGTTCATCAGGCCCTGGAGATTTGAACTCATTCAAAGTAATCAGGTGCTCCTTGACCATTTGCCTATCAATCTCAAGCTGCAATCCTGCCCCTTCAGTCTGCACTTCAGGTTTGCCAGGTGGGGACATAAACTCTCTTTTGGGAGAAGACTGAGCCAAAGTAGGAACTAAACACTTCCGCCTTTTCTTTGTCTTCTTTGGTTAGGCCTCACCTTGAGTACTGCGTCCAGTTCTGGGCACCACACTTTAAGAAGGGTGGCCAGGTGACCAGCCAGAAGGGCGATTAATAAATATAAGAAATAAATAAATAAATAAATAAATAAATGTAGACAAACTGGAAAGGGTTCAGAGGAGGGCAACAAAGATGATAAAGGGACTGGAAACAAGGCCCTATGAGGAGAGACTGAAAGAACTGGGCATGTTTAGCCTTCAGAAGAGGAGACTGAGGGGAGATAGGATAGCACTCTTCCAGTACTTGAACGGTTGTCACAACGAGGAGGGCCAGGCAGGATCTCTTCTCGATCATCCCAGTTTGCAGGACACGGAATAATGGGCTCAAGTTACAGGAACCCAGATTCCACCTAAACATCAGGAAAATTTTCCTGTTAGAGCAATAAGACAATGGAACCAACTACCTCGGGAGGTGGTGGGCTCTCCCACTCTGGAGGCATTCTTCAAGGTGCGGCTGGACAGCCATCCGTCAGGGATGCTTTGACTTGGATTCCTGTGTTGCGCAGGGGGTTGGACTTTGATGGCCTTGTAGGCCCCTTCCAACTCTACTTTTCCATGATTCTATGATTCATTGCTTCAACCCCACGCACGCTCCCACCTGGTTGCTGCCACCTCACCTGCGCAGGAGAATGCCAGGAGCCTTCTGTGAAGTTTCAGCCGATGCTGCTGCAGTCCACCGTGATGGCTCCTCCGAACTCTCACAGTGGCCGCTGCAGCAAGTTCCCCGTGCATGGAGGAGGGGCAGCGAGAGAGGGAGAAAGAGCCAGCCAGCACCAGCAACGCTTCACCCTCCGCTGCTAGCTTTGATCCCCCTCGGCCCCTTCCACAGATGGAGAGCGAGAGCACGCAATGCCGGGGACCGCCTGCTGCTACAGCTCTGTGTACAGACCTGGACACCTTTCCAAACACGGCTGGCTGGGAAATGCTGGGAGTTGTAGGACTTTTTTTTCTATCTAAACATAGATTGAACCCTAACCCTCGGACCTGGAACGAGGCAACATCTTATGATATAACCCCCCCCTTTTTTTTGCACACATCCCACCAATAATGATTTATTTATTTATTTATTTATTTTATTATATTATATTTATACCCCGCCTTTTTTCCTTCAAGGAACCCAAGGTGGCTTACATAATCATCCTCCTCCTCCTCCTCTCCATTTTATCCTCACAACGACCCTGTGAGGTAGGTTAGGCTGAGAGTCAGTGACTGGCCCAAAGTCACCCAGTGAGTTTCATGGCTGAGTGGGGACTTTTGCTGGTTATATAATGATAAGGAAACTGACAGGTCATCTGGGAACAGCTGAACTGAACATTATGGTCTGATTAGGCTTTCAGTTTGGGGAAATCAGGAAGAAAAACTTACAGTTATGCTGCTGCTTCTTTTTTTGCCTCCCCTTTTGATTGATAGAATCAATCAATCATACTTGTAGCACACACAGTCCATTTCTTCCAGAGGAGGAACATTTAAAGTCAATTGACCTCCTCTGGAGTAAATGGACTGCAAACGACAGGCAAATCAGTGTCTCTTTGTGGAGCAGCAAAAAAAAAAAAAAAAAAAACAGTGTTATTGCAACTGGGTGGGTGAATTTGACAGTACAAATTCCAGGCACATCCAAGCCATGGGTGGGGGGACGACGACAGAACACGCCATTGGTCCAAAATGAGAAATGACACCCAGGATGGGTTCCATAGAAAGGTTCCAAGTATACATGCATGTGCTGCTTAGACCTAAAGAAGCCCGGGTTTAAAAGTCTGTTCTCAGTGGTGGTGGGGAAATATTTCATGGTCTAAAGCTGTAAGCCTCAAAGGTGGGTGGGGTAGGGCTGGGAGAGAGGTTGAATGTTGGAAGCTTCAGGGCCTGTTTTCTTTCGGCCTTCTTACCCTGATAAGATTCCTTTTCAAGATTCCACTCAGATTTCTGTCAGCATGCTGTATCTCAGGCACTGCTCACATCAAAGGGAAGGTATGATTGGGCACCTGCTGAGGGCCCACACCCCAGCAGTGTCCACTGACAAGAGCCCCCTGGAACTTCTGCTCCTCCTCCTCACCACTGCAACCTTCTTATTCACCTGCCTCTCACTGTGGCCCAGTCAACCATGGGGGTGAGAAGGAGGAGCAGGAGATGCCACGGCCTGCTTGCTCCCTGGTTCTCTGCCCGTCAAGCAAGCAAGGAGTAGCAAGAAGGAGGAAGAGGAGGAGGAGCAAGAGCAGCTGGTGACCATGGCAGTGAGAAGGTAGACTCTACGTAAAAAGTGGCATGCTGGGAACCCAGAAGTCACTTCCCTGGCTCGAGTCGACTCAGGAGAACGTGAGTTGAGCTGGGGAAGGAGGTAAGCGGGACAGAGTTCGGAGGGGTTGAACCCGGCCAGTTTGCTGGATTTCCAGCCCCCGAATGAACTCCGCACACATCTCTAATTCCCACTTCCCTTAAAACCAATCCAGCCCAATGTCTCCAACTCCTACACTGTACTGGTGACGAATACATCAAGAGTGCAAGAGAATACATTCTGCTTTATGCTGCAATTGCACGGAAGGGGTGCCCTTGGCGTAACTTAAACTAAGTCAAATCTTGCTACAAGGAAGATGAAAACCTGCACCACAGGGACAATTATGGCTGCAGCTAACATTCCTTCTCAACGTTGTCAACCGCTGGCTGACTTTAGTCCTTAATAGGAATGTGCGAATCAGCAAAACTCGAGATGGCCAGAGTTTTCGAATTCTATATCAAAAGTTTGTTCCAACTCGAGTCCGTATCAGTTTGCGAGCTTCGTTTTTTTCTTTTCACATGAAAATCCATGCGTATTTTCCTGCATATTTCCCCAAATGTGTGCACCAATTGTGTGCATCTTTGAATTGCACACATCCTTCTCCCATCGATTAAAGCATACCCGTGTGCATTTTTCAAATGTACGCATATGATTGAACGCCTTATTTTTTTTGTCTGTAACTCACATTGCAAGCTTGGAAATGTATGGTCTTCAAATGCAGATTGTGTCCAAGTCTGTGTTCCGTCCAGAAGGTGCGAACTGGGTAAATCCTGACGAAAAAGTGAACTGAAATGAATTTCTCATGCATCCCCTAGTCCTCAGCAAGGTAGTTAACCTTTGGGGAGTGGTGGTTAGGGGAGTTAGCACCAACTCTGAATGGAGAGGCAGGCTGGGCTGAAATGTATCCCCTGCCAGCGTACCAGAGGGACAAGGTTTTCCCCCTGGTCCACCCCTTAGCTCCTGAAATACCTGAAAGGCCATAGGGCTGGGGCAGCTGGGGTGTCAACATAAAACCTGACGACCAATTCATTCCCATGGGCCTCCATCTTCTCAAAGAAATGTCCCCAATGTTCTAGCACATATTTTAAGGCCTAGCCAAGAGAGAACCCCAATCCTGAATCATCATCATCATCATCATCATCATCATCATCATCATCATCATCAGGCGATCACTCGTGACCGAGTAAGATTGTCTTCCAGGATAAAAGGAGGAAATTCTAAAGAGGATTGTGTAGACTCTAGCGATGGGTCCATAAGTGACTGTGGAGGCCAATTCTAGATCCACACAGCTTCCCACAGTGAGGACACAGGTTACCAGATGGAAGATGGTCCTGTAAAGGATTCATTTGACGTGCTTTTCGCTTTGCACGTTTCTCCCTTTCACATTGCACTCGGGCTTCTTCAAAGTCCATAGAACCTTTGTGAAAGGCCAACCTCCATTTAGATCATTCATGGGCCAGAGCTTTCCAGTTATCGATGTTTATATTGCATTTTTTTAGATTAGCCTTAAGAACATCTTTAAACCTCTTATATTGACCACCAATATTCCGCTTTCCATCCTTGAGTTGGGAATAAAGTAACTGCTTTGGGAGACGGCAGTCAGGCATTCGAACAACATGACTGGTGAAGTTGGCGTTGAAGGATCATTTTTTCAATGCTAGTAGTCTTTGCTTCTTCCAGTACACTGACATTTGTTCGCCTATCTTCCCAAGTAATTCGCAGGATTTTCCGGAGGCAACGTTGATGAAATCTTTCAAGCAGGTGGAAATGACGTTTATAGATAGTCCATGTTTCACAGGCATATAATAAAGTTGGCAATACAATGGCTTCATAAACCAGTGTTTTGGTCTTCTTACAAATATCCCGATCCTCGAACACTCTGTGTTTCATTCGAGAAAACGCGGCACTTGCGGAGCTCAAACCCCAATCCTGAATAGGATGATGATGGTTATAATAGACAAGTGAGATCTGCAACAAAATATTGCCGTGTGGCGTCTCCTGTTTAGAGTTGCAGCCAGCCAGACATACCCTTTTGCAGGATACTGGACATTGCACCCCTTCCTTTTCCCATCTCCCCCTGCCCTTGACAGTCAATCAACATTTCTTGCTTCTCCTACTTCTGCTGCAATTACAACACTATGCATTGGTGTGTGGCACTTGACCATCTTATAAATATGTGTCCCGAGGGCAGCAGTACCTCACAAATGAAAGGGGCTCCAGGGTACCTCCTACCTTGGTTGCCCTTTCTGTACCTTTTCCAGTTGCACAACCCTGGCTGCTACATAAATGGTACACTGGCCCTGGCTACGAGGCAGGGCACAAGAAGCACAGCCTCAAAATCAGCCTCCCCAAGCTGCTTTTACACCCATGGTACAGGGCTGGCCCTACCATTAGGCAGTCAGGCAATTGTAGAGATGTCAGAGAAAGCTTCAGTGGACTCAAATGAGTTGGGATTTCTACAAAGCCAGCACACGGATTGCACCAGCAGACCAGCTTTTTCCCAAGTCACATGGATTCTGCAGAGCTTTTTTTTTTTTTTTTAACTTTCCGTAATTTTACACAAATTTAATCGTTGAAAAATATGAAAAAGTAAAAAACACCGACCGAGAATGCACATTTCCTCGCACAGAGTAAAGCATGAAAATGTGCATTTGGGGGGATTTGCGCATTTTCCGAAGTGTGAATTTGTGCAAATGCGTACGAACGCATTTGCGCCAAATCTGATTCCATCAATGAGCAGACAATGGAATGAAAGGTGCCTGAAAAAATCCACGAAACGCAGCCAGAATGGATTTAACAAAGTCCGTACATCCCTAGATGACTGTCTCAGGCGGCAGATTCAGGGGGGCAGTGGTGGTAGCGTCCCAGCTGTTCTCATGAACTTTCTGGCTGTTCCCCCCTGTTGGAGGAGAGAGGGGTGTATGCCATACAACCTGTCCTAGGCCTCTTAAACTATCCTGCTGCCTCAGGTGTGGTCGAGGATGCTATCCTATTGCCAGTGTTGAAGTAAGATTCAGCTGCCGGTCCAGTCTGTGTCTGTATGTGGACTGGGGAGGTGGCACCGTCTTGTCCCTCACCACAGGCTGCAAAATGCTTTGGGCCAGCCCCGTGTGTAGAGTCCCCATATTTTCTCTGTAGGTAGCTTCAGGAGGGTGATTTTAAGCTGAACAATAGCTGGAGGGGAAGGGGTTAAACAGCCTCTCCTGTCCACTCTTCCTCCACCCTGACTAGTAGCTTGTCTGGGCTGTTCTGGGCTTTAAAAAAAACACAACAACAACAATGGCACAGAACTCTGTGAAACGTGTAGTTTTTGAGCCATACAACGAAGCCCAAGTGAGAGCGAGTGTATTTTGGTGTTTATGGGGTGGTGCTTCATATTGTCATAATGATCAACAGGCCTGAAAATAGGTTTGAGGTGAGTAGTGGATGTTTTCCTCCTATATTATGCCATAAATGTTTCCCCAAGCAATGCAGAAATGTATGATTTCTTAGGGGATTCCATAACCATGACAACCACTACGAAGGGCCTTTTTCCCCTCTTTTTTTTCTTTTTCGCAGCTTCTAGAGTTGAAATCAGAACTGCTTTACTTTAAAAGGAGGGTAGGAAAAATGAGTACAGGTGAGCTGACATTTTAAACATTTTCAAAATTGCTTCCTTTTAAATATATATATATATATATATTCTTCTACCTTCCCAAAGCTTAAGTGTGTGTGTGTGTGTGTGTGTGTGTGTATGTGTATCCAACTTCTGTTTGAAACAAAAGGTCTCTCTGTTAGGAAGTTGGGAGATTATTATTTTTTTTTGCCCTGTTTTATTTTTTATTTTTAATGATTCTTCTTTAGCGACGCTGAAATGAAGTCATCCTCACTTAAATCACAGGAGCCGCAAAATGCTAATGGTGACATTTCATACAGATGGCATCTTTGAAGCTCCCTCTTTTATACACACTTGAATGTTGGGTAGGCTTTGCAGAGGGAGTTGAAAGAGATTAGGCAGAGCTAAAAATAAACTCTGAGGTAGTTATAATCTAGGTTAGTTAGACCCGGTGGTTGTTGTTGTTGTTGTTGTTGTTTTATCTCACATGAAAATCTCATTAAGGGCTAGGAGGGCAGAAATGTGTCTTTCAATTGTCGGTTCCCAAATAGGGTTCAAAAAATGAAGTGCCAGCCGCCGAGATTCCATGTTCAGCCATTTTAGCTTGTATCTGCCCTCGACCGCGACCAAAATGAAGCCAATATGGCCGCCACACTGTTGCCATGGCAACCCCGCCTCCTTTACCTCCAGTTGCCACCCCACCTCAATGGGCTCTCAGTGAGTCCTACCTGTTCACCGCCACTGTCACCAGCTGCTCTGCCTCCTCCTCCTCTTCCTCATCATTGCTCCCATTGGCTTGCTTGACAGGCAGGGAGCCAGTGAGGAAGGAAGCAGTGGCATCTAGTGGCATACACCGAGCGGAAACTCACCTTCTCCCGAGCACACACACACACACCCCGCTCTCGCCGCTTGTAAGTTCCGAAAACCGGAAGAGATGTGACGGGTTCCCCGTCGCGTCACTTCCGGTTCCCTGGCGCTGTGTTTTTAGCGTAAAAACCAGGGCAACCCAGCTTAAAACAGCCGCGAATGGCAAATCGCGGCCGTTTTAAGCTGGGTTGCCCTGGTATTTACGCTAAAAGCGCAGCACCAGGGGAACCGGAAATAGACGCGCAGGGGTAGCGATGCATCCAAGCCGGGTCGGCGCCTCCGAGTCAATTTTCGGGCTCGGCGCCAACCTGACTCCATTTTCTGAGCGGCGCAGCGCACCGCTCAATCAGGCTGCTCCAGCCCGTCCGACGCTTCCGTCCGACGCTTCCACAGCAGTCCAGCGCGCCTGCGCAGGGTTCCGTCGTGTCATTTCCGGTCCCAGAAGTGATGCGACGGGACGGATCGGGCCGCGTGGGCGGCTCGCAGTGGAGTGGGCGAGCCGCCCCAAAGAAAAGGTAAGGCCTCGCCGGGCGTAAGCGGGGCCAATTTCGGCCTCGTTCTGCCCCAGCGAGGCTCGATTGTCAATCCCTACGCAGGGGACCTGAAGCTCCTTTCCCCTGCGCGGCTTGGACTGAGCGGCAGCAAGGTAAGTCGCGAGAGTCTCGGGGGGGGTCGAGCGGGCCACTTTCGGCCTGCTTTCAGACGCCCTGAGACTCCCAGTAGTGACATCTACTCCTCCTTCTCACCACCATTGTCGGGGCTAGAGAGAGACAGATGAACAAGCAGATTGGATGGTGAGGAGGAGCAGCTCCAGGGGAATCTTGTCAGCAGGCCCCTGCTGGGGTGTGGGCCCTTGGCAGGTGCCCGACCTTGCCTACCCTTGACGCCGGACCTGGGAACAAGTATAGAAAATGGCAATCAAAAAGATGGGGGGGTAGAGATAGGTGACGCGGAAGAACCTGACCCACTTGCACTCGGTGGACTTTAGTGCACCTTGCTGACTCAAGAGCCAATAGCAGACTGAGTCGGGGGTGGGGGGGTTGCAGCTTTCGCTTTTAAAGAGAGCCGCCATTTGCATTTTTTTAAGGCAAGGTAATTTGCGTAAAATATGACCGCAATTTGCACAATTTGCATAAAATATGGCTATAATATTGTGCAAATTGCGACTGTCTTTTGTGCAAATTGTGCAAGGTGCAGCTGTCTTTTCGGTAAATTTCCCTGCCTAAAAAAAAATATGCGCAAATCTCAGCCCGCTTTAAAAGCGGAAGACCGCGTGCTGTCTCTACTCGCGTTGCAGTGAGTCTTTGCCAGTGCTAGGTTGATGGACCAGAATCCGGGGGGCTGAGCAGGGCCAATCCACTGGATTTTGACTCCCCCAAGTGGATTCTTCGCACATCCCGGGTGTGTGTGTGTTCCTCATAACAGCACCTCTGTTATGAGGAAAAGCAAAAACATTTTGTTGTTTTAAAATTAAGAACAGAAAACAAGATGACTAAGGGGCAGTGATATTACAGAGGTTTAGAAAATTATCTATGGGGTGCAAATGGAGAGATATTTAAAAATGTTGCCATGCCCGAGTGGAGTGCCACAATTCAGGATTCCAGCCACGTCATTCCACCCCTCCACTCCACTCCTGGTTTTCGATTTCTCTCCGCCCTCCTGCCTCAACAGCCAATCAGCATTATGTGGCCCCTGAGCATGCTCAGTCCCAATTTGGCTGTTTGGAGAGGGCTTGGTGCCATTTTGGCTACATATGCAAATATCATTCACACCCTAAACATTGAATATAGAGGGACTTATATTTTTTCCCCACTCTCATTATGTTAGGACTCAAAGTCACCCAATGAAATTGATGAGCCGTACATTCAGGGCAGGGAAAGGAAAGTACTTGTTGACACAATTAACTTGCGTTGTTTTTTTTTTAAATGTTTTTGTATCCTCCCACCCCCTCCCCTCCAACACAAAGAAACAAGTGAAAGGCTTAGAAGAAAAATATCACAACTCTGGAATAGTATAGAAATCAGGCAATGAGTGGAGAGGGGGAAAGGAGTTAAGAATGTAAGTGGTGAGAGTGTTGGGCTGGGAGTCGGGAGATCCGGGTTCTAGTCCCCGCTCGGCCATGAAACTCACTGGGTGACTTTGAGCCAGTCACTGACTCTCAGCCTAACCTACCTCACAGGGTTGTTGTGAGAATAAAATGGAGAGGAGGAGGAGGATTATGTAAGCCGCCTTGAGTTCCTTGCAGGAAAAAAGGCGGGGTATAAATATAATAAATAAATAAACATAAGAAGAGTCATGCCGGAGCAGACCAAGGGTCCATCTATTTATTTATTATTTATTTCTTATATTTATTAATCTAGTCCAGCATTCTGCTCGCACAGCCCTCAAGGCTGGCTGGGGAATGCTGGGAGTTGTAGGACTTTTTTTTTCCTGCCTAAACATGCATAGGGTTGTGCCTTTAGTTATGTTACGAGTGGGGCACACTTTTGACAAGACAACATCTCCAGAATTAAAGTCTGGGCAGGAATCTCTCATTATTGTGTATAACCGATCATGACATCCGCCTCATTGCTACGCAGGGTGACCATTTCTGCATTGCCAACTAAGAGGACAAAAGAAAGAGGACGCCAATTTGCATATGCTAAGTTATATGTATAGATGCCATTGTAGAACCATAAGTTGAATAGAAAGTACGGTACACCGCACCATAGTGGGGAAGACCGGGAAGAGCTGGAATTCTGTGTGTGCTGCTCGATCTGCTATCCAGGTGCTGCCAGCTGTTGGTGGGCAGCGTCCAGGCCTCTTCTGCTCCCCCTTCTCATCATTTTTTATCTTTAAACTGGACTTGGACTGGACAGTCCTTTGAACAGAGGATGCCTTGCCTACAAAATAGAGCAGTGTTCTCCAACCTTGGTTCCCCAGATGTTTTTGGCCTACAACTCTCAGCATGCCCCAGCCAGCTACGCTGGCTGGGGCATGCTGGGAGTTGTAGGCCAAAAACATCTGGGGACCCAAGGTTGGAGAACACTGAAATAGAGGATAGTCCTCCAACAGCCCTTCAAACAGATGAATGTGCTCTGTAAAATAGGACACCCACCCTACTCATTGCCCAAAATACCGCCCCGTGATGTGCTGCGCCTGCAAGTGGGGCAGCGACGTCCTTTCAGCACCAATCATAGAATCACAGAGCTGGAAGGGTCCTTCTAGGTCATTTAGCCCAACCCCTGCCCTGCTCAACGCAGGGAATCCAAACTAGAGCATCCTCAACAGATGCTCTCCTTGATACACTCACACACAGCTGCAGGCAGCTGTGCACATATTGTGTGCGGCATCACTGATGCTGCAGTGAGATTCAGAGTCTTCTCCTGTTGCCTGTGGATTCCATGTGGAGGCCTCCTAGACAAGGTCAAAGGGGTGGCTTGAATGCTGCTGTTGGCATTGGTTAGGTTGCTAGGCTATCCAAGACTCTGTTTGAGGGTGCCCTAGACATTCTGGCTCTGGGTTTTGGCCACCCTCCTATTCACTGGGTCATGTGAGGCACTCTGGGACCTTCCTAACAGCCTGCTCATGCAGCATGTGGGAGGAGGTGTGGCCTGTGTCCCATGATGTTATGCGCATATTGGGTCCCTGTTGCCGCCACCACATATGAATTGGTGCTTTCGTTGCATGCGTACTATGGGAGCATCGTCAGAGCATCGTGTTTGGGGTGGGGAGGAAGGGCCAGTGGTGAGGAGGTGCTGCTGGGTCTTCGCCAGCTGTACAACTGCACCATCTGGTGCATCCAGGCCTGGCTCCAGCACAGCACCCGCCAGATTGGGAGACCTTAGGATTGGCCTACAACAGTGCAATGCTGCACATGTCTGCTTAGAACAGGGCTCTCCAACCTTGGGTTCCCCAGATGTTGTTGGACTACAGCTCCCAGAATCCCTTGCCATTAGCCATGCTGGCTGGGGATGCTGGGAGCTGTAGGCCAGCAACATCTGGGGACCCAAGGTTGGAGAGCCCTGGCTTAGAAGTAAGCTCCACTGAGCTCAATGGGACTTACAGGTAAGTGTGCATTGGATTGCAGCCCAAATCATTCAGTTGACTTGCAGTCTGGGAAGGGGCTTCTCACCCTATAAATCCTGTCACAGTAAGTGCCTCCTTTTTTTTTTTCCCCACAGCATGACTTATGCACCACCACCCCCATTCTGACTGACATCTTCCTACCCAAACAGGGATTGATTTTGTCTAATTTGCTACGTCACAAACTTTTTCAACTTTATTCCCATGGATAGCAATTTACATTCACTCTCATTAAAACTACCATAAACTCCCCCAGGCTAAGTAACTACATATACCACATGTCTGACAGATGACAAGGCTCCTGCACAGGGTAGGTAATCATTTTCCATTTTGCTCAACTGGTTGGAATATAAAACAGTCAGCAGTGCTGGGGAGAGATAACAGTCGCTCACCTGTGTTCGAACTGTGCTCCCAGTTTAGAATGATGCTGCCCCATTGCTAAATGGTTACGCTGCATCCTCAAAACTTAGCCACAGGGCTGCATCTCACCTTACAGGACTGTAGCTCATGTTAATGCAAATGTATCTAATTTGCATTTCCTGAACCAACCAGGCATAAAGACATGTGTAGGACCGCGTGAAGTGATAATTCCCCTCTACTCAGCACTGGTTAAGGCCTCACCTTGAGTACTGCGTCCAGTTCTGGGCACCACACTTTAAGAAGGATGTAGACAAACTGGAGAGGGTTCAGAGGAGGGCAACAAAGATGATAAAGGGACTGGAAACAAGGCCCTATGAGGAGAGACTGAAAGAGCTGGGCATGTTTAGCCTTCAGAAGAGGAGACTGAGGGGAGATATGATCGCACTCTTCCAGTACTTGAAGGGTTGTCACAAAGAGGAGGGCCAGGATCTCTTCTCGATCATCCCAGATTGCAGGACATGGAATAATGGGCTCAAGTTACAGGAACCCAGATTCCACCTGAACATCAAGGTTCAGCCCCATTGGATAGCTCCTTTAAGGTTCAGTCTAAAACCCAGAGTGGATAAACTGCCCGACTGACATTAGAGCCACCAGCCTGCACTGGTTATCAGTGGTGGTAGAGCACATGCTTTGTACGCAAAAAGTCCCAGGTTCAATCAACAGTATATTCAGTCAGGGCTGGGGAAGTCTAAAACCCTGGGCACTAGCTGCTGTCCGTCAGGGCAGACAATACTGAGCAAGATGGACCAACAGTGCGGCAGCTTCCGATGATCTATGTGTGTGTTGATTTCCTGCAGGGGTTTTAAAGTCGTATTATGTGGCTTCTGTGTGGGATTTGTAAGGCTGGTCTGATCCAGCAGGGCTCTTCTTATGTTCTTGTGAAGGCGAAAGGGGTGGAGCCAAAATTGTGGGGGGAAAATACCAGCACAATGGATCTTCAAGCTTTAACTGCCAATAGGTAAACCTTAGGAGAGGCATTTCAACCATTTAGAATGGCGGGGGTAGGGCTGCTGCAAATACGCTGAGTGCTGCAAATGATGGTGGTTGAAGAATGAGTGGTTGGGCCAGCGGAACAAGTTGTGGCTGTCCGGGGAAGCACAGAGGGCTGAATTCGGTCCCCAGGAGGACCGAATTTGGCCCCCAGGCCTGACGGCCCCCGCCCCTGTTTGATACCACCATGGCAGCTTCTAAGAATCAGTTTCCGGGCGAAGTATAAAGTGTTGATTATTATCTTTAAAGCCCTACATGGTTTGGGTCCAGGCTACCTACGGGATCGCCTTCTCCCATACAATCCACCCCGCACACTCAGATCCTCTGGAAAGAATCTACTTCAGCCAGCCAAAACTAGGCTGACAAGTATTACCCAGAGGACCTTCTCTTCTGCTGCTCCCAGATTATGGAATGGCCTGCCGGAGGAGATTCATCAATTTACCAGTATCTTGGAATTTTAAAAAGCCATAAAGACTGATCTCTTCTGGCAGGCCTATCCAGCGGAATTTTAGGATGCCTTTAGGATGTTTTAAAGATGTTTTAAGATGTTTTAAAGATGTTTTAAGATGTTTTAAAGATGTTTTAAGATGTTTTAAAGATGTTTTAAGATGTTTTAATAGTATGTGTTGTGTTTGATTAGTTTATGTATTTTATATTTTCTGTTGTCCCCCACCTCGATCTAGACGGAGAGGTGGGTAAGAAATGATGATGATGATGATGATGATGATGATGATGATGATGATGATGGAGTTTGTGGCCCAGCATTACGCTGGAGGCCTTTCCATTCTGCTGCCTGTAGCTATTCCTGGTGACCGAAGAGCTTTGCCTCAAGGTCAGCTACTTTTTCCTGTAAATGTCCACTAACTTCTCCCTTTATTAATGCAGCCCTCAATCCTTTTTCTTCCTGGTCAGTGGATTTTCCCATTTACTCTGTTACGTCCCCTGCATTTGTCAAGCGCCGTTTCCTCCCTTCTCTGCCTCCCTGTTTCTGAATAGGCTGAGTCACCCTCATATTTTGTCCCCTTTAATCCAGCAGGAGCCACTGAGATCTCTCTGCTAGAATGAAATGGAGCAGTCCACTCAACTGGGATAACCATCCCCTTTGTGAGAGTAAGCCTTTTGTGCAAACCGCACACGGAAATAAATGCCAGAGGTTTTTGAGTTCTGTCATACTTAATCACAAGTACAAAAAATAATCCTGGCAGGATGGACTTCTGTCCTCCTTGCACTGCAGAAATCAGCTTCGCTAAGCTCTCTCCTTTTTTTTTTATCCTTTCAGAGAGCTAAGTCCCTCAGCAAACAGATCGGCAGTTCCAAGCTTCTAAAAGACATCTAAGGATGGGTTTTGAACTAGTTGGAGTCCAGAAAGTCCGGGAAGACCCAGGACTTTTCTGTGTTTCTAATACTCGCTTCAGAACCCAGATTCATTACTAGACCAGAGGGAGGGAGGGAAGATCAAAACTACGGATTGACAAATCTGCCAACTTCAGTTTCTCCCCGTTCATTTCTCATTTTTTCAATCTTAAATTCAGTTCATCACAAACTTTGCAAATTTCTCGAGTCTTAAATTCAGTTCGTCCTAAACTCTGAGATTTTTTTTTTTAAAAAAAAACAAATTGCATGAAAATTCATCAGCATTTTTGTACATGTTTCTCCGAACACATGCATTTCTGTATGCACTTTGCCTAATAGGCACATTTGTCCAAGCAATTTCCCAAATGGAATGTATTTTGAACATTATTTTCCCTAATATATATTTTGTCTGCATTTTTTCATTGGAGAACCATTGCCAAATTTGGAGAAATGCACATTTTGAAGGATAATTGAGTTTCAGTTCAGATCGTAGTTTAAACGTGCAAAATTATGTAAGTTTCCATAAAAGTGCAAAATTAAGTAAGTTTGCATTAAAATGCAAACTGAACAACTTTCTCCCCCATCCCTAAAAATATGTAGCCTATACTGCATTTGAAGCAATATATAAAATCATAATACTTCTTCTTCATCTTCGTCTGCTTTATTGAGCGATCCATCGGCTTTGATAGCTTCCAGATAGATGCTTCATATAAAATATCTGTTACAAAGATTGCAATACAAGAAAACAATAAAGTTAAAATAAAATTTCTTTTCCCTGGTACAATAAAATGGCCAGTCACCTCCCTGACTTTTTTAAAATGGGCCTTAATGACCTGGATGTCCCAGCCCAGCCTGCTTTTCAATGAATGGATGCCCAGTTTTATTTTAGAAATTGGAATGTATTACTGTTGCTCTAATTTTTTTTAAAAAATGTTTTATGCTGCTCTTTTAGCATTTGTTCATTGTATTTAAATTTTTCAAACAATACAATATTTTAACAGCAATCACATCACTTATCTCCTTGAGAAGAGAAAAAGATCCTGAAAGTATTTAAAAAAAAAAAAATTACCTTGTAAACTGCCTTGAGGAGGCTTTTGCCTCAAGTTGCAGAATAAAAATATTTTAATAAATAAACAAACAAATAAATAAATTCAACACCAATTTGAACTAAAAAAAAATATGTTTGTTCTCTATTATATCAAAGAGCCCCTTACACTAATCACCCATTGATCCTGAATTTCCTTGCATCAGAGGGGATGGTCCTATAGCCCCTAGACATTGTCTGAGGGTCCATAGGATAGTTTGGATTCCCAGCTCCACGTTTGGAGGCAGCACTCTGACCTCAGAGCTAGGGATGTGCTAAAAAAAACTCAACAGCGGTTTTTGCCTGGAGCCAGCTCTTTTTGGTTTCACTCACCCTGAATTAAGGATTTTTTCGAGCCTACTGGCTGGTCATTCCCCGACTCCCAGACTCAATTGCATTACAAGCGAGCCAGAGAGAGCTGCTCTCAAATTAGCATTTCAATCCTAGTGTTACATTCCTTTGTGTGAGATAGAACTTCTTGCATACAGACTCAGAGTTAGAATAGGAACTTAGCATATGTAAGTCATAGGATTACATTCAAGCAGACAGGTTTTAGCATTTTAATCCTAGTGTTACATTCCTTTGTGTGAGATAGAACCACTTGCATACAGACTCAGGGTTAGAACAGGAACTTAGCATATGTAAGCCATAGGATTACATTCAAGCAGACAGGTTATGTGTTTATATAATATAGAAATCATATATTAAATTATATTTTACCACACAAGCTCTAAGTTTATTAAAAAATTCCTCTGTAAAAAAGGTATGCATCTCACAAGAATTACCACATTATTATGTCTAATCTGTAACAAAAGGATGAGAGCTCTCTCGAGCAAAGGATCTTGTTCGCATCTCAATTGGGTTCGCATGTCAGGTCCGTGGAGGGGGGAGAAGGAAAATTGACCTAGCTCGAAGAATTCGTGAGCCAGGAAGGAAAAGGTCAGACCCATCCCTACGAACCCCCCTCCCCCGTTGCAGTGGAAAGAACTGCACCAGCTGCTCTCCAAGGTCAGGAAAGCTACCTTGGAGATAAGTGAAAGGGGATGGGGAAGGGGAAGCGGGGGAGGAGACTAGGATAGGTTAGGATACGAGGTGTCCTGAAGCTGCTCCAGCCTCCTTACCTCCCCTTTTGATACCCCCCAGGTAGTTGGGCGAAAAAGTCTGTCTAGATAAAATGCAGAGCGGGAGGTGTACTGGGAGTCGCGGAAGATGGCGAGGAGCACAGGAGTGTTGTACAGAGTTCTGCCTCTATGCTCCAGGTTTGCTTTAAGAAAGTTATCATCACACGGCCTTGGCTACTTGGCTGCTTGCCAGCCTGATGCAATCAAGAGCAACTCACCTGCGCGAGATCTGGCTGCTGGCCAGAAGGACAGCACAGGTGCTAACAGTGAAGCAGGAGATCTGCAATCCAAGAAACTTGGTGCTATTTAAGAGGAGCAAGTGCAGACGGAGAGTGGTGGTTGTTGGCGGGAGTGCGGTGGTCGTTAGTGGCGGTTGGTCGGTTGCATGTGGAATACTGAAGAACTGGAAGGAGCAAGGAGGAGCAGACAGAGGACGCTGTGCAGAGAGCCCTTGCAGAAGCCCAATGTGGAGAGCCCATACCCAGGCGGAGAGCTGCTGGACCTAGCATTCGGGTTGGTTGAACAGTGACTGTGCAACTAAGGGGTGGGATTTCCATCAGGGAACTGGGAGTAGCATTGTTGTACTTGTGGCTCGGCTTTACAATAAACATGTTTGGCTTTGACTTCCTGGAGGAGTATTTATTATGGTCAGAAAATCATTCAAAGAACCTTTGCCAATCCCTTTTGGGGATCCTGTGGCAAAACAGGAGGATGGGAAGGCAGAGATTTCCTCCACTGCTCCTCCCGCTCTGCATTGCATGCCCATATGCCTCTGAGTTCGGGCATCCTGATGGGATTGCGCCCTAAAGTGTACAAAGCTGTTCTCTTTCCATGTATTTTTTATTGTGAATTTCATCAAAACTAAACAAAGTCTAAATAAAAAAAACAACAGAAATTAATAATTGCATATATGTAAATATCCAAATAACAGCATAAATCCAGAAATTAGGGATGTGCGTGGAGCTCAGTTGGGGGGTGGAAATCAGACAAACACGCTGGCTGGGCTCAGCACACACACACACACACACACACACACACCGAGTTCCACTCCCCCTACCTTTTTCACAGCTCAACTCACGTTCTTATGAGCCGAGCCACAGAAAGTGACTTCCGGGTTCCAGCGCTACGTTGTTTACGTAGAAAATGGCCTAATTTGCACAATTGTGTAATTTGTGCAAATTAGGCCGTTTTCTACATAAACAACATAGTGCCGGGTACCGGAAGTCTGGTGAGTGCCTGAGCTGATGCTTGCGCTCAGCCCGACTCGCATGTCATGAGTTGAGTGCCGGGCAGGTCGCCCATCCCTAAATTCCAGATGCATCAATTCTACATAAGCTTCAACAAAGGCAGACCAAATATCCATATGTGTGTCCATTCGAGAGTGGTGTCTGTATGTCATGTTGGAAATCTGAGCCGCCGGGGGAAAAACAAAGTTAAACAACTTTGTCCCAGCGGCTGCAGAAGTTGCAGTGGATAGATAGGGTAGCGTGAGAAGCGTGTGCTAGGCCAGTAGGCAAAAAGCAAAACAACAAGTCTGTTTCTTTTAAACACAGAGGTTTACTAAACTAAGACTTGCAAAAACATGAACAGAACATACACAGAGTGCTATGGTACAAAAAGTGAAAGAGAACAGTTTGTCAGACAAAACAGATACAGTCTAGACACACAAACTATCTCTTTACTTACAGAATGCTTTTCTAATCAATAATTCCTAATCCAATTACTCCTTATTCCCCCAACAAGAACACAAAGACTTTGCACACCTTTTATACAATTCTGTACAGTCACATGCTAGATGATGCAATTCCAGCTGCACCCATATCATGATGTCATCCCAGCTGAAAACAATCTAGCATGACCCCTGCTCCAGATACCCTGAAGACAAAAAACTGTACACCCACCACACTGGGCCAAAGGTGACACTTAGCTCAGGCATGACCTTGATCATGTCTGCCGGTTCTGTTGCTTCTTTGCCCGAAGGCAAACTTGAATATGAGAACTCCATATTCCAACATGTCACCCACTCAAATATTGAAAGTGTCATTATGCCTTCAATATCCATTGTGTTATAGGAGGTGAGCTTTTGTCTTTCCAGTGTTGTAGCATCAGTCTTTTAGCTCTCAAAAGGGCATGGAAAATCCATTTGTGTTGACCTTGCTTTAACTTCCAAGAAACAGGTCGATAATTTAAAAGGACATGTACATCATCATCCTGCTTTGAGTATGTACAAAGGACAACCAATCAGTGCTAGGATTCACACATCAGGCGATCACTCGTGACCGAGTAAGATTGTCTTCCGGGATAAAAGGAGGAAATTCTAAAGAAGATTGTGTAGACTCTAGCGATGGGTCCGTAAGTGACTGTGGAGGCCAATTCTAGATCCACACAGCTTCCCACAGTGAGGACACAGGTTACCAGATAGAAGATGGTCCTGTAAAGGATTCATTTGACGTGCTTTTCGCTTAGCACGTTTCTCCCTTTCACCTTGCACTCGGGCTTCTTCAAAGTCCATGGAACCTTTGTGAAAGGCCAACCTCCATTTAGATCGTTCATGGGCCAGAGCTTCCCAGTTTTCGATGTTTATATTGCATTTTTTTAGATTAGCCTTATGAACATCTTTAAACCTCTTATATTGACCACCGATATTCCGCTTTCCATCCTTGAGTTGGGAGTAAAGTAACTGCTTTGGGAGACGGCAGTCAGGCATTCGAACAACATGACCGGTCCACTGAAGTTGGCGTTGAAGGATCATTTTTTCAATGCTAGTAGTCTTTGCTTCTTCCAGTACACTGACATTTGTTCGCCTATCTTCCCAAGTAATTTGCAGGATTTTCCGGAGGCAACGTTGATGAAACCTTTCAAGGAGGTGGAAGTGACATTTATAGATAGTCCATGTTTCGCAGGCATACAATAAAGTTGGTAATACAATGGCTTCATAAACCAGTGTTTTGGCCTTCTTACAAATATCCCGATCCTCGAACACTCTATGTTTCATTCGAGAAAATGCGGCACTTGCGGAGCTCAGACGATGCTGGATTTCACTGTCGATGTTAGCTGTAACAGAAAGATAGCTGCCAAGATAGAGAAAATGATCGACATTTTCCAGTATTGTCCCGCCAAGCTGGATAGATGGCATCACCAAAGGATTGGCTTGCACTTGCTGATGAAGCACTTTGGTTCTTTTGATGTTAAGTGAGAGACCAAGTTTTTCGTATGCTTCTGCAAAAGCATTTAGGATAGTTTGGAGATCATCCTCTGAATGTGCGGAGACCACATTATCATCAGCATACTGAAGTTCCACAACGGAGGTTGTAATTACCTTACTTTTTGCTTTCAGCCTGCTGAGATTAAAAAGCTTTCCATCTGTTCGATATATAATTCCCACACCGGTGGGAAGTTTCCCCTTGACAAGATGTAAAACCATGGCGATGAAAATGGCAAATAATGTTGGGGCGATAACACATCCCTGTTTAACACCTGATCCCACTTTAAATGGAGCACCATGAGAGCCGTTGTTGTCCAAAACCGTTGCCGTCATGTTGTCATGGAGAAGTCGCAAGATATTCACAAATTTATTGGGGCATCCAATTTTCATAAGGATAGTCCAGAGAGCTGTACGGTCTACAGTATCAAAGGCCTTAGCCAAATCGATGAATGCCATATAAAGGGGTTGATTTTGCTCCCGGCATTTTTCTTGGAGCTGACGTGCAGTAAAAATCATGTCTACTGTCCCTCTAGAGGGGCGGAAACCATATTGAGTTTCAGGGAGGATCTCTTCTGAAATAGATAGAAGACGGTTTGCGAGAATCCTAGCAAATATTTTACCTGCGGTTGCTAAGAGAGAAATGCCCCGATAGTTTCCACAGTCTGTTCTATCACCCTTCTTAAAGAGGGTGATAATTATGGCATCCCTGAAGTCTTCTGGGATCTCTTCTCTTATCCAGATTTTTTCGATGAGTTTATGAAGATGTTGTACAAGTTCGGGCCCCCCTTCTTTAAAGATTTCAGCAGGAATCCCATCTGGTCCACTAGCTTTGTTGTTCTTCATTTGATTAATGGCTTTTTTTACTTCATCCAAAGTGGGGAGTATTGCAAGTTCCTCTTTAATTTGTTTTTGCGGGATTTGCGAAAAAATCTCATTATCAGTGCTAGGATTACTGTGGACCAATCAGACTATATGATATTGTCTGCTGTGAGAATTTGGAAGGGGTTCCATGTATTATCAATCTGTCTTTTCCAACTAGCTCACTGGAGCAAAGTGTGCAGCTGCAGAGTTAGAAGGACCAACTTCACTGCCTGTCCCTTGACTTCCTTTTTTCCTCAATCCCTGAGCTCAATATTCTCAATTCTGACTGAGCTAGATTTGAATCTTACTCTTGACTTGACTCTTTGGCATGACCCGACACGGCTGAAGACTCCGAGGGCAGATTAATCTTGAGAGGGGCAGTGAGCTCTGACGTCCTACCTCAAAAGCCTGCTGATGTTTTGACTTGACCTCAAGTTGGCTTTGATTTGTTGTGACATCTCTAGAGACTCCTCGGCCTGGTGAAATACTGCAAGGCAAGGGCACAGCTGAGGCTTCACCTCCTTCTCCCCCTTGCTGGGCATCTTAGAGTCAGGCCGCTTGGAAATAAAGATGTTATCGAGATGTTCATCATCCTGAAAGAAGCCCAAGGTGGGTAAGATGTGGGTTTTTCCCATCTTACACATTATGATTATATATTTGCGCACATGGCACATTACAACAAGGTTACATAAGCAAAAAGTCCTGCCACTGCAAGGAGCTTACAGTCAGAGTAGGGGGAGACAAGAGTTGGAAGGGAAGGATGCAAGGAAATGCAGTTGTATGTGCTTAAAGCTTGGTTACACATGGGAAAGTGGAGAAGGCATAGCACTGCAGAATAGGTGGCTTTGAAGAAGGAGTTTGAAAGAAGGGTGATGTTAATTTAGTCCTGTTTAACTTCAGAACCTACACCAATTGCGTTCTAGACATCCCGGCGGGTAACCAAGCTAAGTCAAAAGAGGCAAACATCACCACAGACTAAAAAGTAAATTGAAATCCATTAAATGCTTTATTTAAGAAAATGACAAATAATTAAGAAAAGCAGCATGGTGGTTATATGAGTGTTAGAAGCCTTTTCTGTGACTACATTGTTGGCAGTGAAAGAGAATGTAACCTAAATGTAATATTAACGGGCAGAGCGATCCTATGGCCCCTTAGATAGTATCTCGGGGGCCATAGGATACTTCAGATTCCCAGATTCGAGGTTGGAAATGGAGCTCTGACCTCGGAGCTGGGGGCACTCCGGTCCCGCTCCCTCCCACCTCGCAGCTGGTGCGGAATGAACCACGCTAACGGCCTCCCCAAGGCCAGGAAATTGACCTCGGAGAGGGGGGAAAGGGGGCATTCCCGGAGGGTGGGTAGGGGAGGAGACTGGAGTCACCAGGATGTGAGGTATCCTGGCGGTGCTCCAGCTTCCTTGCCTCCCCCTCCGGAGCACCTCAGCTGGACGTCCGAAAGTGGTTGTTGTCAAGCTGATTTGCAGAGTCGGAGGTGTGGGGAGGTGAAGATTGCCTCTGCCGCTCCTCCGCTCTGCACTTGAAGCTCATAAGCCTCCGAATTTGGGAGCCTGTGAGCATCGAGGGCGCAACTGATAGGACTGCACCCTAAAAGAATTGCAGCTGACAAAGCTGGCACTACAAATGTAGCAAGCCAGGTAACAAGCTGAGCGTCTAGCATTGTTGTTTGGATGATATGTCTCCTCCCTCAGTATGCTCCTGCACTCTACTTGTGTTGTGAAGCAAAACTAAAAGATAACAACATTTCTCACTTCCCCTTGACTTCCTCCTGCACGCTACTTGAAAGCAGAAAGCTACGCTGAAGCATGACTCAGTTCCTCTAGGCGTGTGAAGGCTTCAACTTAGTTAAATGGAGAAGCTAGAGTGAAAAAAAACAAAGCCTAAAAGTTAAAATTAACAGAGCAATCCTACGGCTCCTAGAAAGCATCTAGGGGGCCATAGAATTCTTCGGATTCCCAGGTCTGAGATCATAGAAAAGCTCCAACCTCGGAGCTGGAGATCTACGTTTGGATCCCAATTCCCCACCCCGCCCCCACTCACAGCCAGCATGGAAAGAACTATGCCCGCTGCTTCTCCAAGGTCGAAAGAGCAACCTTCGAGAAAGGAGAAAGAGGGCATTCCGGGTGGTGGGGAAGGGAGGCGACCAGGTCCGCCCGGATATGACATATCCTGGCAGCGCACCAGCCTTCTTCCTTCCCCATCCAAAGTGCCACAGCTAGATGGCCAAAATCGGCTGTCTAGCTGACTTGCAGGGCAGGAGGAGTGGGGAGGCAAATATCGCCTCCGCGCTCCTCCCACCCTGCATAGGGTGCCGTAATCCTCGGAGTCTGGAGGCTCATGGGCATCCCCACTGGATTGCGCCCAAAGGGGTCTAAATAAAAATGTTTCTGGGACTTAAAGGGTTAATTAAATTTGGATTGAAAGGGGTTAATCAAGTTTGGTTCTAAGATAGCTTAAGGTCTGGAAATGATTCCAACCCAAGTCCCATTTTCAGAAAATAAGGCAAAGTCCCAAGTTCAGAAAACACTCTTAAGTTCTAACTTCAGAAAGCAAGGGGTTAAAATCATTTGCAAGTTCTAAAGTGTAAGAGTCTAAAGAGGTTCATAGTTACTCCAGTCCTTGGGTCCGGTGGTCCAGAGAAGATCAGAGGTGAAGCAGCGAGAGAGGGAGGTGAAGCAGCAGCAGAAGTAGTCTGCTTTTACACAGTTGTTCAGGCCAGAGGTGGGCACCCTATGTGTGATGAGGCAACCATCTTCCAGTCAAAAATGGGGTGTGGGTGTGGGTGGTTAGACCACCCGTTCACCAATTAGAAGTGAGGTGTTTATCTATCCCCCAGCAATCTCTGCTAACGTGTTTTGGGAACATCTCTGGCATTATCACTAATGGGTTAATTCTGAACCTTCCTAAAATGTTGCTAAAGGTCTACCATCTGGACATGTTATCTTGATTGACATGTTTCTCCCCGGTACATCTTCCTGGTGGAACATTCGGTCTTAACACTTCTTTTGTTGTTTGTTTCTTGATATGATTTCTTCACCAACAGGTGTTGAGTAAGGACATGCTTCAGCATCTCTTATCAGGCAGGTGCACCACGCAATCTGCTTCAACAGAGCTTCCCCCGCCCCTCTTAGTTGGTATCTGAGCATGTGTCAGTTCCCAGTTCCACTGCTCATAGCAGCATATCTGCCAGGGGAGGCTGGCCTGTGGCTCACGCTGGCTCAGCTTGTCTGAGCGTGGAAAGCTAAGCAGGGTCAGGCCTGGTTATTACTTGGATGGGAGACCCCTCCTCTGGTTTCCTGCATTGAGCAGGGGGTTGGACTCGATAGCCTTGTAGGCCCCTTCCAACTCTATGATCTATGGAAATCTATGAAATCTATTCCGGTGGGGCTCCTTTTCCATGACAGGTTTTGCAGCTTTTATTCTGAGCTTCCTAGGAGCTCTCCATGGTGCTCCATGGCGGTGAACCGATTTTGGGGATGGAGTTCGGCACCATGGATAGCTCCTATGATGACGCTCCAAATACAATTGGCAAAACCTGCGATGGAAAAGGAGCCCCACTGGAATAGGAGTCACACAAGCCTCCCCGCACATTTCGCCGTGACCTTGCCCTCCAGAAGCCGTTTGCAAAAGGCAGCTGCATTATTTTCTCTTCTTTCAAAGCCAGATCTTTAAAGCCTTAGTCGGAGGTATTATAATCAGGGATGTCGAAGAAATCCACGACAGGCTCGGTGAGTTTTGAATTTCTAAGATTCTTCTGACCCATGGATTCTGCAGCGGAACAGCTTTTCCTGAGTCACATGGATCCCAGGTACTTGCGAACCAGTTTTTTTGGTTTTTTACTTTCCATAATCTTATGCAAATTTAATCATAGGAAAATACGGAAAATAAAAAAAAAACCGCTAACCAAAAATGCACATTTCCCACATAGACTAAAGCATGAAAATACACATTTCTGTATGTTGGGGGGTATTTTGCGCATTCTCGGGAGTGCAAATTTGTGCCACTGCAAACTTGCGCAAATGTGTACGAACGTATTTGTGCAAATTCCAATTCCACCAATGAGCGGGCAACAGAATGACGGATGCCTGACAATCCGCGAAGTGTAGACAGAACAGATTTTATAACATCCGTACATCCCTATAATATAGTGCCATAATATTAAGTAGCATAAAATCACAATTTCAGGGTCTTCTTGACCATGGGTCAGGGGTCTGGAATGTAAGCATGGGGTCTTCTTAAATGTGAGTCTGGGGTCTTTTAGGGGGTCTTCTTGTAGGTTCCCCCTAAACCCTCATTCAGACCATTCAACCATTCCAGATCAATTTAGCCATCTGCAGTTTCAAGGAGCCTCTTCAGCCTTTTTGTGGGTAAAATTATTTAACCCTTTCAGTGGCAGAGTAGCAGGTGGTACACTGTGTATGTACTAGGGAGGCAGTGACCTGTAGGGGGATGTGCTGACGCTGAGAAGTCCAGCTCAGTTGAGCTTGACGGACTTCCTGCCTGCTTCCGATCCGATGATAGGAAGCAGGCCAAGTCATTTTGAGATCTAGGGATGCATCAGAAATTCGTTTCAATTCATTTTTGATTAGGATTTATCCAGCTTGCACCTTCTAGACTGAACATGGACTCAAGCACAATCGGCGGATGAAATCTGCACATTTCTGAGCTCGCAATACGATTCACAGACAAAAGAAAATGTATTCAATAATAAAGGGTCGAATTGAAATCTTTAATAATTTTTGTAGAAATTAAAAATGACATTTTTTGTGGGTTTGTTGAAATATTTGTTTTTTTTTAAATTTATTATATTTGTTAATCGCCCATCTGGCCGGTCACCTGGCCACCCTGGGCGATGTACAATTAAAACAATACAATAAAACATGATAATTAAAACAGTATAAAAAATTCTTTTAAAATCCTACACACACCCCCAAATTCCCGCCTGAAATACCATGTTTTTAATGCACGGCAGAAGCTCATCATGGAGGGGGCATGGTGAAGGTCACTAGGGAGGGAGTTCCATAACTTGGGGGCCGCCACAGAGAAGGCCCTCTTCCTAGTCCCCACCAGCCTGGCTGCTCTGGCTGATGGGATAAGGAGAAGGCCGTCCGTGGCAGATCTTGTTGAGTGGCCTACTTGATGTTGCTGGAGGCGCTCCTTGAGATAAACTGGGCCGGAGCCATATAGGGTTTTAAAGGTCAAAACCAACACCTTGAATTCGGCTCAGCAAGCAACTGGTAGCCAGTACAAATCCTTAAGCACTGGCATGATGTGATCACGCCGGCGGCTGCCCTTAATCAGGCGAGCCACTGCGTTCTGTACCAGCTGAAGCTTCTGAACCGTCTTCCAGGGTAACCTCACATAGAGGGCATTACAGTAGTCTAGGCGAGAGGAGACCAAGGCATGAACCACTGATGGGAGCAGATGATTAGGAAGGTAGGGGCGCAGCTGCCGTATCAGATGGAGTTGATACAGAGCTTCCCGGCTCACAGCTGACACCTGAGCCTCCATGGACAGCTGGGAGTCTAGAATGACTCCCAAGCTGCGGACCTGGTCCTTCAGGGGAAGATGTACCCCATTCAGCACCAGGTCAACATCCCCTAACCTCCCCTTGTCTCCCACCAGAAGTACCTCGGTCTTGTCAGGGTTCAGTTTCAACATGTTCCTTCCCATCCAGCCACCCACTGCCTCCAGGCACTTGGACAGGGTCTCAATGGCCAACCTTGGTGAGGACTTGAAAGAGAGGTAGAGCTCCGTGTCATCCGCATATTGATGACATCGCACCCCAAACCTCCTGATGATAGCCCCCAGCGGCTTTAGGTAGATGTTGAATAGCATCGGGGAGAGGATGGAACCCTGCGGCACCCTACAAGTGAGCAGCCGAGGGTCCGAAACCTCCTCCCCAAGAACTACCCTCTGGTACCTTCCAGAGAGGAAGGACCAGAACCACTGTAATACAGTGCCTCCAATACCCAACCCCTCCAGGTGGTCCAGGAGGATACCATGGTCAACCCCAATCCCATCTTCCCCAAAAGGGGGAAAGAAACCCCAATCCCATCTTCCCCAAAAGGGGAAGATCTTCCCCATCCAACCCAACCCATCCAACCCAACCCAACCCAACCAAACAAAAACAAAAAAAGTCCCATGGCGACTGGCGAATGGCAACGGGGGCAGGACTGTGAATCTGGAAGCCCCTAGTCATGGACCAGCACATGGGCGGTGGATGCAGACTCAGTCGCCCTGTTCAAGGAACGAGGTAGTCGAGCAGCTCGGCAGCTGTATCCATGACTGAGCAGCCCTATTTAGGATCCACTCTGCTCACCCCGTATGGGGAGGGGGCTAGAAAAGGTGCCCTAAACATAGTCTACCTCTTTCTCCCCTGACTGGATTACCGCGTCCAGTGGGGTCACCATTTTAGCGGTCGAAAAAGACATTTGAATTTTGGAACATGGAATATACGGACATTGCTGGATAACATAGATAGTGAACGCCCTGAGCGTAGGACTGCTATTATTGCAAGGGAGCTGAGACGGTTTAAGATTGACATAGCAGCACTTCAAGAAACTCGAAGGGCAGGAGAGGGACAGCTGAAAGAAGAAAAAGGAGGTTATACCTTCTTCTGGAAAGGACTACCTGAGCAGGACCGACGAATACATGGTGTAGGCTTTGCCATCAAAAATGAACTAGTGAACTCTTTGTCAGAAGTTCCTACTGGCATTAACGAACGCCTGATAACTCTTCGATTAAAGCTCGCCAATAACCAACAGGTAACTATTTTGAGCGCTTATGCACCAACATTAGATGCTGATGATGACATCAAGGAAAGTTTTTATAGCCAGTTGGACACTCTCCTGTCAGAGATACCTAAGGAGGATAAAATTATCCTCCTGGGCGATTTTAACGCAAGAGTCGGGCGTGACTTTGATTTATGGCCAGAAACTATTGGAAAAGACGGAGTTGGTAATAGCAACCCGAACGGACTCTTACTTTTGTCTATATGTGCAGAGCATAATCTCACTATCACAAACACGCTCTTTCGACAAAAGAATAAGTTTAAAACATCATGGCAGCACCCACGGTCAAAGCACTGGCATCTTCTGGATTATGTAATTGTCCGTGTTAGAGATCGCCGCGATGTACTTCTTACTAGGGCCATGGTGAGTGCCGACGACTGCTGGACAGACCACCGACTAATCCGTTCCACAATGGTTATCAACATTGCTCCCCAACGTAGGCTTCAAGGAAGGAAACCAAGGCGTAAAATGAACATCCAAGTCCTTCAAGATCCTATTAAGCAAACTCGTCTTCAATCACTTCTTAAGGAACATCTACCTACGGAACCTCCTGACAACATTGAGGACCATTGGTCTAAGCTGAAAACCTCCATTACTGCAGCTTGTGAACAAACTATTGGATATGAAACTAAGAAACATCAGGATTGGTTTGATGAAAATGACAATGAGATTAAATATATAATTGACCAAAAAAAGGAAAGCCTTCCAAATATGGCAAAATGATATTAACTGCGCTGCCAAGAAAAAAACCTATGCTAGCGCAAAGGCTGAGGTCCAAAGAAGAACAAGAGAACTTAAGAACGCTTGGTGGAAAAAGAAAGCTGAAGAAATTCAACAACTTGCAGAATCTCATGATGCACGGGGCTTTTTTAAGGCCACAAGGGCCATTTATGGACCAAAAACCTATGGTACAAACCCTTTACAATCAAAAGATGGCACCAAACTCTTAAAAGACAAAGAGTCTATTGCACTGCGTTGGAAAGAGCATTATTATGACCTTTTAAATCGTAAATCTAAGGTGGATAATGAGATTTTTTCGCAAATCCCGCAAAAACAAATTAAAGAGGAACTTGCAATACTCCCCACTTTGGATGAAGTAAAAAAAGCCATTAATCAAATGAAGAACAACAAAGCTAGTGGACCAGATGGGATTCCTGCTGAAATCTTTAAAGAAGGGGGCCCCGAACTTGTACAACATCTTCATAAACTCATCGAAAAAATCTGGATAAGAGAAGAGATCCCAGAAGACTTCAGGGATGCCATAATTATCACCCTCTTTAAGAAGGGTGATAGAACAGACTGTGGAAACTATCGGGGCATTTCTCTCTTAGCAACCGCAGGTAAAATATTTGCTAGGATTCTCGCAAACCGTCTTCTATCTATTTCAGAAGAGATCCTCCCTGAAACTCAATATGGTTTCCGCCCCTCTAGAGGGACAGTAGACATGATTTTTACTGCACGTCAGCTCCAAGAAAAATGCCGGGAGCAAAATCAACCCCTTTATATGGCATTTATTGATTTGGCTAAGGCCTTTGATACTGTAGATCGTACAGCTCTCTGGACTATCCTTATGAAAATTGGATGCCCCAATAAATTTGTGAATATCTTGCGACTTCTCCATGACAACATGACGGCAACAGTTTTGGACAACAACGGCTCTCATGGTGCTCCATTTAAAGTGGGATCAGGTGTTAAACAGGGATGTGTTATCGCCCCAACATTATTTGCCATTTTCATCGCCATGGTTTTACATCTTGTCAAGGGGAAACTTCCCACCGGTGTGGGAATTATATATCGAACAGATGGAAAGCTTTTTAATCTCAGCAGGCTGAAAGCAAAAAGTAAGGTAATTACAACCTCCGTTGTGGAACTTCAGTATGCTGATGATAATGTGGTCTCTGCACATTCAGAGGATGATCTCCAAACTATCCTAAATGTTTTTGCAGAAGCATACGAAAAACTTGGTCTCTCACTTAACATCAAAAAAACCAAAGTGCTTCATCAGCAAGTGCAAGCCAATCCTTTGGTGATGCCATCTATCCAGCTTGGCGGGACAATACTGGAAAATGTCGATCATTTTCTCTATCTTGGCAGCTATCTTTCTGTTACAGCTAACATCGACAGTGAAATCCAGCATCGTCTGAGCTCCGCAAGTGCCGCATTTTCTCGAATGAAACATAGAGTGTTCGAGGATCGGGATATTTGTAAGAAGACCAAAACACTGGTTTATGAAGCCATTGTATTACCAACTTTATTGTATGCCTGCGAAACATGGACTATCTATAAACGTCACTTCCACCTCCTTGAAAGGTTTCATCAACGTTGCCTCCGGAAAATCCTGCAAATTACTTGGGAAGATAGGCGAACAAATGTCAGTGTACTGGAAGAAGCAAAGACTACTAGCATTGAAAAAATGATCCTTCAACGCCAACTTCAGTGGACCGGTCATGTTGTTCGAATGCCTGACTGCCGTCTCCCAAAGCAGTTACTTTACTCCCAACTCAAGGATGGAAAGCGGAATATCGGTGGTCAATATAAGAGGTTTAAAGATGTTCATAAGGCTAATCTAAAAAAATGCAATATAAACATCGAAAACTGGGAAGCTCTGGCCCATGGACGATCTAAATGGAGGTTGGCCTTTCACAAAGGTTCCATGGACTTTGAAGAAGCCCGAGTGCAAGGTGAAAGGGAGAAACGTGCTAAGCGAAAAGCACGTCAAATGAATCCTTTACAGGACCATCTTCTATCTGGTAACCTGTGTCCTCACTGTGGGAAGCTGTGTGGATCTAGAATTGGCCTCCACAGTCACTTACGGACCCATCGCTAGAGTCTACACAATCTTCTTTAGAATTTCCTCCTTTTATCCCGGAAGACAATCTTACTCGGTCACGAGTGATCGCCTGATGATGATGAAAAGGGGGGATGTGAAGAGAAAGCCATAGCCCCCCACACACACACGTATATGCACACATACCGCAAGATAGCATCAGACACCCAAGAATCACAATAGGAGTCATTAACATGCCCCCTGGCAAGTCCCTGGTCTGGCAGCCGAAGGAGCTGTGGAATATTCATTCCCAGGTGTTGGATAGAAGAAAGGAACAGCCAAAGACTCCTAGGGGCCGGGCAAACAAGAAAAACCAGTCGTGCCAGGAGGGGGCACGACAAGAAGGAGGGGGCGGCGGCCCAACAGAGGGTATAAAGCCCAGGGTCAGTGGCGGGAAAAGGGTTGTTGGTCGTGAGGCAGCAAGCTGCAAGGTCCATGGCTCAGGTCAAACCACCTTCAACCCTGGGGGAGCTCCCAGTGAACAACGCTAACATAGAACAGCCCTTTTGGAGTTAAGCGGCTTTCTAGGAACAAGGCATTTCCAGGTATGACTGTCTCTATTGCTTTTGCGGCTCGCTACCAGCTCAGTTGTAGGTGTGTGCTTAGCGTGGTGCTTTGTATATGTTCTGTTACGCTCCATTAAACTCTGTTTACCCATAACAGTGTAGTAGCATCCATTCAAAACTCGGTCTCCTTGCTTTGCCTGCGTTATAATTGGTCGCGGCTTCTGCCAGAGAGCTGCGTACCGCTGATAGAGGGCTACCCGAGTCCGGGTTAACCCCTGAGTGGCCGAACCCGCCAAGAAGGACAGTTGCAGTCTTTCTCCACAATTATCATTATCATTATTTCTATACCACCCAATAGCCCCCCCTGCCAAAAAAACCCCTCAAAGATTCTGCTGCAAAAAAGGTGCTTTCCACTCCCCCCCAACCTTTTTTTTAATTATTATTGTAAACAAAATAGGTAGCAGTGGGTTTCAAAGTTCATGGACAAGTGTCCATGCCGAATTGGAACTTTTTATAGCCCATTGCTATTTCGTTTGCCACTCTTGCCAAGGGGCTCTGTACCTTCTTGGCTTCTCAGTGGGTTAGCCTGTCATCTGGGTTCAGACAACATGCTAAACTTATCTGAAGCCTACTGCAAACCACGGCTTAGCAGGGTGGTCTCTAAGCCACACCAGGTTGGCTTATAAACCACCACGCAGCATTCAGACAACACGCTCAGCCACTCTGCCTCTTAACCTACTGAGGCTTCGTGTGTTGTGTGAACCCCGTCAATTGTATCGCACACTGCATCTTAACATGCCGGGATTGTCCATGTGCAGGGTTACTGGAAAAGTCATGGGGCTCCTGTGCTGTTCCGCGGAGCCCTCTTCGTGTGCTGGCTTTTAGTGTACAGCTGATCCCAGTTTGCATTTAAGAGGAGCACATGATGAGCTGCATTGGTTGCCTTTACGGAGAGCTGTCTTTGCAGGAGTCCCTCTAGACATGGCATGCGTCTGCTCTGCAGCAGTTATGTGCAAACAGATGTTCCACAAGGCGAGGCACAATTTCCACTCATGGAAGCATTGTAGAGGTCGTAGCTCCAGCAGACGTGGCATGCAAAACGTGGCATGCAATAATGCAATTGGCAGGAGACTGGCCATTTTTGAGGAGCAGCACAAGCATCTTTCCTCAGCAGTCGTGCATCAAGTCGTGGTGGTTGGAGGACCTGTATTTTCTTAAAGTAAAAGGAGGACCTCTCTGTGGGTTCCCACTTTCACAATTCAGATCCGAAATGTGGGCATTCAGATGTGAATACTGAAACCGGAACATGGCGTTCCACCTTGCATTTCTTTCTTTCTTTCTTTCTTTTTATTTATTTTATATTTATATCCCGCCTTTCATAATTCGTTATTCAAGTGCTTTAGTTCTGTACATATTTCTCCATGGATTTTGGTGAACATCAAATCGAAAATCTCGGAAAGCAGTCAACTATCCACCTTTTAAACATAATTGCATGTCAGCTACCAAATGCATCCCATTGCATGCTCCCTAGACAGTACTTTTAAATATCAAAGTCAACTATCAGATACTGAAGTCATATTTCAAATCAAACACTTGGTAAATATTCAGCAAAGGGTTGATCTTTGCAATACCAACAGTCCCAGAGAAGAGTTTTGAGGAGAATGTTTGGGGAGCAAATTCATAATAAATAAATAAATGTCAATTCTAGATGAATAACAATGTTTGGATCAATGGAGTTAAAGCCTTATTTTTAGCTGGTAATTGTTTTCCTGCCATGTTTTCTCTCCCTTGGATGCCATAAAGCATAACATATTTTCCCCTTTTTCTACCAATATGCTTAGACCAAGAATGAACTTTGCCAGTTGACTAGGTTTGGAGCATGCCTCTTGGAGCTTATGCTACAGCAAGAAGTACACCTTCCTCTGAGTGCCACCTCCACGGGAGGCTCAGAAGGTGGCAACAAGGGAGAAGGCCTTATCAGTGATGGCCCCCTGATTATGGAATGCTCTCCCCACTGAGACCCACCTGGCAGCAACATTGTCATCTTTTCAGCATCAGGTTAAGACTGCCCTCTACTCCCAGACATTTAATGATGGGACATGTCAGCTGTTTTGCCAGGTCTAGTTTTTTACTGAAATTGTTTCAGCTGTTTTAAATTTTGTATATTGAAATTTTATGCTGTATTTTATTCTGTCTTTTATGATTGTATCTGTGTTTTGTGTTTTGTGAATTGCTGTGAATTGCCCCAAGAGCTTCAGCTATTGGGCAGTATAGAGATTTTCATAGATTTCATAGATCATAGAGGTGGAAGGGGCCTACAAGGCCATCAAATCCAACCCCCTGCTCAATGCAGGAAACTAGAGGAGGGGTCTCCCATCCAAGTAATAACCAGGCCTGACCCTGCTTAGCTTTCCACGCTCAGACAAGATGATGATGATGATGATGATGATGATGATGATGATGATGATGATGATGCACCATCTTTTCAGGAGATGCTTGAGGAGGTCCTCTCAGCTCATGCACTGCAACTAGTGCTGTGCTGAATATTTCCTCAGCATTTTTTAAGATATTCTAATTCAGTTTTATAGAAAAGAAATAGCCTTTCAAAGGAGACAAGAAAAGGTTGGTGAAATTCTCAGTCTCACAAGTGGGGTGCAAGGTTCTTGCACTTACCTTAGTTATTAGGTGTCCAAGGGATGTATGTGATGGTTGTGTGTGTGTGTGTGTGTGTCCTGTCTTCCACTGTACAATTATCTCTCCAGTGTTCTGCAGCCTCCCTGACTTCCCACACTTCAATTAAGTTGATGTCTTCCAGGAGAAGATATCATAAGGTAACTCCTCCCATAGGGCTTTTTCACATTGGGAAGCGTGGGCAGTCAGGGAGGCTGCAGGGCAATGGAGAGGATGAAAGAAAGAAAGAAAGAAAGAAAGAAAGAAAGAAAGAATCCACAGCACCTCAGCCAGCTCTCGACTATAAGGTAAGCTTAAAAATATCACCCCCAAAAAATTCTTAAATGCTGTGAGAATGAGGGAGAAAAAATGGCAGCCTCTTTCACGGGGAAAGCAAAACGTTGGGAAACGGGAGGACAGATGTTGGCACGGCAATAACTCTGGTTGGTTGGGCAAAATTGACTGGGCCAACCCTGATGAGGAAGAAACCCACGTTCCTTATTCCTATCCCTTGTTTGCTGGCTGCATCATCTTCTTTGCCAAGCTGAAAGCTGTGTGCTCTCTGATGAGCCAACTCTGTTGTTCAGCTGTGTGTTGGTTTCAAAGAACCACTGTTCCACTGGGCTGATCTGGCTGCGAAAGGGAAGGCTTGGGTTAATCTCCCTGTAAGTAAAGCCCCCCCCCCCGCTTCCCCCATCCTTCTAAGTTCCTTTTGGGGGATGCTCGGCTTCCGATACATTTAAGAACTCAAAACACGCAGATATAAAGTCATATTGCAAAATGGAACAAGCCGACATGTTAATTATTCATCATGGCTTTAAACCTTTCAAAGGGTACCATTAATCACATTAAAGGTCTCCCTTTTATGTATTTCATGTGTAAGAAATATAAAGCTTGTGGAGGTAAATGAACATATTTTCTTATTGCTTCTGAGATTAATTAAAAAAAATAAAAATCCAAATCCTCGTCAAGCTATTGACTGCCAGAACAGCATCACGGCATGCTTTTGGATAAATCTAATTAAAATATGGAACATAACCCAATTAAGAGCCATTGCCTCACAGCAACCTTTTCTATTCAGCCGAGCCAGAACGCACCAGCTGTGTGAGATGGAAGGCGTATTTATTTATTTTTATTTTTTGCAAGGGAAAAAAAATGGGGAAAGAAGACAACTGTGCTCGAATGATTCCCAGACTTCTGACAGCTGACACGGGCGCTGCCCCCCCCCTGAATTAAAAGTGGAACCGCACTCCTGTCTCACATCTAAAATATGTGATAGCGAGAGCAAGTGATGATGTATTGTTTTATAATTTGTTGTGAACGGCTTTAAATGGGAAACGGTACATAAACATCCAATCAATCAATTAATGAATGAATTAATAAACACGCGGGGCCCCGCAACAAAATGTTGCAGTGCAAAGTGCTTCTGTTCAGGCTGCCAGCCATCCAGTCTATTCCCACTCTCGCACCATTTTCTTTCTTTCTTTTTTCTCTTTCTCCTCAGTCAATCAGCATTCTCGGTTCACTGAGCATGCTTGGCCTTCAACGGGCTATCTTTTGTGCTTTTTTGCTCCATTTGGGGGGGGGAGGGTTGTTGGGGGCAGTGGGGTGGGCGCCCTCGTGCCCAAATCTCAGCTGCATTAAAACCTTGGATTCCTTCGTTGATTTCGATGGGCAGCTCCCGCTTCTGTGTTCTGTCCCTGGCGACATTTTTTGAAATCGCTCCTCAGTGTGAACTGAGACTTTTGACCAAAGCGTATAATGAGATGGTTCTCTCTAGCGGCCGGAGTTGGGTCCCCACTGAGGAGGGGGGGGAATGCGGGGAGGGCAGAGCAGGCCTGGCTGAGGCAGTGGCCGGCGCGTTCCAGCTGCTGTCTTGGTTGGGGTGGCTTCCCCAATGCTATGCTTTCCCCCACTGGGGACAATGCAGCACGGGGGAAGCAGCAAAGCTAAAGCAGCCTTTCCAGCAGTGGCAGCTACCACCACAGTTGGGATGGCTTCTCCTGCGCCGCACCTTCCCGCACTGGAGGGGATGTGGGGTGGGTGAATCAGCCCCAGCTGAAGTGCTGGGTGGAGTTTCAGCTAGTGCTTCAGCCAGGATCAGATGATGTCAGGAGGCCATGGCAGAGCCAGTGTGGCGTGGTGGTGAGAGCGTTGGACTGGGAGTCAGGAGATCCGGGTTCTAGTCCCCGCTCAGCCATGAAACTCACTGGGTGACTTCGGGCCAGTCACTGACTCTCAGCCCAACCTACCTCACAGGGTTGTTGTGAGGATAAAATGGAGAGGAGGAGGAGGAGGAGGATTATGTAAGCCGCCTTGGGTTCCTTGCAGGAAAAAAGGCGGGGTATAAATATAATAAATAAATAAATGCCCCTGACATTATCCAGCCTGCAGAGGGTCAGAAGCATATCCCCACTAGCCTTATACATCCATGTGTCTGTTCCTTCATACTCCTTTTCTAGTCACTCCATCCCATTCCTGGTCCCACCCGGTTTTCCGTTCCATCCCAACCCCCTTGGTCAGTCAATATGTTTTGAACATAGCGTCAAGTCAAGATTGGGCTCTTTCTTTCTTTTTTCCCTTTTTTGGAGGGTGGGTTCCCCTTCTCAGAGTTCCTTTTGAAGATATAGGCAGTCCCCGAGTTAAGGACATCCGACTTACAGACAACCCATACTTAAGAACGGACTTCTGGGTTCCCCGGCGCTACGTCATTTACGTAGAGCACATAGCGTAGTATACTACGCAATTTGCGTAATTTATGCAATTTGCGTAAATGCCTATTTTAACCTATAGAACGCTATGCTGTTCCGACTTACATTACATACAAATTCGACTTATCAAGACAGTCTTAAAAACGGAAATCGTTCGTAACCTGGGGACTGCCTGTATTCTGTACTCCTGCAAACCCCGGGGTTGCCCTGAGTTGGCTGTGATACTTTCTCCTTGTGCTTTGGTGGTTACGTTGCTGGGAGTGTGCAAAGAATTGAATCAGGAAAGGAAGGAATGATGATGACTTGGCCCTAGAGGACCCCAATCTGCTGTGCTACTGCATGTGTTACTAGTAAGGGAGCTCCTCCTGATTGGAAGACGAAGAAGAGACCCGAAGTGTCATGCATGCTGCATGCAGATAGGAAATAGTATTTCCTTTTTCCTCTTGCTTGTATTGAGTTTCTTACACACAGCAGCACCATTTTTTAAAAGGTCAGGGAATAGTCTACCCAATCAAATATTTGATTCCTCCTCAAGAATATCTAAACTTCAGTCCAGAGCACTGGTTCTACACACCGATTGACTATTGTGCTAAACAATTAAGGGCTTTTCTGCACAAGGCATTTATCGTGTGCTTGTTATTTCCCACTCACAGTTGTTTACAGGTTCTTTAGATGACATTGTGTCCCTTCAGTTTTCTTCACCCTTCAGTGTCTAACCGGTACTTTTGGCTAGTTTTTTTTAGAGCACAGAAAATGCGGCATTTAATTGTAAAAGTGAAAGAAAGCGAGATTGCCTCTTGTGTATTTGTGCTATTCCACTATACCACACTGCCACCTAGAGGTTATGTAACAGAAAACCAGGAAAGGAAACACTCCTCATGTAGTGTTTGGATCTCAATTCTGTGATGAAACCAAAATTAGAAACAGCTGATTAACAGCCGATTAACGGCCTTGTGCAGAAAACCTCTCAGACTGCAATCCTATACCCACTCTCACACAAGTAAGCCGCATTGAACTCAATGGGACAAACATCTGACTCGAATTTCAGTGCAAGTGGCCTGGGTTGTGAGGTGAACATGCTAAGGACACGCATCCCTTTTGGCTTCAAAAGAATGGCTGTTTAATCTGTACTGAGATCAGAGCACTCTTAAGAAATACCTCCATATTTACTGGTGTGTGTTGTCGTTTTTATTTCGTTTTGGGTTTTGTTTGCAGTTTAACTGTGAATATATTGAAATGCAGGCCTCCGAACCTTGCTGTGAATCTTGTTGCTCCATATTAAAACCACTTCTCCCTGGCCCACACAGGATTCTGGAACTGTGTTCCCCCTCTCTCCAACGAAAATGGCTCTTGCTAAATGGCGGGGGGGGGGAATCTCGTCCCATTTATTTCTCCTTGGATCACCATCTCTCCAAATGCTCCTGACACTTCAGCCCCCGGGTGTTAAATGCAGAGGAACAAACACTGCCAGGCAAAGAGCCTCACCTTATATGTTCTTTAGACAAAGCCTGTGCACTTTGCCCTGGGCCCTTTCTCTGCGCCCCATTAGAGCGTCGCCCAGAACTAGCTCATGTGCAGAACACGACTTCAGAACTTATAAAGCGCGAGCCGTCCTCAGGTAGTTTATGCGCTCAAAAAGGCAGGAGGAGCACTTCCGCACTAATGAGATGCCCTCGTCCAAATACATTAGCAAGCTTCACGTCAGATTAAGTCTGTACTTCTACGGGTAAAAAAAAGCTAAGAAAGCCCCAACTAATAGGCTTTTTCAGGTTGTATGGATGACAAAAATACATTGTTAAAAAGTGTGTGCGCTCTCTCGCTCGCTCTTTCTGAGAGATGCAGGGCAAAGAAGGGCAGCTGACACTCGATGTGATTTACATTTTCAAAGAGTTTCCTGAATAGCAGGACAGAGAGAGATCTCAAAAGTCTGGTGGCAAAGTTCCAAAAAGTAAGTTTTGCAACATCTCCCAGGGCCGGTGCTACAATTAGGCCAACTAGGCAGCTGCCTAAAGGGCGCAGGGCTAAAGGGGGCGCCAGAAACGCCTTGGGAAAAAAATACAGCGCTCTCAAGTGGGAAAGGGGGGCGCTAAATATCTGATCTTGCCTAGGGCACCAAACTGCCTTGCACCGGCCCTGACATCTCCAGGAGCTGAATTGGCAAAACCACCAGCAGCAGCTCTTTGGAGGGGTGATGATGGGTGCATCACAGGGATCTGTACCCTGCTTTCAATTCACAGGTGCACCTGGAAAGCCAGCAGTGATGGTGTCCCTCACCCATTTTCACCTGGCCCTTTCATATCTGCTGTAATGAGCAAGCTTCAGGTGTGCTGAACTGATACAGCACAACCACGTTTTGAGCAATGTACACGGGATTCTAGTTGATTCACAGCTGCTTGTTCTCTGCTTGTACAGATGTTGGTCAGAGGTAAAGCAGTAGTTTCTCTCTCCCCAGTTGGAAAACAAACTTGCTTTTTTTCGAGAGATTTGGTTCCACCCCACTTACGTACTTCCTTCCTTCCTTTCTTTCTTTCTTTCTTTCTTTCTTTTCTTTTCTTTTCTTTTCTTTTTTTTGTGGCAATGTGAGTTTTATTAGCTGAGGGATGTGGCAAAATTTTGAAAGCCTGTCCAAGTGTGTCTTATGTATACTAAAGTGGCAAAATTTTGAAAGCCTGTCCAAGTGTGTCTTATGTATACTAAAGAAAAGATCACGTATTCTCTTCCGTTTTAACTGTAGAGAAATAGTCTGCTAGAGCACAGAAACAAAACCATTGCTGTCTAAGTTGAGTCAAAGGTAGCCTTGCCACAAATACTTTTGGCAGTGCTAAAAAGGACAGGGGGGGGGCGGAGAGAGAAGCCTCCCATTTGGGCTATTTTTGAACACTCCTTGCAAAAATGTGCACGGATTCATTTAAATTGCCTTCACTTGCCCTCACTCTTAATTGCCCTCAGTGACATAAGTAGGTAGCCAAATCTGATTTGTTATGTAGCATTGCGACATCATCCTATTCACCCCAGTGACCTATCCAGGAAGAAAGAAGCAGCAGATTCCAAAAGGGTGTTTGTTTGATTGTTTCTGGAAAAGTTTCTACCCTAAAACTGACACTTGAAAAATGTAAGAAAAACTCTTATTTATTTTTTTAATTGCACTCTATAAACATTGACCTGGTTTGCATGACACAACAACCCAACATGGGTAACCAGCCATGGTGGGTTGTCGTGTCATCCAAACTTAGACTGCTTCCTGCAGGTGGCTTCCTTCCCCCCCCCCTCAAACAAGCCACCCTGAGAAACCATGGACTATTCTGGAGTTGTTTGTTTTACCCATGATGGGTTGTCATCTCATCTGAACCCGGGTAATCGATCCCACTGTGGGTAAAGGGAAGTGGTGAGCGAGGTGCTTGACAAGAGCGGTAAAAAAAAACTCTTGCCACGGTTGGTGATCTCACCTGTGCTGCCGCCAGTGACAGCCCCTGCAAAGTGACCAAGAGGCACATTGGAGGGGCTGTCACTGGTTGGCCACCCCCCTTTTTTTAAAGTTGCACTCCAAATGTGCCCAGTTTTTTTCATAATTTTTTTTTTTTTTTAAATCTAGTCAGACTTGCACAAGTGCAGGGGTACACACTTCCATGGATCCAAAATGGGAAGCCTCACCAGGGCAATGTCCTGGGGAGGGCCTTCTGTCGAAGTGCAGCAAGTACCAAACCTGGACATTGACCCAGAGTGGTTCCAAACAGGGTCTGTTTGTTTTACTTTGCTTTGTCTTGACAGCTGTCAAAGGGCGAGCTGTCAAGCCAAAGCAAAGCTGTGAGTGATCTTTGCTCACAAAAGGAGGTAGGCAACTTTCTCCGCTCCCCCCCCTTTGCAGTGAGGTTTTGAGTGTTCCCCCCCATAGGTCCCAGGACCCCCAATTTTGAGCTGTTTGCAATCTCGGGGGGAGGGGGAATGGTAAAGCCGCAGCAAGCCAAAACATGGCTCACAATCGTGGTGGGGAGAGGAGACAAGGCAGTTTCAGCTGCCAAGGTCCCTGGGATAGCAACTGGAGGGCTGAGAGGGGAAGGATGGGGAGAACAACCCACAGTGACCCCGATCATCTGTCAGGTGCACCGTAAGTTGTTCACGAAACAACTAACCCACCATGGCTTATTGCCAGGGTTGGTGAGTGTGACATGCAAACCCGCCCATTGTCTTTCTTAAAGGGGAGAGTGCCTCTTATAGTTTGTCTTTTCATACCGAAATGAAAATAATCCATGGCTGGATCTGCATCATATGTAGCATAACGAGGTATGTATTTATTATTTATTTATTTAAATATATTTATTTACCGCCCATCAGCCAAAAGGCTCCCTGGGTGGTTTAGAAGAAAAACAGGATAAAACAATAATCCTGAGGTAGGCATGAGGTGACGGAAAGAGTCTTCAGGAGGTATTATTTGTTTATTATTTGTTATTAACATTTATACGCCACCTTTTCTTTTCTTTTCTTTTTCGCTAAAAAGCCATCAGTGTGGTGCATAACCATTTAAAACAATACAACCTTGAAGCGAGAATATTAAAAACAGTGAAACAACTACATAATTTAATAGGTGAAATTAAAAAGATGCATCTTCCACCCTTTCTAAAAGCCAAGAGAGTTGTGGGGGGGGAGGCAACTGCTTTATTTGGGGGAGCACCTTCCATAGTTTGGGAGTGACACAGAAAAAAAGCCCTTCCACGTATGGCTGACAAATAGACCTCTGCGGGTAATGGCCTCAATAGGCCCCCTTCCTGCAGACCTTACTACCTGGGCTGGTTCATAGCAAGACACGTGGTCCCTTAGGTAGCCAGGGGTCCTAAGCCATTTAGGACTTTAAAGGTTAAAGATTAAGAGTGTGTGAGGATTTTGTTTGGGGGGTTCTCACCAGGCTAGACCCCCCCCCCCAAACTCCATCCCACCTACCTGCTTCCCTGGCTCGACTCGCATTCACCCGAGCCGGGGAAGTGACTTCTGGGTTCCTGGCGGGCTGCTTTTTATGCAGCAAATGCTGTAAGATAGGCCAAAAGCGGCCACGATTTGCACAAGCTACGCAAATTGCAGCCACTTTTAACACATGCCATTTTCTATGTAAAAAGTGGCCTGCCAGGAAGCCGGAAGATCGCCGAGCAGCTTGGCGCACGTCCGCTTTTGGCCTGGCTCGTCGGGTGCAGCAGCAGCAGCAGCATCCGCCGAGCAAGAGGCAGGTCGGGTCCCTGGTGGGCCACCCACCACTAGTTAAAACCAACTCCTTCACTTGAGCCTGGAAAGCCATTGGCAATCCGTGCAGTTCTTTCAAGACAGGTGTAACATGGTCTCGATACCGTGCACCAGTTTGCAGCCGAGCTGCCACATGCTACACCCATTGATGTTTCTGCCTGGCATCAGGGGCCAACACTGTTGTGCCCTTGCCAAGGCCTATATCCCACAGGGTGTGGGGAGTACCGCCAATCTCTAGAGCAGGGGTGTTGATCCTCTTTCAGCCTGAGGGCCGTATTCCATTTTGGAGAAGCTCTCGGGGGGCCATATTCCAGTGGTGGGCGGGGCTGCAGGCAAAAGGGGCGGGCTGCCAGTCACTAAACCTTAGGAGAGACATTTCAAGTTTTTGGAATGGTGGGTGAGGGGCACAGAAGCCAGGAAGCCACCAAGTGGCAGTTGGGCGAAAGGTGATGGGTCTGGGGGAAGCGGGCACGGGCCTCTGCAAAACCCCATCGGACCAGACTGGGATGCCAGGAATGCTGGACTTGCCTCCTGCCCTGGGGTTCTGCACCCCTGCCCGGAAGCCTCCTGGACCCGCTGCTCCGGCTCCTCCTCCTTCATGCCTTCTGCTGATCTTCCCTCTCTGTGGGAGTGACCAGCAAGAGGAGAGATGCGACCCAGCTGTAAGTGACCTCCACACACCTCTTCCTCTGGGAGGTGGCATGGATTGGGCCCTGAGGGCAAGGCAAGCAAATAGCCAGTGGCATAACTTGACCGGAGAAAGACTCGGAGCCCTTCAAGCAGCTGCCTCCAACATCAACGCCCCTCGAGGGTAATGGATAGGGCAAGGGGAATGAAGCTCGGTGCCTTGTACGTTGGCCAGGCAGTTGGAAAGCACGGACCGCACTGGTTGGCATGAGCCGAGGGCGCTGACCGCGAAGGGGTGGCATGACCACCAAGGTCCCTTCTCATGGATGGGAAGATGTGAGCAGAGAATCGGGGGACGGCCTGCTCAAGGTGGGCTATGCTATGCTATGCTATTTAATTAATTGATTGATTGGTTGATTTCATTTATACCCCGCCTTTTTTCCTGCAAGGAACCAAAGGCAGCTTACATAATCCTCCTCCTCCTCTCCATTTTTATCCTCACAACAGCCCGGTGAGGTAGGTTAGGCTGAGAGTCAGTGACTGGCCCAAAGTCACCCAGTGAGCTTCATGGCCGAGCGGGGACTCGAACCCGGATCTCCCGAGTCCCAGTCCAACACTCTCGCCACTACGCCACGCTGGCTCTCACCCCAATTATGTATGCAGACACCGAGTGCCACTGTTTGCTTTTATGAGCAGCCCTACACAATTTCTCATGACATCTCTTCTCATGAGGTGGAGAGGCCCCCCCCACTCAGGGATAGGGGGCACTCAAGGAGCCCCACCTGGCCCACTCCCCCCCATCTCCTTATCTTAAACTAGCACTTGATGGGGGACTATCAATGTTGAATGCTCCCTAATATAAACAAACAAAAACTGCCTGCAGGTAGAAAACAGGCCAGGCAGCTAGAAGACCTGGTAGAACTTTTCCCCCTGCCATGCTTGTTTTCTTCTGGTAGGGAGTGTTTTATTTGGGAGGGCAGGATTTAAAAATGCCACCACTCCCACCAACCTGACGTGGGTCCCATCTACTGCTTCAGAAATTCACCACCTCATTCTATAGCATGTGTAGGCCTAGGGACTAGGGTAGCCACGTACACATTGGCAGAAAAGAGAAACTGTATCAAAAGAGGGCACAGATTTGCATGAATTTTGCATCGGTTGATATAGACGTAGAGATGAAAATTTAGAAATAATTATATAAATCTTTATATTTCTATCATAATAGAATGGTGGAGGAGTCTGTGACCAGGTGACTTATGTGCTTGCTGCTCAATCTGCTGTCCAGGTGGAAAATGTCGATGGACAACTTCAAGGCCCCTGCTCTCCCTTCTGATGGCTCTTTCTCTTTAAACTGGACTTGGACTGGACAGCCAAGACCAGCATCAAGAGTTGGGTACCCATCAAGGGCCCACACCACACCCCAGCAGGGTGACAAGAGTTCCCTGGGATTCCCTGGGTCCACTGACAAGAGTTCCCTGGAATTGCACCTCCTCTTCAACATGGTAGCCTCCTGGTTCACCTACCTCTCAGCCTGACCCAGAAAACAGTAGTGGTGAGAAGGAGGAGCAGTAGATGCCACTGTGTCCTTCTTCACCGGCTCTCTTGTCAAGCAAACAAGGGGTAGCAGTGATGAGAATGAGGATCAGGAGCAATAGCAGCCGGTGACCATGGTGGCGAAAGAAGGTAACTCACTGAGGGAGGGGGGCCATTGGGAGTGACTTGCCCAAGGACCCTCAAAAACTGGTGCAGCTGGCACTGTGGACAGCCTTCCAAATAGAGGAGCACCCCTTGTAAAGTAGGGCACATGACCACCCTATGTAGGCCAACCCCTTGTTGTTTGGGGTTCCAGTTTTCCCAGGCTTACTCATAGCTGGGACTAGCAAAGCAATCCCAAGGGGACGACAGATGAATTATGACACTCAGAGTCAGAGGGAAAATTCTAAAAAGAAAATGTAATTAAGGAATAAATTGAAAAGTGAAAACACCTGTGATTCAGTGGCCAGAAATGATTATTTTAGAAGCAGAAAATGATCCTCATCAGCTTAATTTTATTTCCTTCCATCACTCTGGGGGAGATGAGCGCTTCACTCATTTATTAAATATAAAATGAACTGCTTCTGTTTGCTTTGTTCGCAGTAATGAGTATTTTGTGGCAGTCTATTTTCATTAAGCGTGCTTTGGACAGCATAGCCGTCTCTGTATCTTGTGTCATCAGACACATCGAAAAACATTCTCTGTGGCTTTAAAACGAACTTAAAGACTTGCGTGGTGCTAAATGGTTTCTTAGCAGAGGCAGAGAAGCAAGTGCAGGGATACTTCCTTCCCCCCCCCCCCCCTCAAACAAGCCACCCTGAGAAACCATGGACTATTCTGGAGTTGTTTGTTTTACCCATGATGGGTTGTCATCTCATCTGAACCCGGGTAATCGATCCCACTGTGGGTAAAGGGAAGTGGTGAGCGAGGTGCTTGCAGGGCCGGTGCTACCATTAGGCCAACTAGGCGGCTGCCTAGGGCGCCGGGCTAAAGGGGGCACCAGAAGCATAGGGCTGGAGGGAGGGAGGGCTCAAGTGGGAAGAGGGGGGTGCTAAATATCTGATCTTACCTAGGGCACCAAACTGCCTTGCACCGGCCCTGGGTGCTTGACAAGAGCGGTAAAAAAAACCTCTTGCCACGGTTGGTGATCTCACCTGTGCTGCCGCCAGTGACAGCCCCTGCAAAGTGACCAAGTGGCACATTGGAGGGGCTGTCACTGGTTGGCCACCCCCCCTTTTTAAAAGTTTGCAGGGATACATTTGCTCAGGGCCAGCCGGCTCCACGTTTGAGGGGGAGCCCGCCTGCAGCAACACCCCCTCTGGTGGGGCTCCTCCTTCATTTCAATGTTCCACAATGACCAGGGGAGGCTGGTGACTCCTCTTTTGGTAGGGCTCTTAATCCATTGCAGGTTTCATTTGGAGCTTTATAGGAGCTACCCGTGGTGCTGGACCCCATGCCCAAAATAGGTTTGCCACCATGGATCACCACGGACAGGCTCCTACAAAGCTCCAGATAAAAGCTGCAATGGATTAGGAGTGACCACCGGAAGAGGAGTCACCAGCCCCCACGGACAATGACACAGGCAGACACTCTGTAGCAGGGGTGCACAACCTCTTCAGCCCCAAGGGCTGCATGCATCATGTGTCTGTTGGGGTGGCAGGGGCCGCACATGTATGCATGCGCACAGTGCTTTTTTTCTGGAGGAAAGGGTACCGGAACTCTTGGATTACATTTCCTCGGGAGTAGATGGCGATTAAATTGTAATGCAGTTAATAGAAGAAAAGGTGCTGGAACTCAGTTCCGGTGAGTTCCACCAGAAAAAAAGCCCTGCATGAGCATATGTATGCAGGTACATACACACAGACACCGCTCACACTTTCACCTCTCTCTCTCTCTCTCTCTTTCACACACACCACACACACACACACTGGCCCATGAACGATCTAAATGGAGGTTGGCCTTTCACAAAGGTTCCATGGACTTTGAAGAAGCCCGAGTGCAAGGTGAAAGGGAGAAACGTGCTAAGCGAAAAGCACGTCAAATGAATCCTTTACAGGACCATCTTCTATCTGGTAACCTGTGTCCTCACTGTGGGAAGCTGTGTGGATCTAGAATTGGCCTCCACAGTCACTTACGGACCCATCGCTAGAGTCTACACAATCTTCTTTAGAATTTCCTCCTTTTATCCCGGAAGACAATCTTACTCGGTCACGAGTGATCGCCTGATGATGATGATGACACACAGCAACACACACACACCAGCATCAACAGGATTTGATCTGGTATAGCAACAGCATCTGTTCCATGTCACAGCATCAAGGGGTGAAGCCTCATCATCCCCACCCCAGCCAACCCAACCCAGCCCAATCATAAAAGTAGAGGAAAAACACTTTAGGAACAGGCTCTATGGTATAGAAGCTTCATTCCTAGAGCATCCTCAGAGCATCCTCGGAAGTGGGCAGGAACCTTCGAGCGCCGCTTCTTGGAATTCTCAAGGGTTCCATGATGGTGGATTGTGAGGAGGGGGGAATTAATGAACGAGCCTCCAAAATTAGTTAAGGCCACTGGTCTGCGACTGCGATATCTTATTCCATGTAAAAACAATTTGTGAGATGATCTGGATATCATGGAAGACTTAGAAAATACTAACCAGGATGGTAGCCATGTTCTTTATCACCTTGGAGAATTGGGGGTGGGTGGGTGTCAGGAAGTCCCAGCTCAGTCCAGATTGCACCAACAAATAATGGTGCTACCAACCAAGTGATTAAACCATAGTTGCCTACGTGGTAAAAACTTCCAATTGAGCTTTCCCACTTGAGGCACCTCGGACTGGAAATGTCTACGGTCACCCATGCAAATCAGCTGGAGAGATCCTACTGAGGATATCACCTGTTTGTGAGATTCAGGGTGGTGGTGGTGGGTGGAAAGCAGAGCCTCTTTGGTGGTGGCACCAACTGTCTGTAATTCATTCCCTAGGCATACATATCATAACCCAGTTGTATCAGTTTTAGGAAAAGATGTAAGACATGTTTTTAATGGAACAACCCATTCATGATCTGTTGTTGTTGTTGTTGTTAGTGCAAAACTGCAAGTTTCCAAACCTTTGCCTAATTTAGTGATGTAACTGATCTTACAGAAGTGGTTTAAGGGAGGTCTGCTGGGATGGATCTAGTGCCCAGAGAAACTGGGAGTCCTCCTAAGACTGTATTAAAAAAATCCACCCTCCTCAAACAGCCCAGCAAGGGCACCTTCTCCTTTGGTGGGTACTAGAAAACCATCTGGTGGAGGAATAAGAAACCCTAGAGCAGAAAAACTGAAGGGACTAGACATGTGGGACTGTGAAAGAGCCTGAGAAAAGGAGGGAACTCCTAAGCCGCAGGTGAGCTCCCATTACCTTGCTGAGCTCCCATTACCTCAGGTGAGCTCCTATACCCAAAAAGTGTTAGAGAGAGAGAGAGAGAGAAGGAATGGTCAAAACACTGCAACAAAGTGACAGGGTTTCCTTCCTGGCACACAATTTTTTAATATCTTTGCGAGTGCGACGTTCTTTGGTAGAGATAAAATAGCAAGGGCTGTTCCAGGTGTCAGCCAACTGCAGAGATTGCTAGCTATATTAAATCAAATGATAAGAGAACGCAAGCAAACTGTTATTAAACAAATCAGCATATATGAGGTGTCATCAGTTTCCTTGATACACGACTGTCTTAAAAACGTCTACTCCTGTTATTTTCCCTACAGCAATGCATATTTCACACAACTGAAAATGGGGAGTGGAGCCGTGGCGTGCTTTATATGAACTCTTTTGCTGGCAGCAAAAAGGGCCCTCCACTTCACTGGTTCTTTGGGGATGACATTGACTGGGTTCAGACAACCTGGTAATCCACACACAAGGGTTGAGTCTGGGTTGAAGAGAACTCATGTTTTGTTGTTGGATTGTGAACTGTGGGTTGTTCGTGGTTAACTAACCATGGTTTGTTAACGTGGCTGGGTTCAGACAACATAATAACCCATGTTTCAACAACAATCCATGGTCCGACGACAACCCACACTCAACCAGTTATCATGTTGTCTGAACCCAGACATTGAAAACTGACAAAAGTAATCCACCCATTTAGAGTGAGAACAGTGCAATGAAGGACGAGACATTGTCTTTACTCTGAATTGGCTTCATATGCCATTGGTGATATAATTACCTGGTTGGCTATGTAGCATGATGATGTAATCACACTCACAATAGGCTCTGGCTGCAATTCCCAGGAAGAACGCTACCCATTTTCATTAAATTAGCACTAAAACTGCAAGTGATGGGCGGAATGAAGGGGACGACACAGTATGAATAAGAGGTGGTCAGGGACATGAACATTTTTATGGTTACCCCCACCCCCATTAAATTAAGCAAATAAACAGCCCTATTTTTTTATTTATTTTTAATCAGTGCACATAGAGCCACCAGATGGGCTCTGAATGCTGGCCAGAAACAGCCACTGAGGGAAGAGAGAGCAGCCAGTTTGTATAATCACATTAGTCAGACTAAGTTTATTAGCATTTAAATTACTAGCTGAAAAAGTACAGATGAAAACTTAAATTTGCTGCAATTAATTATTTCTAATACTCCGCGGCTTCTCCCCCCCCCCCCCCGTGCTTTTGCGAACACGCTCTGTGGAAGCTCTAGCCTTTAATGATCAGTGAGAGTGTCTGAAGTGATTCTAAAAATGAAGTGGTAAATTTACAATACTAATATCTTCTCTATCTCTTGCCATTAAAGATGCATGTGGGTTGAGAGGCATGCTTGAACAATCCCAGCCTCTGTAATGGTCAGAAGCCGCAGCGTGATTACGCCTGGATAATTTCCACCCTAGCAGGAGTTTCTCAACCTTTGCCACGACAATTTTTGCCTAAGCAAAGATCAAAGCAGCTTGAATTTCCAGAAGTGTAGGAGGAAAAAGGCGGGTATAAATGTAATAAATAAATAAGTGTAGGGCCAATTATATACTGTGTATATGTATGTGCCCACTCCCGTCTCATGCATTTGATGAAGTGGGCCCATTAAAATGAATAAGCATATGATCTGGTAGACAATGTTTGCTTGGGCTTCCAAAAGGCTTTTGACAAGAGTCTCTGGCCTGGTTCAAAGGGAGATAGCAAAGAGGAATCATTGAAACGGTCCGCAGCTAGTTACTGGGAGGTCAGAAATCCAGAACCAAAATAAGACCAGAAGAGTATACCATTAGGGAGTGGAGGTCAAAGTGCAAAGATAGGAGTGCTGGAGGCACTCCTTTATCTCAAGGAGCGCCTCCAGCAACATCAAGTAGGCCGCTCAACAAGATCTGCCATGGACGCAGGGCCGGTGCAAGGCAGTTTGGTGCCCTAGGCAAGATCAGATATTTAGCACCCCCCTTCCCACTTGAGCCCTCCCTCTCTCCAGCCCTATGCCCATTATGCATGATCTGCATTCACACACGCACACACACACACACACACACACACACGCCCTTCCTCTCCAGTCCTAAACATGTTGTTTCCAGCTCCATCGAGATCAAGGGGGTTTACTTCCATGTAAGTTCTTTCCACGGGCTTCATTCAGTGGCCCCCGTCAGCTGCCGCTGCCGCTGCCGCCGCCACTCCTCCTCTCACGTGCGGCGGATCTCCTCTTTGCTGCCGTCCCCCCGTCGCTTCTCTTCCAGCTCTTTGCCAGCTTCGCAGCCTGCCGCCGCCTATCTCCATGCTGCCTGCACGCTCACATCAAACTTTGTTTCCCTGCCCAGCCGCCTCTCTTTTCTCCTCTCCTGCCTCACGGGGGGGATGGGGGATGGGACATTATTAACTGCCTTCTCTTTCTCCTTTGTCTTGATCGATTTGCTTCAAAAGTGGGCTCAATTTCCAACTCTTTAGCGCTGTATTTTTTTTCAAGGCATTTCTGGCGCCCTTTTAGCCCGGTGCCCTAGGCAGCTGCCTAGTTGGCCTAATGGTAGCACTGGCCCTGCATGGACGGCCTTCTCCTTATCCCATCAGCCAGAGCAGTCAGGCTGGTGGGGACTAGGAAGAGGGCCTTCTCTGTGGCGGCCCCCAAGTTATGGAACTCCCTCCCTAGTGACCTTCACCATGCCCCCTCCGTGATGAGCTTCCGCCACGCATTAAAAACATGGTATTTCAGGCGGGAATATGGACGGTGTGGGTTAGGATTTTAAAAGAATTTTTTATACTGTTTTAATTGTCATGTTTTATTGCATTGTTTTAATTGTACATCGCCCAGGGTGGCCGGGTGGCCAGCCAGATGGGTGATTAACAAATGTAATAAATAAAAAAATAAAGCAGGAGCAGAGTCAAATAACAGCAGCTGAAACATTCGAGAGGGAACAAGCAGGAATGCGCCGTGACCAGACATTGTGACATGTTGTTTTCCAGCATCTGCTCTCTTTTAGAAATAAGCCTTTTATGCCGGCTTGACTGAGCCACTCCCTAACTCCACATCTGCAGACACCCTGAGGTTGCTTGCAAGTTCTAGTGGTGGGTGATCTGCCCACCCACCACCACCCGACTCGCGGGACACTCAGCGGACACTGCTGCTGCACTTGCGGAGCCAGGCCAAAAGCAGACAGGATTTTATTAGCAGGGAAGCTGCCATCATCTGACACCCGCTTCACAATTCCCTGTTCCCTCTGAGTCTAGTTGCAGCCCCCACAGTAACTGGCGGGGTAGGGGGATGATTTCTCCCCCCCGCTGCCCAATATATTGTTCCTTGTGATCATGTAAAGTATTTTGGGGCAGCTTGGGCTGGGCTGGGCAGCGAAGACCCTGTAGCTTTACAAAAGACCTGCTCTTAGCAGATGAAAACTCCCTGAAGTGGTTTGTTTGTTTGTTTGTTTGTTTGTTGATATAGCTCAACACAGCTGCCTGCCATTTTGGACTCTTCCTTGGGGGCGTGGCTCTGGGGACCGTCCCAAGGGGTGCCTACGCTTCAGCGTTGACCATGACACCACTGGATGTGGCCCAGTTTGCTGACGACAGCAAACTATTGAGGGCGCGAAGGATGAAAAGGGATTGCAAAGAGCTCGCGCAAACGATCTCTCCTAAATGGGTGCACGGGTAATGGAATGGCAAGTACAGTTCAATGTAAGTGAGTCCAAAATGATGCACGTTGAGGCCAGGCATCAATCAGTGATTGGCTCTGTTGGGCAACTGCCAATGCCCCAAGCACCCAGGAGGGCCCACTGCATCCCCTTCCCTCTACTTCCCTTGAGGCAGGTAGGCTCCGATGTAGCGTCCAACCAGAAGCATTGGGATTAATTGGTACGCACCCACAGCATCATGTGCCAAGTACCTTTTCGCTTCTGCTCACCCGCCTACCCCAAGGGAAGCAGAGGGGGACCACCAAACTTGGCAAAAAGCCACAGGGGAGAGAGAAAGGAGTCTCAAGTGCCTATGGAAAACATTTATTGCTACCCAACACATTTCAGAAATGCTTTTCCTTTGTTGGGGGCCACTAGTTTTTTGTTGGATATATTCAGGAAGAAATCCTGAATATATCCAATAGTTTCATGCAAAGAAGATAGCTGAAGGATTTCTTCCTGCATATATCCAACAAAAAACTAGCAGCCCCCGATGAAGGGAAAACATTTCTGAAACGCGTTGGGCAATAGTAAATGTTTTCCATAGGCACTTGGGACTCCTTTCTCTCTCCCCTGTTGGTTTATGTTACAAACCAGTGCCTTCCCTGCTCACTCTTTCATTCATCCACCAAACTTAGTATCGGCGCTGATTGGGGCGTAAGATCTGGGGGCTGAACCAGCAGTGACTCACCAGGAAAGGGAACTTGAGGATATGGAGGATTCTGCAGTGAAAATGTCAACTCAGTGTGTGTGTGGCTGTGAAAAGGGCAAATCCCGTGTTAGGGATCATTACAAAGGGGATCAGAAACAAAACTGTCACTATCATAATGCCTTTATACCAGTGTTCTCCAACCTTGGGTCCCCAGATGCTGGGAGTTGTAGGCCAAAAACATCTGGGGACCCAAGGTTGGAGAACACTGCTTTATACACATCTACAAGGAGACCACACTTTGAATGCTGCGTAGAGTTAGGGTCACTGCATCTCAAAAACCAAGTCCATATAGGATTGCAGCCTTACAGGCTGATCCGATCTGTGTGTAATCAGAAGTAGTTTCCGTGGTTTTCAGTGGGGCTTATTCCCAGGAAGGTGTGCATAGGATCATCAAAGTCCTAGTCTCTGAAGATTAAGCCTGCACTGCTATACACACTTATTAGGGGAGAGGATTTCACACGGACCAGAAAAATGCAAAATCAGCCAAATTTTGCATTTCTTATTCTGCCAAAATCAGCAGATGAAGCTGTTCACAATGTGGAGATTAGCATCACCGCCTGCAGATCAAGCCGCTGCGAGAGGCACAGGCTGGCAAGCCTACTAGCGAGTAAGACCCAGTGATCTCAGTCCATCTTATTTCTGAGTAAACAATGCAAATGATACTCTTATTAATTGCTGAAGGGCCATATGAAATACTGGACTTTTTCAGAAAGGAAGGAAGGAGGAAATTCTTGGGCAATGAAAAAGAAAAACCCATCAAACCTTATCAGGACATAAGAAGAGCCATGTCGGATCAGACCAAAGGCCGATCTAGTCCAGCATTCTGTTTGCACAGTGGGCAACCAGCTGCCCATGAGAAACCCACAAGCAGGACGCGAGTGCAACAGCACCCTTAAATTCAGTAAGCGGGGGGGGGGGGCACAGTCTTATAGAATAATAGAAGAATTATTGAACTGAGTGCATATGTATGAAAAGGCTGAATGAATGAATCTGAGAAGAATGCCTAGCCTACTTATTTAAGAAACAAATGGAAGGACTATTATGAAAACCGCAGACAATGGGGCAAGTGCCATTCAGCACAGCAGTTCATCCTCCTGCAATGTTCTCGACGACGGCTCAGGTTTGGTTCCATATATTCTAGTTCCTTCCTCACCAGTGAAAGACCGATGGCTGTGATTTATTTGGTCAATTACTGTGCTCTTGCCGTAGAGGGAGAGCGGAGGGGACTTACTGCTCAGCCTGAAACTACTGGAGATCACATTTCACTGGCCAAGAAAGAATGGTTCCTCAACACATTTTGGTCCAAGACTATAGTGGGTATTTTATCCATCAAGTCAAAAGCTTTAGATGATATCAGGGGAAAGAAGGGGAGTGGGTGTGCAATCCATCTTCCTTGGAACATTCCAGGAAAGCACACACACGGTTTTAAAATACATGCGCCAATCTGTCCTCTACTAGACGTTCCTGTGACATCATCAGCTCTAGCCTCTACATCCTCTTTGTTTTCGTTCTGTGCTGGCCTGGCTGTGTGTCATCGTAGAAATGATCAGTGCAATGAATCACCAGAGTGGTTTGAAGATGAACAAGTCAAGGGAATTCTCTATCCGAGTCATTCTCCCAGAGGTGGGAAAAACCAGTGTCTGGGATCAGTGTTGGCTCCAGGGTGTCTTTTGTGGTAGGGGGGGAGAAGGGGATTGGTCATGGCTGCTCTTGCCTGGGTAGCCCCACCTTCGCCTCGTCCCTGTTCTTCTTCTTCTTCTTCTTCTTCTTCTTCTTCTCTTCTTCTTCTTCTTCTTCTTCTTCTTCTCATCATCTCATTTATCTGTATGCCGCTTTTCCACAAAAATTGTGCCCAAAGCAGGCTCACAACATGACAAATAAATGACAGTACATCAAAGAACACTAAATATAATATTCAAAAAATAATTTACAAAATATCAGAGGACAGTAAATAGAATTTACAAAATATATTTAAAAAAACACTAAATACAATAGAAGTAATTACAGATAACCATAAACAATTCGATGATAATTATACTAAGGTCAAAACAAAAAGGCAAGAGCAGTAGCAGCTTTCGTAGCTGGAGTCCATCAGGCCCCACCATCCCTGGCCAGGTGTCATGAGCCAGGGAAGCAGGGACCAGGTCTTGCAGGACTCACAGCTAGATGGTCTCTCTGTTGCTGATGTCCTTCACACCACTGGTCAGTGGTCAGAGGGACAAGGCAAGACCAGTGGAGGCTTCTGCTCCTCTTCTCCTTCCACCTGTCACTGCTCAGTCTTCTGGAGAGGGCAGGTGCACAGGCAGTGACAGCGAGGAGGAGGAGGAGGAGGAGGAGGAGGAGGAGGAGGAGGAGGAGGAGGAGTGAAGATTTGTGATAAAAACACCAGCCTTTTTTGGCTCATAATCCACCCTGTAGGCTCGTCTGCCTACGTGGATCCAGCAGAGCGTGAGTTGGAAAATACAGCGTCTGTCTCATGTGTGTAAACTGGCCCATGTAGCTTCACACAGAGATTCACTGTCTCTCCTGCACGCAGCACATACCAAGCGTATCGGGTTACAGCCTCTGTCTCCAGCTTGCCGCTTGCTCCAGCTCAGCTGTAATTAGGAATTGCCATAGAAACCACAGGGTTTTTCTTTACTGTTTATTCTATCTCCTAAGTTACAGTCTACATTGCATAGCATAGTCCAGTGGACAAAGTACCCTAGCATTCAGAGCATCAGAGAGAAGACATGAAGATGCATACAGAAAGCAATCCTTCTCTCAATGAAAACAGTTACAGTTACAGGAAAACGAAACTTAACAATCATAATATGTCATCAGAAAGTACAAACCATGTGACCAGCTCATATTTCTTTCCAGCCCACTTTTCCCATGAGAAGAGAATCGCAGTCTCAGACTCAACACGATTGTTATTGTAGCCACCCTGTACCTTTCCAAATGAAAACACTTGTGGCACAGCTGTTGTTGTGTTACATGTCCCAACAAGGAGGAGGAGGAGGAGGAGGAGGAGGAGGAGGAGGAGGAGGAGGAGGAGACGGAGACGACTTTAGGGCAGGGATGCAGAAGAACCATCTACCCGCAGGTCTAATCTGGTCTGTGGAGGTTCTGCATCCAGCCTGCGGAGGCTTGTGCCCCCTCTGTGGGCCCCATCCCCTCTACCCCACAAGCCCTGCCCCCTCTTCAGGCCCCACCCTGCCCCTACTGGAGGCTGCAGAAGATGAGGGGAGAGGAATCCCTATGGTTATCTCCGATCACAGATTGGAGATAACAGCAGAGATTCCCCAGCACGGCTGCTTTGCTGAGCACACGGCTTCCTGGACTGGGAAAGCCCGCGCACAGCAAAGTTGGGGCTGAGCTGGCTGCAACCCCTTTGCTTCTCCACTGGCAGATGCCCCACAATGCCAACCCCTGGCACTAGCCTTCTCTGGACGATGCTACTTTGGTTTGCTTTGTTCTACTGGAGCCACAATAAATTAGTTAGCCTTCAAGTTGCCACAGGACTCTTCATTCTATTAGAAGCCAACTCACGGCAGCATCCACAGCACGAGGCTGTCGCAGCAAGCAAGGTACCAAGGGCCAGACTTCCTTCAAATTGAACCCTTGGTGATCCAAGTTGTCAGTGGTTAATGTTCCACTGAACTGCCTGTCAAATACAATGATTGTGCCGTGCGCTGCAAATCGTTCTTTTTTTAAAGAAAGGTGAGCTTGTAATGTGGCTTTGTTGCTCCAGCTCACATGTCCTTTCCCATTTTAAAAGTGGCAGACTCAAGGAAACAGTGGGTTTACTTGATGTTCTTCAGGGTGTGGGGTTAGTTTGTTTTGTGCAGCCTGGACATCAGAGACAGCACACGAGAAGTTCATTAGAGTTTGGGATGAGAATCTGCTAAATTTCTATCAAACGCACAGCCTTCTAACTTCTCCCAAAGCAGAGTTATTTTTCCTTCTTCTTGCCAACTTGAAACATCGGCAAAAGCCTTCTCTGGTCAATTATGAGAGCAAGCCGATGAAGAAATGCTATCTCGAATCTCTCTGGGTGTGTATGTTGATCAAAACCAATTGAGTTTCCAGCCCAGAAAGATTTTCTCTTCCCCTTCAGAACACACAGTTAGCCATTTGAAATTAAACTTGGGCCAAAGAATGGACTGGACCCTAGAGGGATGGCTCTCTAAGTCTGCCAGCCTCCAGCTAAGCCTCAAACTAATGGCTCGAAACTGTCACAGGAATGTCGCTTATGGCCAAGATGAGTCTCCCTTCCTTTATCTTGGATGTCTGTTAAAGGACCCCAGAGTACAGCACATCAGATGAATGCCTGATCTGAGTGCTTGGTGATAGTTGATGGCCCAAATTCACAGAAAGCAATTCCCCATCGATGGTGATTTTGCTCTTATATATATAAGAGCCTTATATACTGTCCTCTATATTCACCAAGACTTTTCTAATATTCGCTGCTTTCACCGCAAAAAAAGAATAAACTTGTATAAGATTGGGGGGGGGGAGCCCCAAATGTAGCTAAGCAAATTCTGGATTGATTGATTGATTGATTGATAGCATTTTTATCCCGCACTTTAGCAACAACAACAACAACAAAAAAGCACCCAAGGCAGCTTACAAAGATATTTCTTAAGACCGTCCCAAACCCACAGGCTAAAAACACAACAGAAAAGGAAAGGGGATTGGGAGGGAGGAGGGGGGGGGGGAAAGCAACTTCAGGCTCAAGATTCTTAGCTGCAAAGTTCAGCAGGTCAGGGGCACAATGGGAGGACTGCTGCTTTCCTCCCTCTGATGGCCTCAGCAGCAACAGTTGATAGCAGGAGAGAGGGGATTGTCAGCACCATGCGCTAGGTCAGTGTTCTCCAACCTTGGGCCCCCAGATGTTTTTGGCCTACAACTCCCAGCATGCCCCAGCCAGCATAGCTGGCTGGGGCACGCTGGGAGTTGTAGGCCAAAAACATCTGGGGACCCAAGGTTGGAGAACACTGCGCTAGGTGACATGTATCTTACGCCCTGGTTTATGATTGGTGGCTGCACACAATGGAGGTGAACAATCGTGAGAGCTGAGGTGTGGAACAATGGAAAGACTGCAGATATCCACCGCCAACATCTGTATAGAGTTTCTACAATTTCAGAACTGCAGAATTGGCATGACTCCAAAGATCAGTTTATGCAAAGGGTAGGATCGAGTGCTATGACATTTCCCAGGCTATACCACTTCTGGCAGAGATTGCATGTCTGAAATGCCCCTCCATGAAATAACCGTCTCTGCACATAGAAAACTTGCATGTCAGGGAGAAGGAGGGAGACGTTCTCGGTGTTCTACATGCAGGGAGTCTTTTGCACAGGGAGAAGTAAGACATGCATTTTCCTTCACTTGCAGCCCAAAGAGGAATGATGTAGGGGGAATATCTTACCACTTGATTTTTAGCTCAGTGTTCTCCAACCTTGGCTCCCCAGATGTTTTTGGCCTACAACTCCCAGCATGCCCCAGCCAGCGTAGCGTAGCTGGCTGGGGCATGCTGGGAGTTGTAGGCCAAAAACATCTGGGGACCCAAGGTTGGAGAACACTGCTTTAGATTGTGTAAACTTCCCAAGCTGTTGATTTTGTAAACTGCCCCATGGATGAGCAAATCTGGGACTGCCGATCACGTCAGAATGTTTTGCTAGGGATGCTCAAGCTCGCTGAAACTCTCCAAACTTTACTTCAAAGCTCTGTTTGACTCACTCCCGCTCTTGCTCGCTACCTGTTTTCTCAGTTCATTCTAATCGAGAAGGGGAGGGCGCGTTTTTCAAAAGTGTGTGATTTCCCCCCACTGACTAAAGTGTGGAAAGGGTCCATCTAGTCCGGCGTTCTGTTCACACAGTGGCCAATCAATCAGCTGCCCATGGGAAACCCACAAGCAGGACATGAGCGCAACAGCACCCTCCCGCCCATGTTCCCCAGCAACTGGTGTAGATAGGCAGACTGCCTCAGGTTCACAGTACTCTCCACTTTCCGCCTCCGCCTCCTTCCTTCTTTCATACATGACGACGAAAAACCTTTGGTCGTGGAACCACCCAAGGTGGCTTACATAATCCTCCTCCTCCTCCTCCTCTCCATTTTATCCTCACCACACTTTGCTTTTTCACATTTGAACCTGCAAAATAGTTTGCCCAAGTTCCAGGATTCCAAAGCAGAGTCAAACTGTGGTTTGGAATCCTGGTTTGTGAACAGACTATGGTTTGGGTGAGTAACACTCTCTCCACCTCCCTCTTCAAGTCTAACCTACCTCACAGGGTTGCTGTGAGGGGAAAGGAAGGGGGTATGTATTCTGCCTTGAGCTCCTTGGGGAATGCTGGGATAAAATATACGTCAGGAAGAAAGGCACCATTATAACACCAAGGGAAGAACATAAATCCTGGATTTTCTGTGTGTGGATTTTCCTGGCATGTTGAGCTCCTGTATTGCTTGCCTTTTTGCTACTTCATTAAACCCTTCTTGTTAGCAGCACGCAGCAAGCTTCTTTTGACGGCTCTCCAATGCATCGACTTGTTCACCGATTGTCAGCTCGTTGCTGTCGTTCCTCAGGATTTATGCAAGGTCATATATAGGGTAGGCACTTCAGCATTGCCAAAAAAAAAAAAAAAAGAGGACACAAACGGGGATACAGCTTTGCATTGCATTCTGCAAATGTCTAGATGCAACTTGGGAAATAATTGCTATGATTTAAATTGAAATACAGTGCATCTCGGGGAAGACTGGGACCAGATCACTTGCCTCCTATCCACGTGGTAACTGTTGATTGCTTTCCCTTCTTTTTATTTATTTATTTTATTTTATTTATTCTATTAATATCCTGCCTTTTTTCCTCCAAGGAACCCAAGGTGGCTTACATAATCATCCTCCTCCTCTTTTCCATTTTATCTTTTTTTTTTTTTTTTTTTTTTGTAGTTAGATCAACTTTTATTTTATTCATAATAAAACACACAAACAAACAGAAACACAGTAATGGACTATCAATCTTCTCCACAGCTTAATCAACCACAGTTATTCTTAAAATCTTTTCTGTTAACAAAAAATCACTTCCAGTTATGGCAAAAAAGAACCCTAAAAGGAACAAACACCAGAGGTCTCCACTCTCCCCCAATAAACATCAACTATTTAATCTATTAAATTCAACATTTATGGATACTCCAAAAAAGAAAACCTATAGTTTCATTAAATAGTGTTTTCAATTCCAAAATACAGTATATTAAGAATCCCAAAAGTAAAAAGTAACTATAAACTAATTAAGCAAATGACCACATACCAAAAGCATTTTGTATTTCCGCACTCTCTAGTACCTAACCATCAAATCAAGACATTTGTATTATTACAATTACTCATTATTCCTTTCTATCTAAGCAGAAATTCCTTCACTTTTAATCTCCAAGATATATTTTTTTAAAAGGCAAGAAAAGAAAGATAAGTCTAAAAAATTAAGAAATAAGTGACATCTGACAGAACAGCTGAAGCACATAAGCCATCATGCTACTTATAGAACAAAAAAAACAAAAGACCTTCCCCTTTAATACTTCAAAGCCTCCACAAAACAACACCCCCAACAACAACAACAAATTATTATTATTATTATTTAAATAAATGTTTCCAAACAGACCAAATATAATTATACCTTAATTATAATAATTTCTCTTACATCACCATTAATATTTAAAATTCAAATAAGTCATATAAGCAATCCCTTTACCTTTGCCATTAATATTTAAAATCAAAAGATTATTTATATTCCAACTAGACATGTAGTTCAGTATACATCAACCCTTTATCTTTTGCCAATAAAAGACCATGAAGATAGTCCCTTTCATTGCTTTCCTCTGTCGAAGGGATATTCATTAAGTTCCAGGTTTTGAACCAAGAATGAAATCAGCTTGTTCTTTTTTTTTGTGAACTGCTGCATACCGATCAGCTTGTTCTGTTGTTTTGTGGTCTCCTGCATACCGATCTCCGGCTCCGCCATCTTAGATTTTAAAAAGTGCGTCACAACTTCTTCCTGAACTGTCTTCTCATGCCACTTGAACCCAATTAAAACTTCAAAGTCTCTGTGAATTTCTGGTAAGTTTCCCAAGTCCTTATTTACTTCTTCTGTCTTCTCCTCTGCCGGTCCTGTAAAGAAATCCGTCTTACATTGTTCTTCTGATTGATCCACTTTCAGATTTACGTTCCAAGCCTGGATTCTTATTTCCAATCTATTTAGAATTTCTCTCTCCATTTCGTTCCACAGGTTTAAGAATGCTGCAACTGCAAACATCTTGCCTTGCGTATAGATATTTCCCAGACGCTTCCAAACATATAAGATTTATAGACCTCCTTTCAGGTTTGCTCTCTTATCTTTTTCGCCTCCCAGATAAACATAGTCTACTTACAGTTAATTATAAATCACACTCTGCTGCCGAAAGATTCCAATTAGCCACTCCAGATGTACTCCTTTATTTTGGAAGCGAACATGCAAACTTCTGATGATCGGTAAAACCGGTCTCTGGAAGCAGCGCCGTTTTCCCCCACCTCAGGTCACCGACCGCCTTTATGCGTCTTAAGACACACAAAAAGCGATTTATGACCCTATGAGATAATTTGGGGGTAACCTCAGATCTTCGCTTCTCTAATGAGAAGTAGATCCCCCAGCCTGAGACATTCTCTGGCCAGGAAACGCTGAACCAGCTGCCCACAGAATTTCTGTGCGGCTTTCAAAGTTCCATGCTCACCCGGAAGCCCTCTTTTCCATTTTATCTTCACAACAACCCTGTGAGGTAGGTCAGGCTGAGAGTCCGTGACTGGCCCAAAGTCACCCAGTGAGTTTCATGGCTGAGCGGGGACTAGAACCCGGATCTCCCGAGTCCCAGTCCAACACTCTCACCACTACGCCACACTGGCTCCTTCTTATGGATCTCTATCTTTAAATGGAACTTGGAATGGATAGTCCTTCAAACAGAGGATGTTTTATTATTCTGTCCTCTATACAGTAGAACATAGGGCCACCCTTGTCACATGGTGGCAAACTCCTCATAGAGCCTGTCAGATAGAAGATGGACCTCTCTATGCTGGGAATAGCTGACGCTATTGAATTTGCCCAGTGCAGATGGGTGAGAAATTTGTTTCGGTAAGAATTTGCCCAGATTTGCACATTTCTTCATATATGGGAAATAAAATATGGAAGAAAACAAAACAGACAAATTGGTCCATCTCTACCACGAGTGAGGAGGAGGAAGAGCAGGGCCAGGAAGATCCAGATGTTGTCTCGATTAATGTACCTCCCAAGATTTTTGGGAGATAACTTAGGATAACCTGAAACAACCACACCATAGCTTGAGACCACCTGGCACTGATCACAGCACCAAAACATTTTTTAAAGGGGGGGGGGCACAGGGTAGACATCAGCAGAGGGCCCCTCAAGGCCACTAGGACACTATCAGCTGGCTGATCATACCGCAATAACACCAGGATGGCCCTCTTCTTGTAGGGATGAGCAAAACATGCAATGTTTGAGGTTGTCCCCGAATTCCTCCTCAAAGCTCGGTTTGCTTTGTTCACGCTCCCAAATGCGAGTGTCTTTAAAAATAAATAGATACAAATTGGGGGGGAAATTAAGTGCACTTTTTCTTTTTTCTTCTGATTAAAAATGCACATTCCCCCCCCATAGGCTAAATTACTTTGAAAACAGTTTTTCATTATGGGGGGGGGATTGTGGAGTTATGGATAAGGTGGGGGTTTTTTGTTATGGTTCTCTATTCCTGGCTTAACCCAGCATGGCAATGCTGTATCGTTTTCTTGGTTCAACCACTTTTGTCTCATTAGAGTGGAAGGAGGGACTTTGTAGTTATTTTGGAAATCCTATGAATTTTCATTGCTCTGCCAAGAGACCGAGAGAGGGGGGGGGGGGGGAGACAGCCAAATCCCATGGATACCTCAAGCCCAGTTGCAATTCTCCTGAAGGCATTTAAAATTAGCTTGCTGATCAAAATTATTCAGCAAGCGAAAGTAAAATCAAATGAGGCATGTCAATCAGCACTTGAGAAGGCTGGAGGCCAATTGGAAAAGAATATTTAATGGTTCTCAGTGCAAAAACTTTGGATGGAGTAGAACTACTGACACTTTGCAATGTCAGATTTAGGGAGGACAAAAGGAAGTATTTGTTCACACAACACATGTTCCATTCATGGGATGTACTGCCACAAGATGTGGTGGTGGCCAATTTATTTATTTATTTATTTATTTATTTTATTATATTTATACCCCGACTTGTTTCCTGCAAGGAACCCAAGGTGGCTTACATAATCCTCCTCTTCTCCATGTTATCCTCACAACAACCCTGTGAGGTAGGTTAGACTGAGAGTCAGTGACTGGCCCAGAGTCACCCAGTGAGTTTCATGGCTGAGCGGGGACTAGAACCCAGATCTCCCGAGTTCCAGTCGAACACTCTCACCACTACACCACACTGGCCAAGGCTTTGGAAGGAGTTTAAACGAATTTGTGGAGGAAATATTTACCAATGACTCTAGTGATGGTGATGATTTACTATCACTAAGATCAGAGGCACAGAAGCCTAGGCATAGAAGCCCTAGGCATAGAAGCAAAGCTCAAGTTCATCAAAGTCCTCCAAATTCCACCTCCAAGCTCGTTCGGTCTCATGTCTGCATCAGATTGTGATTTTTTGTTTTTCTTTTCTCATGAAGCGTCTTACATATGTCCGTGCGTATTTTTTCAAATGTACACATCGATTGCGCCCATCTCTGAAATGCACACATTCTTCTCCCATCGATTAAAGCGTGTCTGTGTGTAATTTTCAAAAGGTTTTGAGACATTTTCCATGTGCATCTCTCATATGTACGCATGCTGCCGAACACATTTTGGGGGGCCCCCGCGAAACACATCGCAAGCTCAGAAAAGTAAGGACTTCAACCGCAGATTGCATTCAAGTCCATGTTTGGCCCGGAAGGTGCAAACTGGGTAAATCTAGATAAAAAAATAATCTGAAACACATTTCTCATGCATCCCTACTGAGAACCAGTTGCTAGGGAGCAACAGCATCAGCTCTTATGTAGGGATGTGAGGAATCCATTTGGCAGGTGAAAATATGATGGGTTTTCCTGATTTGGCCCTCCGGATTCTGTCCTGTTTCCCCCACACTGGCACCAACTCGATCTGATGCGAATCGAGCCAGCATGCAGATTTCTGCTTTAAAAACAGGCCGCGATTTGCACAAGTTTTTGTTGTTGTTGTTGTTAAAAGCTCAGGAAATTGGCATAAATTGTGGATCCTGATTTGATTGTACAGATTTCAGACTCTGCAATTTGCACACATTTCCTTAGCTTTTTTTTTTTCTTTTTTCTTTTTCAAACTCGCTCAAATCACGGCCTGTTTTCAGAGCGAAAGAATGCAATGATGTTATTACAGAAATACATATTTAGAAATATGTATTTAAATACGAACTGGAAAGCAAATTTTCACACACACACCACAGATCAATACAAATGGGATAGAACAAACTTATGAGTGAATACAAATAAAAGTATTTATTTATTTATTTATTGTATTTCTAGATCACCCATCTAGCCAGCAACCCAGCCACTCTGGGTGATGTACAATATAAAATGAAACAAAACAGAATAAAATACACTTAAAACAGTATAAAATTTTAGAATCCTAACCCACCCCATATTCCCACCTGAAAAGCCATGTTTTTAATGAATGGCGGAAGCTCATCAAGGAGGGGGGCATGGCAGAAGTCACTGGGGAGAGAGTTCCACAGTTTGGGGGTCACCACAGAAAAGGCCCTCTTCCTAGTCCCCACCAGCCTGGCTGCTCTGGCTGATGGGACAAGGAGAAGGCTGTCTGTGACAGATCTTGTTGAGCAGGCTACTTGATGTTGCTGGAGACGCTCCTTGAGATAAACTGGACCGGAGCTGTATAGGGTTTTAAAGGTCAAAAGGAACACCTTCAGCTCGGCAAACAACTGGTAGCCAGTGCAGCTCCGGAGTGATGTGATCACGTCGGCGGCTGCCTTTAACCAGGCGAGCAGCCACATTCTGTACCAGGTACCAGCTGTAACTTCCGAACCATCTTCCAGGGTAACCCCACATAGAGCGCATTACAGTAGTCTAGGCAAGAGGAGACCAACACCAACTGGAAATAGGCTGATTTGTCCATCTCTAAATGTAACCGTGCAAGTACAGCCCTGTGATGGATGCATGCCAGGGAACACTTTTTGTCCAAAGTTGTCGTCTTCTTGATCATGTGAATGTATTAAGTGTATAAACTGAAGGACCAAAACTAGCAGACATATGAGAAGCAATGGAAGAGGGACCCTCTGCACTTGAGAAGTTCATAATAAACAGAATTATGCAAAATTACAACAAGAAACCAAGAAAGATGTGGACGTACAAAACCTCCATTTGTGTGATGTTCATTAAAACACAATTCCAATCTTTTAAAAAATGGCCATCTTTGTGAAACTTTATTCTACTATGGTGCCGTCCATCATGGGAGGGGAACCTCCAGCCTGAGGGCTTAATCCAGCCTGTGGAGTGTCCCCATCTGGCCTGTGGAGCCTCCTTGGATTCCTCCAAGCTTGGCCTCCAAGCTCTACCCCCAGGAGGAACCAACCCCCCCATTATCTTCAATCTGGAATCGGAGATAACAGGGGGGGGGATGCGGGCAACGGGGAACTCGGCTGGTGCTGGGAGGAGCGGCTGCTCTTCTCAACATTGGCTGAGTCCATTCGCATGGCATGGCATGCCCCCATGTGCACGATGCACGATGCACACTGCGTGAAGCCAGGGACTCAGCTGGCGCTGGGAGGAGTCCTTCCTGCTCCAGCCAGATGCCTTTCTCCATGCTGAGAGAGGCTGGAACGTTGTTGTGCCTCAACATGGAGAACGGCAAAATTGGGTTGGAGCACGGGCGATGACATTTGAATTGAATATTTATTACGGTCATTGCCCAGAACCAACAATAACATTAAAAACAAGGAAACAATAAATCAATAAAACATGCATTACTACTATACACCATTGCACCAGCATACATATCAAGTTCACAACAAAAAAAATTATATATCAAAATTATAACAGTCAAACAGGCCAGAGTCAGAGGTTAAAAAGGTGCGGCATAATAAAAATGGCGATGACATTAGCAGCGGTGGCCATGCCCGCAGGCAGCCTGGTGTGGGACAATTCAGTTCCACTCCTAAAACTGGCTGCCTATCCCTTCCATACACCCTGAGCCCCACCTTCGCTGAGGGCAGGAGTGGCCACCCACTCACACACACCCCGGAAATTTGAATGCACACCCCTCTCTCATCTCAATTCCTGGGGGGGGGGGGGACACTGAACACAGCACTATGCTAGTGGCATTCTAGTACTATTCTTGGGGGTGGTTTGTGGAAAGAACGGATGAGCCATCCATGGGGGAAATTCATATTAATGCAGAGTAGAGATCTCCTTGCCATACATCCTCGTTACTGGCAAAGTGGTTCAGGATATGGAAACAGACAGACAGACAAAGAGCGGGGGGGGGGGGCGCCTGATGATCAGATAATGTTATTTGGATGGGGGTTTAGTGACTATGTATCCAGCAGGATGCAAAAATGTGTAAGCAAATAAATAAAAGAATAGCATGACGGTCGTAAAGTGCCGTGCAAATTAAAAAATGCAGTCGCAAGTGCAAGAAGTGGTGATTCTTTATCCTGAGATGAAGGGGCCTTGGAGTGCAGAAGAACTAATCCAAAAGCCTGGTTCTGCACTTCTGCTGCATGCGAGCAGAGTGTCTGCCATTCTAACCTTTCAGCCATAATAAGCTATCCGACGGAGCCAGACTTTTGCAGCACAGAAATCTTAGATAAGTAGGCATGGCGTGGCCCTTTCTCTTGAGTCGCAGAGCCGTTTCTGGACAGTGGCCATGAGATGCAGTCAGGCATGTCATGTTAAAAACCAGCAGAAGGAACTTTCCAATGTTTCAGAGCTGGGGCGGGGGGGAATTCTCCATCTTTGATCATTCTCTTGGTCTGCATTAACAGAAGCATAGTGTCCAGATCACAGGAAGTAATACCTCCGCTCTATTCTGCGTTCGGCAGCATTTGGAGTACTGCATCCAGCTCTGGGCTCTCCAATTTAAGAAGGGCGTTGACAAGCTGGAGCACATCCAGAGAAGAGCAACCGGGATGGGGAGGCGTCTGGAATCCAAGTCCGATGAGGGACAGTTGAAAGAGCTGGGTATATAATCAGCGTGGAGAAGGAAAGATTTAGGGGAGACACGGCAGTGGTCTTCAGATCTCTGTCATGCAGCAGATGGAGCAGACGTGTCCTCCGTTGCTCCTGCTGAGGGCAGGACTAGAACCAAGGGGTGGACATTTCAGGGAAGCAGATTTTATCTAAACATCAGGGAAATTTCCTAACAGAGTAGAGAGCTGTTCAGCCATGGAAGAGGCTGCCTCAGTGCCTCAGGGGGCGGCGGGCTCTCCTTCACTAGAGGTATTTAAGCAGCAGCTGGATGGCCATCCGTCGGGGATGATATAGCTCCACCCTGCAATGCAGAGCCTGCACTGAGCAGGGGGCGGGGCTGGATTAGGATGTGTGAGGATTTTGTTCGGGAGCTGGAAGTCCGGCAGCGATTATTCGCTGGGCTCAAAACCCCCACCCCCAGCGCCATCCCACCTACCAGGGCCGGTGGTACCATTAGGCCAACTAGGCGGCTGCCTAGGGCGCCGGGCTAAAGGGGGCGCCAGGAGCATAGGGCTGGAGGGAGGGAAGGCTCAAGTGGGAAGGGGGGGCGCTAAATATCTGATCTTGCCTAGGGCACCAGACTGCCTCGCATTGGCCCTGCCACCTACCTGCTTCCCTGGCTCCACTCACGTTCTCCCGAGCTGAGCCGGGGAAGTGACTTCCAGGTTCCCAGCAGGCCGCTCGCTATTCATGTAAAAAAATGCTGTAAGTCACACCAAAAGCAGCCACAATTTATTTATTTTTTTATTTATTGTGCACAAGTTATGCAAATTGTGGCCGCTTTTAATGTATCGTACACCATTTTCTACGTAAAAAGTGGCCCGCGAGAACCCGGAAGCTTGCCGAGCGGCTCGGCACGCATCCGCTTTGGGCCGGGCTCTGCGAGCACAGCAGCATCTGCCAAGCCGGAGGCGGGGCGGGTCCCTGGTGGGCCGCCCAGCGCCCACCACTAGACTAGATGGTCTCCAAGGTGCCTTCCCAACTGTATGATTCTGTGATTCTATGACTTCTTTGCAAGGGGCATAATTAACTTATGGATTTCTCTGCCAATCAGTGTGATGATGGCCACCAATGTAGACAGCTTTAAATGAGGATTAGTCAGATTCATGGCAGATTAGGGTATCAATTTCTACTAGTCCTGAGGAGATAAGAAGAGCCATACTGGATCAGATCAAGGACCTCTCTAGTCTTAGGGATGTGCGTGGAACTTGATCGGGGGGTGGAAGCAGGGCGAACTCGCCCCGCTCGACACACACCCCGAGCTCCGTGCGACTTACCGTTCCCCAGCTTGGCACAACTCCACACGAGAGGAGGCAGGGAAAGCAACGTCCAGGTCCCCGGTGCTGCATTTTTTACATAAAAACCAAGGTAAACCACCTTAAAACGGCCGTGATTTGCTATCGCTTTTGCCTCAGCTGGCGCTCGGCGAGGCGTTCAGTGGATCTCGTGGCAGGGGTGCTCGCCGAGCGCCCGGCAAGTCGGGGGGGGCAGTTCGCCCGCACCTATGCCAGCATTCCCTTCCCACAGTGGCCAACCAGATGCCTATGGGAACCCCAGAAGCAGAACATGAGCTCAACAGCAATTGATAGCTTTCTTCTTTATGAATTTGTCCAATCCCCTTTTAAACCCATCCAAGTTGGTGGCCATCACTACATCTTGCGGGAGCAAATTCCATGATTTAACTATGCACTGTATGACGAAGTACTTCCTTTTATGTGTCCTGAAGCTCCCACCAATAAAAACATAAGAAGAGCCATACTTGGTCAGACCAAGGGTCCATCCAGTCCAGCATTCTGTTCACACAGTGGCCAACTAGTTGCCCGCAGGAAACCCACAAGCAGCATCACATGACTGCAATAGCACCATCCTGCTCATGTTCCCCAGCAACTGGTGTACATGGGCATACTGCCTCTGATACTGGAGGTAGCATCTAGCCATCAGGACTAGTAGCCCTCGGTAGCCTTCTCCTCCATGAATTTGTCCAATCCCTTTTTAAAGCCCTCCAAATTGGTGGTCATCACTACATCTTGTGGAAGTGAATTCCACAGATGATGATGATCATGATGATCATGATGATCATGATGATGATGATGATTTATTAATAATAATAATAATAATAATTAATTTTATTTCTATACCGCCCAATAGCCGAAGCTCTCTGGGTGATGTACAACAATTACAAAATACAATATAAAATACACAATAAAACATTATAAAAAATTTTAAAAAACCAAATTTAAAATAACACAAATAGCTAAAAAACAAGTTAATACAATGTGACCAGTAGAAAAGTTAAAAATAACCCACCTCCCACCATGCACGCTCGGGGGTTGCATAACTATGCCCTGTGTGAAGAAGTATACTTCCTTTTGTGTGTCCTGAGTCTCCCACCAATCAGCTTCATGGGATGAGCTGAAGTTTTAGTATTATGAGAGAGGGAGAAAAATGTCTCCCTGTCCATTTTCTCCACATCACGCATCATTCTACACACCACTATCAGGCCCCCACTTAGTCACCTTGTTTCGAAGCTAAGAATCCCCGAATGCAACCTTCCCTCATAGGGCACCTGCTGCTGCTGCCCCTTGACTTCCCCTTCCTCTTCCATGCACGCCCCCTGCGCACCCCCCAGATCTGCTCCAGATGATCTCCCATTCCTCTGGAGCAGATTTGGGTGCTGCAGGGGGAAGGGGAATCTATTCCGCCCACGGTCTCTGTTCTGCTGGCAGATGAACACCATCGGATGCCACACAGTGAAAAACAGCTTCACCAGCTTAATTGCTTCACTCACGTCATGCTGCTCTTAAAGCCTCTGGAGCAGGAGAGAAAAGAGCAACACAGGAAGCTGCCTTAGTTAGCCCAAGTCGGAACACTGGTCCACATAGCTTAGTATTGGCTACCCCAGGGGTAGGCAGACTTTAGGCATGTGTGGGACCTACTCTGTGTGTGTGTGTGTGTGTGTGTGTGTTTTACTAGAAACCTGAGATCTATCGACTGGAGCCTGGTACAAAAGACAGGACATTTAGAACAGTGTTCTCCAACCTTGGGTCCCCAGATATTTTTGGCCTACAACTCCCAGCATGCTGGGAGTTGTAGGCCAAAAGCTTCTGGGGACCCAAGGTTGGAGAACACTGATTTAGAATTAAAGAAGTCTGAGCCCAGGAATTGGTCTTGAATCGCAGAACTCAACGGCCCTTCTACACAACAAATGTAGAACTTCTGGTTAAGCCCCTCCCGTGCTTTCTTCATTTCAGCAGTATCATTTAGGGAGGGAGAGGAGTTGGGGGGTTTTGTTGTTTTTTTTGCTGCTGCTGCTGCTGTTGCTCACGCTGGCTCAGCTTGTCTGAGTGTGGAAAGCTAAGCAGGGTCAGGCCTGGTTGTTACTTGGATGGGAGACCCCTCCTCTAGTTTCCTGCATTGAGCAGGGGGTTGGACTCAATGGCCTTGTAGGCCCCTCCCAACTCTATGATCTATGAAATCTATGAAATAATTGGCAGTCAGAAATCCTAGCTGATCTGCTTGAAGTCACCCAGAGATCTACTAATCTGAACCCACCGACTGCCCACCTGTGGCCTATACTGACCGGCAGTGGCTCTCTGGGGTTTCAGAGAGGAGGTCTTTTCTCTGCCCTACCTGAAGATGCCAGAGACTTGCCCCCCCCCCGAGCCCTTCTGCATGTGCGGTACCAGTAGGCAAGAGCCCCTTTCCAGCATTCATTGTCTTGACTGTGACCAAAGCACAAAAACGGTTAAAGATGTGATCAGTCAGAGAAGGAGAGAGGACATTCCAGATTCTGCGTGGGTTTCTGCTGAGATGGGGGTTACAGTTCCGAGGCTGTGGAGCGTATGATAAAAAAAAAAAACCACTACTATTTTTATAACACATTTACACTCTTTGTGGCCGTTTACTCTCCCAGCAGCTTGCAGCCTTACAAAACCTGCTATCGCAAGATGCAGTGAAAAGAGAGTAGATGTATTTTTTAAAAAGAAGTAGTGTAATTGGAAGAGGACTAGAGACATCAATGGGTACTAGCCATGATTATTTATTTATTTATTTATTTATCTATTTATTTATTTATTTATTTTCTTTCATTTCTATCTAGCTCTCACCAGAGAGCTCCAATAGCCGGAGTTCTCTGGGGTGGCTTGCAACAGTGCCTAAACAAGGCCATAACACAATAAAAATGATAACATTATTTAACAATACAGGATTTAAAACAGTTTAAAAATGTAAAAACAATCCAGCAACAAAAAACACTATTTAATATAGAATGGACCTGTTAAAAACACCTGACATGGGTGTCTCCATCCAGCCATTAAAATAACCCTGGACATCCTTAAACACCTCAGCATCGAAGGCTGTCTTAGCCTGGCCCTGAAAAGATGACAAAGTTGGCACCAGGCAGGCCTCAGTGGGGAGATCATCCCACAGTCAGGGGGCCACTACTGAAAAGGCCCTCCCCCTTGTTGCCACCCTCCGAGCAATACATTTATTTATTTATTTATTTATTTATTTTCATTTCTATTTAGCTCTCACCAGACAGCTCCAATAGCCGGAGTTCTCTGGGTGGTTTACAACAGTGCCAAAACAAAGCCATAATACAATAAAAATGATAACATTATTTAACACTATGGAGCCAGTGTGGCGTGGTGGTTAGAGTGTTGGACGGGGACTCAGGAGATCTGGGTTCTAGTCCCCGCTCAGCCATGAAACTCACTGGGTGACTTTGGGCCAGTCACTGCCTCTCAACCTAACCTACCTCACAGGGTTGTTGTGAGGATAACGTGGAGAGGAGGAGGAAGAGGATTGTATAAGCCGCCTTGGGTTCCTTGCAGGAAAAAAGGTGGGGTATAAATATAATAAATAAATAAATAAATATCTATTTTGTTCTCTGCCTTTCTACCAAAAAAAATGGCACTCAAGGCAACTTGCAGAAACAATTACAATTGATTTTAAAAAAAACCAACAACAATATATTAGAATACAATAAAAGCATAACAATTACAGTATCTGCCAACCCATCAGACCCACTTACAGGCTAAAGGCCTTCTTAAATGAAGCAGCCTTTGCCTGCTGGCAGAAGGACAGCAGAGAGGGAGCAAACCAAGCCTCCCTTTGGGGGGAGTTCCACAGCCCGGGAGGGAGCGGCCACCGAGAAAAGCCCCCTCTCGTGTTGTCACCAAACGCACCTCTGCAGGTGGAAGTCTTGAAAGAAGGGCCTCTCTAGAAGATCTGTAGAACTGGGCAGGCTTGTATGGGAGAAGGTGATCTTTTGGGTGGCCTGGTCCCAAGCCGTAGAGGGCTTTATAGGTCACATAACCAGCACTTTGGATTCTGCCTGGAAACAGACCGGTAGCCCGTGAAGCTGTTGTAACAAGGGAGCCGCGTGCTCCCTATAACCACCCCCGGTCAACAACAGTCTGGCTGCGACATTCTTAGTTCTGGACCAGCTGAAGATTCTGAACAGTTTTCAAAGGCAGCCCCATGCAGAGCCCTTTACAGTAGTCCAAATGGGATGTAACTAAGGCCTGTGTGAACGTGGCCAGATCAGATGTCTCCAGGAACGGGCGCTGTTGGTGCACTAGCCTCAGCTGTGCAAACGCACTCCTGGCCACCACCGAGAGCTGGACATCCAGGTTCAGGGCTGAGTCCAGGAGTACACCCAAACTTCGAGCCTGAGTCTTCAGGGGGCGTGTGACCCCCATCCGGCACAGGTCGAATCCCTGTTCCCTGGTCTGCCTTCCGGCTGACTGAAAGCACTTCTGTCTCGTCTGGATTAAGCTTCAGTTTGTTGTTTGCCCTCATCCAGTCCATTACCGACATCAGGCACTGATTTAGAACCAGAACAGCTTCCTTGGATTTAGATGGAAAAGAGAGTTAATAGAGTTGGGAGTCACCAGGATACTGGTAGCACCGAACCCCAAAACTGTGAACAGTCTCTCCCAGCAATTTCATGTATATGTTAAATGTTGGCTAAATGGAACCTCCATGTACAGTAGCAGTATACCTCTGACTGCCAGATGGTAGGGGGGAAATAACTAGGGGCCTGCCATCTCTTTCATGCCCTGCTTGTGGACTTCCTAGAAGCAGCTGACTGTCCTCTGTTGGAAACAGTATGCTGGACTCCAGTCTGATCTGGCAAGGCAATTCTTGTGTTCTTTTACCCTGGAATCTCTATTAGTCCTACTGTTTTATACTTGGAGAATTTATTTGTTTTTCTTTATTTCAAGCATTTATACCTCACCCTTCAACCCTAAGGGATCCCACAGAGTAGTTTAGAGATTAATTTAAAAAGAAGACAGTATCTGCCCCAGTCTTAAAATCTCAATTGGAGATCTTCTTTTAGACTCTAAAAAGAAACAACACAAAAGGAAAAGGGGATGGGGAGGGAAAAGGAAAACAAGGAAACTCAGGTACCAATTCTTAATGTTCTATGGTCCTCAAACGACCAGTTGTGTGGGAGATGCTCTGCTCAAAAACAGGCTTCGGTGGACCCTGCAAGAAATGGTCCAGCCTCAAAATGGTTGTAATGCAGCTAAAAATTGTTGGTCCTACAGGGTGGCACCTCAGATTTTTGGGACCTGACAGCTTCTTGTCATTCCTGCCCCTGCCAGTAAGGCACAACACCACCAGCCCTCCATAGCAGACAGCTCGCCAAACAGCTGAGCTCCCCTTGCACCTTTTCCCAGCAGAATGGCTGTTTCTGCAAAGAAACAGGGCACGGGGAGATGTCTCCCCTGGCACTCCCTTACATGGGAGGAGTGTGGTTCCTGCAGCATTCTGGCGGTGCAATGTCCCCATCCCAAGTCTCAGACACTGCCCACCCCTGGGCTAAGCACTGGGCAACTGAATGCAAAAGGGCCCCAGATGTTAATGGAGCTATGGGACAGCAGCTCCGAAGAAGGTGGCTAGGATTTGAACCCAGCTCTTTGTCACTGGGAACTAGCCCTTCAACACACTCGTTCTTAACTGATAACTGCTGGCAGCAATCAGAAAGAAGAAATAGGCTCAGATTTCCTGCTTTCCCCCCAAGAATTTAAGACATCCTGATAGAACAAGTACAATATGGATGAGTTATAGATTATTCTGTCTAGATCTCCCTCTATACCATTTGTGAACATCAGGCATTAATGGCCTCCTAGCTGCAGCAGAAGCATCTATTTATTTTCCAAAGAGAAGCTGCTCTAACTGGGAGCGTCCGCATCCATCCCCGACATTCTGGCAAAAGGCCATTTGCTGCGGCATAAGCAGAAGGAATTCTTCTGAGGCGCCATCATCCATCTACAATGCCTCACCTCCGCCAGGCTGAAGGCAAAACGTTAGACGTGCGCATGGATGCAGTCCAAGAGTTTGGCCACGGGTGAAAAGAAAACGCAGCTCTTGTCTAGCAGATGCCCAGGCTGGAGAGCCAACATGGACCTTTTAACATGGACCATTCCCACACCAAACAAGAAAAGAAAAGCAGAAATCATGAAATATTGCATGTTTCCACAGCTAGGAGGAGATTTGGAGAGTTTTGGTAATCATACATCATTGCCGGCTAGAATTAAAGAGAGCAGAGGGTGTACAAGCTGGGAGGTGAGGAATCCTAATGGCCTACATCTGGGGGTGTTGAACCTCAAGCCCTTGTTGGTCACAGTCCAGCCCTCCAGGGCTCACTAGATGGCCACGCCCCCTTCCCCGCCCCAACAGACCCTCATTTGGTGGTTTCCCAGCTTTTGCACGTGTTTTTTTTTTAATTTTTCCACATTCCAAAAAGTTGAAATACCTCTCCTAAGGCTTAGTTACTGCCGGTAAGAGTTTTAAGCTAAAATAAGCTGGCATTTTTATATTTCTAGGCCCACCCCTTTGTCACGCCCCTTTTGCCTTTGGCCGCATCCCCCGGTGGAAGGCGGCCCCACCCCAGCCGCACGAGAGCATCTCCAAAATGGAATTCCATCCTTGGGCTGAAAGAGGCTCCCCGTCCCTGGCTTACATTGTACAGTAATACCTTGGATTGCAAGTAACTTGGCTTGAGAGCATTTTGCAAGACAAGCAAATTTTTAAATATTTTATTTTTTAAAAAATTGACTTGATATACAAGTGACGTCTTGTAATACAAGTACTGTAGTCCGGCTTAAATTAAAAATCTCTGTACAATTTTTTTTGGGGGGGGGGGGAATTTCGTTTTGATATACAAGTGCTTTGGATTGCAAGCATGTTTCCGGAACGAATTATGCTCTCAATCCAAGGCATGACTGTATTTTGTGATGAGAGGACCACGGAGGCGCATCGCAGGAGTTGGCCAGACCAGAAGCAAGCACAGATTCGACTGAAAACTGACTACCACAAGATATAGGGATGACACAGCCAACCTGGATGACTTTAAAAGGGGGTTAGGCAAATTCACGGAGGATAAGGCTATCATCAAGGGCTGCTTGTCCTGATGGCAATCCAGTACCAAAGGCAGTATGCCCATGTACACCATGTACTGCACTCATGCCCTGCTTGTGGGCTTCCTGTGGGCAGCTGGTTGGTCACTGTGTGAACAGAATCCTGGGCTAGATGGACCCTTGGCTTGGTCCAGCATGGTCCTTCTTATGTTAGGTCAGTGTTTCTCAACCTTGGGTCCCCAGATGTTGGCTGGGGCATGCTGGGAGTTGTAGGCCAAAAACATCTGGGGACCCAAGGTTGAGAAACACTGTGTTAGGTGCAGGGGAGGTTGTTGACACCTATGTCCGTGAGGCTCCTTATCCATTGCGGCTTTTATCCTGAGCTTTATAGGAGCGATCCCTGGTGCTGTGCTCCACCCCCCCCAAAATAGGTTCGCCACCACGGAGCACCAGGGATCGCTCCTATAAAGCTCAGAATTAAAGCTACAATGGCTAAGGAGCCCCGCTGAAACAGGAGTCAGACACCAGCCCCCCCCTGGTGAGGTGGCTGCCGTTTCATCAGGAGGAGGGTTCCCGTGCCCCCCCCTCCATGCTTACATGAAGCTCACCAGAGGCACGAGGGCAGCAATCCAGCACAGAGCAAATCAAACCACACCCGAGACAGAGTGTTGGGCTGTGGGGATTGTATCGCCCCCCCCCCCCCGGACAGGTTTGAATCAGCTTTCCCGAAATTTCCAGTAGGAATCGGGATGGCGTCTCTGTCCTTGCAGGATGCAAGAGCGGAATGTACTAGTAGCTGTCTTAAAATGGGAGGGGACACATTGCATCGTGTAGCGTGAAACCTCCCCGGCTCTTTCTGCAAACGCGTGGGGGTGGGGGTGGGGTGTTTCAAAACACACTCATCCGTGCAAGAACAATCGTTCCTGTGCGGATGCCAAGCCCAGCGTGGCCCGGAGTGATCTGTCATGTAGGTGTCAGCCATGTCAAGCGAACGCCGCCCACGGGCTCTCTGAACCTACGGCCCCTGCCGTGTTTGCGGAAAATGCCTGGAGCCGCTTGCAAACGGTGCGTGCAAATCCCTGCCGTTTTCAGGGCTAACCCGCCTCATGTCAAAAATGGGACATCTGTTGTGGGGGTTGAACCTGCAGCGGGGCATCATGTGGCTTGCGGCCCAAAGTCAGGCTGGCGACACGCATCGCTTGCAACAAGCGGCTTTGCCCATTTTAGAGGAGGAAGAGAGGAAGCAACCATAAAACCAAACTTGGCTTCCCATTCTGTGTCACCCTTGTAAAAAGTAGCTTCAGTCGGTTTTTAATCATCCGGACCGCAACCAGAAGAGTTGGCTGAGAGATATAGCTGGGTTGTAGGCCTTTTTTCTGTCTAAACGTGCATAGGATTCCCCCTTAAATTATGTAGCCCTAATGGCAGGCTCTTTCTACACCTCATATAGTTTAATTCCTGCAAGTAATAAAAGATTATTTTGCGGATCATTATTCAATTCAATGCAAGCTATTTAAGAAAGAAAAAAAGGAAGAAAGGAAGGAAGGAAGGAAGGAAGGAAGCAATCCCGGTGATTGCCTTTCATCCAATGTGGGCCTGGATGGGACGAATCTATCAGTTTCACTTTCTCCCATCTTTGATTTTTTTTAATCTCAAGGTTTTTTATATTTCTTCTTCATGAAGAAATTTGCAAATTTCGATAAATTCTTATCAAAAATACACTGAAACAAAATTCTCACCCATCTGCACTGGCCCAATTCAGCAGACATAGCTATTCCCAGCATGGAGAACACCACGATGTACCTGCCTGCTACAGAGCTATTAAAGTTGAGGAGCCTGTCAGAAAAAAAGAGGTGGCAACCCTAATTCAGCATTAACATACTTGAATGTACCACCGAGGTTCAAACCCAGAGTTTTAAGAGCAAAGTTCTCAAAGTCCTGGGCCTGGATGGACTTATCTGTCAATTTTCAGTTTCTCCCACATTCAATTTTTTTTTAATCACATGTTTTTTTACACCCCAAATATGAAGAATTTTGTAAATGTTGGTGTTTTGTTTTTTAATCAAAACTGAACAGAAACAAAAATCTCACCCAACCTTTTCTTGCGGGTACCTTTACTTTCCCTCTAGCTGATTTTAACAATATGAACTCAAAACGTCACATTTTAGACCATCAAGAAGAAAGAGACAATTACTCGCTGTTCTAAGACACGATTGATTTATTGCTGTCACACAAGATTTTGGGGCTGCACTTTCTTTTAGGTGAAGTCTCCAATGAATTGGACCTAAAATGTCAAGCTGTATTTCCCCAAAACTTCATAATAAAACATAGCAAAGTACGTGAGTCTCTATATCAGGCTACTCGAGCCAAAGGAAACGTATGTAGTACCAGGCCAGGATGAGGGAAAGTACATTGCAGTCACACAGAACATTCCACAAGACATCCCTTAGATGTCTTTCGAATATGGCGGCCGCTGATGCATTGCCCCAAATGAGGAAATACGCCACCAAAAGGGGTTCCTTCTCGGTCAGCTGTCCGGGTGCTAACTGTAAAAGAGGACACATGTGGCCACCCTACTTCCAACCCAGCCCATGTCTTCTGCATAGTTTTCTGCCCACAGCAGCTTTCAAGAGACAATGTTGCTGATGTCTCGCTTTCTGCCTTGAATCCCTGTAAGCCTGGGGTGTTGAACACTTTCCAGCCTGCCTGAGGGCCAGATTCCATTTTGGACAAGCTCTTGGGGACCACATTCCAGCGATGGGCAAGGCAAAGAGAGCGGCGGCAAGAATACCAAAAAGAAAAAAAAAGGCCAGCATATTGTAGCATAAAGGCTCTTACTGCCAGTAACTAAGCCTTAGGGGAGGCGTTTCAAGCTTTTGCGGGGTCGGGGGGGTTGCACAGAAGCCAAACCACCAGGGTCAGTGCTAGGTACCGAAAACATCCCGGGATCCAGCCTACAGGACAAAAAAATAATAATGCACAAATTTGCATATGCTAATGCACAAATTTATATATGCTCCTAAAAGTGTGTGTGTGTGTGTTTAAAGGCCCCTGTCTCCTAGGGACACCCCTATTTGTTAAAAAAAAGAGGGATGTATGGACAGGGGAGAGGAAGGCATTTGATTTCAGGGTGAAAAAAACCTCAGGCAGAAAGATTGAAGGATGGGCAGGAGGTGAAGCACATGTGGGCGAAGAGCCAGCTCATCCAGGGGGATCCGATGCAACGGAGATCATCAGGGCCCCTGGACTTCTATTCCAGCAAGTGCCCATGTTCAGCAGGGTGGCGGGGCAGAGGGCCTCCCAGAGATTCGGGGCTCCAGATGAAAGATTCGGGGCTCTAGCCTCGTGGGCCACCCCCTGACACCGCCTCTGCAAGCCACCAAAGGATCAGAGGTTGGGAGAAAGGGGCCAGGGCCTGGGGAAGGGGCCATTTGGGGATCCCTGGAGGGTGGGATATGCACAACTTGAAGGGAAAAAAAGCTCAACTTTCTCAAAAATGCACAACTTCCTATAAAAATGCACAACTTTTGAAAAATGCGCAACTTTCCCATTGAACAGACCGAATAACAGGTTGCAAAGGAGGACAGGATCGAGCCAGACTGAGCTTTGAAGTAAAGTTCAGAGATCGTCAGTGAGCTTGTTGAGCATTCCTACTTCTCCCCTCATTACCACCCCACATGAGGTATAAAGAGCAGGGCCTTTTTCCCCCCCTGACTGAACTGTTTTTCCCAGAGTCCAGCCTATTCTAGGGATTTGTGCAGAGCTCGACTGGGGGGTGGAAGTTCCCAGCAAACTCGCCAGGCTCGACACCCCCCCCCCCCAAGCTATGCTTGCCCTACCTACTTCCCCGGCCCTACTCGCGTTCTTGCGAGCCAAGCTGGGGAAGCGATTTCTGGGTTCCCGGCGCTATGTTGTTTACATAGAAAATGGCGTCAGATACATTAAAAATGGCTGCAATTTGCGCAAATTATGCAAATCGCGGCCGCTTTTAATGTATCTGACACCATTTTCTATGTAAACAATGTCGCCCTGGGAATCCAGAAGTTTGGCAAGTGCTGCAGCTGTAGGCCAAAGACAACTGGGGACCCAAGGTTGGAGAACACTGCTCTAGAGGAATACAAGACATTTTGCCCAACCCAATGCAATAAAGCAGTGTCAGCCAGACGTGGTAGAACAGCTACGCTGGCTGGGGCATGCTGGGAGTTCTAGGCCAAAAACATCTGGGGACCCAAGGTTGGAGAACACTGCATTATGCGAACTGAAACTCAGTTATCCTTCAAACTTCACACCACTCTGAATTTTGCAATGGAGTTCTCCGATCAAAAAAATGTGTCCAAAATGGCATATCTTATAGAAAATAAAGTTCAAAAATGCATTGTGTTAGGAAAATTGCCTGCAAAAAAAATTGTATATTGGGCAAAAATCTAAACACACATGCGTTTATTAGGGGAAATGAGCACAAAAATGAGCTTCTAAATTTCCATGCAAACTTAAAAAATATATATATATATCTTTAAGTTTGAGATGACCCTGACTTAAAACTGGAGTAACTCTCAAAAATTCACGACAAACTGAATTTAAGATTGAGAGAAAAAAAATGAGAAAAACCGAATTTGACAGATTCATCCATCCTTGTTCCTTCTTTCCTTCCTTCCTTCCTTCCTTCCTTCCTATATATCAGCATATGCAAATTTTATGCAAATTGATGTCCTCTTTTCTTGCAATGCATTTCATCTTTTTTCAGTGATGCACAAATGCTCACCCTCCCACCCTTCCAGCAGTCCAATTCTTCACTTGGGGATTGGCGGGAGGAGATTCAGGACAGATAAAAGGAAGGACTTCTTCACGCAGCACACAGTTAAACTACGGGATTCACTGCCACAAGATGTAGCGACAGCCACCAATTTGGATGGCTTTTAAAAGGGGGATTGGGCAAATTCATGGAGGAGAAGGCTATCAGTGGCTCCTAGTCCTGATGGCTCTATGCTACCTCCAGTGTCAGAGGCAGGACGCCTATGTACACCATTTGCCGGGGAACATGGGCAGGAGGGTGCTGTTGCACTCATGTCCTGCTTATGGGATCCCGTGGGCAGCCGGTTGGCCACTGTGTGAACAGAATACTGGGCCAGATGGACCCTTGGTCTGATCCAGCAGGGATCTTCTTGTGTTCTTATGTTCTCACTGCTTCCCAAAGATAGAAGTCAGGCAGGGATTGGTGTTGGGGTATTGTGGGGTGTTGGGGCCCCACCGGCTGCCAGAGACTGCTGACCTCTGACTCCAATCCTGACTCAACGACCACTCTAAAGCCTTTAACTCAGTGTTTCTCAACCTTGGGTCCCCAGATGTTTTTGGCCTACAACTCCCAGCATGCCCCAGCCAGCTCTGCTGGCTGGGGCATGCTGGGAGTTGTAGGCCAAAAACATCTGGGGACCCAAGGTTGAGAAACACTGCTTTAACTGGAGCTGGGGAGAGTTAGAAGCCTAAGGATTCCGCGCAGCAGGAAAGCTGGATATGAGATGCTGTGATTTTTATTTAAATAATGGAAGGATGCCCCTTTCACATTCAAATTCTACGTTATTTATCCCTGTGATCTCCTGGGAGCAATGTATGAAGGTCACTATGTGCAAACCAGCTTCGGCAACGAGTAGCACACGGCAACCTTTTTCATAATCCAGCACAAAAGCCCAACCCATGTGCTGAGATTAGAAGTGTTCTGCAGCAGAGGGAAGTAATGTGACGGAAGCCAGCCTTGACCGAAACATTTGATTTTTAAACTTTTTTTATTTCTATAAAAACAAAAACAAACAGCACAAAACATATAATGGTAATTAACAATTAACAAAACTAAAATGGACTTCCAAATTTTTCTACAGCAAATATAAGTAACAAATAGTTTCTCTAGTCGATAATCAAAAAAGAAAAGTTCTCTTTTTTCTATTGTCAGAAATTTATCTTATTATTATTCTTTTTTCTATTGTCACAAATTTATCTTATTATTATTCCACAGAACCACAGATAAACAAATCATTGTTTTCTAAACCCTGCAAAAAGTCAATTAGAGGTTTCCACTCAGCAGTAAATGTAGATGATGTCTTTTCTCGGATTAATGACGTATGTTTGGCCACCTCTGCCAGCTCCACTGGAACTTTCCACTTTTGTGCATGTAATAGTCTCGCCGACATTGTCATATATAAAAAATAAAGTTCCATAACTTCTTTCCAACCCTTGACCAAAACATTTGGCGAATACAGAAGGCTTTATTCTAGGCACTGCTGTGGTGCAGCTGTGAGGGTTGCTGGCATTTTAACCACCCAGAGAGCTTCGGAACCGCCCAGAGAGCTTCAGCTGTTGGGCGGTATATTAATAATAATATTTATTTATTTATTTATTTATTATTATTAATATTTTATTTATCGCCCATCTGGCCGGCAACCGGCCACCCTGGGCGATGTACACAGAATAAAAGCAATAAAATACATTTAAACAATATAAAAATTTTAAAATCTTAACCCACCCCAATAATAATAATAATAATAACAACAACAACAACAACAACAATAATGCAATGATAAGTAATGATGCACATTAATGAGCTACATTTAAAATGTTAAATGGCTTGTGACCAGTGGAGGCTGGGGGCTCCTACGTTAGTGGGTGGTGGTGTATCCACTCCAGATTTTAGTCTGAACTTTTATGGAGCTATCCATGGTGCTGGACCCTATCCCCAAAATAACTTCAGCACCATAAATAGCTCCTTTAAAGTTCAGACTGAAACCCGGAGTGGATACACCACCACCCACTAACGTAGGAGTCAACTGCTTGTAACCTAGATATTTGAAGGACTGTCTTCTCCCACATGGACCTGCTTGATCTATAAAAGCGGCAACAGAGGCCTTCCTTCAGGTGCCCTCCACTTTGGAAGTGAGGTGGGTAGCAACTGGGCACAGGGCCTTCTTGGTGGTGGTGCCCCATTTGTAGAATGTCAGGGGCATACCGTGGGAGGCCTTGCATCGTCAGGATCCAAATTCTTCCCATTTTCTCCCCAACATGACCCTGAAGCAGCCCAAACACTATGCCAGTCCTGGAGCTGACTTAGTTCACTCACCTCCCATTTAGTGTCAATGGAGAGGAAGTTGTTGTTTTTGAAAGGGTTGTGGCAGTGAAAAGGCCAAAAAGAAAAGGGCCACCACCACCCCCCACCTCCTGCCCTGGCCACAATGAGCTACCAAGGCATAAGAAGCGGCACGAGCAAAAGCTGTGGATTCCACCTTCCTGACCTTAGAAGTCTGGGGTACTCGAAGAATTGCCACAGATGAGAATCTCAGTGGCCGGATAGTTTTCTATGACAGCAGGTGGCCCTTGGATATGAGCGCTCCAGCGGCAGTCATCTACAGGAGGAACACATGGAAGCAGGATTGCTCCCACCGTCGTCCATCCGTCGTGCCATGCTAGACGGCGTCCTGCCAAATCAATCCTCACGCCCCCACAGGCTGATAAGCTCATGCTGTTCCTAGTTCAAATTTGAAAAAGAGAGGAAGAGACATGATCAGTGCAATGCAGTGGGGAAGACAATTACAAAGCAGCAGCAGCAGCAGGCCATTGAGTTGGATCCAGATTGAGTCATCCTTAGAGTAGATCCATTGAAATCAATTAGACTTAGGTGAGGCATGGCTAAATTTGGCCCCATTGATTTTAATGGGCCTGCTCTTAGCCTTGACTAAGTCTGGTTCCAACCCTACGTGTGCTTCCTTCTGTTATAAACTTTTGGCATGTTCAGTTAACTGCGGGGAGGGGGGATAGTGATGGGATATAGTAAAATACAGTCTTGCCAGGATTTTTTTTTTTTATAGGGATGGGCAACACTGAGAAACCCGACTTGCTTCCACTCAGCGGACTGTCAGCACCCCGCCAACTCAAGAGCTGAAAGCAGGCCGGGGTGGGTGGGTGTTCAAGGCTTGAAAAAAAACCCTGGCCTGCTTTGAAAGCGGGCTGCAATTTGCTTTTTTTTTTTTAAGCTAGGGAAATTTGCATAAATTCCAGCTGTAATTTATGCAAATTACAGCCGGGATTTATGCAAATTTCCCTAGCTTTATATATGTGTGTGTATGCAAATTGTGGCCCACTTTAAAAGTGGAAGACTGTGTGCTGGCTTGACACACATCAGAGTGAGTCAGCAGCAGAGCTGGGTTGATGGGCCAGAATCCGGGGGGTCCAAGCCAGGCCAATCTGCCGGATTTTGACCCACCCACCAGATTCCTCGCACATCCCTCCCAAACTCTGGTTAAAGCGAACATTGGGAATCCAGACACTGTGGGCCCCTTTGGGTGAGGGACACAAATGCATTGCTAGAAGGTCAGTTCTGGATCCACAAGCTTGGACCTGTTGCTCTTGGACCAGTGTTTCTCAACCTTGAGTCCCCAGATGTTTTTGGCCTACAACTCCCAGCATGCCCCAGCCAGCTACGCTACGCTGGCTGGGGCATGCTGGGAGTTGTAGGCCAAAAACATCTGGGGACCCAAGGTTGAGAAACACTGCTCTTGGACTGATGCCGGCAAGTTCCCATTTCACTTTGAAGTGACCGTGCTGTGAAGCTGAACAGGACCGGGTCTAGTCAGTTTCTCAGTGGGAGACTATCGGGCAAAACCCCATCATGCCACCTTGGATTCCATGAGGAAAGCAAGGTGGGAAATGATCCTCTTGTGCCTGGATGGTACCATTTCAGCGGAGTGAGGATTGACATGCAGACAATGAGTTCAATATGAAGTAAAGATTGATTTTCAGTCAATCTTATTTAACATTGGCTCAAAGAGCAAACTGCACACTACACTCAATCATGTAGTTTTCTCACCAACTTTTCTTTTTTTCTTTTTTTTACAAGATGCAGCTGTGGAGGCCATAGAACAGGGTGGGCCATGCAGCCCCACTGGCACGCACTGCAGCCTCTGCAACACCCCTCCACTGCCCCCCAAAGTAGAAAATAATTTAAAGAATACAAAATAGTGCCCAGAGCAGCCATTTAAAAGCATTGCTTACCCTTTGGCGCTCCATTCCTAAAGGGTCAACATTTTTGACCCTTTGGGCACTCTGTAGCTGCTCCAGATGCCTTTTCTTTAATTATTTTTTTCCAGCACTGCAGGAAGGGGGGGGCGAAGGTGCAGAGAGAGCAAAAATGGCCCCCAGACTTCCCACCCCTGCTGTAGGAGGGGAGCCGTGGTGGGGGGTGGGCTTTGATATCCTTTCCCTTCTGGCATTTCTCCCCCCCCCCCGCTAAACATCCCCTGCGCTAAAAAGACCTGACTCCCCCTCCCCATGGGAAAAGGCTATGGAGGTGTTTCTTTCCCCCCCCCCGTATAATGCGAAACAGAAGTGTGGAGGATTTTTTATTGCGAAATTGGCCAGATGGGAAAGAGTGAAGAAGGCTCCCCCCCCCGTGCACACCTCTCCCCAGTTGGGTTTTCGGCTGCAGAGTGCAATTTTTATGGCTGCATTTTGGAAAGGAGGGGGGAGGAGCTACACATGATTTAGCATCATGTATAGTTTTCCCCCCCTGAGTTGCCTGACGAGGAGGTGATGATCACACTTAGAAGTACACTAAGCACTGAACAATGAAAGGAGGGATCCATTCCAGACATTGGAATTGACCCACCAAGCTCTCTCACTAATGTGGAAGGAGAATTAAATTCCTGCAATAGATTATTCCTAATGATCCATTCAACCAGCTCTAATTGCCATTAAGAAATTCAATAACCGAATGATCCAGTTTCCTAACCATGGGCCCCCGATAGAAGCCCAGCAGCAACAAAAGAAAAAATGGAGCTGCTCCTCTTTTTGTAACAGGAGACAGACAGGTGGGCCGATCATTTGCTCTGTAAGGAGGAGGGTTACCAGGATCTCCCTGTTTGCCACATGGATGAGTTGGCTTTAGCACACGGAGGGGTGAAATCACAAGCACTTCCTGGGAAACAGGGTGTCGCACTAATGCGAGACGGAAAAGGAAGAAACAGGCCAGCATCATCTTGAAAATAACAAGGTGGCACTTTCCCATGTTAATTTCTGTGTGTGTGTTTAAAAACAAACAAACAAAATACAAACTGATGCATAAATTGGATGGAACGGACTTGTGATTGAATACGTGCAAAATGGACATCGACTAGAGCAGTGTTCTCCAACCTTGGGTCCCCAGATGTTTTTGGCCTACAACTCCCAGCATGCCCCAGCCAGCTACGCTGGCTGGGGCATGCTGGGAGTTGTAGGCCAAAAACATCTGGGGACCCAAGGTTGGAGAACACTGGACTAGAGATAGACAGAGGGAATGATCCTGTGCCCCCTACACATTGTCTGAGGGGGCCATAGGATACTTCGGTTTCCCAGTCCCGAGGTCGGAGGCAGTGCCCAGACCTCAGAGCTCCGCCCCCGCTTCCCCCGCCCTCCCCCCACAGCCAGCACAGAAAGAACCGCACTCACTGGCCGCTCTCCAAGGTCGGGAAAGCCACCTCGGAGGGATGTGAAAGGGGGCATTTCAGGGGGCAGGGAGGGAAGGAGACTGGGGTGGCCAGAATACGAGGCACCCTGAAGCTGCTCCAGCCTCCTTCCCTCCCCCTCCATAATGCCATTGCTATCTGTCTGGGGACAATGGGAGTTGTAGTCAAACACATCTAGAGGGCATTGGATTGGGGAAGGCTGAAGTAATGAGTTCCCTCCATGCCACTCTGGACACCTGGGCAACCGGGTCAGGTTTCAGGTTCTGGTCCTTGTGTACAAAGCCTGAAACAGCTTGGGACCAGGTTACCCGAGAGAGCGCCTCCTCCCTTACCAACCTGCCCTGTCACTGAGGTCATCAGATGTCATGCTCCTGGTGGTTCCTCATGGACCTATTGGAGTCCACCAGGAGAAGGGCCTTCAGTGTGGTGGCTCTGTTTCTGTGGAACTCCCTGCCTCTGGAGGTCAGGCAGGCTCCAACATGGTGCTGCTTTCGGTGCCAGCTGAAGACCTCCTTGTTCTGGGAAGCCTTCTCTGCTCTTCAACCACCAATATAATTTGAGTTTGTTTTCAATGTACTGTTTTTTGTTTCTTTTATCTGTTTTTGTCTTTTTACTGTTCACTGCTCCAGAATCTGCTTGATGTGGAGCGGTATACAAATACAGTTAATAATAATAATAATAATAATAATAATAATAATAATAATAATAATAGGGTTGTGGTTGTGGGCTAGCTGTTGTTTGATGTTGCAGAATTCAAGCAGTGGGCATACACGTATATGAACCAGCCCTACTGCATGCCCTGCTTTTTTCAGCATTTTAATTCCAAATGTCTGGCTTGAACGCTAATTTCGCTGGCCTGTAAGGTTTCCAAATCAGCCCATGTGCCACCCACCTCAGGGATCCACCCTACCTCATGGGTGGGCCGGCCCTCTTCCAAATATGTGCAAGTCAAGTGTTGCAAAGGCAGGAGGCTCAGCACTCCTACCAAGCAACAAATCCACACAGCCTGGCATCAGATCCCCCCTGAGATGCAGGCTGCGCCCCAAGATGCCTTTCGCCTGGTGGTGGAGCTCAAAGCTAGCTCTCTCCTCTCACTCTACAAGGAGAAAGAGCAGTAGAGAAGAAGGGGCCATTTTAGTGAGGAAAAACAGCTGCAAAAAAAAAGAATGAGATATGTGAGAACAACCCCACCCCACCATGCAAACGTCTGCTTCAGCTTGCAGGTTCCTGCCACAGCTCTGGGTGAAAACAAGAACAGAACACCTTGGGGAAAAACATTCCTGTGACAAACCATCGTGTGTAGTTTGACCGTAAGCCTCTCTCTCACTCAAGTGATGGCTTCCTGCATGCAGGGAACTTATTTTACATGGGGGGGGGGGCATTCCAAAAATGAGCCCTCTCCACCTGCTCTCTGAAGTAGTACAGTCCGCATTTCTCTGACCTCGATGTACCACCTCGTTATGCATAATGTGAAGATCGGCACTTAGATTTCACCCTGCTGGGATCATTATTGCTACATCTGCAGCACTTTTGCGACTGAGATAGATCTTCTCCTTTCCATCCTCAAGCCCAGTTGCCTAGCAATCGGAGAATCCAGCGAAACCCAAACATATGAAAATATAATTCACTTTTGCCAAAGAATAAAAGCCATTCTAATTTCAAAGGGGGCTGTCGCAATAATAATACATAACTTTATAAAGGGGAAGCTCTCCCTCGGAAAGTTATTCAGATGTTTTATTTTATTTTATTTTTCTTGGATGAGTACTGCAAGATTGATGGAAAGTACACTGGCACAAAACTGAGTTAGCAGTATCCTTGATATCAATCATTTCCCTCCCCGTTTCAGAACACACAATATCTCTAACTAGAGCAAAAATTACTGAGAAGACGTTCTCTCTCTCCATCTCCTTCCCCTTCTCTGCAATGATTTGTTTTACAGTGGCAAACATTATGAAATCAGAACTAGGATTAAAGTTTTACAGCTGGCAACTGAGAAAGCTGCTTCTGTCTTCTGGTGCATACAGAAGACGCAATATTAAAACAGGGGTTGCGGCTGATTTTTTTTTTTTCTCCTGCAAAGTGATCCAACTGTCATTCTGCCTTCACAACATAAATGCCAAATATAACCCCTAAGCAGAAGTATTTTACTCATATGTAAAATCAACGTAGGAGTGGGAACATGCCGGGTAACCCTGCCGCTGATGTTGGCCTTCGGGATGAAAGAGGTTTCGCACCCACCCTGATGTAGGAAAGCAGTGCAGAGTTAATTCACTGTGCCTGAATACAACATACCCTAAGGCACAATCCTATGCAAGAGAGCCAGTGTGGCGTAGTGGTGAGAGTGTTGGACCGGGACTCGGGAGATCCAGGTTCTAGTCCCCAGGGATGGGGACTCGGACTCAAGGACTCGACTCGTGAGTCGGACTGAGTCCCCCCTCTGACTCGACTCGGACTCGAGTCCCAATATTTTTAATGGGACTCGAGACTCGACTCGGGACTCGAGACCAAGGACTCGTCAACATCCCTGGGCTGTGCCAGAAGGAGTGGAGAGGAGCGTGATTGCCGGCGAAGAGCGCATGGAAGCGAGGCGTGCTGCTGCTCGGCCACTATGGACAGCTACCAGGAGCGCAGCCCCAACAGTGTGTCAAGATTTATTTTGAATGATGTGTTGTGTACTTGGGAGAAGCAGAAGAAGGACCTGAGATTACTCTGTGTGGCTACTCTGAATGTGAAGTAGCCTTATTTTGTTGGGAAAAAACCCCATTGATTTTAATAGGGACTCGTGGAGTCAGCTTTGGGAGTGACTCGTGACTCGTGACTCATGAGTCACCATTTTGGACAAAGGACTCGGACTCGGACTTGAGACTCGGGTCCAAAGACTCGTGACTCGACTCGTGACTCGAGACCAAGGACTCTTCAACATCCCTGCTAGTCCCCGCTCAGCCATGAAACACACTAGGTGACTTTGGGCCAGTCACTGACTCTCAGCCTAACCTACTTCACAGGTTTGTTGTGAGGATAAAATGGAGAGGAGGTGGAGGATTATGTAAGCCGCCTTGAGTTCCTTGCAGGAAAAACGGCGGGGTATATGTAATAAATAAATAAATAAATAAGTTTTAGACAAGGGAAAAAAGGCTTACAACTCCTGACTGGGGCATGCTGGGAGTTGTAGGCCTTTTTTCTGTCTAAACTTGGATTGCGTCCCTAATTATGGTTTACACACGTTACAATTTTGCCTGTTCAGCTTGCTGGAGTTTTTGGTTGTTGGGATGATTCTGTTTGTTTGTTGGCTGGGCATAATTCCCTAAACTTGTTGACACAGCTGCCTGTTTTAAACTCAGTGCTTGCTAGATTACACTTGTACCGACGGAGGAGCAGACATCAGAGAACTACTAAATAACGTCAGCAACAAAGAACCTGCTTTGTCTTTCAAAGATCTGGGAGTCTCAGCTTGTCTTAAATTAAGTCCTTTGATACCTTTAGCTGCCAAGAAATGCTGTCTTTAGATTTTAAAAGGGGGGGCAGGGGAGAATTCGTAATTATTATTATATTGGAGAGAGTCTAGGTAGCTGATCTCTCAACTTAACACACCTCCGAAGCAGACAAGCAAAAAGGTACATCATTTATTAAATACACCAAAGAGGTGTTTGATCTATTATTCAGACGATGCTCTGTTCAACCAGATGGTCATTTTAAATATCAAAACCTTACCCAAAACACACACACACACACACACACACACGCACAAAGCAGAGCAAAGGAAAGGAAAGGAAATATAACTTCTGTTGGGGAAGCAGGGGAGATTTGAACGTCGCAAATATTCATTCATCCGGTTAGGGGGGAAAAAAGAAGCACATACAGGAGAGGAAAAATAAAAGCTGCAACAATCATATTAAGTATTTGTATGGTGTTGAAACAGTTTCACAAGGATTATCCCTTACAACAACATGTGTGGAATGTCAGCTCTAACCAGGGGAGGCTGTTGACTCCTATGTCAGTGGGGCTCCTTATCCATTGCAGCTTTCATTCTGAGCTTCATAGCTATCCATGGTGGCGAACCTATTTTGGGGGTGGAGTACAGCACCGTGGATTGCTCCTATAAAGCTCAGAATACATTTTGAGATGGATGAGGAGCCCCACTGACATAGGAGTCAACAGCCTTCCCTGGCTCTAGCCCTCCTAGGGTCCCGATCCAGCCCTCTGTGGTTACCTGGTTGTCCTCCCCTTACCCAGCCAGGACCCAACGCCTTTCCCCCCAGTGATTGGGAATTGTAGGCCTTTTTTCCCTGTCTATTTATTTATTTATTTAATACATTATTATCCCGCCCAATAGCCTAAGCTCTCTGGGCGGTTTACAACAGTTAAAATCATAAAATACAATATAAAATAAATATAAAATTTAAAACCACAGATTAAAAACAAACAGCAGAGCTAGCAGCAGCAGTTACAATAATGGAATTAGAAACAACTACAAGATTAAAATGATTAAGATGATTAAAATGATTAAAATGCCTGGGAGAACAGAAAGGTCTTCACCTGGCGCCGGAAAGAATACAAAGTAGGCGCCAGGCGAACCTCTTTGGGGAGCTCATTCCATAACCGGGGTGCCACAGCAGAAAAGGCCCTCCTCCTGGTAGCCACCTGCCTCACTTCCTTTGGCAGGGGCTCTCTGAGAAGGACCACTGATGCAGATCTTAGTGTCCGGGCAGGAACATATGGGAGGAGACGATCCTTCAGATACCCTGGCCCCAAGCCGTTTAGGGCTTTAAATGTTAGCACCAGCACTTTGAATCGGGCCAGAAACAGACTGGCAGCCAGTGCAGATGAGAAAGCTTTCATAGGATTGCATAGGATTGCATAGGATTGTCTAAGCTTGCATAGGATTGTGCCTTGGGTGACTTTGAGCCAGTCACTGACTCTCAGCCTAACCTACCTCACAGGGTTGCTGTGCTGTCAGCTTCAGGTCTTGAAGATTGCACTGTACGTGTAAAACTGTCAAAATCTTTCCTTGAGAGTCAGTGTGGTGTACAGATCCCCATCAGTCCCTCCCCCACTGCCCTATTAGCTCTCAAATGGGCTATTAGCAAGTTTGGCCTTCAGGCTGCAACCGTATGGCTACCTGCAAATGGATAAATATAGGGGTATTTGGTCTGCCTTTTTTTTTTTAAGCTTATGCATAATTGTATTTATTGGTAGCTGTATTTTCATATCCTCCTATATATACTCATAGGTACAGTATACATTTCATACACACCTATTGTAACTGATTTATTTTATTTCTTGTAAGAAAACTATTTTTATGGTTTGGTTTGGTTTGGTTGAAATTTGCATTTAAAAAAAATTAATAACAAAAAATCAAAACTGTGGCCCTCCAGATGTTTTGACCTACAAGTCCCATCAGCCCTAGCCAGCATAGCCAATGGTGGGGATCGTGGGAATTGTATACCCAATTATCTGGAGGGCCACAACCTGCTCACCCGTGCTGTGCACACTTGGGACCAAGTCCCATGGAATTCAATAGGACGGACATCTGAGTAGACTGGCATAAGAGTGCCCTGGAAGTCTCCAAGTAGCTTGCTGAGATTTTTTTTTAAAAAAAATAAATAGAAAATTTACAAGCAAAATCTGTAGGGCTGAAAAACAAAAACCCTGTCCCTGTGTTGCACTTGGCTACTTTCTAAGCTGCCTCTTTCTGCCAGGGACACCAACATGACTTTCAGCTGATATCTTCAGAAAGACAAGAAGCCACAACAACAAAAACTGCAAAACCGAAGCAGGCATGAAAAGAAAGTCCCAAGTCTCTAGTAACGCCTCGAGCGATGTCCACATGATGCTGCAGTGAACCATCCATGCCCAAGGAAGGCAACGAGATCAAATAATTCGTTGCTCTGGTGACTGCCATGTCTAATGTCAGTCTGAAAGCACTTTAACCAATTTGTGTGACGTGTGTCGATATACGTGTGTTACATGTGCGCGGACACGTCCTTCCATAAGGTATCCTGAGACATCTCTGGGTTGTATCCAATCATGCTGGCCATCCACCAGCAGAACGCAAGCCACCGGTGGAATGGATTTCCTCTCTCCCCGCTGCCCCTGTGCACCCCCCCCAAAAAAAATCTGCTCCAGGAGTCCCCCAACCCTATGAAGCAGATTTAGGGGGCACACGGGGGGGGGGGGCAGGAGGGAAGTCCCATTGTGTGAGTGGAAGTCCACTCACGCAGCATTGGATTTGAACCTCAATACCTACTTCTGTGTATATTTTTAAAATATACATACCCTGTTGTAGCTTGGGCTTTGGGAATCTGGAAGTCAGCCTGCATTTCATTTATTCTATATTCATTCGTTCATTTTATTATATTTATATCCCACCTTCTTTCCTGCAAGGAACCCAAGGGGGCTTACATAATACTCCTCTTCCTCCTCTCCATTTTATCCTCACAACAACCCTGTGAGGTAGGTTAGGCTGAGAGTCAGTGACTGGCCCGAAGTCACCCAGAGAGCTCCATGGCCGAGTGGGGACTCAAACCCAGATCCCGCAAGTCCCAGTCCAACACTCTCACCACTACGCCACACAGGCTCTTAAATACCACTCAATCGCCAAAGTTCTCTTGGTGGTTCATGACAATTACCATAAAACAAAAAAGTATAAAATCTTTTAGCGTACAAAATTTAAAAACCATGTAAAACTGGCTTAAGCAGCCCTGTTGCCCTGGTTTCTACAGAAAATACGTAGAATTGGGGTCCCGGCGTGTCACTTCTGGCCAGCCAGAAGTGACGCGACGGGACCGGCACAGCCGGCGCGGCCAGCTTGAGGGTCGAGCAGCGCGGGGGGCGCCATGGAGAGGCGAGGCGGGGCAGGGCCCCCCCCCAGGTACGTGGACATCCCTATGAGCAGGTGACTTGCCTGCTGCCTACTCAGTCCAGTGCTGTTGATGGGCAACTTCAAGGCCCCTGGACTCTCCCTCCTTTCGGCTCTTTATCTTAAACCGGACTGCCCCCAGAATCCTCTGTGCCATGCCACGTTTCCTTGTTAGGACAGGCAATGTCAAAAGGATGCCCCCTGAGCAGTGTGAAGGTCTGAAAACCACTGATCTAACTCCTCCCACACCTTCTCCCTCCACACACCCCGTGTGTGTGTGTGTCGCTTCTTCCTCGGGACCGAACGACACGTTGCATGACCTGTGTGTCTGGTTTGGGGAGGGGCGGGCGGGCGGGCGGGTCAAACGGCAACTGTATTGGAAGGATGGGTTGATCAAGTGTGGGACCATGGTTCAAAGATGGGGAGAATTCCACCTTTCCCCCTATGCCAGGGCTCTCCAACCTTGGGCCCCCAGATGTTGCTGGACTACAGCTCCCAGAATCCCTTGCCATTAGCCATGCTGGTTGGGTATGCTGGGAGCTGTAGGCCGCCAGTAACATCTGGGGACCCGAGGTTGGAGAGCCCTGCCCTATGCTGTGCTCCCGATGGAAATAAGCCCACCCAGCTACCCTCCATGGTAAATAGCAATGGGGGGGGGGATTTTCATTAGGACTGCAACACGGGTGAAAGGGTGAACCCCCTTCTCCTCCTCTCCCCCGATTGTCCCTGTGGCTGCTGTTTTTAAAACCATGCAATGCAAGCAGACATGTTAAATGTAATCACACATACAACGTGATGTGTTGTTTGGCACATAGAGTTGAATCCAACCCTCGCGCAAATAGACGTCTCTATCCTCTCCTTCCCCCCTGCATTCCCCCCTCCCCTGTACCCGAGATCTGCTCTAGAGGGTCCCCCAATCCTCTGAACCAGATTTGGGGCGCACTTGGGTAGCTGCAGGTGGGAGGGGGATTTCTCCCACTGGGGGAATGACACCATTGGATACAACCCTTAGGATCTAAGCCTCGGGAGCAAGGCCTGTGTTTTCCATTTTGTTTTCTGTGTGGTGTATGTATCTAGACCTCTCCTTTTCTAGAAGTGAAGCCCTGCAGCCGGCCGTTCTGCGACTGTGCGTAATCTCTTCACTTCAGCCCATCCCTGGTTAGCTTTTAATTGTTTCATCTCTTCCCGATACATAAACAACGTTAATTTTAGCAGGCCCCAAAGCTATTTTAATAAAACATTGTCAAGCTAATGCCTACTAATTATTCAGTCACTTTATATAATCCCATTTATTGTTGAGGTAGTTTTTAAATGTATCATTAGCCGCTTCTTTAACAAAAGGAGCTTTTCTTTCAAACTCATTCCGACAATTTCCATTGTGGAGTCTTTATTTTCATTAAAAGGGTACGCAGTGCCAAAAAAAGATATCGCCTTTTGGCTTCTGGGATGATGGAAGATTATTATTATTATTATTATTATTTCTGTGTGGGGGAGAAAGACAGACCGTCCCCTCCCCACATACGTATGCATTCTGCTCAATCTTTTTATATCTTACACATAATTGAATAAAGAAATTATCAAGAAGTTTTTAAGGATAAATTAAGCAGAGGCCACAATCTGGATCCGGACCAACCTTGGGGAGGAGGCAGTGGAGGCTGTGGTGTCGCCTCTGTTGGTGGGGCTCCTTATCCATTGCATATTTTTGTTTGAGCTTTATAGGAGCTGTTCATGGTGCTCCATGCTGGTGAACCTATTGTGGGGATGGGGTACAGCACATGGATAAGGAGCCCCACCGACGGAGGAGTCACCAGCCTCCACTGCGAGTTGGGGGTCTTTAAGCCTTCCCCTCTGTTGCAGCCCAGATCCAGATCGGGAGGAGGAGCTGCAATTTATATTGCCAAATAGTGATCCGTTTACTTTAATGGATCACTGTTTCATCGTCGTCGTTGTCGTTGTCGTTGTTGTTGTTATTATTATCATCATCATCATCATCATCATCATTTTGTAGCCTGCCTTTCTGCCAAAAACTGGTGCTCGGGGTGGCTTACAAAACCAATTAAAATTGATTAAAACAATAATTAGGGATGTGTGCAGAGCTTGACTGGGGGGTGGAAGTCCAGTGAACTCTCCGGGTTCGACACCACCCCCCCGAGCTCCGCTCACCTCACCTGCTTCCGGGTTCCCCAGCGCTACATTGTTTATGTAGAAAATGGCGTAAGATACATTAAAAACGGCCACGATTTGGGCAAGCTATGCAAATCGCAGCCATTTCTAACATAACTTACACCATTTCCTACATAAACAACATAGTGCCAGGAACCTGGAAGTCCGGCGAGCCCCTCGGCTGGCGCTCGCTTTCGGCCCAGCTCGGCAGGTGTGGTGGCAGTGCTCGCCTGCCAAGCACGCCACGGGTCAGGTGGTGGGCGGATCACCCACCCCTACAATACATTAGAAATAATAAAAACATAACCATTACAGAGGAAAAGATATTATTAAAATATATTGCAGACATGGGGCCCTAATCCGGATTGGGACTGCAGCAGAGGGAAAGGTTAAAGCCCCCCCCCATCGCCTATGCTAGTATCCCAATCCAGATGGGGACCCATGTGCTTACTCTAGAGCAGGGTGAAGAACCTCCGGCCCGTGGCCCTAATCCAAGCTGCACTGCCTCTTGGGGTTCGTCCGGGGCTGGGGCTTGGGCTCCAGGACTCGCTCCCTGGAGGAATCCCCTCGAGGGGCATCCCCTTGTTGCTGTCTCTGATCTGAGACTGGAGATAACTGTTGCTGGCATGTGATAGCAGGGAAATCCCAGTGGTTATCTCCAATCACAGATAGGAGATAACAGTGGGGGCATGAGGGGTGCTGGTCCTCCCAGTGTGTGGGCAAGTCCCCTTCTCCTTCGTGTGCCCTGCCTCCTTCCCGCAATGGGGGAAGGAGATGGGGCAAGCAAAGCAGCCTGAGTCCCCTTTGCTCCTCTGTCGGAGAAGCAAAGGGGACTCGGCCGCTTCTCCTTCACCATACATCCCACCTCCTTTCCCCAGGAAGGAGGCAGGGTGCTCAAAGTCACGGTAGAACCAAGCCAGTCTCTGGTGCCACTCGTTGGAGGAGCAACTGGGGCTAGTCCGACTCAGCTTCACTGCACATGGGGCTTCCCTAGCTGGGAAAGCCAGCACGCCACAAAGCCTGGTCCCTGGCCAAAGGGGCAGCCACTGAATGGAAGATCCACCCGGCTCCTGGCCCAGAGGGCAGATGACGGCAGGTGGGCGGGGCTCTGCAAAAGTCGCTCTGCACCCCTTCTCTAGGGTAAAAAGAAAATAGACGTAGCTGCTAGCTATGTCTCTGAAGCAGGAACTGAGCAGGGGGTTGGACCCGACGGCCTTACAGGCTCCTTCCAACTCTACAGTATTCTATGAGTCTATGAATGTGAGATCCAACCCACATGGGTTCCACATCCACCTTGCACAGCCTCCAGGGCAGGGCAGTGTTCTCCAACCTTGGGTCCCCAGATGTTTTTGGCCTACAACTCCCAGCATGCCCCAGCCAGCTACGCTGGCTGGGGCATGCTGGGAGTTGTAGGCCAAAAACATCTGGGGACCCAAGGTTGGAGAACACTGCTCCAGGGCTTTTCCATCGGAGAGATCCCCGCTTGAGGAATCCCTCCTGATATCTCCAATCAAAGATCGGAGATCACCGTGGGGATATGGGTGACGTGGAGTCGGCTGGTGCCGGGAGGACGGGCCGCTCTTCCCGGCCCTGGCTGGGTGGCTTCACAGGGCATCCCCGTGGGTTGGCCTGCGCTGCGCCTGGCCAAGGACTGGAGAAGCGACTGCTCTTCCTGGCACCAGTCAAGTGGCTTTGTGCAGCAGCTGGCCCCCCCCTCCCATGCGGACAGCACGTGAGACGTGGAGCCAGGGGCTCGGCCGGCACCAGGAGGAGCGGCTGCTTCTTCTCCCAGCGCCAGCCAGGTCCCTTCTCTGTGCCTCTTCCGGCATGGGAGAAAGGCAAAATGATTCGGGGCGGGGTGATTATATGTGGCCACACACCCACTGACATCATCCAGCCCACAGAGGGCCCGGTGGGCGGGGGTGATTTGGGCCACGCTACCCTAAAACAGTGCTGCACCCCTGCTTTAAAGTGATGTGTGTTTCGGCCCTCAGGTGAAGGCTAGAGAATCTTGGGGTAGAAGGTGCCTCTCTCTGAACAGTGCCAACTGCAGGATTATTTGAGGCAGGACACCCTCCATGGGCCACCTCCCTGAGTGAGTCTCCCTTCTCACCGCCACTGTCGCCAGGCTGCTCTTGCTCATCCCCCTCTTTCTCATCATGGCTACCACTTGCCTACTTGACAGGCAGGGAGCCCGGGAGCAAGCAGGCCGTGGCATCTCCTGCTCCTCCTTCTCACCACCACGGTTGACTGGGCCATAGTGAGAAGCAAGTGGATAAACAGGTTGCAATGGTGAAGAGGAAGTGCAACTCCAGGGAGGCTCTTCTTCTCGGTGGGCCCCTGCTGGGGCGTGGGCCCTTGACAGGTGAGGTGCCCAACCATCCGTGGAGGCGGGTGGCTCCTATTCAGTGGGGCTCCTAATCCATTGCAGGTTTTATTCTGAGCTTTATAGTAGCCATCCATAGTGCTCCATATAGTGGTAAGCCTATTTTGGGGATGCAGTTCGGCAAAATGGATAGCTCCTATCAGGCTCCAAAGGAAAGCTGCAATGGATTAGGAGGCCCACCGAAACAGGAGGCACCAGCCTCCCTTGCCAACCATGCCTACCCTTGACGATGGCCATGTCTGTGAAGATCTGATATGGCGTGGCACACCTGCTGTGTGGTAGCAGTGTGGATGCTGCATGCCTCTGTGTGCATGTGATTTGGAAATCAGGCAAATATTTCTAAAATGCTGTAAGTCCCCAGTGCTTTGTCCTCCTTAGGATGCCAGAACCCATATAGTGCGACCTCTGGTTTTAGTCATCATCACTAGGCGAAATGGGGAGTGTGTAGCAATACAACCTATTGGAGCTAGTTAAGCCAGCATTTTAATTTTCACTTACTGAATCAAATATCCAGGTATTTTAGCTTAGCAGTCTTTTCCCATCTAGCATCTGAGAGGCCTATTCTAAAGCAATGCAATTAGCTTAATGAGATTATAAAGTGTGCTAATGCCCATAATGAGGAGAAAAGGTTTATGCTGTTTCCACTGTTTCTCTTTAGCATGCTTTGATTTAACTCCACAGCATTGTCACACAAGCAAAACATGTTGAAACCGGCTTCCTCGACTATTAACTCACTTGGTTTCTAGAATAATGAAAGAGACACCGTGACAGATTGGCTTTAATGTGTCAATAAATCATATTAGATAGAGTTGAAATATCATCTGACACAGGGCTTGCACGAGGAAAAACGCTTTGCTTTGAAACTTGGGTCACTAAAATATCATGAAGGATGGGAGAAGAGGGACTATTTAAATTGTACATTCAATCCCAAAGCTATAGGGTCAGATAGCCCCTTCTCATCCAGCCATACCTGGCCGCAGACAATGGTATAAATCAAAATGTGGCTTATATGTTCTCCCACAACATTGAAGAGGTAACGAAATGAAATGAGCTGGGGTGGGATGGGGAGGTATCCATGCAACGTTCCCATTCAATTCTGGTACTCAGTACGAATCCCTGAGCTCAGAATTCTTGAATTCTAAGTGTCTCTGCCATTTGCACCAGGCTCCAGTTGGTGGATTTGGGAGTTCTGTTTCCCCCCCTCTCTCATAATGGTAGAACCAATGGGGTAATCCCATGAAACTGACTGGTGGGACATTCAGGGCAGAATAAAAGGAAGCACTTCTTCCCACAGTACATACCTAAGGCTATGGAATTTGCTACCGTAGGACGTAGGGATGGCCATCAACTTAGATGGCTTTAAAAGGCGATTGAACAAATTCCTGGAGGACAAGGCTATCAATGGCTACTCGTCTTGATGGCTATATGCTACCTCCAGAATCAGAGGGAGGATGCCTATATGTACTCCAGTTGCTGGAGAACATGGGCGGGGTGGTGATGCTGTTGCACTCATCTCCCGTTTGTGAGATCCCGTGGGCAGCTGGTTGGCCACTGTGTGAACAGAATACTGGACTAGATGGACCCTTGGTCTGATCCAGCACGGCTCTTCTCATGTTCTTATGATATGGAGGTAATACATAAGGCATCACGACTAGGAGCCATTGATAGCCCTGTTGGTGATGGCAAGAGGGGCACAGAGGAGGCGATGATGCCTTGGGACGGCACCAGGACAAACTGCTGCTTCCAGTGTCAGTCGAGTCCCTTTCTCCATGCTGGGAGAAGCACGGAACTCTGTGCCTCTCTGAACGCGGAGAAAGGAAAGATGGGCGGGACAATGATGTCGGCAGATGTGGCCACACCCACTGGCATAATCTGACCCATGGAGTGCCTGGTTGGGGGGGGGGCAATTCAGCCCCAATCTGAAACTAGTTTTGCACTCCTGAGACAGATGGACTATTGTTCCAACTCAGTAGAAAGTAGCTGCATGCGTTCTTTCACCTCTCCGTTATATTTTCACTTTGTATTTCTGCATACATTACATATTCCTAGGTATGCCTTTTTCTTTTTGTTTTTTAGCACCATCATATCCACCCTGAATTTATAAACTCGTCTATTCATAGTTTCTCCTAGTGCCAGTGTTCACATCAGTGATTTGCAGGCATCTTTCATTACTAGGTTGTGTGCTCGTTTTCGTCTGCGCTCGTATTGTATAGCAATATTTCTACATCCCTGGCAGCTTTAATGTTTGGGTTCTGTATACTTTGGGGAAACAAAAGCATTTTAAGGATCTGCTAAGAAATCTAAAGCTCCTCACTGTGTGCGTGTGTGCGTGTGTGTGTGTGTGTGTGTCTGTGTGCGTTTTACTTCTTTTTTGCAATTTCACGAAGCTGATGCAAGAAAACAATTATTCATTGTCGAACGAGAGAGACATTCAGCTTAATGGGAAAAGTATGAAGAGCTGCACTTTGGGAAATGAGGTCTCTAATTCTTGATCTTATTAGAGATTTAAATAGAACTAGGATATTTATATAAAAAGTTAAAGCAATGCAACTATCTGGTGGCTCTTCGGTTAAACGATACCTAATATAGACATCAAAGATCTTTTTGAACAGCATATGGAGAAAAGAAATAATCTTCAAGGATATTCCACCCACTCACAGATGATTAGTAATTTAGGGTGGAATCCTATTCATGTTAAGACAGAAAAAAAAAGTCCTACAACTGCCAGCATTCCCCAGCCAGCTGGGAGTTGTAGGACTTTTTTGCTGTCTAAACATGCACAGGATTGCAGTGCTAGGTCACTTGCAGCAGAGGAAAGAGGAAGCAGGGTCGCCAACCTTTTTACTGGCCCCTGCTCCTGTGCCTTTAAAGGCAGCTTGATCTGCAGGCATTAGCAGCTGATACTACTGTTTATCTCCAGGCCTTGAAAAGCTTCACCTGCTACTTCCTGCAGTTTAAGCTGCTGTTAACGGCATAGGAACAGGTCAGGCCAGGGATTTGTTTCTAGTTGGAAGAAGCCCCAGGCTAGAAAGGCAACATCCCTAAGTCAGAAAATGGATGGAAAGGGAGGTTGTATATTATATACAGGCCTGTGGCTTATGCTGGCTCAGCTTGTCTGAGTGTCGAAAGCTAAGCAGGGTCAGGCCTGGTTAGTAGTTGGATGGGAGACCCCTCCTCTAGTTTCCTGCATTGTTCAGGGGGTTGGACTCGATAGCCTTGTAGGCTCCTTCCAACTCTATCTATGAAATCAATGAATGCCAACTGACCAGGAAAGAATGGCTCTGTACCTTTTGCAGCTTGACCTGCAGAAATCAGCAGGTCAAGCTTTTGATGGCATGGAGACAAGCATGATCATCTGTTGTCTCTCTTTCTCCCTCATCCCCACACACAGATGCCCCATATATTTTCAGTGGTGAGGACTAGAAACTTGTTCTTTTTTAAAAAAAAAAGTAGAAAATGAAGCCTGAGCTTCTCTGTAAACTGAATTCTATGCCCAATATACGTACCACATTTTCCAAGGTTTTTTTTTTCATTATTACCCACACTCAGGGGAGGCTGGCGACTCCTGTGTCAGTGGGGCTCCTCATCCCTGGCAGATTTTATTCTGAGTTTTATAGGAGCTATCCATGGTGCTGTACATGCTGTAACATGGAGCACCATGGATAGCTCCTATAAAGCTCAGAATAAAATCTGCCAGGGATAAGGAGCCCCACTGACACAGGAGTCACCAGCATCTCCTGCCACTCATTCTTTAATGCATTTCTGGATATATTTAGTCTATGTCTCGGGTTAGTTGACTTTCCTTGTATTTATTATATTTATTTATTTATTCCCTATCTTTCTAAGTGCTTACATCAAAAGATTTGTAAAACAACAAGATTTAAAAGAACAATTTAAGACAGCAACAAATACAGAAAACAAGGCCAACTCAAGTTACCAATTCATACAGAAGAAATGAGTTTTTGCCCTTCACCACATGGCAAGAAGCAAAGGTAGTGGTGGGCAACCTGCCCACCAGCCGAGCCACTCGTCGGACTTCCGGGTTCCCAGTGGAGCGCTTTTTACATAGAAAATGGCATAAGATATGTTAAAAGCAGCCGCGATTTGTGTAACCTATGCAATTCGCTGCCATTTTTAACATATCTTACACCATTTTCTACGTAAAAAGCGCTCTGCTGGGAACCTGGAAAGTCGCTTTCCTGGCTCGACTCAGGAGAATGCGAGTCGAGCCAGGGAAGCAGGTAGGTGGGACAGAGTTTGGGTGGTTGAACCTGGTGAATTCGCTGGACATCCACCCCACGAACGAGATCTGCATACATCACTAAAGGCTCAGGGAGGCATCTATCAGGAGAACCTTCTATACTTTAGATGCTGCAACAGAAAAGGCTCTGTCTCTTGTTATTTTAGACCAGGGATGAGGAACCTCAGGAATAGGGGCCAAATCCAGACCTCCAGGGGTCCCCAGGCAGCCAGACCCCTTCCCCCAAACCACCAATCATTTGGTGGTTTCCTGGCTTTTCTGCCATTTTCCCCCCCTATTCTAAAAGGTCGAAATGCCTCTCCTATGGCTCAGTTTCTGGCAATAAGAGCTTTAAGCTAAAATACACTGGTGTCTTTTTCTATTTTTGGCCCCGCCCCCTTTGCCTTTGGCCCTGCCCCCTTTGCCTTTGGCCCTGCTCCCTTTGCCTTTGGCCCTGCCCACCACTGGAATGCAGCCCCTGAGAGCTTCTCTGAAACCAAATTCGGCCCTCAGACTGAAATAGGTTCCCCATCCCTGTTTTAGACCATCACTACGTTTGGCAAATTGCATAAATGAAACACATACTGTATACACATTGGTGCCAGAGAGGTGAGCTTCAACCATTGCTGAAGTGCAAGATGTGAGCATACATCAGGGAGTTCAGATGCCCCATACACACAGACACACATTGTGAAAACAGGAACATTGAGAAAACAAGGCTACAAATAGGTTAAATTGTTGCTTTGTTTTCTCTGACAGCTGTCAAAAGGTGAGCTGTCCAAGTGAAAGTAAAGCCGTGGATGGATCTTTGCTCACAAAAGGGGGTGGCCAGTAGATCACCCTCTTCACGGTGAGATCCTCTAGTTTTTATATGTAAACCTGACAGTGCTCAGTGTCCTGCACTTTTTCCAGCCTTCCCTGAGCCTCTAGGTCAGGGCTCTCCAACCTTGGGTCCCCAGATGTTGCTGGACTACAGCTCCCAGAATCCCTTGCCATTAGCCATGCTGGCTGGGTATGCTGGGAGCTGTAGGCCAGCAACATCTGGGGACCCAAGGTGGGAGAGCCCTGCTCTAGGAGCTTGGGAAAGTGAAAGAGTGCAAGCCACCCCATTTACGGGATCTGTCAGTTTTGACAGGAGCTGTCAAAACTCAGTCTTCCTTTTAAAATGGGGTTTTTGATCAGGCTAAGCAGGATTTTTTCACAGGGACATATACATATACATATGTACCCATTATGCAGCCTTCTCCAATCTGGTGCTCTCCAGATGTTTTGGACTTCAAATCCTATCAGCCCCAGCCAGCACAGCCAATGGTCAGGAATCCTGGGAGTTGTAGTCCAAAATAGCTGGAAGGCACCAGGTTGGGGAAGGCTGTTTTACATAGTAAGTGTAATGTGTAGTTTGGCCCCAGCACACAGAAATCCAGCTGCTCTGAAGTTTTTTCTGCTGTTTGTGCCAGGAAAAGCTTGCCTCGCTACACATATTTATTTATTATTGCATTTATTACATTATACTTAAATGTATACACTAATTAGGAAGAAATGGAAAGATGACAAGAATAAATTTCTCTATGCACCCACAAATCGATTCCAGTAAACAACAAAGGACATCCATTTATCAACGAAATTTGCTGATGGACATATTCCTTTTCTTCCGAGAACAGCATCTGTAAGTTTATCTTTTTCTGGCCAGGTCCAGTGATTTCACTAACAAATCCCGTAATGGTGGAAAGCATGGATTTTTCTTTTCCTATAATGTGCCCATGCATGTTTTGCAGAGATTAGCACATTTCATATAAGTGATTTCAAGTTACTACTAGCAATATTTTTTTCTCCTTTGTATAATCAAGGAGGCGTATCCAACCTAAGATTATAGCCCACAGTTTGTGAAAATGCCCTAATATCTGGTTCCAAAGCAATACATTTCTGTGTGTTATGCTGTTGTTAAAGGCATGGGATTTTTTATTTTTATTTTTAAGTGACAATCTAGGGGGAATTGTGTGTATGTGTGTGTGTGGTTGGTGTGGGAAGGGGGCAGTTTCTCCTGTTTCTAGAACAAAATCTCAGATGGTCAATGATATATTTTATACTAGATAGCATTGTGTTCCTAGCCTGCACACACAAACTAACTAACTTTGCTGGATTTCTTCTATCAAAACTACCTCTTATCTAAAGAACAGCTTCACTTTTGTACAGAATCGTAATTAGTTTTACTTGTAGCTTAGCTGAAGCCCCATAGCACCATTGGGAATTAGATACAACAAAGGTCATTGACCAACTGCTGTTGGAGAAATGCTTTTACACATACCCAATGAACTCAATTTGCAATCATGCAAAAACTCACTTTTAAAATACTATCTAGGTGGCATTTATCCATGCACTGGGCTTAAAAAAAAACAACCCTCTACACTGAGCTCCAATGAGTGTTGGAGAGACTGTAATGAGCCTAGAAGTTAAACCCATATGTGGTGATTTTGCTCCACTGTCTCTACTTTTTATGGGATGCTATCCTTGCAATACTTCCTGCTCTTCCTAGGGATGGGGGGGGGAGAAATTTGTCTGAACCATTATGCAAACTGAAGCTCAGCCGTCCTTCGAAATTCTCACTTCTCCAAATGTTGCGGTGGAGTTCTCCGATCAAACAAAGTGCATACAAAAACAAGTGTATTGGGGAAAAATAACGTTCACAAATGCAACCTATTAGGGAAATCGCTTGCAAAACTGTGCAGATTAGGCAAAGGTGCCTACAGAAATGCATGTATTGGGAGAGATATGCACAGAAATGCTGATGAATTTTTGTGCTAACTTTTAAAAACCAAATTCTGAAAGCTCAGGATGAACCTCACTTAAGAGTGGCGATATTCTCAGAGTTCAAGACGAACTGAACCGTAGATTGGAAAAATGAGAAACGGAGACAGATGCATCCACGCCTAGCTCTTACCAAACCATCTCAGCTCAAACACCTGTGGCTTGGATCCTGAGTTGCCCCTCTGTTCACATAAGGGGGCATTTCTGCCACCTTCTTGCTTCATCTACAACCCCTACATCATTCTCAAGGGTCCTCCAGTGCTCAGGAGAAGATTGGGGGGGGCACAGGGGGCTGCAAAGGGAAGGGAGAGGTGGGAAAATTCAATTCCATGGATGTGAATTCTTTTTCGTTCAAGTTGGGATCCCAGACTACCTTGGCAATCCTGCATGTATTTTGCAAGAAACGAGGCGGAATTTATTGAGCAAGGGCTTTACCACTCTCCTGCTGCAGCAAACATAGTAATTGTCATCCATCGTGAGGCCTTTCAAAACCCACCATAAAGGCTATGAGACCATTTAGTTATGGATAAAGTTTCACATTGAATGAAAGTGGCTAGAGGGATGGCCAAGCCGTATAGTAGAACTTCTTCACTCAGCACTGAGTTAAAACTATGGAATTCGCTACCACACGATGTAGTGATGGCCATCAATTTGGAGAGCTTTAAAAGGGGATTGGACAAATTCATGGTGCAGAAGGCTATCAATGGTTACTAGTCCTGATTGGCTATATGCTACCTGTAGTATCAGGGGCAGTAGGCCTATGGACACCAATTGCTGGGGGACATGGGAGGGAGGGTGCTGTTGCACTCATGTCTTGCATGCCAGCTTCACATGGGCATCTGGATGGCCACTCTGAAAACACCATGCTGGACTAAATAGGCCTTTGATTTGATCTAGCACGGATATTCTTATGTTTTTATGAGTTTGCAGGAACAGAAGGCTTTGAAACAATGATGGAGTCATCATAACACTCTATCCTTCTTCTAAATTTGTGAGGACTCACCTAGCCCTGTTCTGCCTATAATTACACCATAGTGTCTGATGAGCTGATCCATTCCTTTCCCTCATTACAGATAGGCTGGTAACTTGAAATACATGGTAAATCCAACTCCACTTGGGTTCATTCCAAGCTGGATTCTGACACATCAGTGATCATTATCCTTCAGCATGGATTAATTAGTCAACAGGGGAAGAGAAGACAATTGAAGTAATAGCAATCTGGCTTACGTTAATTATCACAGCTCTTCTGCTAAGGTAGCTCAGAGCCTCAGGGCGCGGCAGCTATACAGGAAAAGCAAAGGAGAATGGCTCCCTCCATCACGCAATAAATCAAAACTGCTTTAGGGTTTTGAAAGGCGATGGGGCATGAGCCGTATGTTTTGGTGCATGCAAAGCTTTTCATTAGCAAAGTTTGAGAGAGCCGGTCTTCTTCTTCTTTACTTGAAGAGAACCTACAGCCCAGGGGAGAATGGTGCACAGGGCTTTCCTTTCTGATGTCTTTCCCGGGACGTCATTGGCTGGAAATGCATGGCAGTTTATCGAAGTGCTGAAGACGGCATGACAAAGGCATACTTGCTTAAGAGCATAAGAAGAGCCATGCTTGAGCAGACCAAGGGTCCATCTAGTCCAGCATTCTGTTCACACAGTCAGTGGCCAATCAGCTGCCTGTGGAAACCCACAAGAAGAACATGAGTGCAACAGAACCCTCCCGTCCATGTTCCCTAGCAACTGGTCTGGTTTATCAGAGGCATACTGCCTTTGATACTGCAGACAGCATATAACCATCAGCATAGACATTGATGGCCTTCTTCTCCATGAATTTGTTGAATCCCCTTTTAAAGCCCTCCAAATTGGTGTCCATCACTAGATCTTGTGGAAGTGAATTCCATAGTTTAACTCTGCGCTGTGTGAAAAAGTCCTTCCTTTTATCTGTCCTGAATCTCCCACCTAACAGCTTCATCGGATGATCCCGTTGGGTTCTAGTCTTATGAGAGAGGGAGAAAAATGTCTCCCTGTCCACTTTCTCCACACCATGCATAATTCTGTACACCTCTGTCATGTCTCCCCTCACTCGCCTTTTTTCTAAGCTAAACAATCCCAGCTGCTGTAACCTTTCCTCATAGGGGAGTTCCTCCAGCCCCTTGATCGTTTTAGTTGCCCTTTTTCTGCACTTTTCCCAACTCTACAATGTCCATCTTTAGATATTAGTGAGCAGAACTATACACAGTATTCTTAGTGTAGTCGCACCATAAGCTCTGGCCCATGAGCGATCTAACTGGAGGTTGGCCTTTCACAAAGGTTCCATGGACTTTGAAGAAGCCCGAGTGCAAGGTGAAAGGGAGAAATGTGCTAAGCGAAAAGCACGTCAAATGAATCCTTTACAGGACCATCTTCTATCTGGTAACCTGTGTCCTCACTGTGGGAAGCTGTGTGGATCTAGAACTGGCCTCCACAGTCACTTATGGACCCATCGCTAGAGTCTACACAATCTTCCTTTAGAATTTTCCTCCTTTTTATCCCGGAAGACAATCTTACTCGGTCACAAGTGATCGCCTGATGATGATGATGATGATGATGATGATGATGATGATGATGATGATGTCAGACTCTGGGAGGGCACAGAAAGGTTTCCACCAGGAAGTGACTTCCAGGGCTACATCCACCTCTGGACATTGATGATGTGTCCACCAAGTCAGAGTAGGCATGGCTGGACACCTGCCAGGGTCCCACAACCCAGCAGGGGGCCCACTGGCAAGAGCCCCCTAGATTTGCCCCTCCTTTTCACCATTGCAACCTGGTTGTTCCCAGGGCCGGTGCAAGGCAGTTTGGTGCCCTAGGCAAGATCAGATATTTAGCACCCCCCCATCCCACTTGAGCCCTCCCTCCCTCCAGCCCTATGCCCATTATGAAATAAATTTCCCTCCCTGGGAACTGCCGAGCCCCATAGAAAAACTTTGTGGACTTTGAGACTTTTCCTTTGTGTTCACGAGGAAAGCAGCAAAGAGGCAACATCAGCCCAGCTATGCCAGGAACTCCCAAGGGCCTTCTCCTACTCCATATATACGTATGTAAAAGCCTGTCTCCTCCTGCGGGCAGCACAAGGGATGTGAAAAAAGGATGTGAGAGAGGTGTGGTGGCGCTACCTGTGAGGAATAGAGACCAAAGGGCGTCTTGCAGCCTGTCCTACCTCGCAGGGTGGAGGTGCAGAGACACCGGTTTGACTCGTACACCTTCTGGGTTGCAGGGGGGGGGATGCATGTAGTAGAAACATAGCAAAGAGAGAGCCCGTGGATCATCTGGTTCAGATTTAGGAGGGGATTTACGAAACTTGCTGCTTCCCCTCCTCTCTCTATCACTTTGTTGCAATATTTCTTTATCAGAATAATGTATATTATCCTGTCTTTCCCTTTGCCAGCCTAGTGCTCAAGGCAGACAACAATATTCAAAGTACAGTAAAGAAAACATCAACAGCTCAGGGCACAATCCTAAACACGTTGAGGCAGAAAAAAGCCCCGCAACACGCTGGGAGTTGTGGGGCTTTTTTCTACCTCAACGTGCATAGGATTGCGCATGGCTGGCTGGGGAATGCTGGGAGTTGTGGGATTTCCCCCCCCCCTCCAAACACGCATAGGATTGCATCTAAAACCATTTAAAACCAAAACACAGAAACAGCATGGTAAATAATTAAAACATTGGAGCCCCAGCTAGCTTAAAATACCTTTCCCTCCCTCCCTGGTTGCTGGAAATAACTGCTTTCAGGGGACCTTGAGCTGAGGAACCTGAGGCTGGAGCGAGGGAGGGAAGGCGAAGGAGGTGTTTGTAGGTGCATCCTTGAGAGGGAAGGCGAAGGAGGTGTTTGCAGGTGCATCCTTGAGAGGGAAGGCGAAGGAGGTGTTTGCAGCCTCCCATCATTGGCCCCTGCCCGCCTCCCCTCCTCCAGTCTGTAGCCTTCTCTGCCTCTTTTGATGCTGGTTGTGAGGAGGAGCTGCCGCTCGGTTCGGTAAGAGTGGAGGAGAGAGAGGAGGGTGCGCTTTTTCGCCTCCTCCGCACGGAACTGATGTAAACCAATGGACATACGTGATGTAGTTGTTTCCAAGGATTTCTGCCTCCTTAGCCCGGGCCCAGCAGCAGCTAGTTGCCTATGGTACACCGCCCTGGTTGTTCCCCTGCCTCTCACTCTGGCCCAGACAGTGGCGGTGGTGGTGAGGAGGTGGAGCAGTAGATGCCACGGCCTGCTTGCTCACTGACTGTTCAGGCAAACTCCATGTTAGGCATAATTAGGGTCAGGGAAGGAATTGAGAATAAAACTGCCCAATATCATATTGCCCTTATACAAATCTATGCTGTGTGACCACACTTGGAATACTGGGTACGTTCTGGTCACCACCGCACCTAAAAAAGGACATTGTAGAGTTGGGGAAAGTGCAGAAAGGGGCAACTAAAACGATCAAGGGGCTGGAGCAACTCCCGTACGAGGAAAGGTTACGACATCTGGAATTGTTTGGCTTAGAAAAAAAGGTGAGTAAGGGGAGACATGATAGAGGTGTACAAAATGATGCCTGGTGTGGAGGAAGTAGACAGGGAGACACTTTTTTCTCCCTCTCTCATAATACTGGAACCCAACGGGGTCATCCCAAGAAGCTGATTGGTGGGAGATTCAGGACAGATAAAAGGAAGGGACTTCTCACACAGCGCAGAGTTAAACTATGGAATTCGCCTCCATAAGACGTAGTGCTGGCCACCAATTTGGAGGGCTTGAAAGGGGGATCGGACAAATTCATGGAGGAGAAGGCTATCAGTGGCTACTCGTCCTGATTGGCTACATGCTACCTGTAGTATCCAGCAGGGCTCTTCTTACGTTCTTATGTTATTAAGTGGTAGCAATGATGAGAAAGAGCAGCTGGTGACGGTGGCAATGAGAAGGCAGACTCCCTCAGGGAGGCTGCCCCGTGAGCATCCCTTGCCCGAGAGGGCCCTCAAAACCCCTTGAGCAGGCACCGCACCAGGTAGACTGGATAGGACTCACCTCGGCCTGGCCTGGCTTGGTATCTCCCCCACTTGCTGCTGCTAACCCATGCTGCTGATACAGGGGGCTTTTATCTCTCCTGGACGTCGCGTTGGGTGGCTCCCACCCTCCAAGCCTTTGCTGGCAGCTGTGGCCATTCCTGACTGAGCTCCGCTGCTGAGGGGTGAGTGACCACCTGAGATAGTGTTTTCTGTTGGGTGGAGTCAGTCGGCAAATTAAGGAGCATCTCAGGGCCACCTTCTTCCCCAGTTTACCCTTCAGGTAAACTGAAGGGGCTGGGATAAAGGGGAAACGAGGGCTTGCGAGGACTGTAAAGTAGGACAAAATGGTGGCCTGACTCAGTTTCCAAAAATGTCTTGGGCCAGCCCTTCCTGGACCTAACAAATCAGGCCACTTTAATAAAAAAAAAACACCACAGCTCTTTTTGCTTTGCAATGAAGCCCTTTGTTCACTGACCCTCTGAATGTATCTTGAATCTGCCACAAACCTGCCACCTCTCCCCACTCCCTCCAATTATATATTATTCCAAAGGCCTCTTTGAGTGATTTCTCTTTGTTACATTGATTCTGAGACATCTTCTCGAAGTGCCCCCCCCCCATCCTTGTTCTTTTGGGATGTTAAATTTAATTGGTCCTCATTTCCTTTCCTATTGCTCCTGGTTATTATTAGGATCCTCCTTCTACAAACGAAAAGGGACACATCAGCAGTCGCCCACCTGCAATCTCATTAGATTCATACGTTCGGGGTCCTTTGTGTCATTTTTGCTATTTAACCCAACTTTTTAGACAACAGTTTCATACTTAACACAGCAGTTGCCTTCAGGGCCAGCTCCAGAGGGTGGCAAGGTTGGGCATTTGCTTGGGCCCAAAGACTAGCAGAGGGCCCACTGCTCTAACAGTGCAACCATTTCAACTTTGCATGGAGTATCCAGGATCAGAAGCAAGAAAAGAGAATGTATGTCCCTCCTCTTCCAGTATAGGTGGTCCCACGGAGGCTGCCAGGCCTGAGGGCCTCCAAAATCCTGGACTGATCATCTTTGCCCAACTCTCTTGTCCTGAATATATTTCCCATGTATTCCTTCAACTCTACCCAGTGCTGGCCCAAGGCATTTTGCCGCTTGAGGCAAAGAACAAGATGGCTCCCCTCCCCCCCCTTCCATATGCAAAAATTGACTGGACCGGTAGTTTAATTTTTCTTTAACACTTGCAATGGGACAGAGTTCTCCACTGCACCAGAAGGCAGCAGGATAGCTTAGGGGTCACAGGGCAGGCTCCCCAACACCTTGCTGCCACCTCCAGACATCTGCTGCCTGAAGCAACTGTCTCACTTTGCCTAATGGCAGGGCCAGCCCTGACTCTACTGCCTTCAGCTGCCCGAGGGGCCCCCTGCTCCCTTAAACAGCTCCATCCTTTCTCCCTCACAATTCTGACTTACTAAAACTTGGTGTATCCCCTTAGTCCCCAAGAACAACAACCAAAACAAAACTTACCTGCATTTCGGCAGGTGACAAGGCCTTATGAGTACCTCCTTCTGAATAATAATAATAATAACAACAACATCATCATCATCATCATCATCATTGTCCTGAACAGCTAGACACAGAACTGCTTTGGGAACAGTGTTGTGCTTAATTGATTTTATTATTACATTTCTATCCTGCCCAGGGAACCCAAGGCAGCTTACATGGTCCTCCTCCTCTCCATTTTATTCTCACAACAGCCCTGTGAGGTAGCTTAGGCTGAGAGTCAGTGACTGACCCAAAGTCACCCTGTAAGCTTTATGGCTGAGAGGACTAGAACCCGGATCTCCTGAGTCACAGCCCAGCACTCTAACCACTGCACCACACTGGCTCTCCATTGCTTCTGGCATGCATCAGCTTGTTCTCATTGGCCAAGCTCTAGAATACCAGATTCCCAGGACTCCTGGAAAAAATGAAAATAGGGGAAGCATTCTCTTGCCACAGCAAAGGAATTATGTGCGTGCTCACGGGCTTGTTACAATTAGGTTGTTGCTTTTAGGTCTTTCTTTATGGGGGAAAAAACAACCCTGGAGCTCTGCATGGGCTCAGATGCACTCAGTATGAGAAGCCCAGATTTTTTAAAACAAAAAATGGAAATGTATTTGTGTGCATCCGCGTGCGTGCTTTGCTTGCTTGTTTGTTTTGTTTTAAAGATTTCTAGGCCCCCTTCAATAAAACTATTAGGATGGAGTACAAAGAAAGATAATAAAACATCAGTCATATCAGGCAACTCAGAAATTCTATGCATTTGATATTTTAAGGAGCTGAGATCTGGTGTAAGTGAGAGCCAGTGTGATGGATTGAGTGGATTTTTTGGATTTATACCAGGGAAACCTGGGTTAAAACTCCCACAATAAAGATCACCAGGCGACGTGGCGATAAAAGGGAGGGGGAGCATCTCTGTCATCCTGAGCCCCTTGGAGGAGGGGTGGGATAAAAATGCAGGGATAATATAATAATAATGTTTATTTACGGTCTACCGACCATACCAATATATATATATATATATATATATATATACAATACAAACAAGATATACCAGCTCTCAGTTGTAAACTCAGAATAAAAACATACAATAAAACAGAATCAGGCAAGCATAGAAGAAATAGCAACATTCAAGAATTTTGCAACTTCCTTAGTGATTAAACTATTTGAACCATCAAGCAAAATGGTCAAAACAGACTCTAAAGATCGTCCAGGGAAAGTTTGTGTGATTGGATGTATTAGAGTCTCTCTAGCCCCTTGATATAAACTGCAGCTAAAAAGAACATGCACAACAGATTCCACCTCCTCGTTGTTGCAGGGGCAGCATCTATTTTTCACTGGGATTTTACTGTGTCTGCCATCCAAAAGTTTGGAGGGTAGAACATTAAATCGGGCTAAGGAGAATGCTCTCCTGTATTTAGGGATAGATCACCACTCTAAATAGAGCATCCCATTTTTAGGATAAAGGCCCGACAAACCCAGTGACAGAGGGGAGCATGGGCCCTGGGGCGCTGCATGGAGCTCTTGAAAATTGATGTCAGTCAGTCTCTGCTTGACTAGAAATTTAGCTTTCTCCCAGGACAAGGATAGCAAATAGGAAGGAAGGAGACAGCCCAATTGAGGCAACCATTTGCCTCACTGCTTTATTCCAAGCAGACACATAGGCATCTAACGTCACCTGGGAAACAAAAGAATTTGGCTTAACCAAAAGCTGGCAACGACGCCAGAAGTGAATAGAATGTATCCAAGCCAGACAACTGCGAGAATTAAGGCCAGCTTCAAGATAAAGGGCAGCACCAGCGACACACCTGGGCACGCCAAATATAGATCTAAGTAAGACAGACCGAATGCTTCCGAGAGAGTCTTTAAGACAAGGAAATGCAGGAAATGTAATAGTTCAAGTCTTGCCTGTGTTCTGACTAGCTGGCCTTAGACAAGTTACTCTCTTTCAGCCTCAACCATCCCTTCTGCAGTATGGGGATAAAGTAATGCTAACCTACCTTAAGGGGTTATTATGAGGATGCATAAAATAAAATGAACCTCCCGAAACTCTCAAAAATGGCAATTAAGGGTGCAGTCCTATGGGCCCTCTGAACTCGGAGGATTTACGGGCATCCTATTCGGGGCGAGAGAAGCGCGGATGTGACGGTTGCCTCCACGCTCCTCTCACTCTGCAAAGCACTTAGGAGGCCAATTTTGGCATTCTAATTGTGGCGCTTCGGAGAGGGAGGGAAGGCGGCTGAGACGCAGCCAGGATATGTCGTATCTTGGAGGCGCCGGTCTCCTCCCCTCCCCGCCCCCCCAAACACCCCCAAAAGCCCTTCTCTGAGGTCACTCTTACAACCTCGGAGAAGCAGCAGGCGCTGTTCTTTCCACCTATGAGGTTGGAGCAATTTTCTGACCTTGTAGCTGGGACTCCGAGAAATCCTATGGCCATCTATTCTAGACGCTGTCTAGCTGTTGCTAGCTATATGTGTGTTTTTTTGAAGACCGTAACCGCTAAGCTGTTGTCGTGAGATTCTTCGTAATAAAAGAGCCTCGCTGATCTAGAGTCTCCTGTGCTGGAGGGCCAGAGCGTGTGTCTGCACAGGTCAAAGATTGTGACACTGCCGGCCATAGAATTGCGCTGCCCATGATTTATGTTTTAAAACATAAAACATGCTGCTTCTGTTTTATGATCATTGCAAGCTAGACAGATGGAGTGGGGGTCAAATATTACACATTCCTAGTAGCAGGGCTTTTTTTCTGGTGGAACTCACCGGAACTGAATTCCAGCACCTTTTCTTCTATTAATTGCATTACAATTTAATCGCCATCTACTCCCGAGGAAATGTAATCCAAGAGTTCCGGTACCTTTTTCTCCAGAAAAAAAGCACTGCCTAGTAGGCTCATATGGGATCATATCGCAGACTCCAGCTAATATTAGACCCACAGTGTGTATCTGTTTGTAAAAGATGCAATGCACTAGCAAATTCAAATAAACTTAGAAAATACTCTATCCATTGCTCTGTTGACAGTCTGGAGGGAGGGGTGATGATGAGCAAACATCTCTCAAAGCCAGTGTGCCAGGCATCTTGATAGTGAGCAGACTGTTATAGCAGTAAAGCTATATGTACACACACACACACACACACACACACTTAAAGGGGAAATCGACAGAAAGCAATATTCACAGCCCACTTGCGTGCTCTGCAGTCCATCTGACTTACATCGACGATCACCGCCCACGCAGGCCCTGGTGGCTAGAGATCTTTGGTGAGCAAACGGATTCTCGACGGCCAGGCTGTTTGCTCTTCATTGTGGCCACTTCTGCTCTCACGAGGCGCCTTTTAAAAGGAAGGCGCCTGTCAAGCGAGCAAGTGGAAGCGATGATGAGAAGGAGGAGGAAGAGCAAGAGCAGCCGGTGACAATGGCTATGGCTGAGAGTCAGCGTGGCGTAGTGGTGAGAGTGTCGGACTGGGGACTCGGGAGATCCGGGTTCTAGTCCCCGCTCGGCCATGAAACTCACTGGGTGACTTTGGGCCAGTCACTGACTCTCAGCCTCACCTACCTCACCGGGCTGTTGTGAGGATAAAAATGGAGAGGAGGAGGAGGAGGATTATGTAAGCCGCCTTGGGTTCCTTGCTGGAGAAAAGGTGGGGTATAAATACGTACGGTAAATAATAAATAAGTAAGTAATAAAGGTAGATGCACTGAGGGAGAGGGCCTATTGAGGGTCTCTTGCCCCAGGGTGCTCAAAAACCTGGAGGTGGCACTGGGGGCTATATCAAAGCTGCATTTAAAAATCCTGGCGTTGCCATTCTAGAAGTTACTTCTTCAAGAGGTGGCAGGAGGTGGGGGGCGTGGAGTGGAGCGGTGCACACATGGTTCTGCTCCTTTCTCCAGCATACGATGTAGTGCACAGCCTGCCCTTTTATATGCCACAGCTGGGAAAGCTTTGTTCTTGAACTGTTGACAACGTATTCCAGAGCAATTATGTATTTCTGGCACATCTTTAACCCAAAATAAACACCTTTTATTGCTTTGCGATCAATGCGGGCCAGACAACTGTAGAGTAAATGAACACGGTGTAAGGCGGGCAGAGTCGAAGAGCTTTTTAATAACATATAATTGTGGGAGGGAGGGGAACAACAGTGCACATCTGGTCCAGGTTGCTGCTGAAGGGGAGGCACGTCCCATGGTTACACCAATTATGGTTACCCCATTGGCAGGTTGCGTAGGCCTGAACCTGGTGTGGACATGGGCCTGGTAGGTAGCCCCCTCTCTGGACCTGAGCGAGCCGCTGGATAGAACAAGTGGGACCTGCAACAAAATGTTACAGCATGGAGCCCTCCTATCCTGAGTTCCAGCCAGCCAGCCAGCCAGGCCCTCTTCCAGTATACTCCATTCCATTCCCCCTTGCCACAGCTTTCCTTGTGTCCCCACCCACCCACCTCAATAATCAGCCAGTATTCCATGCCCTCTGAGCAGTTCCAATCCTCTAGAGCAGTGTTCTCCAACCTTGGGTCCCCAGATGTTTTCTGGCCTACAACTCCCAGCATGCCCCAGCCAGCGTAGCTATTTCAATTACAACAAGATATTTCAATTACAACAACAATACAAATAAATTTAAAATGCACTATTAAAAAGAATTTCAAAACAACAGTAAGTCGGTACAAAACAACACAAGGAACAGTAAGACAGAGCAGCATATGATTGATTGCAATTATTTAGGATGGCAATTAAACATTTTTGTCTTTAAAGGCAAGGGGGGGGGTGAACTGCCAAATCCCTTTCATTTTAAAGTGACTAGCCAAGATTTTGTGCGACGGTTGCGGGGGATTTACTCGACTCTTAACCCCAGAGAGAGCAAGTCATTCACTGACTGTGTGCACTTTCCAGGGTCTCCGGTCACTCGTTCAGAGCCCACACAGTTTGTACACACATCGTCTATGTTCACAGGTCCAAATGAATGAGTAGACACTGGAGTGGTGGCCCCCATCTCTCTACATCAGTGTTCTCCAACCTTGGGTCCCCGGATGTTTTTGGCCTACAACTCCCAGCATGCCCCAGCCAGCTACGCTGGCTGGGGCATGCTGGGAGTTGTAGGCCAAAAACATCCGGGGACCCAAGGTTGGAGAACACTGCTCTACATGATGGGAGACCCTGACTTCTGCAGGGCCCCCAGTTGTGCATACAAAGCCTCCATTCCTGTGCAGGATGTACACACACATAGGCTCTGTTTACAGATTCGGACGTCGGTCAGGGCCCCGTCCCCTTCCATATGTACATTTCTGCGCATATAAGTGGGTGAAGAAAGCTAGCAGTGAAAAAAAACAGAGAGCCAGGGGCTCCACTCCATACACCCAGGATGTGGGTGTCACTCGTAGCGCGTACCTAGCTCCTGGGTAGGAATGTATGGGTTTTGTTAAATCCATTCCATCCATATTTTGCAGTTTGTCAGGCGTCTTTCGTTCCATCGTTCACTCATTGACGGAATCAGATCTCCCCCCCCCACCTTTGGAAAAGTATGCCAGAAAAAAGTCCACTGCTAGTAACCAGCGATATAATCCGAACGGGAGCTTACCTGCTCTCGGGGGTGCTCCGGAGCACCCCCCGCCCGCTCTCGCCGCTCAAAAGTTCCAAAAACCAGAAGTGACGCGACGGGTTCCCCGTCACGTCACTTCCGGTTCCCTGGCACTGCGTTTTTAGCATAAAAACCAGGGCAACCCAGCTTAAAACGGCTGCGAATAGCAAATCACGGCCGTTTCAAGCTGGGTTGCCCTGGTTTTTACGCTAAAAACACAGCGCCAGGGGAACCGGAAATAGACATGCCAGGGACCCGAAGCTCCTTTCCCCAGCGCGGCGCGGATCGAGCGGCGGCCAGGTAAGTCACGAGAGTCTTGGGGGGGGGGCGTGCGGGCCACTTGTAACATCAAGACTGGATTACTGCAATGTGCTCTATGTGGGGCTGCCCTTAAGGCTGCTCCGGAAGCTGGAGCTAGTGTAGAATGCAGCAGTTCGGCTGTTGTCAGGAGCTGCCCCTTCTCAGCATGCAACTCCTTTGCTGTAGGAACTGCACTGGCTGCCTATTCGCTACCAGGCCAGGTTTAAGGTTCTGGTACTAGTGTACAAAGCCCTGGACAACTTGGAACCAGGATACCTGAGATACCTGCCCTGTCACTGAGGTCATTGGAGCACATTCTCCTGGTGGTTCCACATGGACCTCTGGCCCAACTGGAGTCCACCGGGAGAAGAGCCTTCAGTGTGGTGGCTCCACTTCTATGGAACTCCCTGCCTCTGGAGATCAGGCAGGCTCCGACACTGTGTTGTTTTCGGCACCTGCTGAAGACAGTCTTTGTTCCAGGAAGCCTTTCTTGCTGACCAGCCACAGTTTTAACGTTATCCTGTTTTTAATTGATTCTTTTTATTATTTTACCTGCTTTATCTTTTTATTGTTCACAGCTCTGGAATCTGCCTAGATACAGAGTAGTATACAATGTAAATAAATACATTTATTTAAAGAAATAAATGTAAATAAAATAAATTTACATAACTTTTGCTGGCACGTCACATTTTGTGCACTTTTCTTAGCTAGACAGGTGATCAATGAATGAGCAGAGCGCACACAAAAAGAATGCTACACAGCGGAGGCCAAAGAGAGATCAGAGATGTATAAAATGTTGTGATGGTGGGGGCAGTTTTAATGGTGTATATATCAGCGTATTTTCCACTAACTTTTGTACATTTAAATTTACTTACAATTCTGGAAAGTAAAAGGCAGTCTGAATCTATACGACTCGGAAAATGCCGGTCTGATGCAGAAGGTTCGGATTCATAGAAATCCAAAGTCATTTGAATCTATTTCAGATTTCTTCAGCGTCTCTAGTCCTGGGGTCATTTCTGGAGATTGGAGGACTCAGGTGCTATATTGATTGCTCTGACTGTTTTTTCCATCGTATTTCTTTTTAGTTTTAAAATTGTTGTCAGCCACCTCAAAAAAGAGAGAGAGAGAAAAGAAAGAGGGGGGGGATATTTAGTTCTAATATAAAAATGTAGGCTAAACCATATCTTCGAATTAAGCTTCATGATGCCTCTACTCTGGGGTGAACATAATCCAACAACAATAGCTGTTATAACCACACAAACACAAATCCTCACTCTCTTTGTTATTTTTTGTTTGGTTTGTGTGTTTTTTTGCAAACTCCAGTATGTGCACTTTATAGATTGGCAGGGTGCGCTTTTATGAAATTTCAAAGGGGTAGAAGAAAGGCAAGCAGGGCTGGTGTTGGGCGGAGGGGAAGAGATGCAATAAAATGCTTTGATAAAGTGAAATACGTTTTTGCAAAGCTGCCTGCCTGCCTTCGCCTCTCCACATAGGTCCGCAGATGCAGCTAAACGCTACCAGGCAGAGGTTCTGTAGGACCTGAAGTGAAATAAAATGACTGGCTTATGAAACATACTAAGAAAACTGGGAGGGGGCAGAGAGAGAGAGAGAAAGAGAGAGAGAGAGAGAGAGAGGTTGAATTTATAATAGGAATTCCAAAGGGGGCTGTTGCTGCAGTTTCTGCTACCATGTTCTCGCTCCCTTTCGTTTTAAAGTGACAGGCCAAGGTTTTGTGCGACGGTTGTGGGGGATTTATTTGAGTCTTATCCCTCTCGAATAGCGCTCCACAAGAGCATGTATTGCTTTGCTAGCATCACTGATGTCTGCCACCACACTTTTTTATTTTATTTTTATTATTGAAATTTTTAGCATCTCTCCCTTCGGCATATTTTCACAGCAATATATCTGAGATTAGACACTGCATGATGGATTATGCCTACTGTATTATTCAAACAGGAATGAAGACGGAGGATTTGTTTCAAGCACCAATAGCTTTGCGATGGAGTGCCTGTACACTCCATCACACGCTTCCCCCACGCGTACGCGCACTTTCTACGGCCTTGTATGGTGTAGTGGTTAGAGTGCTGGATTGGGACTCAGAAGATCCAGGTTTTATTGTTATTATTACATTTATATCCCACCTTTTTTCCTCTTTATAAGGAACCCAAGGCAACTTACATGGTCCTCCTCCTCTCCACTTTATCCTCACACCAACCCTGTGAGGTAGGTTAGGCTGAGAGTCAGTGACTAGCCCAAAGTCTCCCAGTGAGCTTCAAGGCCAAGTGGGGACTAGAACCCGGATCTCTCGAGTCCCAGTCCTACACTCTAACCACTACACCAAACTGATTCGGTCATAAAGCTCCCTGGGTGACCTTGGGCCAGTCACTGACTCTCAGCTAACCTACCTCATAGGGTTGTTGTAAGGATAAAATGGAGAGGAGGAGGAGGAGGATTATGTAAGCCGCCTTGGAAGGAAAAAAGGTGGGGTATAAATGTAATAAATAAATAACAATAAATAATACTCTGCCTCAGGAAAAATATCCATACTTAGCTTAGTATTTGCACTGCTTCAGAAGGAAGATAATCTTAGGACCTGCCTCTCCATCCAACAGAATGCAAGTCCAGCCACTCTTTCTCTGAAATGACTGACAGGTCCACCTTCTATTAATAGGGCATGTTTTACCAGGGGCTCTCCAATCACAGGGCTTTGGGAGGAGGCAAGGATGGGACCATGAAATGTCCATTCTTCCCACGCTACTAAGCTTCTCTATGAAGAAGGGGAGGGAGCCTTACACTGGATGTCAATCATCATAGCTCCCTAGCTGCTGCACCTATCCTTCTGGGACATTGCAAACTTCTTGCCTGGTGACTCCTCTATGATGTGTGCCATTTTCACACAAATTTCCCCCAAAAGCCACTGCAGGGAGGGCAGGAGGGAAGGGGTAGCGAATCACTCACCTCCCAAATCTGAGGACTCCCTTTCCCTCATAAACCGCTGCACCTGTCCTTCTGAAACTTTGTAGTTTGCTTACTTGAGGTCTATGTTGTCTGTCATTTTTGGAAGAATGGTCCACAAGCCATCTGTCGGGGACGCTTTGACCTGGATTCCTGCATTGAGCAAGGGGGTTGGACTCGATGGCCTTGAAGGCCCCTTCCAACTCTACTTTTCTATGATTCTATGATTCTAAGGGGATGGGAGGTACGTTAGGCCGAGAGTCAGTGCCTGGCCCAAAGTCACCCATTGAGCTTCATGGCCAAGTGGGGACTAGAACCTAAATCTCTCCAGTCCCAGTCCAACACTCTAACCACTACGCCACACTGGCTCTCAAGTTACCTGTCCCTAAGTCTGTGCAGCTTGAGATTGAAGCACTATTGGTGAAAGAGCCTAATGGCACCAAGAAGAAAAACAAAAAGGGGGTTGAAAAGCAGAGACTCCTAAGATCTCGGTAAGGATACCTTGGAGAAAAGATTCCTAAAATTCAGCGGTTTCTTCTGGCCCTCTTTTTATCCCTGTCCTTTGAGTTTAAAAACAATGAGCAGAATTCAGTGCTGCCGCTCTGCTTACGCAATTGACATAACACTAGGGTTAGCGACCTCTAGCGCTACGCCAATAGCGTAGGCTGGCGCAGTTGATTTCTGTGAAAAACCTGCCGTGCCAGCTTATGCTCTTGGCGTAGCACTACAAGCTGCATATGCTTGTACTACATCAGTTGCATTGGATACTGCCCAGTAGTTGTGTCTCCCCTTCCTAATGCCTCATCGGATCTTTGATTAGGATGTTAAAAAAAAAGGGGTGCCATCTGGAGGGAAGCCTGGGAATCGATTTGGGCGGTGGTAGGGCATTATATTAACATACATTAAGCCAAATCGTTTCCCAGCCAGAATGTTCCTTTGGAGGAACCGTGCCCAAGGGATGCTTAATTTTTAACAAGCAATATGGCAAAGGATTAAGGACATAATAGTTGCCTTAGCCAGGAGGGGCTGTATATGTGACGAGGGTCATGGAAGGCTTAGCCATGCCTTTTTTTTTTTTTTTTTTTTTTTTTTTGAGGCTGGAATAGAACCTCCCGGTCCAGGTTTACAAGCTGTGGGGTTGTTGGCAAGTAAGGCAGGTCAGCTGAGAGATCAGGCAGTGCCAGATCCAGGTTCTGTAGGGCCCTTAGGCAAGAGAACTTCAGTGGCGCCCCTTCTGTCAGTGAGTCTACTTTCTCGTCACCGTTGTCACCAGCTGCTGTTGTGCCACCTCTTCTTTCTCATTATTAATTATTACCACTTGTTCGCTTGGCAGCCAGAGAGGCAGTGAGCAAGCAGGCAGTGGCATCTACCCATCCTCCTTCTTACCTCTTCTGATATCTGGGCCAGAGCAAGAGGCAGGGGAACAAGCAGGATGCGGTAGTGAAGATGAGGAGCAACTCCAGGGGGCTCTGGTCAGTGGGGCCCTGCTGGGGTGTGGGCCCTCGGCAGCTGCCCGACCATTCCTACTCTCTTGACCAGGGGACATTTAGCTGACTGAAGTGGTGAGTGGGCTTGCGTGTTCCGATGAATCCTGTGAGCAATGCCGTCGGGAGCTATGTACTCCCAGTAGGGTCACCCATGGCGGTAAGGTCCGGGGAGAGGAACCAGACAAAGAACGATCCAAAACATAAAGTCCTCAACGGCAGAACAGGCGGAAGATAATTAAACCTAAATTACAACGGCTGTGAAGGCGGATGAAGGCTGCAGCAGAGAATGGTTTTCCAATCGTCAGGGTAACCGTGCCATTGGATCTCTGCCGTACTCTGTCAAGTTTGTGTGGTGATTCGTTGTGCACCGATCTCCCCACATAAAACAGTTTCACGCACAGGCGTCTTCCAACCCAACCCACCCAACCCAACCCAACCAACCAAACAAACAAACAAAAAAAAAGTCCCATGGCGACTGGCGAATGGCAACGGGGGCAGGACTGTGAATCTGGAAGCCCCTAGTCATGGACCAGCACATGGGCGGTGGATGCAGACTCAGTCGCCCTGTTCAAGGAACGAGGTAGTCGAGCAGCTCGGCAGCTGTATCCATGACTGAGCAGCCCTATTTAGGATCCACTCTGCTCACCCCGTATGGGGAGGGGGCTAGAAAAGGTGCCCTAAACATAGTCTACCTCTTTCTCCCCTGACTGGATTACCGCGTCCAGTGGGGTCACCATTTTAGCGGTCGAAAAAGACATTTGAATTTTGGAACATGGAATATACGGACATTGCTGGATAACATAGATAGTGAACGCCCTGAGCGTAGGACTGCTATTATTGCAAGGGAGCTGAGACGGTTTAAAATTGACATAGCAGCACTTCAAGAAACTCGAAGGGCAGGAGAGGGACAGCTGAAAGAAGAAAAAGGAGGTTATACCTTCTTCTGGAAAGGACTACCTGAGCAGGACCGACGAATACATGGTGTAGGCTTTGCCATCAAAAATGAACTAGTGAACTCTTTGTCAGAAGTTCCTACTGGCATTAACGAACGCCTGATAACTCTTCGATTAAAGCTCGCCAATAACCAACAGGTAACTATTTTGAGCGCTTATGCACCAACATTAGATGCTGATGATGACATCAAGGAAAGTTTTTACAGCCAGTTGGACACTCTCCTGTCAGAGATACCTAAGGAGGATAAAATTATCCTCCTAGGCGATTTTAATGCAAGAGTCGGGCGTGACTTTGATTTATGGCCAGAAACTATTGGAAAAGACGGAGTTGGTAATAGCAACCCGAACGGACTCTTACTTTTGTCTATATGTGCAGAGCATAATCTCACTATCACAAACACGCTCTTTCGACAAAAGAATAAGTTTAAAACATCATGGCAGCACCCACGGTCAAAGCACTGGCATCTTCTGGATTATGTAATTGTCCGTGCTAGAGATCGCCGCGATGTACTTCTTACTAGGGCCATGGTGAGTGCCGACGACTGCTGGACAGACCACCGACTAATCCGGTCCACTATGGTTATCAACATTGCTCCCCAACGTAGGCTTCAAGGAAGGAAACCAAGGCGTAAAATGAACATCCAAGTCCTTCAAGATCCTATTAAGCAAACTCATCTTCAATCACTTCTTAAGGAACATCTACCTACGGAACCTCCTGACAACATTGAGGACCATTGGTCTAAGCTGAAAACCTCCATTACTGCAGCTTGTGAACAAACTATTGGATATGAAACTAAGAAACATCAGGATTGGTTTGATGAAAATGACAATGAGATTAAATATATAATTGACCAAAAAAGGAAAGCCTTCCAAATATGGCAAAATGATATTAACTGCGCTGCCAAGAAAAAAACCTACGCTAGCGCAAAGGCTGAGGTCCAAAGAAGAACAAGAGAACTTAAGAACGCTTGGTGGAAAAAGAAAGCTGAAGAAATTCAACAACTTGCAGAATCTCATGATGCACGGGGCTTTTTTAAGGCCACAAGGGCCATTTATGGACCAAAAACCTATGGTACAAACCCTTTACAATCAAAAGATGGCACCAAACTCTTAAAAGACAAAGAGTCTATTGCACTGCGTTGGAAAGAGCATTATTATGACCTTTTAAATCGTAAGTCTAAGGTGGATAATGAGATTTTTTCGCAAATCCCGCAAAAACAAATTAAAGAGGAACTTGCAATACTCCCCACTTTGGATGAAGTAAAAAAAGCCATTAATCAAATGAAGAACAACAAAGCTAGTGGACCAGATGGGATTCCTGCTGAAATCTTTAAAGAAGGGGGGCCCGAACTTGTACAACATCTTCATAAACTCATCGAAAAAATCTGGATAAGAGAAGAGATCCCAGAAGACTTCAGGGATGCCATAATTATCACCCTCTTTAAGAAGGGTGATAGAACAGACTGTGGAAACTATCGGGGCATTTCTCTCTTAGCAACCGCAGGTAAAATATTTGCTAGGATTCTCGCAAACCGTCTTCTATCTATTTCAGAAGAGATCCTCCCTGAAACTCAATATGGTTTCCGCCCCTCTAGAGGGACAGTAGACATGATTTTTACTGCACGTCAGCTCCAAGAAAAATGCCGGGAGCAAAATCAACCCCTTTATATGGCATTTATCGATTTGGCTAAGGCCTTTGATACTGTAGACCGTACAGCTCTCTGGACTATCCTTATGAAAATTGGATGCCCCAATAAATTTGTGAATATCTTGAGACTTCTCCATGACAACATGACGGCAACGGTTTTGGACAACAACGGCTCTCATGGTGCTCCATTTAAAGTGGGATCAGGTGTTAAACAGGGATGTGTTATCGCCCCAACATTATTTGCCATTTTCATCACCATGGTTTTACATCTTGTCGAGGGGAAACTTCCCACCGGTGTGGGAATTATATATCGAACAGATGGAAAGCTTTTTAATCTCAGCAGGCTGAAAGCAAAAAGTAAGGTAATTACAACCTCCGTTGTGGAACTTCAGTATGCTGATGATAATGTGGTCTCCGCACATTCAGAGGATGATCTCCAAACTATCCTAAATGCTTTTGCAGAAGCATACGAAAAACTTGGTCTCTCACTTAACATCAAAAAAACCAAAGTGCTTCATCAGCAAGTGCAAGCCAATCCTTTGGTGATGCCATCTATCCAGCTTGGCGGGACAATACTGGAAAATGTCGATCATTTTCTCTATCTTGGCAGCTATCTTTCTGTTACAGCTAACATCGACAGTGAAATCCAGCATCGTCTGAGCTCTGCAAGTGCCGCATTTTCTCGAATGAAACATAGAGTGTTCGAGGATCGGGATATTTGTAAGAAGACCAAAACACTGGTTTATGAAGCCATTGTATTACCAACTTTATTGTATGCCTGCGAAACATGGACTATCTATAAACGTCACTTCCACCTCCTTGAAAGGTTTCATCAACGTTGCCTCCGGAAAATCCTGCAAATTACTTGGGAAGATAGGCGAACAAATGTCAGTGTACTGGAAGAAGCAAAGACTACTAGCATTGAAAAAATGATCCTTCAACGCCAACTTCAGTGGACCGGTCATGTTGTTCGAATGCCTGACTGCCGTCTCCCAAAGCAGTTACTTTACTCCCAACTCAAGGATGGAAAGCGGAATATCGGTGGTCAATATAAGAGGTTTAAAGATGTTCATAAGGCTAATCTAAAAAAATGCAATATAAACATCGAAAACTGGGAAGCTCTGGCCCATGAACGATCTAAATGGAGGTTGGCCTTTCACAAAGGTTCCATGGACTTTGAAGAAGCCCGAGTGCAAGGTGAAAGGGAGAAACGTGCTAAGCGAAAAGCACGTCAAATGAATCCTTTACAGGACCATCTTCTATCTGGTAACCTGTGTCCTCACTGTGGGAAGCTGTGTGGATCTAGAATTGGCCTCCACAGTCACTTACGGACCCATCGCTAGAGTCTACACAATCTTCTTTAGAATCTCCTCCTTTTATCCCGGAAGACAATCTTACTCGGTCACGAGTGATCGCCTGATGATGATGATGGGAGGAGCTGGTAGGAATAAACGCTGGAGAATTTCATGTGGTCCTCAAATTTAAGCAAACTGACCGAATTTGCACTTCGTAGACGAACATGCAAATTGGAACGGGGGGTCATCCTCCGGATTCTAGACTTCTCTGAATTTTGTGATGCCGTTCTCGGATCAAAAATAGTGTACAATAGTGTGCATGCAGGAAGGTTGTGTACGAAAACGTGTACGTTAGGGAAGGATACATCACGCAGGCAGGATGCATATGTGTTCGGGAAAGTTGCATATGAAAATCAATGTGTATTTTTCCTGCATTTTTAAAAAGATTTGCACAATGATGCAACTATCCGATGAAACAGAGCTATATGATTGTATCCATGCAAAACGGACACAGATTGGAAATAGACTGCTCCATACATCTCTAGGTGTTGGACGAGTGAAGGTCACGAGAGCAGACGTGTTTCGGGATATATGTGCAGAGAGAAGGGTTGCAGCCAGGGGAGCCTGTTGGCTCCAATGCCAGCAGGGCTGTGTGTATCCGCTCCAGATTTTGGTCTGAACTTTAAAGGAGCTATCCATGGTTCTGGACCCTACACCCGAACTAGGTTCAGCACCGTGGTTAGCTCCTTAAAAGTTCAGAGTAAGATCCAGAGTGGATACGCAGCCCCTCTGGCATTGGAGCCACCAGCCTGCCCTGGTTGCAGCTCAGTGGTGGAGCGACATGCAAAATGTCCCGAGTTCGATCCCTGCCATTTCCAGGTAGGACTGGGAAATACTCCTGTCTGAAACCCTGGAGAGCCACTGCCAGTCAGTGGACATAATACTGAGCTAGATGGAGCAATGGCCTGACTTGGAGTGAAGCGGCTTCCTATGTTCCGGGCAATGGGGTGGGGAGAGATCAGTCCATGGATATAAAAGAGGGGATGAAGACCCTCAGGCCCAGAGACCAGACCCAACCCACCTGAAGTCCCAATCCTGCCCTCTGGGGTTTCCCAAACAGTCACACACCCCTTCCCCCCCCCCCCAATCATCTGGTGGTTTTCCAGCTTTTGTGCAGTTTTCCTCAGTTCTAAAAGGTTGAACTGCCTCTCTTGAGGCTTAGTTACCGGGGGGGTGGCAGAGGGGGCTGCAGGAGAAATGGAGAACGTGCAAAAAATCCCCTCCCTCCGTCCCTGTTTCCTTCACGAAAACCTCCGCTGGATCAAAGAACCTTCTGTGAATGGAAAGGGCAGCATTGAATACAACCATACACCTCGGGGGTGCAGAACCGCAGGCCTGAGGGCCAGATCCAGCCATCTCGGGGTCCCAATTTTGCACTCTGTGGCTGCCCAGGTGGCCACACACCCTCCCCCTGGCCACACACCTTTTTCCTCAACCACCAAACGTTTGGTGGTTTCCCAGCTTTTGTGCAGCTTCCCCCCATTCTAGGAGGTTGAAATGCCTCTCTCAAGGCTGAGTTACCGGCAGTCACTACTTCAAGCTGAAGTGGGGTTGTACTTTTAGCACCGCCCCTTTTGCCTTCAGCCCCGCCCACCGCAGCAGGAAGGCGGCCCCCGAGAGATTCTCCAAAATGGCATTCTGCCCTTCGGCTGAAAGAGGTTCTGCACCCCTGATATAAAAAAATATTGAAACTTACGGTAGACCTGGCTTCCAGCTGATTCACAGGATAAAGGTTGCAATTCTGCACTCATGTCATGTGTACACACTCTTTGGCAACCTGTGATGTTCAGTAAACAAAAAAGGAACAGGGTCACCTGATAAGTATGCTTTTTGAAAAGGGGCATCGACTTAAGTGGCTAGTGATCTTGGAATATTAAAATTGCCTTTCCCATTAAGGTAATGGCAAATAAATGAATCTGGATTTTCCAGCCATGAGCAAAGTGGCCTCCTGGAGAAGCATCATGTTCATTAAAATGAGATCAAATAATTCAGAACCAATAGAGTGGGGAAAAGATTGTCCCAGGGGGATACATTTATTTTGTATGCCATTTTTGCCATTCCTAGAAACAAACTGCCCACTTTTGTTTAAGTAGGTGAATTAAAGGCTTATCTTTATATTCAGTATGCTCATAAATTTAGATTATAGCAACCCATGAATATGCATTACTTCTTTTACAAAGGATTTATGCAGCTGATGCTGTAAAGGTAAAGACAATGAATCTGATCAACAGATCCCTTAACATAACCCAAAAATGCTGTCTCTCATAGATGCCTATGCAGGCACAGAGAAGGCCCTGTTTATGCAACCAACCATCTGAATTATGGAGGGTAGTGATGGGGAATCAGGCCTTCTCTGTGGTGGCACCAAAGCTGGTGACAGACAGCAGTCCTTCCCTGAGAAACAATACCAGTGGGTTTGAAACCGGCCCTCTTTGCCTTCCAGCAAAAGTGCTTAAAACACAGTTCAGGTTGGAGGAAAACTTGCATTGCTCAACTGTCTCACATTAGGGCAACTGCTGAAGTCTTGGAGCATGTGATATGGCAGCCTAGTGTGGTCTAGGGATGTCTAGACTTAGCTTAACCTTGGCACAATAGATTAGAGGCCCAAACTTTTCTGGAGTTGAACCAAGGGGCTCTGCGCATCCTTAGGCACAGCCAAAGATGTGAGGGGACAATGCTAAGGGATGCTCAAAGAGGGGAGAAATGGGGTTACAAGGCCAAGATGGCCGTACCTGCTAGGGTTGCGGTAATAGTTCTCCTATTAGTACTTCTGGCTGAATTAGGGGTGGGGCAGCAAAATTTGACGGAAGCTACCCTGAAACAGTGAACCTTTTCAGGGGCATAAAATCCACCATTAGGGTCAGGGAAGTGGCTAACCATTAGGAACGCTGGTGAGCGCATCTGCCAGAGCTCTTCTTTCAGTACCCAGCTACCATTTTGTTGTTTCCCCCATAATGCACCAGTGGAAGAGTTGTTCTGCGGCATCATGGAAGGAAATGGGGACTGCTACAAAAACAAAATGGCGGCCACTAAGGTGGCAGCAATTACTCCTCAAAGTGAGCTTCTTCCCCCTCCACCCCTGATCCTGACGGTTTCATAGATTTCATAGATCATAGAGTTGGAAGGAGCCTACAAGGCTATCGAGTCCAACCCCCTGCTCAATGCAGGAAACTAGAGGAGGGGTCTCCCATCCAAGTAAAAACCAGGCCTGACCCTGCTTAGCTTTCCACACTCAGACAAGCTGAGCCAGCATAAGCCACAGGCCTGTTGATTCCGCAACCAACCAACCAGCCAACAACCTGAAAAACTCAATGAAATGGCCCACCAAATTTGTGTTGCATAAGCACAGGGCTGTGAAATTCAGGGCCCACTTCAATTTAGCCAGGGGAGGTTGGTGACTTCTATGTCAGTGGGGCTCCTTATCCATTGCAGCTTTCATTATGAGCTTTATAGGAGCTATTTTATTTATTTATTATATTTATTATATTTATACCCCGCCTTTTTTCCTGCAAGGAACCCAAGGCGGCTTACATAATCCTCCTCCTCCTCTCCATTTTATCCTCACACCAACCCTGTGAGGTAGGTTAGGCTGAGAGTCAGTGACTGGCCCAAAGTCACCCAGTGAGTTTAATGACCGAGCGGGGACTAGAACCCGGATCTCCCGGGTCCCAGTCCAACACTCTCACCACTACGCCACACACTATCCATGGTGGTGAACCTATAAAGCTCAGAATAAAAGCTGCAATGGATTAGGAGCCCCACTGACACAGGAGTCAGCAGCCTCCCCTGAGTTCAGCCGTAGATCCTGCAAGACCGTTGGGTTTTTCCTCCCTCCAACTTACACTTCTGGTTATCTGTTACGAAGAGAGGACGCTTCCAGTTTCCACTCCCTCTGCCACCCGGCAGCCCCCAAAGTTTCTGGTTCCTACCCGCAGAATCATCACAGCTTCTTAAAAACCGTGCGAGTCAGTGCTTTGGTTGGCTTCCAGACAGAAAATTATTGCTGCCCCTGCCTGACAGACATGATTAATAACTCGGCGGCTGCCTTTGTACTACGCGCAGAGTTTGCCAAAAAAATAAAAAATAAAAATTGGAAGGAACCGGAGGAGGAGGGTGCGTGTGGCAACGACAGTCATTTCGCAGCCAAATGACTGTTACTTTGTGATTAAAGAACAAACACAATTACACAGAGAAAACGCAGTGACATGGGCTCTCCTCCTCCACCACCACCACCTCCTTCTTCTTTAAAGCTGAACTCTGCATTATTAAGACGAATTTCCAAGCTTCTAAACCAGTGTTCTCCAACCTTGGGTCCCCAGATGTTTTTGGCCTACAACTCCCAGCATGCCCCAGCCAGCGTAGCTGGCAGGGGCATGCTGGGAATTGTAGGCCAAAAACATCTGGGGACCCAAGGTTGGAGAACATTGTTCTAAACTATTAGACAGGGATGTTGAAGAGTCCTTGGTCTCGAGTCACGAGTCGAGTCACGAGTCTTTGGACTCGAGTCCGAGGCCTTGGGTCCAAAATGGTGACTCACGAGTCACGAGTCCTGAGTCACTCCCAAAACTGACTCCACGAGTCCCTATTAAAATCAATGGGTTTTTTCCCCCAACAAAATAAGGCTACTTCAGATGTGTGGCTTAAATAAATTCTAGGCACAAGTGTGCCTTTTTATTTCAAAACTCTGCAACTGATTTTGGCAAGAACAGACCAGGCAGACAAACCCAAAATAACCAGGCAGGCAGAGGAGGCAGGGAACCCCAAAGCAGGCAGGCAGAGGCCTTTGTCTTGGACAATTCAACTGTTGAACAGGTCAAGAAGAGACCAGGCAGGCAGAGGAGGCTGGGAACCCCAAACAGGCAGGCAGAGGCAGCCAAACCCAAAATGTCTGACCCTAACCCAAACCCCCCACAGCAACACATCAATCAAAATAAATCTCAACACATCGTTGGGGCTGCACTCCTGGTAGCTGTCCATAGTGGCCGAGCAGCGGCGCGCCTCGCTTCCATGCGCTCTTCACCGGTGATCGCGCTCCTTCTGGCACAGCCAGAAGACTCGTCAACAGCCCAGGGATGTTGACGAGTCCTTGGTCTTGAGTCCCGAGTCGAGTCTCGAGTCCCATTAAAAATATTGGGACTCGAGTCCAAGTCGAGTCAGAGGGGGGACTCAGTCCGACTCACGAGTCGAGTCCTCGAGTCCGAGTCCCCATCCCTGTAAACTAAGCACTGTTATGTCCAGGTCATGGGCGGCAAGGGTCTTCAGCAGGAACGCCGGGGCCAGGGGGCAACGGAGGCAGGAGCAGGCCAGGGGTGAGCAAAGTCCCGAAACCGGTGGCTACTAGTCCTGCAATCACACATTCTAGCGCTCTGACACCAGAGACTCCAAATCAGTGAGATCCTTTTGTTACAGATAGGGGGACTGGAATGTCTCTTACGGACCAAATTCCCCAACATTACCGAGGAAGGGACCGGACCGGAGCCAATTCCCGCTGCTCCTCAGACAACAAGGGAAGGATCGGTGCCAATTCCAGATGCTCCTGTGACAAGGGAAGAGATCCTAATAACAGGCCTGACTTACCCACACACCCCCATTGAGATCTGATGGTGCTGGAATGTGTGATTGATTGACTGGGGCCCCGACACCTCCAGTATCAGTATGCCCATGTCTACCAGTTGCTGGGGAACATGGGCAGGAGGGTGCTGTTGCACTCATTTCCCACCTTTGGGTTTCCCACAGGCATCTGCTTGGCTACTGTGTGACTAGAATGCTGGACTAGATCGGACTTTGGTCTCATTCACTATGTGTCTCATCTTACGTTCCTATGATGTTGGGACTAAACTCCAAGCAAGGCTTTATAATTTAGTGCTGCTTGAACAGGAGCAAACCTCCCACTACTGCATGAGTTTAGACTATTAGAAATATTTCCGTCACTTCTGTGTCGGCAGCACATGTGGGAGGTGCATGAAATTGCACAGGCCTGTTTATTTGTCAAACTCAACCAAATGATATTTTGGAGGGTGTTTGTGGGTGGTATTTAATATCCTCAGACTGAAATTGGTTTTGCTCAGCCAGAAAGACTGGCTGACGCACAGAGCCAGCCGGTTCCCCATTTAGGAAGGGCAAAAAGAGGGATGCCCCACCACTCAGGCCATTTCTGTGATCATTCTTAAAGCACACATGTAGAGTGATATCATTTACTGGGCCTAGCTGAGGGGTTTAAATGGAACACGTTCTATTCTGCCTTGCCTGCCATGGAACAAATGAGTGTCTGCCATGCTCAGGAATTCCTGTGCATTACAGAGAACACTGCACCATGCCCACTTTCATTTCATGTGGAACACAGGCTAAGCCTTAAGGACTTCGCCATGGCCGCAAATGAACTGAGCGAGCCTCTTAGAAAGCTCCCCCAATTCCCCCACAGCAGTGCTTTGTATGGGAAGATCATGGGCAAGCTATTTTTCAGGAGAACTTGTCCATCATTTGCTGATCTTCTGATTAAGGACCTCTTGAGAAGTTTCCGAGGACCCCTGGCATCCTCAGAACAAAGCTTGAGATCTACAGTTTCAGAAAATCTAGAAAAGCACAAACTTTTTGCTTCTTAAAAAAAATTGTATATCTTAAGCCCACTACTTGAATCTGAAATGGCGTCTAGGGTGGCTATGTGTCTCCTTTTACATAGGATAGTCCTCTATTTGAAGGGCTGCCAGAGGACTGTCCTCACTTTGAAGATGCCCCCTGTTTGATTAGCTGTCCAGTCCAAGTTTGATCTAAAGACAAACAACCATCAGAAGGAAGAGCTGGTGGGCCTTGAAGTTGCTCACCAAAAATTAACACCTGGACAGCGGACTGAACAGGTAGGCACGCAGGTCACAGTCTTCCCCACTATGAAATTGTATTCCTATTTAAATTATAATAAATATTTCCAAAATCTGCATTTATACATATAAATTCGCACATGCACTTTTTAGGCAACTCTGTGTCCTCCTTTTTGATGATGCATAAGGGTGTCTCCACCCTAGACCTCCATCCCTTGGCTTACAACTCTGACTGTTGGGCTGTGACCTGTCTGTAATTGGAGCACTCCAAAATCCACCAACATAGAGAGATATCTCTTGAAGCACATGAACAAGAGTTCATAGAATCATAGAATCATAGAAAAGTAGAGTTGGAAGGGGCCTACAAGGCCATCGAGTCCAACCCCCGGCTCAATGCAGGAATCCAGGTCAAAGCATCTCTGACAGATGTCTGTCCAGCCGCACCTTGAATGCCTCCAGACTGGGAGAGCCCACCACCTCCCTAGGTAGTTGATTCCATTGTCTTATTGCTCTGACAGTCAGGAAATTTTTCCTGATGTTTAGGTGGAATCTAGGTTCCTGTAACTTGAGCCCATTATTCCGTGTCCTGCAAACTGGGATGAACGAGAAGAGATCTTTGCCCTCCTCTGTGTGACATCCCTTCAAATACTGGAAGAGTGCGATCATATCTCCCCTCAGCCTCCTCTTCTGAAGGCTAAACATGCCCAGTTCTTTCAGTCTCTCCTCATAGGGCCTTGTTTCCAGTCCCTTTATCATCCTTGTTGCCCTCCTCTGAACCCTCTCCAGTTTGTCTATGTCCTTGTTAAAGTGAGGTGCCCAGAACTGGACGCAGTACTCAAGATGAGGCCTAACCAGTGCCGAGTAAAGGGGAATTATCACTTCCCGCGATTTGGAAGCTATACTTCTATTAATACAGCCCAAAATTGCATTTGCCTTCTTTGCAGCCACGTCGCATTGCTGGCTCATATTCAGTTTGTGATCTACCACAATTCCAAGATCCTTCTCACTTGTAGTATTGTTGAGCCAAGTGTCCCCCATTCTGTAACTCTGCATTTGACACAAGAACATAAGAAGAGCCATGCTGGATCAGACCAAGGATCCATCTAGTCTGGCATTCTGTTCACACAGGAGCCAACCAGCTGCCTGGGGGAAACCCCCAAGTCGGACATGAGAGCAATAGCATCATCCCGCTCATGTTTCCTATGTACATACCGTAGGCATAGTGCCTCTGATACTGGGCTGGGGGTAACATATAGCCATCAGGACTAGTAGCCATTGATCGCTTTATCCTGCATGAATTTGTCCAATCCCCATTTAAAGCCGTCCAAATTGGTGGCCATCACTAGGTCTTGTGGAAGTGAATTCCATAGTTTAACTCTGCGTTGTGTGAAGAAGTCCTTCTTTTTATCTGTCCTGAATCTCCCACCAATCAGCTTCATGGGATGACCCTGTTGTGGTTCAGTTATTATGGGGGAGGGATGTCTCCCGCACCCCATGTACTTGTCAGCACTTGGACCTGAGCTTCTGACAGCCTTCCAAAACCTGGTGCCCTCCAGATGTTTCCATCTACACAACTCCCAGAATTCCTGACAATTGGCCATAGCGGGCTGGGGCTGACGGGAGCTAAAGTCCAAAATATCTGCAGGTCACCAGGCTGGTGAATGGATTGCCTCGCCGAGGGCTGTCACTCTTGCTGGCTACAAATGTGTTTGAGGTTCTCCCTTCAACATTTAGTAAAATGGAATTAAATTCAAGCGATGGAAGGCTTGTCTCTTTAATCTGTTGAATTGGGGGGTGGGGGTGGGGTGGGCTGACACCAGAGTTATATAGAGCAAAGGAATTATATGATGAAATGCTCCCCCGTGTCAAAAATTTCCCTGCATCCGGAAAGCTAGTGCATCAGGAAGAAAGCTACAGATTTGCTCCCTGGTATACTTTCTTTTCAAATGCAGGGAGATTCTGCTATGAACGGAATGACTCAAAGATAGTACCTCCAGGAGGTCTGCGCCTCAGGCTGTTTATGAACTTTTCTTTTCTTTTTATGAGAGTGCTGTGCGGGGGACATGCACTAGCTGCCAAATTGCCCTTCAGCCGACCTCAGCCTTGAACTGAACTTGTAAGGTGAGCGGGGGGGGGGGGGAGACACAGCAACAGCACACTGCAGAAACAATCTTACCTTGTATGTTTCCTCTTGGTCTACCTAAAATGGCTCAGCAAAAAATAAAAATAAGAAGCACACTTGAGACCCAAAACAGCAGCCATCATCTCTTTACAATTGTGTTAAGCGACTGAAGCAACACTGAAGTCGCGGATCGTTCGAGGCAACTTCTCTGGGCTGTCCTCCATCTTGTTTCCCGCCACACAAAATACCCCAAAGACAGCTCTCCTTTTGGCACGGCTGAGTGAAGGCAGCCATCCAGAAAGAAACACAGAGCCTTGTCAACTTCAATCCTCCCTCAACTCCTCTTTTCAAATCGTATCCACCAGCCTTCGGTGGAGAAGCGAGCTTCGAGAATGTGTCGAGGTGAGGTCTCGTCAGGCATGCTTTATTTAAAGCGTCCTCTAAATTATGCATTTCAGGTCTGCTCAGGAGCTCGGTGGCAGGTGCGAGCCGCCGGGAGTGTCGAACTGGAGTCCCTGGAGAAAGGGATTCAGGAAGCCACGTTGGCTGAGCAGGGAAAGGAACCTGAGCCGATATGCCAAGATACTCTGAGATAACGGACTTTTCTACATGAGGCTCTTAATCCGCTGTATCTACTTTTGGTTTCGTCGCAGAATTGAGATCCAAGCACTGCACAAAGATTATTTCCTTTCCTGCTTTTCCACTGCATCACCTCTAGGTGGCACTGTGGTACAGCGGAATCGCACAAATGCACAAGTGGAAAAAGCATTTCCTTTCGCTTTCATAAATAATACTGCATTTCCCCTGCTATAAAAAAAAAAAACTCTCCAAAAGTGCTCTTTAAAAATAGACGTGAAACTGAAGGGTCTTGACAGCATCTAAAGAACCTGTAAACAACCATGAGTAGGGAGTGATAAGCACACAATAAATGCCTAATGTAGAAAATCTCCAAAACTGAGAGAGCTGAACCCGCTTGCAAGCACTCTGTTCCGTGTTCGCCCTACTGCTCTGGCCACCATCTCATTTTTTAGGAGGGCCACTTAGAGCAGAGGTGGGGAATGATTTTGTGCCCCAGGCAAGGACAGCAAGGCTCATAGCGAGATATTATGGCAAACTGACACAGAAGGAAGGAACCTCTGGACTTAAAATAACAATAATTTTGAGATAGAAGAGGGATTTCATTCCTAATTTTTAAAAGAACAATACCCATGTGACCTGCTTGTGAGCTAGAAGAACCAATGACACACAATCCTTCAGAGGCTATGGGAAAACAATGTCGTCCCTGCTCCAGTTTAAGGAAAATATAGACCAGCCATTGAAACTATGCAGCTATTTGGCATTAATTAAGACCGACCTCGGGGCCAGCATTCTGTGGGCGTTCTGGGGGGCGGGGCGGGGAGAAGTCAGGCGCCACCAGCATACGAAGTATCCTGGCGGTGTCTCAGCCTCCCCTCCTGACGCACCTGGGCAAAAGACTTAGATGGCCAAAATCAGCCGTCCATGTCTTTTGCAGGGCGGGAGGAGCACAGAGGCGACCTTCACCTCTGTGCTCCTTCCTCCTTCTATACGATGCCTGTAATTCTCTGAGTTTGGAGCGTTACGGGCAGCCACCTTGGATTGTGCTGTTAATTGTCATTTCTATAGCACCATCAATGTATATGCTGTTGTAGTACGAGAGACAAGTCCCTTTCCCAAATATAGTCTAGATTTCATAATAAAATACGTGTTTTAGAGATATTTTAAAATTGGTTTTTAAAATGTCATAATGTTTTATTATTTATATTTTAAACTGTATGTTATTGTTTCTTTTTAATTATTGTTGTACACTGCCCAGAGAGCTTCGGCTATTGGGCCGGGAAAGAAAATGAATGAATGCATGAACGAATGAATGAATAAATAAATAAATCAGAGGGGATGAGAATGGGCCAAACGGAGCATTCCTTTTCCCAGATCCAGCCCACTGTGTGGAGGGGGAGTGAGGGTGCTGGCCCTCACGGCTCACCCAGCATTTCTCCTCCGACTCCAACATCCCTTCCCTTCCGTGTGGGGGTGTCACAGTCAATTGCACGTAAAATCCAACATACACAGGGCCAAAATGATACATCTGTTCCAGAGTAATTCTGCTTCAGGTTCAATTAACTAAATGGAGGAAGGAAGATTTATAAGGATGGGTGAGAATTTCATTGCAGTTCATTTTTTATAAGAATTTACCAACATGCACAAATTGCTCCATATTCAAGATGAAAAGAACTTGAGATTTTATTTTATTTTTTAATGAACGGGAGAAACTGAAATGGACAGATTTGTTCATCTAGGCCCAGGGGCTTGAGGGCTTCTCTCTTACAAGTCTGGCTTCAAATTCATGTGTATTCAGCCATGTTAGTGCTGAAAGTTGCTGCCTCTTCCTTCCGACAGGGTTCTCATCTTTAATAGCGATACGGCAAGCAGGTACAATATGGTCCTCTCTATGATGTGAACAGCACCTATTGAATTTGGCCAATGCAGATGGTTGAGAATTTCTTTTCAGTTCATTTTTTATAAGAATTTATAGTACAATTTGCATTTTTTTAAATTTTATTTATTTATTCATTTAACACATTTTTATACCGCCCAATAGCCGAAGCTCGCTGGGCAGTTTACAACAGTTATGGCAAGAACTTGAGAATTTTAAAATAATTGAATTAGGGAGAAAGTGAAACAGACAAGATTTGTCCATTCCTAGGAGGATATGAACGGTTGGTTTCCTCTTTACTTGACTTGTGTGGTTTAATTAATGCCAAATAGCTGCATAGTTTCAATGGCTGGTCTATATTTTCTTAAACTGGAGCAGGGACGACATTGTTTTCCCATAGCCTCTGAAGGATTGTGTGTCATTGGTTCTTCTAGCTCACAAGAAGGTCACATGGGTATTGTTCTTTTAAAAATTATGAATGAAATCCCTCTTCTCTCTCAAAATTATTGTTATTTTAAGTTCAGAGGTTTCTTCCTTCTGTGTCAGTTTGCCATAATATCTCGGTTTAACATTCCTATGCACTGAATTGCTCCATGAAAATTGCCGTTCTTCAGTGATCCATTTCGACAGATCTCCGTTCACCATCTGTGACTACCTAGACAAGGGATTGTCTTGTAACAATGCATACCGATGCGGAACGCCGCTGCAACCAAATTTGCAACCGGACAGCAAAACCCATGGATCCAGCACTGCCACTTCCTTACCAGACCCACAGGGTTGTTCCACCACTCATCTCCTCCACATTCCTCCTTTTTCATGCCATTTCCAGATTGGGAGGTTGCAGAATGGGCCTTTGGATTTCTGTGAGATGTTTTGCATGCCTTCCGGAGACTTTGAGAGAAATGACTACACTTGCGATAGTTAAGAAAAAGGCAGATTCCAGTCTTGGATTATAACTTGGCCACAACTTGATTTAATGTTTAAAGGCATTAAGGGAGCAATCCTGTGGCCCCTAGACAGCATCTGAGGGGCCAAATGGTTTTTTGGATTCCCATCTCCGAGGTCAGAGACTGAGCTTCAACCCCGGAGGTGGGGATCAGAGCTCCGGCACCCCTCCCCCACCCCTTTGCAGATGGCATGGAAGGAACCACGCTGGCTGCTCTCCCAGGTTGGGAAAGCAACCTCAGAGAGGGGTAAAGGGGGCTGTGCTGGTGGGCAGGGAGGGTGTTGGGGCCCCAGTCCTGCAATCACGCTTTCTAGCACTCTGACATGGGAGACTCCAATCAGCGACATATTTTTATTACAGCAAATCCCACAGCATAAGCTTAACGGTTACAGTCTTCCGAAATCATATAGCTGATGGCATTTTGCGATAGGCTCTTGAAATGGTTCCACATCAAGTTAAGGGACTGGAATGTTTCTCAAGGACCAAATTCCCCGACATTCCACCCCAAGGGAAGGACCGGAGCCAATCCCTAATGCTCCTCAGACAAGGGAAGGATTGGGGCCAATTCCAGATGCTCCTGTGACTAAAGGAAGGGATCCTAGAAACAGGCCTGACTTACCCACATGTCCTCATAGAGAGAACCAACCTTGCCACTGAGTTGGAACCTCTGGGTACTGTGCATCCAGGCACTCTGTGTGCAGGATTGCAGCCTGAAAGAGCATCCAGACGGATCTATCGTCATCCTTACCATTTCCTTTCTATTAAAATGTAGGACTTCACATGGAGTGTGAGTAACTCTAACAATAACCATCACCAGGCAGAAATGTCTTTAAACCTTGTCACATGTCGACTCCAAAGAGAGACGTTGCCAGACCATTTGAAAGGCTCATTCCAAATGAGGGAAACGAATACAGAGATTGCAGGGCAAGGAATCTTCCTAGATTGGCCCCAAGTTTTGTAAAATGGCTAATAGAATCAGGTTTGGCTGTCATGACAATGCAGCATTTTGAGAATGGATTTAGACATGTCTCTCCCCCAACTGTCACCGGGCAGCAGCCGATCCACCAGGCTCCCTGAATGGTCTCCATCTCAGCTGGCCATTATCACTTTCAGAACTGGGACCTGCCTTTGCTTTTCTTCCTCCTCCCTCCCCACCCCTCTTTCCCTTTGTGATCTCTTTTCCAGGGCAAGCCTGAGGCCTGGGAGTGGGACTGCCCAGTTGCTTTTTATTGACATAGAAGCCACTCTGGAAGTCCTTTTGGGTTGAAGAGTGGGATGAACTGGCTTAAATAAATAACCTTTGGCCAATTCTATTTACGCATGTACTGAGAAACATCGTCCTTTGTATGAAGCGGCTGCGCCATAACTTTCAAATAGGAGGCTGCAGAACATATTGTGATGTTTAGAAAGTGTAAACAGCCTTCAGTATATGGATTCTGAAGAACTGTTGCCCTTAAAGTCTCTCATAGCCTTGCTACACTGAAAGGAGAACAGCAAAAAGGAAGGAGAGAGAATGATTTGGATGTTGATTTATTCAAGGTATTCATATACTGCTTTTCAGACTGAACTCACAAAGCGGTTTACATGAAATTATTAAAATAATAAAATCAATAAAATTATGCAATCAAACAAAAAAGGCAAGCAAGTTGGAGAAGTTGTTTCTGGTTCTCTTCTCCTCGTGGCACGATGGGAGTCTGCATACCACTGTGCCACCCTCCAGTGGAACTTGGAAACTGGGGCAGGGCTACGGTGCCCATGAAATCCACACGCAGAATCCCCACACTTGCTGACATTCACAGAGGACTTGACCCATTCACAGCCATTCTATTCCAGGCAGAATTCTGTGGGGCACCTTTGATGCATTACTCAAAGAACAGGGGAATCATAGAGTTGCTAGAGGCGGAAGGGACCATTGAGGCCATCACTGCCAACCCCTTGCTCCGTGCAGGAATCCAGTCTCAAGCATCCCTGACAGATGGCTGTCCAGACTCTGCTTGAAGACCTCCAGCGACAGAGAGCCCACCACCTCCAGAGGCAGTGGGTTGCCTTCTCTGACTGATGTGACGGTTGGAACATTATTCCTGAGGTTCAGTCGAAAACTGCCTTCCTGGAACTTAGGCCCCTATCTCGTGTCTTCGATGACATCGGGCATGTTGTGGCCTCTTCTCTGTGACAACCCTTTAGATACTTGGAAAGCGCTATCATACCCCCTCCGTCTTCTCTTCTGGAGGCTGAACATAACCCGTTCCATCCATCTTTCCTCATAGGACTAAGCTTCTAGTCTCCTTATTATCTTTGTTGCCCTTCTCCGAGCTCATTCCAATTTAGATCCATGCTTGAAGAAGGTACTCCCCTGAGCAGCTGTCTTTCCGGTGAGCGACCGCAACCATCTGAGGCCTTACACGGCTGGCAGGGCCTCTGAGGATGCTCCAGCATCAGCTTGCCTCTCACTTCAGGAAGTGCCCTAGATCTCCCTCCAGTCCTAGATTAGATGCCCAGGCAGTCTGAGCCATCCCAGTAGTTCCTCTCCCCTCCTGGATTCTGGAGCTATAACCCCTTCTCCTCTGTGCCCCATTGATCTATCTCCTTGGGACATCATCTCTGTGTCTGGTTGAGCCTGCATGTGGGCAGGGAGCAGCCTTACTGGTGGGTGATCCCCATGCACCCACTGGGAACAAAACACACCTGAGTAGTGAAAAAGGCTACCTCACGAGCCCTGCCAGCTTATCAAATGTGACAGATGGTTAACTCCACCCCTGTCGGATGTCCGACTCCATCCCCGGAAGTTCTCCCTCCGCAGGTCCTTCCCCGGATGGAAGGATCACTCATCATGCAACCGTGGACCCATACGATGAGGGTTTAGGCTAGGGACGCCGGAGGAAACTGAAATGGACTCAAATTAGTTCGAATTTCAAGAATCTGACCCACAGATTCTGCACCAGACTGTCTCTTCCAGACTGGTGGGGATTCCGTTGAGGACTGGGGTTTTTTACCTTCTGTAATTTGACACAAATGGTGTCGTACGAAAATACGGAAAATAAAAGAATTGACACCCACCAAAAATGCACATTTCCCCTATAGGCTAAATCATACAAGTACACATTAGTGTATGTTGGGGGTGGGTGGGCATTTTGGGGGAATTTGTGAATTTGTGTACGAATGCATTTGTGCAAAATCCGATTCCTTCAGTGCGCGGACGATGGAACAAAAGCTGCCTGAACATCTGCAAAATGTAGACGGAATGGATTTTGCAATGTCTGTACATCCCTAAATTAGACCCCCACCATACATGTGTGGGACCGGAAGTGACTGCACAGGGGTCATTTCCAACACCATGCTCAGAAATCCCATCTCTGGAGGTCCTGCCCTGGATGGAGGGATCACCTGATGGGGTCATGTGACCCGTCCACAAACTCATCATGCCACCATGAACCACTGGAGAGTGTTTTCAGACCACTGCTATTGATGGGGGAGGAAGTGACCCCGCATTAAAACTAGTTTTCTGCAGAAAAAGAAGGAAAAAAGGCAGTGCTGCTCAATATGAAGAAGATAAAACTCTCTATCAAGAAAAAGGAGCCTGCTCTTTTCTTTTTCCCGAGACTTGTTTCCGTGGTGATTCGTGCCTATCTTCCACATCTCAAAGGGAGGTCTGTGATACAAAGCCCACATTTAAAAAATTGGAAAACCACCTTTATGTAATTTATTTCAGGTCTCGCAAGACTACTCCGAGCCAATCCAAGAAGGGTTGGAAATGACCCTGGTGGGGTACAGCAGTTGTCTAAAACCCCTTCCTGTTTGTACAGCAGCTGTCTAAAACCTCTTCCTGTTTGGCCACAATGGCATGCTGAGTTCATAGAGGTGGATCACATGACCCCCTCACGTCTCCCCTCCAGCCGCGGCAGGAGCTCCGGATCTGGGACTTCCAGGGATGGTGATGCAAATGAATCCTGTGTGGTCACTTCTAGTCCCCCACATGTATGGCAGGGGCATAAACCGTCTTCATATCGGTCCATCTCAGCTTGACGAGTCCCTAGAGGGCTCAAATGACCCCCATCCGGTTGATGCCTTCATCCGGAAAGGGCGTCTGGAGGTGGGACTTCCAGGGGATGGGGTGGGACTTCTGCCAGTAGCAGGGCTAAACCACCTGTCACATTTGAATAAGGGGTGGGGCTCAGTTAACTGTGAGGTAGCTTTTTTCAATACTCACGACCTTGGTTCTCCATCTCCCACAGCAGGCTCCCCAAAGTCCAAGTCTAAGCACCTTTCATTGTGCCTCATGGGGCTCCAGTCCAGGAGGGATGATGGAGATGTTCCTAGGATGGGATAAAAAGAGGGTCTTTTGCTTTTCAATTCTCGCCCCGAAGCGTTAGGAATGGGCAGGTCCTGACACGGCAGGAGGCCAATGGGAAGCGGTCTGCACACCATGTTCAGTGTCTGTTCTGGGCCACTAATCAACGCAAGGTCCACTTTGGACAAAGCGGGAGGCAATGCTGGACCCTTGAGAGTGCACCGTATAAGATGCTGACTGGAAGGTTCTCTCCTGAGCAGCTGTCTTTCCGGTGAGCGACCGCAGCCATCTGAGGCCTTCACATGGCTGGCAGGGCTTCTGAGGATGCTCCAGCATCAGCTTGCCTCTCACTTCAGGAAGTGCCCTAGATCTCCCTCCAGTCCTAGATTAGATGCCCAGGCAGTCTGAGCCATCCTAGTAGTTCCTCTCCCCTCCTGGATTCTGGAGCTATAACCCCTTCTCCTCTGTGCCCCATTGATCTATCTCCTCGGGACATCATCTCTGTGTCCGGTTGAGCCTACATGTGGGCAGGGAGCAGCCTTACTGGTGGGTGATCCCCACGCACCCACTGGGAACAAAACACTACCTGAGTAGTGAAAAAGGCTACCTCACGAGCCCTGCTGCTTATTCAAATGTGACATATGGTTAACTCCACCCCTGTCGGATGTCCGACTCCATCCCCGGAAGTCCTCCCTCCGCAGGTCCTTCCCGGATGGAAGGATCACTCGTCATGCAACCGTGGACCCATACGATGAGGGTTTAGGCTAGGGACGCCGGAGGAAACCGAAATGGACTCTAATTAGTTCGAATTTCAAGAATCTGACCCACGGATTCTGCACCAGACTGTCTCTTCCAGACTGGTGGGGATTCCGTTGAGGACTGGGGGTTTTTACCTTCCGTAATTTGACACAAATGGTGTCGTACGAAAATACGGAAAATAAAAGAATTGACACCCACCAAAAATGCACATTTCCCCTATAGGCTAAATCATACAAGTACACGTTAGTGTATGTTGGGGGTGGGTGGGCATTTTGGGGGAATTTGTGAATTTGTGTACGAATGCATTTGCGCAAAATCCAATTCCTTCAGTGCGCGGACGATGGAACAAAAGCTACCTGAACATCTGCAAAATGTAGACGGAATGGATTTTGCAATGTCTGTACATCCCTAAATTAGACCCCCACCATACATGTGTGGGACCGGAAGTGACTGCACAGGGGTCATTTCCAACACCATGCTCAGAAATCCCATCTCTGGAGGTCCTGCCCTGGATGGAGGGATCACCTGATGGGGTCATGTGACCCGTCCACAAACTCATCATGCCACCATGAACCACTGGAGAGTGTTTTCAGACCACTGCTATTGATGGGGGAGGAAGTGACCCCGCATTAAAACTAGTTTTCTGCAGAAAAAGAAGGAAAAAAGGCAGTGCTGCTCAATATGAAGAAGATAAAACTCTCTATCAAGAAAAAGGAGCCTGCTCTTTTCTTTTTCCCGAGACTTGTTTCCGTGGTGATTCGTGCCTATCTTCCACATCTCAAAGGGAGGTCTGTGATACAAAGCCCACATTTAAAAAATTGGAAAACCACCTTCATGTAATTTATTTCAGGTCTCGCAAGACCACTCCGGGCCAATCCAAGAAGGGTTGGAAATGACCCTGGTGGGGTGCTTTCATTCCCCGTGTACAGCAGCTGTCTAAAACCTCTTCCTGTTTGGCCACAATGGCATGCTGAGTTCATAGAGGTGGATCACATGACCCCCTCACGTCTCCCCTCCAGCCGGGGCAGGAGCTCCGGATCTGGGACTTCCAGGGATGGTGATGCAAATGAATCCTGTGTGGTCACTTCTAGTCCCCCACATGTATGGCAGGGGCATAAACCGTCTTCATATCAGTCCATCTCAGCTTGACGAGTCCCTAGAGGGCTCAAATGACCCCCATCCGGTTGATGCCTTCATCCGGAAAGGGCGTCTGGAGGTGGGACTTCCAGGGGATGGGGTGGGACTTCTGCCAGTAGCAGGGCTAAACCACCTGTCACATTTGAATAAGGGGTGGGGCTCAGTTAACTGTGAGGTAGCTTCTTTCAATACTCACTTGACCTTGGCTCTCCATCTCCCACAGCAGGCTCCCCAAAGTCCAAGTCTAAGCACCTTTCATTGTGCCTCATGGGGCTCCAGTCCAGGAGGGATGATGGAGATGTTCCTAGGATGGGATAAAAAGAGGGTCTTTTGCTTTTCAATTCTCGCCCCGAAGCGTTAGGAATGGGCAGGTCCTGACATGGCAGGAGGCCAATGGGAAGCGGTCTGCACACCATGTTCAGTGTCTGTTCTGGGCCACTAATCAACGCAAGGTCCACTTTGGACAAAGCGGGAGGCAATGCTGGACCCTTGAGAGTGCACCGTATAAGATGCTGACTGGAAGGTTCTCCCCTGAGCAGCTGTCTTTCCGGTGAGCGACCGCAGCCATCTGAGGCCTTCACACGGCTGGCAGGGCTTCTGAGGATGCTCCAGCATCAGCTTGCCTCTCACTTCAGGAAGTGCCCTAGATCTCCCTCCAGTCCTAGATTAGATGCCCAGGCAGTCTGAGCCATCCCAGTAGTTCCTCTCCCCTCCTGGATTCTGGAGCTATAACCCCTTCTCCTCTGTGCCCCATTGATCTATTTCCCGGGACATCATCTCTGTGTCCGGTTGAGCCTACATGTGGGCAGGGAGCAGCCTTACTGGTGGGTGATCCCCACGCACCCACTGGGAACAAAACATACCTGAATAGTGAAAAAGGCTACCTCACGAGCCCTGCCGCTTATTCAAATGTGACATATGGTTAACTCCACCCCTGTCGGATGTCCGACTCCATCCCCGGAAGTCCTCCCTCCGCAGGTCCTTCCCCGGATGGAAGGATCACTCGTCATGCAACCGTGGACCCATACGATGAGGGTTTAGGCTAGGGATGCCGGAGGAAACCGAAATGGACTCAAATTAGTTCGAATTTCAAGAATCTGACCCACGGATTCTGCACCAGACTGTCTCTTCCAGACTGGTGGGGATTCCGTTGAGGACTGGGGGTTTTTACCTTCCGTAATTTGACACAAATGGTGTCGTACGAAAATACGGAAAATAAAAGAATTGACACCCACCAAAAATGCACATTTCCCCTATAGGCTAAATCATACAAGTACACGTTAGTGTATGTTGGGGGTGGGTGGGCATTTTGGGGGAATTTGTGAATTTGTGTACGAATGCATTTGTGCAAAATCCAATTCCTTCAGTGCGCGGACGATGGAACAAAAGCTACCTGAACATCTGCAAAATGTAGACGGAATGGATTTTGCAATGTCTGTACATCCCTAAATTAGACCCCCACCATACATGTGTGGGACCGGAAGTGACTGCACAGGGGTCATTTCCAACACCATGCTCAGAAATCCCATCTCTGGAGGTCCTGCCCTGGATGGAGGGATCACCTGATGGGGTCATGTGACCCGTCCACAAACTCATCATGCCACCATGAACCACTGGAGAGTGTTTTCAGACCACTGCTATTGATGGGGGAGGAAGTGACCCCGCATTAAAACTAGTTTTCTGCAGAAAAAGAAGGAAAAAAGGCAGTGCTGCTCAATATGAAGAAGATAAAACTCTCTATCAAGAAAAAGGAGCCTGCTCTTTTCTTTTTCCCGAGACTTGTTTCCGTGGTGATTCGTGCCTATCTTCCACATCTCAAAGGGAGGTCTGTGATACAAAGCCCACATTTAAAAAATTGGAAAACCACCTTCATGTAATTTATTTCAGGTCTCGCAAGACCACTCCGGGCCAATCCAAGAAGGGTTGGAAATGACCCTGGTGGGGTGCTTTCATTCCCCGTGTACAGCAGCTGTCTAAAACCTCTTCCTGTTTGGCCACAATGGCATGCTGAGTTCATAGAGGTGGATCACATGACCCCCTCACGTCTCCCCTCCAGCCGCGGCAGGAGCTCCGGATCTGGGACTTCCAGGGATGGTGATGCAAATGAATCCTGTGTGGTCACTTCCAGTCCCCCACATGTAAGGCAGGGGCATAAACCGTCTTCATATCGGTCCATCTCAGCTTGATGAGTCCCTAGAGGGCTCAAATGACCCCCATCCGGTTGATGCCTTCATCCGGAAAGGGCGTCTGGAGGTGGGACTTTCAGGGGATGGGGTGGGACTTCTGCCAGTAATGGGGCTAAACCACCTATCACATTTGAATAAGGGGCGGGGCTCAGTTAACTGTGAGGTAGCTTTTTTCAATACTCACTTGACCTTGGTTCTCCATCTCCCACAGCAGGCTACCCAAAGTCCAAGTCTAAGCACCTTTCATTGTGCTTCATGGGGCTCCAGTCCAGGAGGGATGATGGAGATGTTCCTAGGACTGGATAAAAAGGGGGTCTTTTGCTTTTCAATTCTCGCCCTGAAGTGTTAGGAATGGGCAGGTCCTGACATGGCAGGAGGCCAATGGGAAGCGGTCTGCACACCATGTTCAGTGTCTGTTCTGTAAGCAGGATCCACGTTGGTCACACTTGGAGGCAAGGCTGGGGGCAAGGCAGGCCCTTAGGGAGCACACTGCAGGAAGTGTGGAAGGCTGGGTGAATTTTCAGGGAGCTTAGCAGGCGGAGGTGTTAAGCCACAGGACTGATGATTTGGGTTATGGGAAATTTATCCTCCAGCTTTTGACGGGGGCGTTCAGTTTTGAGATATTTTGTGGAGAGCCAAACTTTATCACCTATTTGCAGGGCTTCGTCCAGGAGACCTTGTAGTCGGAATATACATCGAAGGTAGAGTTGGGCTTTCCCCTCTGCCGTAGAAGAGCATGCTCGGGGTACAAAATGAGCCCTTTGGGCAACAGCATCAACTACTACTAGGATGGCTGAGTATTGTTGAGACAGAGGTAGCCATGTAATAAAGTTCAGGGTGACGGTTTTCCAGGGTCCATCTGGAGTCGGTAAGGGATGTAACAGGCTCTCTGGTTTCCCAGACTGATCCTTCACATGGGTACACTTTTCACAGGAGGTAACAACGTTGTGTCTTCCCTCATGCATGGGCACCAGAAATCCCTCATGTGTTGGCAGAGAGACCACCGGATTTTCTGCCAGTTGTATTCTTTAGCTGTTTGAAAGTGCTCAAGATTGCAATGATCGGTCTGAACTGCCACGAGGTACTGGCTCCCTCTCAATAAGTTTGCCAGGGTTCGCAGGCTACCTTGATAGCCGGTAGCCCCTTCTCCCAAATGGTACCGTTGCATTCCCATGAGGTCAGGAAGGAAGATAGCTTCTTGTACTAGCAATCAGCCATTTTACAATTCCAAAAGGAAACCACAGTCAATCCGTTATATTCCACATGGCAAAATAAATTCAAATTCAAATAACAGTTAAAATGAAACTATTACATCAAAAAAAAGGTCTGATTTCACCTAGAAAGTAGAGTCCCATGGGCTAAGTGCCCAGCTTGTAAACAAAATAGATTATTTAGATCAATTATTTGATCCTGTTACTTTTGGATGCACTTTTAAGGCAATTCTAATACGTTTTGCAGTTCTGAACGTGGTCTGCCTGTCCTAGTCAGAGCGCAAGTACATGAGCACATGGACAGGGAGGTTTGCTATACTGGAAAACGGGAGATAAGGCTAATGGTGGGAGGTTGTGAAGCCTAGGAAGCGTCGTGCGTCCATCACATCCTTTGGTGGAGACCAGTCCAGCACAGTCTGTATTTTTTGAATTCTGTCCAACGTAAAGTCTTCTAGGCTCAGAAGCTCCATGGAAACCTGAGATTGAGCCACAACACTGGGAAACATCCCTGGACATCCACCAACTTTCTGTGGGGACTAACTGGACATCTTCCCCAGGACGGTGCGGGGGTCAGGTGCAACTGTTATGGTTTTGGTAGCCTTCAGTTGAGTTTAAAGTCTCAGATTTTCAGCCGAAAGCTTGGCCACTTAAGCTCACAACGCCTGGTTTCCAGTCAATAAAGAACAAACTGTCTTGGCCCGGTGTGAGGAACAGGGGAAGCCATCTGCCCACAGCGTTTATGGCCTGTTCTGCATCACACTAAGCAAGGCAGGGCCCACATCACACATGGCTGGAGATGAGGCTGGAGCTTGGACAGCGCACGGCATGAAGTGCTGACTGGAAGGTTCTGCCATAAGGAGCTGTTGTTCCTGGGAAGGACTGCATTCAAGCAAGGCCTTCTGAAGGTGGGCCGAGCCTGGTCTTCCGGAGGCTCCATCCCTGCTTGATACTGACTGCAGCTCTGAAAGGGCCGGTGTCAGTTTCCGTGGTCTCATGCTCCCGCGTTGGTGAGGAACAGGGGGAAGCTGCAGGGGCGTCATCCTCAGAACCAGATGATGGGGGAGCAACATCCTCTGGCCAAGCAAGTATAGAATGCAGTGGTGAGGACTCCCTCTAAAGGGGGGTTACCTGTCTGAATCGGAGTCCCCCTCAGGGCACTGTGGAGCCTCAGGACCAGGAGACATAACGGGGCAGGGGGAGCTCAACATCTAAGCAAGCATGCTTTGCAGCCAAAGAAAAGCTCCCAGGTTGTTGTGTCGCTGGCTGGCTGAGCTTGGACCTCTTGCACACTCAGGGCTTTCATGAGGCTGAGCTGACAGAGGTAGAAACCAGCACTCTGCCTGTCATCGAGAGGGTCCACTGTCAGCGCAGGAAAAGAGGCCTGCAGAGCTCCCTGTGGAAATGGGTTGGGAAGCGTGCAAAGAAGGACCACTGCCCCCCCCCCAACACCTGCCAGGGAAGGTCTGGTCAGTAGGAGCTTCGAGCTCTCAGCCAGACTGAAGAATGAAGGAATCGCTTCACATCTGCTGTGGAGCTTCAACCACATCTGCCCCCATTGGACCAAACCCAGTGGAGGGAGGCCCTGAGCCATGGCCAGAGCTGCTGCTCCCCGGGCGTGTGCCTTCCTTTCCTTCAAGGCCAGGGTGCAGTAGTGCTGGGGAGCTGATGGGGGGGGGGCAAAGCAGTGTGGCGGCCTGCCCTGTGTGCCCCCTCCAGCAGGGCCATGGATGATTCAGCGCAGCAGTGGAAGTGGGGGGAGGGGCGTTGATGCTGAAAACCGGCAGTTAATCCTGCACCCCCTGCAGAGCAGGACCAGTGGCCAAGGCAGCAGTCTTCTTGGTTGGTGAGCAAAGCAACACTGATCACAGCCTCTTCTGTGGGTGGGTGATCCTCTGAGAAGAGGGCTGTAAAAGAGTAACTCCAAGATCTCCCTACTGGCACGTTTGATGGTGGAGTTTTAACACGGGCAGCTTGAAACCTTTGAGAAATCCTCCTTGAAGATAAAGAAATTCCAGTGTACTTCAAGATCGCTGTGGCCTTCTATGCTGAGGGGAGGTGTGTTGAAATTGTATGGGATCTCTTGACAGCCTGGTAGAGCACGGAGCTGGAGGCAGCAAGGGCAGGTGGGTGGGTGGGGTTCTCCTTGTCTGTTGTGCCTTTTGCTTCACCAGCTGCTGCGATCTGTTCCGGGGCTCTTGTCAACGGCCCCCCCTCCCGGATCAGACGGCAGGCCACCTCCCAGCCCTTCCAGGGTGCTTGTCCTCTTCAGGGAGGATGGGAGGTTCTTCGAGTGGTGAGCCCCGCGTTGTGTCAAAAGGATGCTTCTGAGAAAGGGTTCCCTAAAGTATGGAGAGAGGCAGCATTTAAACACTCTTCAGTTTTGCCTACAGAACGCATTCGATCACTTCTGCAGAGTCAAACCAGGTGGGTTTTTTGTTTACTTTTTAAATACAGAGTGAGCCCACAATAAAACAGCACCACCCTATCAGCTCTGGTCTTCGGCTGAAGTGCCCAAGTGTCCACCCTCCCTTCCCTTTGACCACCACAGGAGAGCTCACAATGGGATGTGTGCCACTGCAGCTCTCCCCCTGACAACGGAATGTACCATTACACAGCTCTCCCTCTGCTGATATGCAAATATCAGTGTGTTGGACTGGGACTCGGGAGATTCGGGTTCTAGTCCCCGCTCAGCAGTGAAACTCACTAGGGTGACTTTGGGCCAGTCACTGAACTCTCAGCCTAACCTACCTCACAGGGTTGTTGTGAGGATAAAACGGAGAGGAGGAGGAGGATTATGTAAGCCGCCTTGGGTTCCTTGCAGGAAAAAAGGCAGGGTATAAATATAATAAATAAATACATACATACATAAATAGACATCCCAAATAAGGTCATGGGCTTACCTATGAGTAAGTAATAGTAATGAGTGATACCCACTTTTACAGAGGCCTGTGGAAGTGAGCAGTATTTCTCTCCAGTCCAACATTTAACTCATTTTTTATCAAAGCTGTCCATCCATAGGAACATCGGGATCTGCCTTATACTGAGTCGGACCCTTGGTCCTTCTAGCCTAGTGCTGTCAACACTGACAGGTATCTGCTCTCCAGGGCTTGAGGCAGGATCATTTCCTTGCCCTACCTGGAGACGCCGGGGATTGAACCTGGGACCTCCTGTGTGCCAAGCAGGGGCTCTACCACTGAGCTACAGCCCTTCCTATTGCTGGATAATGGTAACTAACAACAGCAACCAAAACAGGCCCAGATCCCTTCCTCTGCAACACTGGGAACCCGCGTTTCTCAAAGACCTGGGTGAAGAGAAGAACAACAAATCCTCTTTGTTTGTTTGTACAAATTCCTATGCAGTCCAGAACCTCTCTTGCCCACCACCCTTCCCCGCTGGAGAATCCCCCAAGACATGTTCCGGGTGGAAAAAAGAAGAGCGAGGAAAACCAAGATAGCGGAGGGAAGAAGAGGAAAAGAAGAATGGTGCTTGGAATTGGAGGGGGGAGAGTGAATCCCCCAAGCCAAGGGGCTCCTTTCAGAGGGGGAGCAATTCAGAGGAATTATGGAGGGCGTGGGAGAGTTGCACAAACTTAAATTACCTCTACGAGGAGTGGTGGCTGAGGTCTATTCCTTGCATTTTTGAAACTGTAAAACCTTTTTAAAAGCAGCCCCAGCACTTCCTGGATTATGACATCACGGAGCCCTAACCCTCTTTTTGGTATAACCTGCTGCCTGCAGCTAGATAGGTGCAAATTAAGGGGGACGGGGAGAAAGAAGCTTGGGGTGGCTGATGAAATCCTTTGCTGTGCTGAAACGACTGAAGTTCTGCAGAAGCCAAAGGATCCAGTTTGGGAAAGTAAAGTCAGGTGCCAGGATTTCACAGGGGGCTCTTTTTGCCCTTCCCTCTCCCGCTTCACCCTTTCGTGGCAAGCAAGCTCCAGCGGTGGAAATGTATAAGCAGGAAGAGAGAAAAATCAGGGAGCAGACTAGGGAAGGAGAGGCGGCCGTCTCCTCTCTATTTTGAAAGGCCGGTGCCTTCATGCTGCACGCCTTCTTAGTCTGCTGAGGGAGTTTGTCCTGCGCTCGCCTAGTAACTGCAGGGCTCCTGAGCTCAGCGGGAAGACACAGGCCTCTATTAAGGCAGATGACGGCAACTGGGGCAGCTTGGAAGATCCAGGGCACAGCTCAGAAGATCCGAGGGCCATGCCTAGCCTAGATGGGCTCTCCTCTAACACTGCCTACGCCCATCAGCCTCAGCCAGCCTTCCAATGGCCAGGAAAGCTGGCAATAAACCAGCACCACCCTATCAGTTCTGGTCTTCAGCTGAAGTGCCCAAATTTCCATCCTCCCTCCCCAGCCCCAGAAAATTCCATTGTGACCACCACAGCACAGCTCACAATGGGATGTGCCATTGCAACTTTCCCCCTGGAGATGGAAAGTACCATTACACAGCTCTCCCTCTGCTGATATGCAAATGGACATCCCCAGTAAAATAATGGGCTTACCTCTGAGTTGAGGGCGTTCTATATCGAGGGGAGGTGTGTTGAAATTGTATGGGATCTCATGACAGGCGGGTAGAGCACGGAGCTGGAGGCAGCAGGGGCAGGCGGGTGGATGGGGTTCATAGAATCATAGAATCATAGAAAAGTAGAGTTGGGGCCTACAAGGCCATCGAGTCCAACCCCCTGCTCAATGCAGGAATCCAGGTCAAAGCATCCCTGACAGATGACTGTCCAGCCGCGCCTTGAATGCCTCCAGAGTGGGAGAGCTCACCACCTCCCTAGGTAGTAGGTTCCATTGTCTTATTGCTCTGACCGTCAGGAAATTTTTCCTGATATTTAGGTGGAATCTGGGTTCCTGTAATTTGAGCCCATTAATCCGTGTCCTGCAAACTGGGATGATCGAGAAGAGATTCTGGCCCTCCTCTGTGTGACAACCCTTCAAGTACTGGAAGAGTGCTATCATATCTCCCCTCAGTCTCCTCTTCTGAAGGCTAAACATGCCCAGTTCTTTCAGTCTCTCCTCATAGGGCCTTGTTTCCAGTCCCTTTATCATCCTTGTTGCGCTCCTCTGAACCCTCTCCAGTTTGTCTACGTCCTTCTGAAAGTGTGGTGCCCAGAACTGGACGCAATACTCAAGATGAGGCCTAACCAGTGCCAAGTAAAGGGGAATTATCACTTCACGTGATTTGGAAGCAATACTTCTATTAATGCAGCCCAAAATAGCATTTGCCTTCTTTGCAGCCACATCGCATTGCTGGCTCATATTCTCCAAGGTTCTCCTTGTCTGTTGTGCCTTTTGCTTCACCAGCTGCTGCGATCTGTTCCGGGGCTCTTGTCAACGGCCCTGGCTTCTGGGTCCTGGCACAATGAAGCGTCTTCGAGGAATCCTCCTTGAAGAGCTGCTGTCCCCCGTCTTTCTCAGAGGGAGATGCCTGGCATTGCTTCCCTTCCATGAAGAGTCGAGAGAGACTTCCCACGGCCTAGTTCTGGGGTTTAGCTGCTGTGCTCCTGCAGGCGTGGGCGGGGTCGAAGGGCCAGTCAAGTGTCTCCAGGAATAGAAGGTGGAAGTCTCCATCTCTCCCCCTCCTTTTCTTCCTCCTGGGTGGCCCCTCTTCATCCTTGGGAGGAGCTCCTTCCCTTCTTCCGAGGGAGGCAGGCAACATCGGATGAGAGCCCCCTCCCCCCCGGTTCAGAAGGCAGGCCACCTCCCAGCCCTTCCAGGGTGCTTGTCCTCTTCAGGGAGGATGGGAGGTTCTTCGAGTGGTCGCAAGCCAGAGAGGGAGCCCCGCGTTGTGTCAAAAGGATGCTTCTGAGAAAGGGTTCCCTAAAGTATGGAGAGAGGCAGCATTTAAACTCTCTTTGGTTTTGCCTACAGAACGCATTCGATCACTTCTGCAGAGTCAAACCAGGTGGGTTTTTTGTTTGCTTTTTAAATACAGAGTGAGCCCACAATAAAACAGCACCACCCTATCAGCTCTGGTCTTGGGCTGAAGTGCCCAACTGTCCACCCTCCCTCCCCAGCCCCAGAAAATTCCATTGTGACCACCACAGCAGGGCTCACAATGGGATGTGCCACTGCAGGCAGCTCTCCCCCTGACAACGAAAAGTACCATTACACATCTCTCCCTCTGCTGATATGCAAATAGACATCCCAAATAAGGTCATGGGCTTACCTCTGAGTAAGTAACAGTAATGAGTGATATCCACTTTTACAGAGGCCTGTGGAAGTCAGCAGTATTTCTCTCCAGCCAACATTTAACTCATTTTTTATCAAAGCTGTCCATCCAGGAAAACGGGATCTGCCTTATACTGAGTCGGACCCTTGGTCCCTCTAGCCTAGTGCTGTCAACACTGACAGGTATCCGCTCTCCAGGCCTTGAGGCAGGATCATTTCCTTCCCCAGCTGGAGATGCCGGGGGATCGAACCTGGGACCTCCTGCATGCCAAGCAGGAGCTCTGCCACTGAGCTACGGCCCTTCCCATTAGTGGATAATGGTAACTAACAACAGCAACCAAAACAGGCCCAGATCCCTTCCTCTGCAACTACGGGGACCGGCGTTTCTCAAAGAGCTGGGTGAAGAGAATGGGAACAATAAATGCTCTCGTTTGTTTGTACAAAGTGCTATACAGTCCAGAACCTCTCTTGCCCACCACCCTCCCCGCTGGAGAATCCCCCAAGACATGTTCCAGGTGGAAAAAAGAAGAGCGAGGAAAACCAAGATAGCGGAGGGAAGAAGAGGAAAAGAAGAATGGTGATTGGAATTGGTGGGGGGAGAGCAAATCCCCCAAGGCAAGGGGCTCCTTTCAGAGCGGGAGAACTTCAGAGGAATTATGGAGGGTGTGGGAGAGTTGCACAAACTTAAATTACCTCTACGAGGAGGGGTGGCTGAGGTCTATTCCTTGCATTTTTGAAACTGTAAAACCTTTTTAAAAGCAGCCCCAGCACTTCCTGCATTATGACATCACGGAGTCCCAACCCTCTTTTTGGTATAATCTTCTGCCTGCATTAAGAATTTTTGCAAGTTTATCAGGTGCTCTTTCCCCAACTCCCAGACTCTCTGCATTTAAATCGAGCCAGAGCAGGAACTTGTTGTTAGCATATGTAAGTCATAGCAGAGGTTTTAAAAACAGGTTTTACCTCTCTGCTGCTAAGTCATAGCAGACACAGGTTTAGCATTTCAATCATAGTTCAAATTAGCATTGTGTTAAATTTCTTTGTGTGAGAACAGGAACTTGTTAGCATATGTAAGTCATAGCAGAGGTTTTAAAAACAGGTTTTCATAGCAGACACAGGTTTCGCATTTCAATCATAGTGTTACTGGACATGGGGATTGGGGAGCTACTAGGGTTTATATTAAATTATATTTTACCACACAAGCTCTAAGTTTATTAAAAAATTCCTCTGTAAAAAAGGTATGCATCTCACAAGAATTACCACATTATTATGTCTAATCTGTAACAAAATCCTTTTTGTTACAAAGGAATGTAACTAGGACTGTAACACTTTTGTTTCAAAGGAATGTACCAATTGAGATGCTAAAAGCTGTCTGCTGAGATGCTAAAACCTGTCTCGGGCCTCGAGCAAAAGATCTTGCTGCTCGCAGCTCAATTGGGTTTGCATGGCAGGTCCGGGGAGGGGGGAGGGGTGGCCGACGCCGCTGGTGTGCCCACCAAGCTGGGCCAAAAGCTGGTGCATGCCGCGCCGCTCACCAGATTTTCGGGTTCCCAGCGGGCCGCTGTTTACATAGAAATTGCCTTAAGATATGTCAAAAGCAGCCGCAATTTGCACAAATTACACGAACTGCGGCCGCTTTAGTTGTATCTTAAGGCATTTTCTACATAAACAGCGGCCCGCCGGGAACCCGGAAGCAGCTTCCCCAGGAGAATGTGAGTCGAGCCGGGAAGAGGTAAGCAGGACGGAGTTCAGGGGGCCGAGTCCGGCTAGTCCACCCGATTTCCACCCCCTGAACAAAATCCTCACACATCCCTACTATAGGAAAATTTGCAGTCGCAGCTCCAACTGCACAAATATGCTCTGAGGTTGGAGCTGGGACTCCGAATTTGGAGCGCCCTCCCTCTGCCCTCGTAGCCTCCATGGGCATATCTCCCCTCAGTCTTCTCTTCTGAAGGCTAAACATGCCCAGCTCTTTCAGTCTCTCCTCATAGGGCCTTGTTTCCAGTCCCTTTATCATCCTTGTTGCCCTCCTCTGAACCTTCTCCAGTTTGTCTACGTCCTTCTTAAAGTGTGGTCCCCAGAACTGGACGCAGTACTCAAGATGAGGCCTGACCAGTGCTGAGTAGAGGGGAACTAGTACTTTCTAGCATTTCTAGCACCTTTTCCAACTGCCATGATAAGAGGATTTGCTGCCAGCTATGCCCACGACTGCCTTGTCGTCGCTCACATGTCAGGCAGTGCATGCTAATGCACAACCAGAAGTTTGCACACTGAAGAAAATGTCTGGAGTGAATCAACACCGTGTGGTCAGACATGTGCACCAAAGTGGCACAATGAAGCTTCTTATGTCAGGAGTAGGCCACCTGGTGCCATACAGATGTTACAGACTACAAGCTCCCATAACCCTGACCATTAACCGTACTGGTTGAGGCTGATGGGAGCTGTAGTCCAAAAAAATCTGGAGTTCAATGTTTTTCCTATCCCCCTGCACTGTTGTTGTTGTTGTTTTTCATTCCCTTTACTAGTCATCCACAACCTTATGCCCTCAGGATGTTTTGTTCATTTATTATCCATGTCTGGGGCTGATGGGAATTGTAGTCCAAAACATCTGGAGGGCACCATCGTGGGGAAGACTGCTCTTTACTTATGCAACCTTAACAACAGATGTGTAGCTTCTTTCTACAGGGTCAAGAGTTGCAGCTACTGCTGATAAAAGTGCATGGTTAGAAGAAAATGGATAGAGAGGTGGGTGGGTTTTTTTTACTTCCTGTCTTACAGGGGGGGTTACTTTCTGTCTTCCTGGGGGGTTTTTTTTTACTTCCTGTCTTACTATAACTTGGGGTCACTCAAACTGATTGACAGGAGGTTCATGACATGCTACTTTCAAACCACGTGTACCCCACCCAAAAGAAAAAAATATTTCTAATCAGGGAAATGCACAAAAAACACTTGAATCAGTTGAAGAATATCTTGTAAAAAAAGGCATGCATTTGAAAAAGCGAACACAAAAATATGTGCATTTGAACAAAAAAACATATATTTTGACAAATATGCATGAAAATAGGTATGAATTTTCATGTGCACCAAAAAAAAAAAAAAATTATGATCTGATCTGAAAACAGAGTGGAACAAACTTAGTAGTGGAAAAATGAGAACCTGAGTGATATTGAACTTAACAAACTCACCCATTCCAGGAACTATATGCAAATGTGCCTACAAGATAGTGCTTGGCTGTGCATTTTTTTTCACCAGGCATCATAGTGTCCATCTGCTACCATTGCAAACGATTTGCCTTTGCTAGCTTTCGGAAGGAGTGGACTAGACAGCGATCCCCTTTCATTATGGAGGAGAGAGGAGATTAAAAAATAGAATTATAGGGCTGGTTTTTAAAAAGAAATCTAATGCTAGTAGTTCAGTATTCCTGCTGTTAAACAGATTGAATTAATGTCAAGTGGAGAAGTTGTACTTTTTGTAAAGACCTGGGCAGAACTGGCAAGTGAGTGAGAGCGGAAGTTTAGACTGCAAGGGCAAGACGGAAACTTTGCGTCGAACTTGGGCTGCTGCAGTGTTTTTATGTCTACCAGCAGCTTTCATTAGCCTCTTTCAAACCATGACATGAATACGTGCTGGGAATGGGAGAACAACAGGATCCCACATGCCCAAATGTCCACATATTCCTTGATCTTAGAACTCCCTCCCTGGGGAAGTACAATTGGCCGCCATGTTGCTGAGCTTTAGACAACTAAAAACGTCAGGGCTTTTTTTCTGGCGGAACGCACCGGAACGGCGTTCCGCCACCTATTTTCAGTCAATTAGAAAGCGCTGCTCGCTTTATCACTCAGCATAATTAAATTCTTGTGATGTTAACAGCAGTTCGTAATCCCCCATTAACTATTCTTGTGAACTTTCTAGTAGGAATGTAGATTGAAGAATGTATGTTGTGTTGCTGCAAATCATCAGCATTACAAAACAAATATTCCTGCCCTTAGGAATTTAGCAAGGTATTTAACAATTAGCATCAGTACAGTGGGGGTTTTCTTCAGACTCAGAGTTAGTAATTAAGTCAATTAAGAAACACAAAAGCAAACACAAAAGATCTTGCTGTTCGTGACTCACTTGGGTCCGAATTTGTAGTGGACGGGAGAGAAGAGGATCAAGATGCTTGAAGTGATTAGTAAGCCAGTGAAAGGGAGATATTTTAAGACATGTCATTGATTTTACTGGGTCGCTAAGGCCCCCAAATATATTTGCTTAGGCAATGTGTAATTGGTCCCCTGTTATCCCCCCCCTTTCTTTTCATGTATTCACTTTACTAAACTGTGATTAATATGTGTAACTGCAAAACTTATAAACACCTTTCAAAAAGGAAATGTCTCCGAGCTTACTTTTGGTAAGTATTCCAATTTTTTTGCACATTTTACTGCATTGCTTTTTATGTAATTCCATACATTTACTTTTATAGCCCCCCCAAATTTTACTTGCATCCCTGTTCTCTAAAGGGGCGGTTTTAGGGGGCAGTCCTAGGGGTGGGTAGGGGCGTGGCCAGGGGAGGGGGGGTGAGTTCCACCACCTTTTCTCTGAGAAAAAAAGCCCTGAAAAACGTACTTACTGGGGCATAGTGGAAGAGGGAAAGAAAGAAAAGAGAACGTCAGGAAGAGAACGTCGGGATGACCCCCCACCCACCTTTGGCTTGGGATCTGCCCACCGCCGCTGGCTTTAGTCTTAATTATAAAGCCCCAAACAGTGTAACCTTTTCTCGCAGGGGAGTTGCTCCAGCCCCCCCATAAAGCAGTGTTCTCCAACCTTGGGCCCCCAGATGTTTTTGGCCTACAACTCCCAGCATGCCCCAGCCAGCATAGCTGGCTGGGGCATGCTGGGAGTTGTAGGCCAAAACATCTGGGGGCCCAAGGTTGGAGAACACTGCCATAAAGGATGCAAAATGGCATGAAAGAACTTGCTGTGGCAATGTTAAAGATTTCACACACCGCGCGTTCTGTTCCTTGACTTTGCTTCTACCGTGGTGGTGTAAATAATTCAGTTATGGAGCCAGTGTTTCACTGATGGGTCATAATGAAGTCTCCTGTGCGGACTTTATTGATCAGCAGGAGACGCTGACAATCAGATACCGGTCACCCCTCCTCAGAAAGACATGACTCCCTGTTCCCTGCCAGAGTGATGCTTTTCTGCTGCAGTCTCTCCACACGCGCAAGGCTCTGTGGTCACTGGCGGCAGGATGGACTTTCCCAGCAACAATATATTCTTCCCTGTGTTGTAATGCAAGGTGCTTTGGGGTGGCTTGGTCTTCGAGGAGCAATTAAGACCCCTTAGTTTTACAAAGACAACAGAGCTGCTGCTGTTGGAGATGAAACCTGCTAGAACTGGTTTGTTGCTATGGATCAACACATCACCAGCCTGAATTTCTGGATTCTCCTTGGAGAAGTTGCTAGGGGGGGGGGCTGTCATGATGCACCTTGCTACGACACTACTGCATATCCGGTATCTTCCCCCCCCCCCCAGGCTTTTGAGATGTAACTGGGATCTTGCTGCTTTAGACAACTAAAAACAAGACTGTGTGTGTGTGTGTGTGTGTGTGTGCACACGTGCGTTGTGCCATGTCCTTTGTTTAATGCTTTTATTATGTACTGTATAAATTATGTTCTTTATTATTTATAAATCATGTATTTTTATTATGTTGTGCGCCAACCTGGGATCTATTGGGAGGCAGGGCAGGAGAAGGTAGGCACAGGAGGAGGAGGAGGAGGAGGAGGAGGAGGAGAAGAAAGAGAAGGTCTGAAAAGAGCCAGTGTGGCGTAGTGGTGAGAGTGTTGGACTGGGACTCGGGAGATCCGGGTTCAAGTCCCCGCTCAGCCATGAAACTCACTGGGTGACTTTGGGCCAGTCACTGACTCTCAGCCTAACCTACCTCGCAGGGTTGTTGTGAGGATAAAATGGAGAGGAGGAGGACTATATAAGCCGCCTTGGGTTCCTTGCAGGAAAAATGGTGGGATATAAATATAATAAATAATAAAATAAAATAAATAAAAAGGTCTGAAAAGAGGCCCTGCTTGTACAACTGTATGAATGCAGGGCTTCTCTGTATACTCCCATTCACACAGAGAGCCCTCTGCATGCAGCTCAGGTGCCTGCCATCTCTTGCTCACACAGACACTTTCATACAACTTCTGAAAAAGGCTGTTTTTATTCATTTCTTTATTTCTTTCTATTAGAATTGATCTGCCGCTTTTCTCCTGAAAGGGCCCGCAAAATAGAGCACAGCAGAAGAATTAAAATGCAAGTTAAACACACACACACACACACACACCTTCTCAACCGTGAAGCTGACTGCGTGAGCTTGGGGCCAGTCACTCTCTCAGCCTAACCTACCTCACAGGGTTGTTGTGAGGATAAAGCACGGTGGTGGGCGGGCGGGAGAAGGATCATCACGTGTGCTGCCTTGAGCTCCTTGGAAGGAAGGTGGGATATAAATGTAATAATAAATAAAAAATTAAAAATCCCACTCACCGTTTGAGGCCTGGCTGGCTGGGGATCACACAGTGTGGGAGAAGAAAATCACACTGGAGTAGCCACAGAGAAGGGGAAGAGAGTGTCTGCAAAGAGCCATGAGGGAGAGGGGAAGAGAAATGAGGAAAAACGTTCATTTGGGGGTTTGGAGAAGACATTTCACATGCACCTTCCACACACACACACACACACCTTTTTGCATTCAGGCAAAATTTCAGCACAGGTCTAGTTCCCTTCCTTTCATTTCTGATGATGCTCTGCTTAGACACCGTCCCTGAAACATTCAGTGTGCATCTAACATTTTCAGGTATTGGACGGCTGGCATTTTGCAAGCCAGGTGTTTCATCCCAGGGTCTGGCAAGTTGCTGGCTGTGTGACTAAACTTCCCTGGCTGTCAGCTTGTTGGCAGAATACTGTTTTTTAATGCCCAGCACCAACATGTCCCCAAGAGGACTCTGATTCTCAACCGACTCGGCATGCGGGATTTCATGCTTCATGTGCCAGATTGACACAGCCGCTTGACAAGATGTGGGCTAGGGGAAAAGTGGTTCTTCCGTGCATTGGAGGTATGAATGTCACAGAGCTGCCCTAACCTTCTTCCTGCCAGAGAAAACAAGTAGGCTCTGGAACAAAATTTTCCATCGTGGGGTGTTCCCGTTCAGTCAGTGGTTCCAGCCAGGACTTCTTTCAGGGTACATTGCATTGTCCCTCCCCTTGATAGGGAAGCCATGTGTCCTCTTTTATAGAGGACAGTCCTCATATTTTGGAGGCATCTTCTATTTGAAGGGCTACCCGGTCCATGTCCAGCACAAAGTCAAAGAACCATCGGAAGAAAGAGTTGAAGAGTTGCCTTGAAGTTGCCCATCAACAGAACCTGGACAGCAGACTGAGCAAGGCACACAGGTCACCTGGTCACTATGGTGAGATGTAGTGTATTTCTAGTTAAATTATAACAGTTTCTAAATTTGCATCTATGAGCGTATAAATGAGCGTACGCAAATTTTATGCAAACTGCTGTCCTCTTTTTTTGGTGAGGCATGAGCGCACATGCTGTATATGCCAAATCTCTCCGGACCCCAGTTTTGTCCATGCTGCCTCTAGTTAAAGAGATCTCAGTAGCAAGGCTAGAACAAAATCCTCTGAGAACTTGGAGAGCTACAACTTTATCAGAGTAGATCATACTGTTATGCCCCATTGCACCCCAGTCCTCTGCACGGTTGAGAGAACCCCAAGGGTGCAGGAATTTGGCTTCCGCAAGAAGTAGGTCACTGGAGACTGATGGTTTTTCTGTGATATACACACATATACAGTCTGAGCGTAAGATGGGGGCTCACAGCCTTAGCACCCCGCAAAGGGTTCCAATTCCCCATCAGATTTCTAGGGGGAACCCATAACGCTATAGGATTTTCTGCGGAGGGCAAGTTCGCTCTCTGACTCCTTTTTAGACTCGGTTCCAAGATGAACTGCTTAAATTGACAGGCTAGGCTAGAGCCCCCCCCCCCTCCCCTTGCCCTAGTTAGTAGGACAAAAGGATGGATGAGTCATCTTGGATTCAGGTCACTCTCAGGGCATGTCCGGGCAAGGTCTGGCTAAACCATGTCCCCCGAGAAGGAGGGGGAAGCTTCCAACTGAACCCCTGATTCCTTTCACAGTCACAGAATCCCTCACAATACCTGTTGCCCTCTAGGGATTTGGGGCAATGCCTGCCATCATACCGAGTCAGCATGGCCAAAGCTTCAGAATGCTGGGAGTCATAGTCTGAAAACGAAAGAGAGGGTGGGGGGAATTCTCAGGTGCCTGGAGAGAATATTTATTCTGCCCGATGCATTCCGGAAACAATCTTTTTCCTTCGTCGGGGGCCACTTTTCTTTTTCCGGATATAATGAGAAAAAGAGTCCTTCCAGTATCTCTCCTTCTGCATTATAGTCCAAAGGATCTGGAGGGCGATCGTAGGGATGGGCGACCCACCTGGCACGTGACTCGCGGTGCGCGAGCCAAGCGCCAGCGCCAGCTGAGGTGCTTGCTGGACCTCCGGGTCCCCAGCTTTACATTGTTTACATCAAAAATGGCCTAATTTGTGCAAATTTGGCCATAATTTGTGTACATTTGGCCATTTCCTACATAGACAACATAACGCCAGAGCCCCGGAAGTCACTTTCCACGGCTCAGCTCACGAGAAGCGCGAGTCAAACTGGGGAAAGGTAGGATGACCGTAGTTTGGAGGGGTCGAGCCCGATGAGTTCGCCGGAGTTCCACCCCCCCAATTGAGCTCCGCACACATCCCTAGAACAGGTTACCTGTCACTGTGGCAGATGAACCATTAGTTTTGCTCTGCACAGCAGCTCAGGTTGCCATCAAAATGGGCAACCTGAGATCTTACCTAAGTCAGGTTTGAAATCTTACCTGAGATCTTACTTAAGATCAGAAGCTTCATTGTGAAGTTTAGCCCAAGCTGGTGCCTTCCAGGTGCCACAGCTGCCACCATGCTGGCTGGGGATGACCGGAGGTGTAGTCCAACACATACGGAGGCCGCCTGGTTTTAGGGAGGAGGAAACCTTTCAGCTGAATCTATTAGCTCACTTTTTTAAAATGTAAAATTCTCCTAATGGCAACCCAGCAAGCCCTTTCTTTGGCTGCAAACATCAATAATAAACTGCATTTTCAAGATACTCTCCTCTGTCCTTTATAAAAAAGTAATGCCTGCAAGAAGGTTTATTAATAGCCAGTTTCTGAATCCAGAATGAGCAGAGGCAAGTGTGTATGTGTGTGTGTGTGTGTGTGTGTGTGCGCGCGCGCGCATGGGCAGCTTTGTTGTTGTTTTTTTAAAGGTTAGCTGAATGATAGTAAATAAACCATACATGCCGAGTGTTCAAACTATTAATGTGGTGTTTTGTATCTCATTGTTAAGGGCCAGGAGCCCTGTGTGGTGTTGTTTTTTTAAGGGAGTTCAGAAACATGCACATGAGCTAGGGAGGTGTTTGGAGGTAGGAAAGCCCAGGTTAAAATTCCCTCTCTATCATGCAGATCACTGGGCAGTCTCAGTCTGGGCAAGCTGCTAGGTCTCAGCCTCACAGGGTTGTGAGGAGGAAATGAAATCACCTCAGGTGGGCTGTCTCGAAATCACTGGAGTCAAGACAGGGCACACACGTTATCAGGTCCAGCCCTACTGTTCAGCAGAGTGAAGCGGCTGCCTCAATTTTGGATTTTATTAATTAATTATATTTATCATTACATATATATCCCACCTTTATTCCTCCTGCAAGGAACCCAAGGCAGCTTACATAATCCTCCTCTTCCTCCTCTCCATTTTATCCTCACAACAACCCTGTGAGGTAGGCTAGGCTGAGAGTCAGTGACCAGCCCAAAGTCACCCAGTGAGCTCCATGGATCTCCCGAGTCCCAGTCCAACACTCTAACCACTACACCACCACACCGGCTCGCTTTGGATGTCAGGAAGGGCAGCAAAGTGTTAGTTACTTTCTTAATTATTATTGTGTTTCTGCTGCCAGGGGTGGGAAGACGGGCTTATGGTATTTCCTGCCTTATGTACCAAAATAACTTGGCTGGTTTGGGGGTGGGTGGGTAGGGGACACCGTTTGCTGCTCTGCCTCAGGCAGCAAAATGTCTTGGGCCAGCCCTGCATGAGAGAGAAAGATGATAAATAGATAGATCAGAGACAGAGAGACAGGCAGGCAGGTGCTGTTGCACTCATGTCCTACTTGTGGGTTTCCTGCAGGCAGTTGGTTGGCCACTGTGTGAACAAAACGCTGGACTAGATGGACCTTTGGTCTGATCCAGCAGGGCTCTTCTCATGTTCTTAGATAGGTAGGGCAACCACTTACTCATTGCCAAGAAAGAGGAAAAAGAGGCCATAGATTTGCCTAAAATTTCCATGTGCTTATCTAGATGTATAGATGGACATCTAGAAATAATTACTACAGTAATACCTTGGATTACAAGTAACTTGGTTTGAGAGCATTTTGGAAGACAAGCAAAATTTTAAATATTTATTTAATTTTTTTTTACTTGATATACAAGCGACGTCTTGCAATACAAGTACTGTAGTATGGTTTAAATTAAAAATCCCTGTACAATTTTTTTGGGGGGGATTTCGTTTTGATATAAGAGTGTTTTGGATTACAAGCACGTTTCCGGAACGAATTATGCTCTCAATCCAAGGCATGACTGTATAGTAATTTCAATAGCGGTCCAGTGCATCCCACCATAGTAGGGAAGACTGTGACCACCTGTGTGTGGTCTGCTATCTAGGTGCTACATGCTGATGGACAACTTCAAGGCCAATGGAACCAACTACCTAGGGAGGTGGTGGGCTCTCCCACTCTGGAGGCATTCAAGGTGCAGCTGGACAGCCATCTGTCAGGGATGCTTTGACCTGGATTCCTGCATTGATCAGGGGATTGGACTCAATGGCCTTGTGGGCCCCTTCCAACTCTACTATTCTATGATTCTATGCCCCCTCTGCTCTCCTTTCTTATGGTGCTTTCTCTTTCAATGGGACTTGGACTGGACAGTCCTTCTAATGGAGGGTCACCCCGCCCGTAGGGATGGGTGAGAATTTCATTTCGGTTTGATTTTGATAAGAATTGATCAAAATTTGGACAAAGTTCTCCATATGCCGGACAAAAAGAACTTGAGATTTAAAACATTCAAATGTGGGAGAAAACGAAACTGAAACTGACATGTTCGTCCAACCAGGGCAGAGGCACTTGAGTGCTTTGCTCTTAAAAGTTTGGGACTTGAATCCCGACGTATTCAAACATATCAGTGCTTCATTAGGGTTGCCACCTCTTCTTTCTAACAGGCTCTTCATCTTTAACAGCTCTATGACAGGCCGCTACAACGTGGTCTTCTCCATGCTGGCAACAGCTATACTTACTGAATTTAGCTGGTGCAGATGGGCGAGAATTTCAGTTCAGTTCATTTTTGATCGGAATTAACCCAAATTCACAATGTTCTTCATATCTGGGAGAGAAAGAACTTGAGATTTTTAAAATCCAAATGTGGGAGAAAGTGAAACTGGCCGGTTTGTCCATCCCTAAATTTGCTCACACAGAAGTATATGTCCCACACTGCCTTTGATGAGGCTTAGGGCCGGTTCGTACGACCCAGGCGGCAAGCGGGGGAGGCACCACGGGGCCGTCCGCGGGGTCCGGCGTGGCGCTGCAGACAACCTGTGCCCCGCGCGCGTGGGCAGATCCCGGTGGAGCCGGCAGTCCCTGAACCGCAGTGCGGGCCTCCCGGCACTAGGGGGTGGTGGCTCGGGATGCCCAGAAGGGCCGTTTGCCCCTACAGGCCGGAGTGGCCGCAGCTCCAGCCACTCTGGGCTGCCGCCTCTGTGTGGCCCCCGCGGGATGGCCGCCTGCAGTTCGCACGGCAGGGTGGCCACGCGCGGTAGGGGCTTACCCCTCTACCACCCATGGTCACTTTGCGTGCTTCGCGCGTGCGGCCATCCCGTGGGGGCGCCAACGGCCGGCTTCTGCTCCCCCGCAGTTTCCGTGTCGTACGAACCAGCTCTCCCTCAGCCTCAAACAGGGGGACACAGGGTGATGCAGCCCTAGGCCTGTTTGCATCTTAAGGCGCAATCCTATGCAAGTTTAGACAGAAAAACTTCAGCTAGAATGAGTGGTTGGGCTAATGTGGTGGTTGCTGGGACTCGTTACTGTACATCAAGTGTTTGGTGTTGGTTATTTTATTGTATTGTTATGTTTACTGTATATGTTATTTGTCCTGCCCTTTGGTGTAAGGGTATTATACATCATCATCATCATCATCATTATTATTATTATTATTATTATTATTATTATTAAAAGGCCTACAACTTCCCTTTTGGGGTTGTATGAGGGGGCAAGGTGGGCCAGCCCCATCCCATGCCACCAACACACACACCGCCCATGCCCTCCCATGGCCCCTACGCATGCATCATGTGTACATCAAGTTCTCCCATGATGAGAGTGAGGGGATTCTGAGCCAATCAGGATCCCTTCTCTCAAGCGGAGGGTCTCTAAGCACATACATCAGTACCACAATTCCCCGGAGGGAGGAGATAACCGTTAATTAATTCCCTTGTTAAAGCGTAGATAAAGCCCCATGCTCTCCATTCTATTTCTGAACATCATGGATTATGAAGGAAATTGCAGCATCATCATGCCCCCCTTCTAAGTAGAAGGGAGAAGTAGATTTTGCTGTACTTGTCCAGCCTTCCCATGGAACATGTTTCGCTACATTGCAAGGAGACATCAATATAAATTCTAATCTACCATGCAAGTATGTTGTCCTTTATGAAAAAATAATGAAAGCTTCCCCACATCACACACACACACACACACACACACACACACACACGGGGGTTGTTCTCTGGATGAACTGGGCATGCGTAAAGCTTGCAGAAGGAATCGCCAATGAAGCAGAGGTACGTGAAGTGCAGAAGACAACTTTTTGATGTGACAGCTTGTACAGTTCAGTTGAGAATGGTTACCTTTGGAGCGTTTGAGGCAAGAATTCCTCCAACTCCAAGGAACGTGGGGAGGGGTCCATAGTAACAGGAGCAATGCATTAATGTACAATCTCTTAGCATGTGAACAAGACCCCAGGAGGATGTGCGGGTTTAAAAATGAATGAATATTTTTTTTTCATGGAGCAAAGAAATATAAATGCATTAAACGAAAGGGCTTTACAGGCAGAAGCAATCTATAATTCATCCTCTGGAGAAAGAGAGAGAGAGAGAGAGAAGCTGATCGTGGAAAAGCTCTCTTTGTGAAGAATGCTACCAAGACACCAGATCCCTCTCACAAAGAAGCCCATAAAACCAGCAGCACCTTCTTCATTAGCTGGAAGAAGAGGAGGAGGAATAGCTGAGGTGATGGCTCTATAAATCTGATTTATTTATGTACCATATTTCTTTTTTTTCTTTTCTTTTTTTATTAAATTTTTAATTTTTCACATCTTACAACTACTAATGAATACAACAACAAAAAATACAACATAAACATTGTGCACCCCCCCCACCTCTTGGGACCAAGTTATATTTCTCACCCCAATTTTTTGTGTGTGTGTGTGTGTGTGTGTATACTATATATACAAGCTATTATTCTATATTCCAAAAATATAACAAATCTTGACAAGGTTTGTTCCCCCTCCCCTTTACCAACACATAATCCAAAAATTTGCCCCAAATGTTCACAAAGGTGTCTTTATGTACCATATTTCTATCTCACCTTCCCTCCAAGGAGTTTGAGGCAGTTTCTGTGGTTTATCTCCCACCCACCCCACCCACCACCCACCGGCTATGTTATCCCTACATCCAACAATACTATAAGGGTGCTATCCTATGGCAGTTTAGATGGGGGGGGGGAGGCCTACAACTCCCAGCATGCCCCAGCCAGCTACTTATAGGCCTTTTTTCTGTCTAAATTGCTATAGGATTGCACCCTACAGGTAGTTTAGGCTGAGTCCGTGCCAGTTCTAGGTTTTTCAGGGCCTTTGGCTAAGACACACCAAATAGGACCCCTCCCTCAGTGAGCCTTATCCTCTCACCAGCTGTCGTCTAGGTGTCACCAGCTGCTGTTGTTGCTCTTCCTCCCTCTTTCTCATCATTGAGAAATTGCTTGCTTAACAGGCAGGGGAGCCAGTGAGCAAGTCGGCCGTGGCGTCTCCTGCTCCTCCTTCTCACCACCACCACCATCATCATCAGGCGATCACTCGTGACCGAGTAAGATTGTCTTCCGGGATAAAAGGAGGAAATTCTAAAGAAGATTGTGTAGACTCTAGCGATGGGTCCGTAAGTGACTGTGGAGGTCCAATTCTAGATCCACACAGCTTCCCACAGTGAGGACACAGGTTACCAGATAGAAGATGGTCCTGTAAAGGATTCATTTGACGTGCTTTTCGCTTAGCACGTTTCTCCCTTTCACCTTGCACTCGGGCTTCTTCAAAGTCCATGGAACCTTTGTGAAAGGCCAACCTCCAGTTAGATCGTTCATGGGCCAGAGCTTTCCAGTTTTCGATGTTTATATTGCATTTTTTTAGATTAGCCTTATGAACATCTTTAAACCTCTTATATTGACCACCGATATTCCACTTTCCATCCTTGAGTTGGGAGCAACTCCAGAGGGGCTCTTGTCAGCGTGGGTCCTCGGCTGGTGCCCTGTCATGCCTACCCTCGACGCTGGCCATGGGCTGAGTTACCATAGCCAGCATGGGAAGGACTAACCAATCTTGGGCCTTTGGGCCTTTATTGTGAGGGCAGATTCTGACTCCCCAGCTCCCTCTTCCAATTTAGGAGGGCCTACTTACTGGGGCTGCCAGGCCTGAGGGCCCCCAAAATCCTAGACCAGTGTTCTCCAACCTTGGGTCCCCAGATGTTTTTGGCCTACAACTCCCAACATGCCCCAGCCAGCTATGCTGGCTGGGGCATGCTGGGAGTTGTAGGCCAAAAACATCTGGGGACCCAAGGCTTGGAGAACACTGTCCTAGACTGTTCACCTCTCAAATATGTGTGTGTGGTAAAAAAAAAACTAGTTGCTTCTACTCAGGCCCGATGAGAACTAATACCATAAAATATTAAACGGTCGGTCCACTCAGAATTGGGCTGCTGGAGAATGAGCTAAGTTGACTCAAGCCCAGGGCTCATTAGGGAAACAAAATGACAGGTTGGTTCAAGTTGCTTGTTTGGTTCAGAGCTGCATTCATTCTGACAAGATTAAAGATGCATTTCAGCTAGGAGTAAAGAGGATCCTTAAAGTCAGCAGTGCCTCCGGCGATGCAATTAAGAAATAAGAAATGACAGGCTTCCTACCCGAGTTTGACACGCCTCAGGTATGGCATGAGGAGGAGGTAGAGGAAGGCTGAGGCCAAATGATATCAGCTCCCTTGGGAAGCATCTTCATAATCAGGCTCACTGTTTAAAGAGCCTAGTTCAGCATTCAAATCATTTCACTGGTATTATTTGCATAGTCCTCTCCTTACAACCTTACCTTACAAGTAAGGTAAGCCATTATAATTGTTGTTGTTGTTATTGCAATTATTATTATTCCCATTTTACAGTTGGGGGAGTGAATGATTCCCATTGTCCTGGTTAACTGGGCACAATCTGTATTTCTAGCAGAGGTGTGCGCACCGACCACAAGATTCGATTCGGATCCTGATCCGGCACTTTGGAAAATGGCCCACTTTTGCTCGGACCAATTTGGAGGCCGTCTGCTTAGGCTCGGGTACTGAACCAAAATCAAGACTCAGAAATACGAGGCTTTGTGCGAGGGATTGACTATCATGGGAAGTCAAAAAAGGGTCTGTACCTCTTTTTCTATTTGGCAGAAGTAGATTACACCTGACAAATTTCAGAAAAGTAAGTTGTGGTCGGTTTTGTGCTATGCACCTTTATATTTTGCTTTTCTTTAAAGTAGGGGTGGCAATTTGGGGAGGCCCAGCTGCCATTTTTGCCCCTGGACCTTCCCCGCCCCCCCCCCCACGCCGTGAGCTGCACCTCCAGCCACCCACAGGCCGCACCTCCTCCCCTGCAGCACCAAAAAAAATTATAAAATAAATAAAATGTTGTCCAGAGTGGCTACAGAGTACCCAAAGGGTGAAAAACTGTTCGTTTTCAAGCTAATTTTGACCCTTTTGCTGCTCTGCTATGGAGCACTAAACAGGTGGGAAATTCTTCAAAATGGCTGCTCCAGATGCCTTTTTTTTTTTTTTAATGTACAATTGTGGGGGGGGGCGCAGCAGCTGCATGTGGCCTGAGGGCCACACATTGACCACCCCTGCTTTAAAGGGAACTGCCAGTCACTTTTTTAAAAAATTCCTGGAAGAACTGGATGAATTCTGCAGGGACAGTTGCCCCTTCTGAGGGGACTGGGCCTGCCAGGTTTCGGATAAAAGGGTGCAAGGAATTTTTGCACGACAGCAGCGTTTACATTTTGATTAGGTATCCCAAAAAGGGCATGCTTGTCCGTCCCGTCCCCCCCATGTTCCTTGTGGACCCTTCCTCTGAAAATGACAGACAGCACAGAGGTGGCCCTCAGTAAGAAAACTGCAACGTTTCAGAAGGACAGGTGTGTGATGCCTTATGTAGAAGGAGAGCGATTTGGAGGGTGAGGGATTCGCTTCCCCACCCCCACCCTAACCCTGGGCACTTTTTGGGAATGTGTATGAAAATGGCGCACATCATACCAGTGTCTCCAGCCAAGAAACCTGTAAAGTTTTGGAAGGATTGGTGTAGAGCAGTGTTCTCCAACCTTGGGTCCCCAGATGTTTTTGGCCTACAACTCCCAGCATGCCCCAGCCAGCGTAGCTGGCTGGGGCATGCTGGGAGTTGTAGGCCAAAAACATCTGGGGACCCAAGGTTGGAGAACACTGGTGTGGAGGCTGGGGGGAGTTATGACGACTGAAAACAGTTTACGTCTTTTTTCATCGTGAAACCTGGGGGCACTGGAAGAATGGCAGTCTCACGGTCCCATTATTCCCATCCAGAAAAAGCACACTTTGGTAAAAAAAACATACCCTGTGATTGGAAGGTGGGCCTGCCAGTCACTCGTACTCTCCCCACCCCCACTCCAATCAGCATTTAGAGTACAAAAGCACAAGGGTTTTATAAAAGGAAAATAAGGGTGCAATCCTATGCAAGTTTAGACAGAAAAAAGGCCTACAACTCCCAGCATGCCCCAGCCAGTTTCAAGCTGGTGTCAATGGAGTCTTTTTTCCTTTTCTTTTTTCAACCCCCTCCCGTGGAAGAAAGGGGAGAATTTCTGGAGAGGGGGGGGAAACTATGGGTGAGATTTAATTCTCCCCTTCTGGTGTGCAGTGATCCCATTCCAGTTTGGGGCTGTGTGCATTTACTCTAGAGTAATAGAGAAAAATTATCTTCGGCCACATACTACGGCAATTGATGTAACGTGTAGCTTGACCCTCTGTGCTGAAACTTGGAGGGCTTCATTCTGTTACATAGCCTTTTTTATGTAGCACTTTTTAAGCCTTTTAAATTATGTAGCTTTCATGTTTTACTGTTTTTAATGGTCTGGCTTCTTATTGTTGTTTTAAGGTTTTATTATTTTAAATTGTTGTATAGTGCCTTGATGGCTTTTGAGTAAATAAGGCGGTGTATAAAAGTTAATTACAATATAATATAATATAATATAATATAATATAATATAATATAATAAATATAAATTAAGTAGGGATGTATTAAGTCCCCATCTAAGAAATTTCACTAGTCTTCCCACAGTCGCAGACTTTTAATAATATCTTGTTGCATCTTTTTTCCCCCCATTATTGAAGAAATGAACAAACACTCAGCTGGGAAAGGGAAATTCGGAGGGTGGGGCGGGAAGAAGTACAAAAAGGGGTGGTTGAATGAAAACAGCGAGGTAAAAAAGAAAACAATGGAAAAAACAAGAAAGAGAAAAACGAAAGAGGGGGGGGAAAGCCGCGGAAGTTAAGTTACGTGGACCGCACTATGCAATAAATAATGAATAATTCCCATCCTGCCTCCCCTGGAGTCGTGGGACTTTTTCCTGCCTAAATGTGCGTAGGATTGCACTTTTAATCCTTTTAATTGGAGATTACTACAAGGCATCTGCTCTGCCCCTGAGCTATGGCAAGTTGAGCACTTGCTCAGGGCCCAGGGTGCGCAAAGGGCCCATGGCCCCAATGGTGCTGCCACGCTCATTTTGCAACCAAGAAGGTCAGAGGCAGCGTGGGAACGTTCTGGCTTGCATCCTTCCCTCTTCCAAGTTTGAGGGGGAGCCCCCCCCGAGGATGCCTTTCTCAAGCGGCTCTCAAAACCCTGGATCTGCCACTGAGAAGGAGTTATACTTCATCGCCCAGGGTGGCCAGTTTGCCGGCCAGATGGGCGATAAATAAATGCAAATAATAAATAATAAATAAATAAATACTGAATTGTAGTGGCTCCCACACAACCAAGGCAATGTCAATTAGGGTTTAAAGTTGGGCTCCTTTCCTTTGTCTGGTTCTGCCGGCGTGTGTGCAATTTTAAAAGTCAACCACTTTTCTCCGAGGCACAAATCGGCCGCTACCTGATGAGGCTAAGCTGTCAAGCCGCAAAACAAAACAGGAAATACATCCAACCTCCAGCTGCCAAACTTCTCTTTCTAGACCGGCTGGGGAATTTCTCAACTTCCATGGTTATGGCTTCTATGAACTTGATTCATGTTTGTGTTGTCAAGATACTCGAGAAGCATTGGATCCTTCATGTCGGGGTGTAAAGATATGAAAAAACAATAATATCACTCCCAAATGTCCTAATCTTTAGCCGTTCTGCATGCTATTTTAATCCAGGAAATAACAATCCAATGAAAAACCCTGAGATCCCTTGAATTCTGCATCCAGTTGCCACATTCTTCTGTGAGTTTTTGGCACACCAAAATCGTTTGCACAGAATCTACATCCAGAAGCTCTCTTTATGTGTTTATTTTTTTAAAAAAAAGTATGCTCCACTTCTCTCCCTGTTTCCTTATTGCTACCTTAAAACACCCTTCCCCCACACGGTCCCTTCCAGATGTTTTGGACTTCAACTCCCATCAGTTCAGCCATCATGGCCAATGGTCAAGAATGCTGGGAATTGTAGTCGAAACAGCTGGGGCCCACCAAGTTGGGGAAGGCTGACCTAAAAGGGGTTTTTTTCATTGATTTGATTTGGACCACACCTTTCTACCAAGAAAAAATGGCACTCAAGACAGTCATTTAGAATTTGAACTGGGCAATTTTCAAATGTGTGCCCTTGGCCAAAAAAAAGCTCACGTAATTAGAATTTCATTGCAGCATGATCCTTAAGCATTCTGGTTGGAGAGAAGAGAGGCCGGTGAACACCTACATATTGGAGCTGACCGAAGAACTCCTAGGAAGACCCAGAGTCCTGGAGCAGAAAGAAGATAGTAGTATAGAGAGGCCCAGTGTTATGATTGGTAGCAGCTCATTACTGCAAAGGAAATGGGTGTTAACCTCTAGTTGAGAGGTCAAAAGCTGTGCGAGCTCAGCAGGCCTGGAGACGTGCGCAATAGAGCTTTAGTCACTACTACCAGGCCTCTGTCTTCTTTGGGCGTAGAATCCACAACCAAAACACCCAGAAGCTTAGCACAGAGAGAAGAAATCCTAGAGAGGCCATGTGTGTAGAGAAGGAGATGTGTGAAGTTCTCCTTGGTGGGACCTCAAGCACCTTAATTAGCAGCTTGTGCTACATGAGGGTTCAGTGGTCAGGTGGCCTTTCCCTCATGTGCGGCCAACAGTACAGACTGAGATAGGGACATCGGAAGCTGCCTTATACTGAGTCAGGCCACTGGTCCATCTAGCCCAGTATTGTTGACTGACTGGCAGCGACTCTCCAGGGTTTCAGGCAGGATTCTTTCCTTGCCCTACTGGAGATGCCAGGGATTGAGCCTGAGACCTTCTGCGTGCAAGACGTGTGCTCTGCTGAGATACGGCCCCTCCATTTCCTGTGGGTCGTAACCACAGGAGCCTGGCAGATTTTCTCTGCAAACCCAGCTCACACTGACCACCACTGAGGGATCTAGAAAATCTGGGTCTCTTGGGTTTTCATGGTGATCTCAGTCTCACACTTCCCACCCCCCAAATCTAGTCAAACTACTCAACAAAGTACACTTACAAGGGCCCACTGAGCGCTGTTGTTAAAAGCCTTCTCCCATGGAGATCAGTGGGACTACCAGCATTCAATTTCAAAAATCCTGCCCATTTCCCTTCCAGGTAGGGTCAGGCCGAGCCAGGTGGAGCCAGGGCTGTGTCGGCCCCCAGCCACGGGCCTGTCAAAACTTTTAGAACAGATCCCAAGAAAGTTCCAGGTATGCTTACAAGGAGAAAAATGTATTGAGTAACTTACAACACACACGTGTGTCCAATAAATGCTGGATCGGACAACGGCATGGCTTGCAGGTGCCGCTTGAAGTCCAAACACCAGAACAAAGCAGACAGCAGCTTCTCAAACATTTTTGCTGTTTACCCCTAATACTAGCAGTTGGGTTATACACCATGATTATTAGCGTTTGAAGCTGGCAGCTAAGCAAAACATTGTTAAAGTAATGAACAAGATGAGTAATGCATAAGCATTCGTGATGGGGGTCTGGTATCCACACCTGCTACTGGTTCCCACCATAGCAAGCTTAAGAGCAGTGATAAGCGTGGGTATCTCTTCTCTCTCCACTTCACATGCCAAGAACTCATTAAGATAGCTTGACCGTCCTTGGACCTATCTCTTGTTCTGGGAACCAAAGCAACTATGCCAAGAGACAGGCGTGCGGGGGAAAGGAGAGATGCTAAGATGCTTTTAGGCCTCCCTCTCAGGTCCTAAGGAAAATGGAAGACGCTTTCAGGTTCAGCAGTGGTGCTCACAGGCCCAACAAGGGCAGAACATGTTGGAGGTCCATGCAGGGAGAAGAGGAAATCTGCCAGGTCAAAAGAAGAAAAAGGAAGAATCGGGTGGACTAAGAACAGAGCAAATAGACATTTTATTTTTCTTGGCATTCCAGCCCTTGAAACTGATTACTTGGCAGAGCCCTGTTTTATGAGTCAAACTAGCAGAAGACTGGATGAGATCCTAGAGCCGGGGTAGGCTGCATGTGGCCCACAGCCTAATTGTATGCAGTTCTTGGTCTTATTTCAAGTGGTCTGTAGAGATAGGGTGGCACAGAGAGAGAGGGAGGGAGAGAGAGAAAGGGTGGGAGGGAGGGGTAGGGTGGCACAGAAAGACAGCTGTACTGCAAACTCCACCCACTTCTTGCTCTGGCTCCACCCACAATAATTTCTGGCTCCACCAGTGGTGGTGGCTGGTGCCCATCGGGACTGGCGGGGCAGAGGACAGGGGTCATTATTCTACTGAGATTGCTGGAGGAGAACAGCAGAAGGCCACACGGGTGGCACTTGGAAGCAGTGGAGCAAATGTACCTGGTTGTGTGGGGGCGGGGATCTCTTGGCCACAAGTGGGTGGGGGACCAGAAGGGGGTCACTGCCCCATTTGCCCCAAATATAGAGCTGCCTCCATCGACCACCATCGACTGCAGCCCCCAATTTACTTTTTTGCTGCAGCCCTTCATGGAAAAAGTTTCCCCACTCCTGCTCTAAAGATGAGCAAAAGAAGAAAAAAAAAGGAGAAAGGAAAGGAAGGATAGTGAGGTCCTCCCTGTCTTGCTTTACAGAGTGCCTGAAGACTGAAGTCATGCAGTCAATCTACTGTTTTTAGAACAGCTTTCCTCTTCTTTGGCAAATAACTTGAAACCTGTAAAAAGAACATGATGCATTAATGATTACTTATATCAGCTGAACTGGCAGCACCTATTTTGTGTGGGGAGGAAATAATGCGTATTGATTGGAGATAACAACTTCCTGCCGCTCTGATCTGCGGAACTTGTACTTCCTTCTCGGATAAATGTGTGCTGCCAAGTCACTGCTGATTAACTCATGGAATTTCTTCCTTAAGAAGGTGGCTGCCATCGCGTATCACAAGAGGGAAAAGGAGTGTGTGTGATGGGGCAGATGGGGGGAGCCGGACTGACCATTAGGCAGAGTGAGGCAGACACCTCAGACAGCTGATTCGGGGTGTCATGACGGCAACAAAATGTGAGTTAGTTATTGTAATGCTACTGCCAGGCAGGGGGAGAGGCGCTTGTAGGATGTTCTGCCTCGGGTGCCAAAATAAGCTGGCTGGCCTTGGGTACTATGCACCCGGAGGGCCTTTTCTGCTGTGGCACCCCAGTTATGGAATGAGCTCCCCAAAGAGGTTCGCCTGGCGCCTACTTTGTATTATTTCCTGTGCCAGGTGAAGACCTTTCTATTCTCCCAGGCATTTTAATCATCTTAATCATCTTAATCTTATAATTGTTTTTAATTCCATTATTGTAACTGCTGTTGCTAGCTCTGCTGTTTGTTTTTAATCTGTGGTTTTAAATTTTATATTGTATTTTATTATTTTAACTGTTGTAAACCGCCCAGAGAGCTTCGGCTATTGGGCGGTATAAAAATGTATTAAATAAATAAATAAATAAATAAATTAATGTGCTGCTGTGCCTCAGGCAGCAAAATATATTGGGTTTGCCAATATACTGGAAGTGTATGATGAGGAGAAATCCCTAAGAACATTCTGAGGTGGTACAGCCCCTTGATAAGGCCTGTACCACATCTATAGCTGCTTATTTGAATCACCTTGCTGCCTGCTGGTTGGTTTGTTTGTTTGTTTGACTTGAGTTGGTTAGTGCTCCAACTCCCTGGAAAACCAGGGAGCTCATTTGGCTCCACTCCTCCATGTGAGAGTACACTCAGTAGTGATCATGTCAACTGCCTGGGCCATTTCCCCATTCTAGAGTTCAACCAGGGTGTCAACAGAATTGCCTGTGGAGGTGACAGGAAAATCCCCAGTTGCCTTCAGAAAACCATCCAGATCCATCAAATCTCCTGGGGCAAGAAATCATCTTAGTCAGCTCCCCACCACTGCAGAGTACTACTCCGAATCCTAGCAAATCTAAACCCCAGCAGGTCTAAACCCCACCTGCCCATGACAATGGAACTCTAGAAAGTTCCTTCAGCACCAGGTCACCATTATCCCAAGCAATGCAGAAAACCATTTCTAAACTGTGTCCTGCTGAATGCATGGGGCCGGATACTAATTGGGACAGACCCATGTTTGCCATGGAGGCCATGAAGTCCTGAGCCACTCCCAAAGGGGGCCTCAGAATGTATGTTGAAGTCCCCCATCACAACAAGCCAAGGGGACTCCACCACAAACCCTGACCAATCCCCAGCTACCTCAGGAAAAGAGACTGTTGAGCAGTGGGGCAGGTGGTACACGAACAGAACCCCTCTTCAGTCCCAAGCACCCACCTTCAGAATACACATACTCAAAACTGGAAGCCTGCAGGATGGAGCACCTGGACGAGGAGGGGGTGACAAGAGACCACTGCGGCTCCGCCTCCCCAGGTCTTGCCTGCTGCAACATGGAAAACCCAGGTGGGCAAATCTGGGAGATCCCCTGGTCTTATCCACTAATTCAGCCCTTAGGAAGGAAGGAATTCATAGATCATAGATCATAGAGTTGGAAGGAGCCTACAAGGCTATCGAGTCCAGCCCCCTGCTCAATGCAGGAAACTAGAGGAGGGGTCTCCCATCCAAGGAATAACCAGGCCTGACCCTGCTTAGCTTTCCACGCTCAGACAAGCGTAAGCCACATAGCATTTTCAGGGAAATACCGGTATATGCCAAAATCCTACCTCCTATGTTCTAGCCTTCTCTTTTGCTGCAAAATGCCTTGCTTTGATTTGAGGCACTCCCTGGGCCTCAACCCCTGGGTAGCATTAGGGTGCTGGAAGCTGTCTTTGGTTACATCTATAGTTGCTGGTAGGGATAAGATGTAATAACCACCTTTAAATCTTCATATGATGCTGCATTTTCAGGAGGAGGGGGGGGAATCTATAAATCCCATTTTTGAAAGGATATTTTATGCAGAAAGATTAGCTTGGAAAATGTCCCAAGCTTTTCACTTCTATAATCGTCACCTACAATTACTTAATTAGATGGGTATTTTAATGAACCTCTCGCTCTCTCTTTTTCCCAAGTAGCCATGATGATGATGATGATGATGATGATGATGATGATGATGATGATGTGCAAGCTAGTACTAAACAAACCTGGAAATAATTTCCTGGGGAATGTCCGGAGTAGCTGATTTTCACAGTCTTCGTACCCAAAAATAGCAGGAACAACTTATGTCAGGGGTGCAGAACCCTCTTTCATCCCAAGGGCCAAATTCCATTTTGGAGAAGCTTTTGTGGGGGGGGCACATGCCGGTGGTGGGCGTGGCTGAAGGCAAAAGGGGTGGAGCCAAGAATACCTGCATATTTTAGCTTAAAGCTCTTATTGCCAGCAACTAAACCTTAAGGAGAGGCAGTTTTCAGACTGGAGAAAAAAACTGCACAAAAGCTGGGAAGCCGCACAACAATTGGGGGTTGAGGGATGAGGGGTGTGGCCAGGGAAGGGGGCCTGGCCATCTCGGGGACCCTGGAAAGCCAGAATGGGATCCCAGGAGGGCTGGATTTGGCGCCTAGGTCTGACGTTCCCCACCTCTGGTTTACATAGCCCACACTTTATTCTGTGGCCTATCCCCACAAGGTTCTTGGTTCTAGGTTTCATGCACATGCAACGTAGTACCTCACACAAGAGGTAAGGACCTCCCACAATGCCCCTTGCTTATGCGTGGAGAAAACGACCATCTTGAGATGTCCCTCTTCCTGGCTCTTACCAAAGCCTCTTTTCCTTTCCTTTTATGTGTGAGCCAGTTTTGCACATATCCACCTATTCACCATAGGTAAGGCTAGGAAAAACTCCCACCTGAAACCCTAGATAGCTCCTGCCTATTAGCATAGACCAGCCTTCCCCAACACCTGATACCCTATTCAGACTACAACTCCCAGCATTCCTGACCACTGCCCATGCTGGCTGGGGGTAATGGGAGTCCAAAACATCTAGAGGGCACCAGAACACAAGAAGAGCCCTGCTGGATCAGACCGAGGGTCCATCTAGTCCAGCATTCTGTTCACACAGTGGCCAACCGGCTGCCCATGGGAAACCCACAAGCAGGACATGCGTGCAGCAGCACCTTCCCACCCATGTTCCCCAGTGTGGTCACACCATAGATTTGTACAAGGGACAGTAGACATGATTTTTACTGCACGTCAGCTCCAAGAAAAATGCCGGGAGCAAAATCAACCCCTTTATATGGCATTTATTGATCTTGCTAAGGCCTTTGATACTGTAGACCGAACAGCTCTCTGGACTATCCTTATGAAAATTGGATGCCCCAATAAATGTGTGAATATCTTGCGACTTCTCCATGACAACATGACGGCTACGGTCTTGGACAACAACGGCTCTCATGGTGCTCCATTTAAAGTGGGATCAGGTGTTAAACAGGGATGTGTTATCACCCCAACATTATTTGCTATTTTCATCGCCATGATTTTACATCTTGTCGAGGGGAAACTTCCCACTGGTGTGGGAATTATATACCGAACAGATGGAAAGCTTTTTAATCTCAGCAGGCTGAAAGCAAAAAGTAAGGTAATTACAACCTCTGTTGTGGAACTTCAGTATGCTGATGATAATGTGGTCTCCGCACATTCAGAGGATGATCTCCAAACTATCCTAAATGCTTTTGCAGAAGCATACAGAAAACTTGGTCTCTCACTTAACATCAAAAAAACCAAAGTGCTTCATCAGCAAGTGCAAGCTAACCCTTTGGTGATGCCATCTATCCAGCTTGGCGGGACAATACTGGAAAATGTTGATCATTTTCTCTATCTTGGCAGCTATCTTTCTGTTACAGCTAACATCGACAGTGAAATCCAGCATCGTCTGAGCTCCACAAGTGCCGCGTTGTCTCGAATGAAACATAGAGTGTTCGAGGATCGGGATATTTGTAAGAAGACCAAAACACTGGTTTATGAAGCCATTGTATTACCAACTTTATTGTATGCCTGCGAAACATGGACTATCTATAAACGTCACCTCCAACTCCTTGAAAGATTTCATCAGCGTTGCCTCCGGAAAATCCTGCGAATTACTTGGGAAGATAGGCGAACAAATGTCAGTGTACTGGAAGAAGCAAAGACTACTAGCATTGAAAAAATGATCCTTCAACACCAACTTCAGTGGACTGGTCATGTTGTTCGAATGCCTGACTGCCGTCTCCCAAAGCAGTTACTTTATTCCCAACTCAAGGATGGAAAGTGGAATATCGGTGGTCAGTATAAGAGGTTTAAAGATGTTCTTAAGGCTAATCTAAAACAATGCAATATAAACATCAAAAACTGGGAAGCTCTGGCCCATGAACAATCTAACTGGAGGTTGGCCTTTCACAAAGGTTCCGTGGACTTTGAAGAAGGCTGAGTGCAAGGTGAAAGGGAGAAACGTGCTAAGCGAAAAGCATGTCAAACGAATCCTTTACAGGACCATCTTCCATCTGGTAACCTGTGTCCTCACTGTGGGAAGCTGTGTGGATCTAGAATTGGCCTCCACAGTCACTTACGGACCCATCGCTAGAGTCTACACAATTTTCTTTAGAATTTTCCTCCTTGTCAAATCTCCTTTTTGTTTAAAAAAAAATAATAATAATCCTGGAAGACAATCTTACTCGGTCACAAGTGATCGCCTGACTGACTGACTGACTGACAAGGGGGGGACGGGGACGATATTGGCAGTTTTATTTTCAGTTCATTTTCAATTATGCCTAACATGACTGGAGAAGGCTACTTTACTCCGCTAATTTCCCTTTATTTAATTAGTGGAAGGTATCCCACCCTGGTCACCACCATTAAAAACATCCCATGTCCATGAACCTAAGGAACTTTTTAGAGTTGGCCTCTCACAGGCCAGACACCACCTACAACTCTTTCAGTCCCCTGCTACTTTTTCAGTACCCTGCTGAAGCAGGATATGATGGGTTGTATCCAACGTTAGTCTAACTTACGGTAAGTCCCATTCATTTCAATGGATCTACTCTAAGAAGGAATAACATTGGGTACCACCCAAGGCAGCCATTCATCCTCCTGCCTGTTCCCTCCATGGCCCTGTTGCTCATCCCTTTTTCTCACCTACTGCATGACATACCCAGAAACCTGTTTGCCACAGCAGGTGATGGTGGCAGGAAGAGGGGAGCAAGTGGCAGGACTCCGGAAGGGAACAGGCAGGAGTAGCCATTGCTGCTGCCTTCTCTCCTGTTTTAACAGGAGATTATATCTGGTGTCCAGTTTGAAAGGTAGTTGCCCTATATAACATGTAGAGCAAGGGACTACAACTCCCATAAATCCCAGCCACCATTGCCAATGGTCAGAGTTTATGAGATTTGTAGTCCAAAACATCTGGGAGGGCACCAGGTTGCCTAATCCGATGCAGAGTCCCCTCACTACTGAATAACATCAGAGGGAAAGAGATGTAGCTTAGTGGTGTCCCGTTCTCTGATCCCTTGAGGCTTGCAGGGAAAGCTGGCATCAAGATCAAGGCAGGAAGAAAATAGGATCTTGGATAGCTCTAAGTGGATCTTGCTGGCTGGAACTCTCTCCTCCTACAATAATAGGAGGATGTTGTCTTAGCAGGGAGGTAAAGCCAACTGAAGCCTCCTGCCCATGTGGTCAGTTCCACTGCTCCTGGAGGAGCTGACTGGATTGTAGCTCACGCTGGCTCAGCTTGTCTGAGCGTGGAAAGCTAAGCAGGGTCAGGCCTGGTTATTCCTTGGATGGGAGACCCCCTCCTCTAGTTTCCTGCACTGAGCAGGGGGTTGGGCTCAATAGCCTCGTAGGCTCCTTCCAGCTCTATGATCTATGAAATCTATAAAGAGCCCTCTACCTGATTTGGTAGCTTGCGACCTTGAGGGCAAGGAGATGGAGCTTCTGCCAGGGACTCATCCTCTGAGCCAGAGGACTATAGCGGGGTGGTGTCCTCTGGCTGGAAGGGCCCTGAACGAGGCACTGACTGTACCTACCCCTGAGGAAGTAGCCTGTGCCTCATCCTCATCAGAATCCTCTGCTGCACACTGGAAAGCCCGAAGGCTGGGGGTCATGACCAGTGGTAGAGCACCTGCTTTGCATGCAGAAGGTCTTAGATCAGGGCTATCCAATCTCGGGTCCCCAGATGTTGCTGGCCCACAGCTCCCAGCATACCCAGCCAGAATGGCTAATGGCAAGGGATTCTGGGAGCTGTAGTCCAGCAACATCTGGGGACCCAAGGTTGGAGAGCCCTGTCTTAGATGGACCAACCAATGACCTGACTCAGTATAAGGTAGCTTCATATGTTCCTATCAGATGTCTCAGGCCATAGTTCTGCTTTGCATGCCAAAGGTCCCAGGTTCAATTCCTGCATCTCAAGGTATGGTTAGGACCAGCTGGACCAGTGGTATGATGTGGTGCAAGACAGCTTCTTATGTTCCTAGAGGTGCGAGTGCCGATGCCCCAGGACAATGTAAACCTTGGTAACCAACCCTCCAGATGAAGGTAACAGGGTATGTGTGCTTCCCTGTGAAAGGTAGTTTGGCATTTCTCACAAGGACCACCAACTTAAGAGCAGCAGATCTGAGATCAAAGTCTCATGTCTTGTAATGTGTTGACAGCGCTGGGATTAAGTAACTCATTGGAGGCAACATTATGACAAGAGGGGGGGAAAGGAGAGTAGAAATAATGAGCCAAGGCTATTTGGCGCTGGTAAAGTCTCTCTGTGTTACTGACAGGAACACAATGCAAGCTTTTTAATCTTGGGGCTCAACAGTACTCCACGGTTATCAGACAAAATGTCAGGCAGCAGCAAGATTACTGGATGCAGAAAACATTGCTGACAGTGCATGTAGAAAGGAAAGCGAAGATGTTGGGAAGGTTGAAGACAGAAGAAGAACCAGATTTGGCAATGGTCTAGAAGAGAAAAATAATACGTACATTGGAAGTTCTAATGAAATGAGAAATGGAGTTGGCACATGTCCCATGACTTGTTCCATCATTCACCATACGTGTAGTGTAAAGGCTAAGGGATTGTGAAGCAGGGAAGTCTCTGGTTCAGTCACCGATTCCATAGATATGCTAGGTAGCCTTAGCCAAGCCAATATACCGCAGTCCAGCTGCCAGCTGTTTGTTTTGCACCAGGGACAAAATTAGGACCAAGGAGAGGGCTTTGAAGAGCATCCGTCTCCCGGGACTGCCACAGAGGAAAAGCAGCACCACAAGCACATCAGCCCAGGTTTTTCAATTGTTACTATCAACAGCATCTGGTACTCCAAAACCAGGCCACTTAAAGAAGAGAGCAAGGTCATCCATCTGTTAAGCCAATGTTATTGTGGACATGTTTGGAGAACTTGTCTGGAGAAACAATACAGCTGAAAATTAGTAATAATAATAATAAATAAATAAGAACTAGAATACAAATATTGTAAAATTTATTATTATTATTATTATTATTATTATTATTATTATTATTATTATTATTGTGGCGGTGGTGGTGGTAATAGTAGCCGCAGCAGTAGTAGTAGTAAATGTTTCCTTGTCCCTTGGCAGGATAATGCAGATACTTCAGCTGCACTAGTGTGAGAGTGAACTCACCTCATGATGGTCCGGTCATCTGTATGGGCTCAATGTCATCCTGACAGTAACCCAAGAGTTGAGTCCCACCATCCTTTGGTCGATCATAGGATCATTGAGTTGGAAGGGGCCTACAAGGCTATCGAGTCCAACCCCCTGCTCAATGCAGGAAACTAGAGGAGGGGTGGTCTCCCATCCAAGTAATAACCAGGCCTGACCCTGCTTAGCTTTCCACACTCAGACAAGCTGAGCCAGCGTGAGCCGGCTTACTCCCATGTAAACACACAAAGGAGCCTAACACTGCATTCCTAAGCACGTGCACCATTTGAGGCCGTGAATTCTGATGATGCTACACTGGGTCGCAGGGTTCTGCTATGGATCCATTTCTGAGCAGGGGCCGGCTAGGTTCCTCAGGAAGCAAAGCAGAAAGCAATCAGCACCATGGAAAGCTCCAAATTGTGCTGGCTGGGGGTGAAAGCCAGGCAGGATTGTCTATATCAACGTTCTCCAACCTGGGGGTCGCGACCCCCAAGGGGGTCGCCATGTGTTTTCTGGGGGGTCGCCAGCCAGGGTGGAAGTGACTATACTGGACGGAGGGAGGAGGAGGGAGGAGGAGGGAGGGGTGGGTATTTCGCTGCGTTACCAGGCGCTTGCAAGCTGATTGCTGGAGAAGGAGAGAGTGCGCGCGCACCCACACGTGCCTGTTACCCACAAAGCACCACGTGAGCCTTGAGAAGGAGCCGCTGCCTGCAGTTGCAGTAAACATCGCACCTCCTTCGCCTCGTGCTTCTTCTCCTTGTGCTGAAGTAAGTGTGTGTGTGAGAGTGAGTGAGTGAGTGAGTGAGAGGAGTCGCTGCCTGCAGTTGCTGCCAACATCGTGCTGAAGTGTGTGTGTGTGTGTGTGTGTGTGAGTGAGAGGGGGGGGGAGATGCTGCCTGCAGTTGCCGGCGTCTCGTCCTCCCGCTGATGCTGAAGATCTCTGCAAGAACGAGCTGGAGAGGGGGCAGATTGAGCTGTTGTTTGCCTGCGAAGGGGAGGTGGTCAGGGGTGAGGGGAGGGTGGGGGGCCCTTCATTCTCAGACGCAGTCGGCTTGGGGGGGGAGGCAAGTGTGCTTACTTCCTCCTTAGTCAAAGGGTAGCCCCAATGCAAAGCAGTGAGGCGTGCTGACTATAATTCTGTTGGGAGAAGGTACTTAACACCACTTGGACACCTCACGTTATGGTATTTTTTGACACACTCATTGGGAAGAGTTTCACTGAACTATGGCTTCTGAGTGAAAATGAAGTGTGTGTGTGTGTGTGTGTGTGAGAGAGAGAGAGAGAGAGAGAGAGAGAGTGGAGACGCTGAAGTGTGTGAGTGAGTGAGTGAGGGGGGGGGGAGATGCTGCCTGCAGTTGCCGGCGTCTCGTCCTCCCGCTGATGCTGAAGATCTCTGCAAGAACGAGCTGGAGAGGGGGCAGATTGAGCTGTTGTTTGCCTGCGAAGGGGAGGTGGTCAGGGGTGAGGGGAGGGTGGGGGGCCCTTCATTCTCAGACGCAGTCGGCTTGGGGGGGGGAGGCAAGTATGCTTACTTCCTCCTTAGTCAAAGGGTAGCCCCAATGCAAAGCAGTGAGGCGTGCTGACTATAATTCTGTTGGGAGAAGGTACTTAACACCACTTGGACACCTCACGTTATGGTATTTTTTGACACACTCATTGGGAAGAGTTTCACTGAACTATGGCTTCTGAGTGAAAATGAAGTGTGTGTGTGTGTGTGTGTGTGAGAGAGAGAGAGAGAGAGAGAGAGACTGTGTGAATGAATTTCATTTCACTTGCTTCTGTGGCTGTTGCAGAACTATTTTTAGCTGTCTCCAGCAGAACAGAGAGCCAGTGTGGTGTAATTGTGAGAGTGTTGGACTGGGACTCAGGAGATCTGGGTTCTAGTCCCCGCTTGGCTAAGAAACTCACTGGGTGACTTTGAGCCAGTCATTGACTCTCAGCCTAACCTACCTCACAGGGTTGTTGTGAGGATAAAGTGGAGAGGAGGAGGAGGAGGAGGATTATGTAAGCCGCCTTGAGTTCCTTGCAGGAAAAAAGGCGGGGTATAAATATAATAAAATAAGTAAACATGTCTTCTCCTTTCTGATACAAAGTTGACTGCTAGTCAAATGATAAATCCACTCACTTGCCTGCTCCCAGTTGGGCCCTATTTCCACCAACATCCAGAGAGAGGAAGGGCAGGTGAGCAAGTACAATAGAAATACAAAAAGAAATTATTTTTCCTCAAAGAAGATTTTTTATTTATATTTTCAGAAATCTGTACCCATGGAGAAAAAACGTAAATATTCAGAAGATTACCTAAAATTTGGCTTTACCACCTTGACCAGCAATGGCAAAGAGAAGCCACAATGTGTATTGTGCAATGTTGTTCTCAGTGCTGAATCTATGAAACCTTCAAAACTCAAACGTCACTTAGAGACAAATCATTCAGAACATACTAAAAAGGATTTGGATTTCTTTCGACGCCATGAAACTTCTCTCAGACGTCATAGACTTGATCATACAGGAAGGTTTCAGCAACAGAGCACAGCAGCAGTGCAAGCATCATATGAAGTTGCATTGCAAATTGCCAAACAAAAAAACCTCACATGATTGGAGAAGCGCTCATCAAACCCTGCATGTTGAAGATGGTGAATTTAATTCTTGGGGAAGCCAACGAGAAAAAGATGCGACAAATATCTCTGTCCAGTAACACTATTCAGAGGCGCATTTCAGAAATGTCTGCAGACGTGAAAGAGCAGGTTTTGAATGAAATCAAAGTTTCTCCATTGTTTTCTTTTCAAGTTGATGAATCAACGGACATAAGTTCATGTGCTCAGTTGCTTGTCTTTGTGAAATATATTCATTCAGATGACATTAAAGAAGAGTTCCTGTTTTGTGGTGCACTTGAAACTACCACAAAAGGTGAAGATATTATGGAGAAGATAAGTACCTTTTTTGAAACTGGAGGACTACAGTGGAAAAACGTTTGCGGGGTTTGTACAGATGGAGCACCAGCTATGCTAGGGTCAAAGTCAGGCTTTCAGACAAAAGTGAAAGAACTTGCTCCCCAAGCAAAGGGCATTCACTGCATGATTCACCGATATGCTCTTGCCAGTAAAACTCTTCCAGCTCCCTTGCAAGAGGTACTTGATTCTCTGATCAAAATTGTGAATTACATCAAATTTGGAGCCCTCAAAACCCGTCTGTTTAAAGAACTCTGTAAAGACATGAATTCTGATCACGAGGTTCTTCTTTTCCACACTGCTGTACGCTGGTTGTCAAAAGGAAATGTTGTCAATCGTATTTTTGAGTTGAAAGATGAAATCAAGTTGTTCCTGGAAGTGCAAGGGAAACATGACTTTGTGGCTCACTTTAATGATGAAGCTTGGAAGAAAAGAGTTGCTTACTTAGCAGACATTTTAGACCAGCTGAATAAGCTTAACCTGAAACTTCAGGGAAAAGAAACACTCATTCTCCAATTTCAAGACAATCTTCAGGCATTTGTATCCAAGCTGCAAAACTGGCGTCGGAAAGTAAATCTTGGAGACATTGCCATGTTTGAAAAACTCTGCAGTGTGGTAGGGGAATCTGAAGGTGAACTGGATGAGAATCTGAAAGAGGAAATTACTGGGCACCTTGAATCCCTTGAAAAGGAATTTCAGCGGTACTTCCCTGAGCTTACAGAAGAAGAAGCTGCACTGGTACGAAACCCATTCTCTGCTTCCCTGAATGTAGCCAGCATACCCAATGAAGTACAGGATGAATTCTTGGACCTGCGGAATGATTCCTGGGCACGTGATTTGTTTTTTGAAAAATTGCTGACTCAGTTCTGGTGTGCTATGTATCAGCCATATCCAAATGTCACCATGCTTGCCTTTCGAGTGTTACTTCCATTTGCCTCTACATATCTCTGTGAGAGTGGATTTTCAACACTTCTTCAGATCAAAACCAAGGCGAGAAACAGACTGAATGTTGAGGATGACATGAGGTTGGCTTTGGCAAATACTCGGCCACAAATTTTGAAGCTGGTTGCCCAGATGCAAGAACAACCATCACATTAAATATTAGGTTAAATTAAATTATATTCTGAAAAATCTGTTTTCCATGTGTTTTCTTTACCCCATCAAAATGCAAATTTATGCAAATTTATGCAAATGTGGTGGGGGGGTCCCCGGTTACTTTGCCATTACAAAAGGGGGTCGCGACTCGAAAAAGGTTGGGGACCACTGGTCTATATGTATGTTGTTGCTCTAGCAGAGCAAGACTGAGGTTTAAACAGGAAGCTACTGGTCTTTAGGCGGGTTAGCTCTGCTTCTTCCTGGACTGAAGCTTTAACTCTTAAAGGAGCCCAGTCTGTTTTAGCAACCTCAGGCTGAGGTGACATGGGAGTGGTTGTGGCATGCCAGTGTCCTGATGGTCTTAGTGCCCAGAGTCTGAGGACATTAATGGAGCCTCCTTTAGATGTAGGGGAGCTGCCCCCGGGGTTCCTCTGGAGAACTGTGTCCTGGGGAGATAGAGGTCTCGCGATGCCTGTCTGTGGCTGACTCTTCCCCTACTGCAGTGTTTCTCAACCTTGGGTCCCCAGATGTTTTTGGCCTACAACTCCCAGCATGCCCCAGCCAGCTATGCTGGCTGGGGCATGCTGGGAGTTGTAGGCCAAAAACATCTGGGGACCCAAGGTTGAGAAACACTGCCCTACTGACCCTGGAGTCTCTTCTGAGGATGAGCGGTTGGAATCCTCTGAGGATGATGGTTTTGGGGTGCTGGTCCATGATAGCATGTTTACTTGGAAGTAAGTCTTATCAAATCCATTGGGGTGTACTCTCAGGTAAGCTGACATAGTGTTGCAGCCTCAGTTGTATAACATCGGGCTAAAACACTTGATCATTTCCTTCCCTTCCCTTTTTATTGTTTTACTCTGTCAGATCAAGGCAGATGTATTTGGTTTTATTTCATGGTTGAGGGGAGACTACTGCTGGAATAAATGAAAGCACCAAGCTTACTGTACTCTCCAAGATGTGTCTGTAGCTCCTCTAAACTTTTCCCGACCTTCTGTTCTGACTTGCCTCCGACAAGAAGGCTTGTGGACAGGTGAATGGGGAAGGCAGTGAGGATCCGTCTTGCTTTAGTAACAGCAAGTGAGTGGATGCACTGGCCCCATGTTCTTAAAAGGAATGGCCTAACCCAGCAACATAACAGCACTAGCAGAGGTGTGGGTATGCTCTGAGGCTGGAAATAGATGAGGGGTGGGGTTAAAGTGTTGAAGAAGACAGCATGAGAGAAGCATCATGACTCAGGGTGTGCATGCACTATTCATCTCACCATCATTTCTGGTTAAACAGGCTTTGCAGGTTTTGTACCACTTCAAAAACCAGTCAAACCTACTTGACAACAGATGACACGGCAATGGCCCAGCTGCCCTCCCAATGTTTTGGACAACAACTCCCATTCTTCCCATCCATCTGGGCATGGTCGTTGATGATGGGAGTTGTAGTCCAAAACGCCTGGAAAATGCCAGGTTGGGGAAGGCTCCTGGCAATAAAAGAAATGCATGTGTGTACACCAAGGGGAGAAGAACATTAGGACATAATAAGAAATATCACCATGTGATAGGATAGGATAGGATAATAATAAGCAGAGTTGCCACCACATTTCTACCCAAAATGCTTTGGGATACTTCATTTCATCATAAATATAATAAATAAATAAATAAATAAATAAATAAATAATATACCGATTGAGCTCCTTTTCCTCTCTTCTTGCATCTACTCATTGGTGCTGTTCTCAATTTTCCCCCTCCTTGTGTGTGTGTGTGTGTGTGTGTGTGTGTGTACCAAGAGCAATTGTGCCTCTATCATACTGCTTTCCACATTTTGGGGAGAGGGGAAATTGCCCGCCTCTGGTCTGGCTCAACACACTCTCTCATATGTACCTACCTCACAGGGCTGTTGTGAGGACAGGACCATAGCATGCTGAGTCCTTATACTGAGTCAGACCATCGGTCTGTCTAACCCACTATTGTCAACACTGACTGGCAGCAATGGCTCTCCAGGGATTCAGGCAGGAGTTTTTCCAGCCCTACCTGGAGTAGTCGGGGATCGAACCTGGGACCTTCTGCATGCAAAGCAAGGGCTCTACCCCTGAGCCACGGCCTCTCCCCATTGCATACAATGCAATGACCTCCCATGTACAGCCCACCTTGTTTCCCTTGGAGGAAAGATGGGATATAAATGTGAGAGAAATTAAAAGAACTCCCAGAGGAGCACTGTGTGTTGGTGCTTTTGACTCACTTCTCTGGCCCTGGTCAAAGTGCAGCCTAAATATAACTTCTTTTTCAGTCAACTGGTATAGGACAAGCAGCCCACAACTTAAAGAAAAGAAGAAAGGAGAAGAATTGCTTCTTTTCTTCTTATTATTATTATTATTGTACAAAGCCCTCGTTTGGATCACCCCCGACCTTCTGCACAAAATCAGCAGCAATATTAAACCCATCTGTTAGGATGCTTCTTCAAATCAGAACACTCAGCTTGCCGTCAGAGAAGCAGCAAGACGGCTGAATTATTGATAGAGCCCGGAGTGGAGCTGCATCCTCCATGCTCTGTGAATATTCCAGCTTTACGCCACTCAGTATACTTTCTTCTGTCCTTCGGAGTTTCTTTTTTATTATTATTTTATTTATTATTATTATCTGACATCAATCCCCCGGAAGATTTTTGAGCAGATTATAAAGAAGTCAGTCTGCAAGCACCTTGAAAACAATGCAGTGATTACTAGAAGCCACCATGGATTTGTCAAGAACAAATCCTGTCAGACTAATCTGATCTCATTTTTTGATCGGGTAACCTCCCTTGTGGACTGTGGGAATGCTGTGGACATTATATACCTGGACTTCAGCAAAGCTTTCGACAAAGTGCCTCATGATATCCTGATTAGTAAGCTAGCTAAGAGTGGGCTAGATGGAACAACTATCAGGTGGATCCACAATTGGCTAAAGAATCGGACTCAAAGAGTGCTTATCAATGGTTCTTTCTCAAACTGGGGAGAGGTAACGAGCGGGGTACCACAGGGCTCGGTCCTGGGCCCGGTGCTCTTCAACATTTTTATTAATGACTTGGATCAGGAGGTACAGGGAATGCTTATCAAATTTGCAGATGACACAAAGTTGGGTGGAACAGCTAATACTCTGGAAGACAGAAACAAAATTCAAAGTGACCTCGATAGGCTGGAGCGCTGGGCCGAAAACAACAGAATGAAATTTAATAGGGATAAATGCCAAGTGCTGCACCTAGGGAGAGGAAACCAAATGCAGAGTTACAGAATGGGGGACACTTGGCTCAACAATACTACAAGTGAGAAGGATCTTGGAATTGTGGTAGATCACAAACTGAATATGAGCCAGCAATGCGATGTGGCTGCAAAGAAGGCAAATGCAATTTTGGGCTGTATTAATAGAAGTATAGCTTCCAAATCGTGGGAAGTGATAATTCCCCTTTACTCGGCACTGGTTAGGCCTCATCTTGAGTACTGCGTCCAGTTCTGGGCACCTCACTTTAAGAAGGACATAGACAAACTGGAGAGGGTTCAGAGGAGGGCAACAAGGATGATAAAGGGACTGGAAACAAGGCCCTATGAGGAGAGACTGAAAGAACTGGGCATGTTTAGCCTTCAGAAGAGGAGACTGAGGGGAGATATGATCGCACTCTTCCAGTATTTGAAGGGATGTCACACAGAGGAGGGCAAAGATCTCTTCTCGGTCATCCCAGTTTGCAGGACACGGAATAATGGGCTCAAGTTACAGGAACCTAGATTCCACCTAAACATCAGGAAAAATTTCCTGACTGTCAGAGCAATAAGACAATGGAATCAACTACCTAGGGAGGTCGTGGGCTCTCCCACTCTGGAGGCATTCAAGGTGCAGCTGGACAGACATCTGTCAGAGATGCTTTGACCTAGATTCCTGCATTGAGCAGGGGGTTGGACTCGATGGCCTTGTAGGCCCCTTCCAACTCTACTTTTCTATGATTCTATGATTCTATGATTATTATTTTTCTTTCAGGCACCTTCAGTAAACAAGGTAAAGACGTATCAAAGAACTGTGGGCTCCCACATCATTTCTCTTAAGGGGAATAATTCATAAGGTCACACACACACACACACACACTTAAACCAGCTTTTTTTTTTTTTTTACCCCTCATCCAGAAGGGCCAAGCTCTGTGAGTTCTTCGATTGTTTTTCCTGACTCTTCCCCCAGCACCCCAATGTTAAACTGCCACGGATGGCTTCAGGTTGAGCAGAAAACGGAAGGGAGGGGTATGCTTGATCCTCTTCTTGGTAGCAGTTCAGGGAGAAAAGCAGCTGGAGTGGGAGGCAGAATCAAGCAGATAAAACAACTGGCAAGGAAATGGTTCGACAGTACAGGGAGGCTGGTGGTTCATATTTCGGCGGGGCACCTAATCCACTGCAGGTTGTCTTTGGAGTTTTATAGGAGCTATCCATGGTGCCAAATTCCATCCCCAAAATAGGTTCGCCACCATGGAGCACCACGGATAGCTCCAATAAGGCTCCAGATAAAGGCTGCAATGGATCGGGACCCCCATCGAAATAGGAGTCACCCACCCGCCTCCACCTACTGGTCCTCCTTCCCTCCATCCGTCCTTTGATCAATGGTGCAGCTAGGACTACTAGACCTCAGAGCTTAAATCCGTACATTTGGGGGGAAATATGCATGGATTTTTTCATGCAAAAATGGGGGTGGGGGAGATCGTTTGCAATCTGATATGGACTCGAGTGGGAAGGAGCTTCTGAGATGGAATTCGGAGAACTTCCACAAGCTCGAGTTTTGCTCATTTGCACCTCCCTCCCTAGAAGTGGCACTTGTCAAGTTTCCAAATGGACAACGTCACACGATGGAATGGAAACTGATTGGCCTGCCAAAAATTCTCGTCTGTGAATTTTTGATAGATAGTGAACCATGCTCTAACAGTGCAATCCTATACAGGTCTATTCAGAAGTAAGTCCCATGGATTTCAATGGGGCGTACCTCCAGGAAAGTGGGTATGGGATTGTAGTCTAAAGTGTTCTCTGAGCATATAAATATTGGATGAAACTTAGCTATTAGACATCCCCTGATTTTTAAGTGACAGTCAATGTTTGACAGCCTGTGACATCAATATTTCATACTAGCTGACTTCTGGCATGCAACGGCACTCAGTGTTTAGCAATATCTGACCACTAAGGGCACAATCCTACGCACAGCAGATGCTGTCTTACCAGCCATAGGAGAAGTCGGATTCCCATCTCCAACCTCAGAAAAGCCCGCCGAAGTCGGAGCTGGGACTCCGACTTCAGAGCACCCTCTCTCCACCCAGTGCGGTTCTTTCCACGCATTAGATTTTAAACTTTTTTTAAAATGCAAGTAGTCATATATAAGCAGTGTAGGTGGGTGGCATGTTCCTCAGCCTTGGATTCTCCTTCTCTCACCCCCATAGGATTTGATCTGCCCAGCTGCAATCCTATACCTCAGGCCGGCACCTAGCTGACCTGCAGAGCGGGAGGAGCAGAGAGACAAAGATCACCTCTGCCGGTTCCTCCACTCCGCAGAGGATGGTCATAAGCCCCCCCCCCGCCCCCAGTTCAGAGGCTTATGAGCATCTAGAGCGCAACCCATTGGATTGCACCCTAAGATTTCTTGAATAGTGTGACAAAGCTAGAACCCATGGCTCTCCCACAATTCGGGTTTCTAGACTCGCCGTGACTCGCAAAAGCTAATGTTGGAACTAGGACGGACACGCTGTTGTAATATGTTCCAAGCTTTGCTGCCACCTGTAGGAGAGAAAGCATATTGCTTGTTCTCTCAAAAGCTTCCATATCGGGAATTGTAGCCCTATTTTTAATTGACTTTCAGCATGATCGCTCAGAACAAGCCCTTGATTATTCTTTAACCATCTACAATGATTGAGGGATTGAAAAGTTCCTCGAGCAAATACTCCAAGCTTCAATTTGCTTGCAAAAGGTTTTGGGATTTATATTCTAATTAGATTTTGATATTTTTTTTGGTCTACATTACTAATTATGGGTAATGTCTTCTTTGGGCAGAAATAATGTGTGAAACTATTGCATTTAGAAAATTATACTTAAATTGGAACTGTGTTTAAAGAAGTGGAGGACAAGAATGGACAGCGAAAGAGAACTAACCAATTTTGAAAAGATAGTTTTGACTAGAGAAGCTATAGAAGGTAATGTTTCAACAAGAGGCACAACAAAGGCTTTATATATGATGTTACAAAAAGAAGAAGAGCATAAAGATTCTCTTACCTAAAGTGTTATGGGATAATGAATTTGATGAGGAAATATCGAAACAAAGTTGGAAAAATATTTGGGATAGACGTATTGTAAGAGTTATGTCAACTAGGATAAAAGAGAATTTTTATAAAGTGGTATGGAGATGGTATTTAACTCCAGTAAGATTAAATCGGATAGATAAAAATTGCTCCGCATTGTGTTGGAGAGGATGTAATGTAAAAGGTACGTATGCCCACATGTGGTGGAGCTGTAAAAATGTTCTGGAATTTTGGCAGAAAGTATTTGCAGAAATATCAGAAATAATTGGAATGGAATTAGGAGTCTGCCCAAAAGTAGCAATGTTAACAATTACAGAAAAGTTAGTTTGTTTAAAAAATACAAAAGAATTGATTGTGAATTTGTTAACAGCAGCAAAATTAATGATAGCTAGGAATTGGAAGGTTCAACATGTGTTTTCAATTAATGAATGGTATACAGAGGTATGGGATATCGCGTTAAATGATAAATTAACTTGTAATATTAAGTGTCCAAAAGGACAATTGGAGAAAGACACCTTTGTGAACATTTGGGGTAAATTTTTGGATTATGTGTTGGTAAAAGGGAGGGGGAACAAACCTTGTCAAGATTTGTTATATTTTTGGAATATAGAATAATATCTTGTATATATACCAAAAAAACAAAAAAATTGGGGTGAGAAATATAACTTGGTCCCAAGAGGTGGGGGGGGTGCACAATGTTTATGTTGTATTTTTTTGTTGTTGAATTCAAAAAATAAAAAAATAAAATTATACTTAACATTGTTGACTTATAATTAATCAACAAGAATTCAGTCTTGGCACTCTTTCCTTCTTTTTCTTTTTCTTTTTCTTTCCTAAAAGTGTCCCTCAAAGTCCAGTTTGGAAAGTGAAATGTCAAAAGAGTCAAAATTCCAGCATTCAGAGTTTGCTGCAGCACATCTGCATGGACTTGTCCTGACCCAGCTATCTTACAAAACGTTGGAGGTCTATAGATGATTAAGGGCACAATCCTATGTATGTTTAGACAGAAAAAAAGGACTACAACTCCCAGCATGCCCCAGCCAGCCATGCTGGCTGGAGCATGCTGGGAGCTGTAGGCCTTTTTTCTGCCTAAACTTACATAGGATTGCTCCCAAAGTGGAACTGCCATGTTTAGAAGCAATATATCAAGAATTCCTTGCTGGGTGCAAAGGAAAGGAGAGGGTTTCCTACAATCATCAGGCTGGCCACTGTTAGAAATAAGATGCTGGGCTCATAGAATCATAGAGTTGGAAGGGGCCTATAAGGCCATCGAGTCCAACCCCCTGCTCAATGCAAAGCATCCCTGACAGATGGCTGTCCAGAGGCATCTTGAATGTCTTCTAGTGTGGGAGAGCCCACCACCTCCCTAGGTAGTTGGTTCCATTGTCATGTTGCTCTAACAGTAAGGAGGTTTTTTCCTGATGTCCAGGCGGAATCTGGCGTCCTGTAACTTGAGCCCATGATTCCGTGTCCTGCAATCTGAGATGATCGGAGAAGAGATCCTGGCCCTCCTCTGTGGGACAACCTTTCAAGTCCTTGAAGACGCTATCCTATCTCCCCTCAGTCTCCTCTTCTGAAGGCTAAACATGCCCGGTTCTTTCAGTCTCTCTTCACAGGGCTTTGTTTCCAGTCCCCTGATCATCTTTGTTGCCCTCCTCTGAACCCTTTCCTGAACCTTTGATCCAGTCCAGCAGATTTAATTCTTCACACCCCCTACTAAAAGTCAGTGAGCGACCCGGGAGAAAGCCCTATCACACATGCCAGACAAACGGGCCTCTGTGCAGGGGTGGTGCTAGATACCAAAAAGATCTGGGGCTCAGGCCCACAGGACAAATAAATGCACAAATTTGCATATGCTAATTCACATATGCTCTAAAGTCTCTCTCTCTCTCTCTCTCTCTCTCTCTCTCTCTCTCTGTGTGTGTGTGTGTGTGTGTCTTTAAAGGACCCTGTCTCCTAAGGACACCCCTATTTGTAAAATTAAAAGAAAAGGATGTACAGACAGGGGAGAGGAGGGCGGCAGGGTGGTGGGGGCAGATGGCCTCCCAGAGATTCGGGGCTCCAAATGTAAGATTCGGGGCTCCAGTCCCAGTGGGCCGCCCCCTAGCACTGCCTCTGCCTCTGCTTCTGCAGGTGACGGTGTCCTCAAATGAGGTTGTCTCTTGCAGATCTTAACAACCAGGCAAGTTTATCATGAGACAGGAGGTCCCTTAGACTGGTCCTAAATCATTTAGTGCTTCGAAGGTTAAAACTAATACCCTGAACTGAGCCTGGAAAGCAGCTGACAGCCAGTGCAGGCCTTTCAGGCCCAGCTGTTATATGGCCTCGAACCTGTGAACCGGTTAGCAGCCTTGCCTCTGCATTTTGCACCAATGGAAGCTTCCAGACACTGTTCAGGGGTAGTCCCACGTAGAGCACACTGCAGATATCAAATAAAAATATCAGATCTTACATATGACTATCAACTGGATGTCAATTGCTCATATCAAACATTTGCTGAATATTCAAATATTCAGAGAATGTTTGACATCAAGGTTCTCAGAAGAAAATTGCGGGGAGCAAGTTTACTTCCACTCCAGATTGAACCAAAGCCTGTCCTTAACTTTATCTTGTAAGTGACCTGGCTGGGTGCAGGGGTTTTTAAACTTCTATTTTTTTTCTAAATGTTTTGTATTTTGATGAACCAGTAGCGTGTGGGTTTTTTAAAGTTATCAACAGAAGCGTGGGAATTGGAGAAATGCTTGCTAGGAAATGTGCGTTCCATTTCTTACTGTAGAGGGAGTGCTTACTCTATAAAATGCAGGTATGGATGGCCACCTGTCATGGCTGCGTGGCAAGGGTGATCCTGCTGTGGTACTCCAGGCATCCGTGCCTGGAGCTGTAGAATTATAAGAGGTTTTAAGGCTAACCAAGGATGTCTTTTCTCTTTCTTATACTCTGTGAACACTCAAGTCACACATTGTCTTTTTTTTTGCCCTCTAGAGGAAAGTGAAAGCTCACAGCATTTATCGGCATGCTGAAAATATTAACAGTTCAAGTTCTCCAAGCCTCTCGGAACAACAGCACCACCTACAGCGAAACAAAACAAAAAGAGGGATTGGGGATTCACACAATCTTTTCAGTTTTTTACAGCAAAATTGCCACATTTGGAATCTCTGTGTATACTTTTAACTGGCACCTTCTTTGGATGTACGCCACAGACCCCTCTCAAAACGCTTTTGATTTGCCTCAGATGTTTCACCTCAAGAAGAACATCGAAATTGCTTTCAGATTTTGCAACCTCACCACATCACCCTTATTTTCAATTCGTTCATTGGATCTAAATGTGCTAGCCTGGAAGGATTTCTCTTTAGCATTGTATAAGGCCTCTTTCTTGAAGCACTTTATGGGTTATGTCCAGTGTTAGTCCTATGTATAGTAGACCCATTGAAGTGAATGGGGCTTAAGTTTATTTATTTATTTATTTATTATATTTATACCCCGCCTTTTTTCCTGCAAGGAACCCAAGGCGGCTTACATAATAATCCTCCTCCTCTCCATGTTATCCTCATAACAACCCTGTGAGGTAGGTTAGGCTGAGAGGCAGTGACTGGCCCAGACTGAGCTTCATGGGCGAATGGGGACTAGAACCCGGGTCTCCCGGGTCCCAGTCCAACACCCTCACCACTATGCCACACTGGCTTTCAGTAGGACTAACATTGGCTACAACCCTATAAAATCAGCCTTCCCCCAACCTGGTTCCTCCAGATGTGTTGGACTACAACACCCATCGCCCTCAGCCAGCATGGCAAAGCTATGCAGGAAGTGCAATCTACCACTTTCAGACCAGTGCGGCATCCCACCCGCACAGGGATGCAGTAAGGGATTGGCTCTTCTTGGGGCTAAATAGGAATTTTGGTTGATAAGCTCTTGGGGCACCTTTCTTGTCTATTCCTTTCTTTTCAGCCAGCCACTTCAAGTGTGGCTTCTTCTCTCTGATTTGGCTGATTGGCATTTCTTCAACATTGGACACAACGGACAGGTAGTGCAGGCACCTGATGATTTGAGATCGGATAACCCAATGAGCACTTTGAGGCACCAGAAGGGCGAAGGCACCCTTACCTGACCTACCTTTCATGCCCGAACTGCTTGAGAGGAAAGGGAAAAAGGGGGGGTGACCTTGGGACATGGAGGCTTTGGCCCACCGTTGCCACTGCAGGATCACTGGGAATCACAATACCTCAGCAGGGGCGGTGCTAGGTACCAAAAAGATCCGGGGCTCAGGGCCACAGGACAAATTAAAAAATGCACAAATTTGCGTATGCTAATTTACATATGATCTAAAGACTGTGTGTGTGTGTGTGTGTGTGTGTGTGTAAAGGAGCCTGTCTCCCAAGGGCACCCCTATTTGTAAAAAAGGGATGTATGGACAGTGGAGAGGAGAGCATTTGATTTAAGAAAAAAAAACCTCAGGCGGAAAGATTCAAGGGGGGGGCAGCAGGAGGTGAAGCACCTGTGGGCAAAAAGCCAGCTAGTCCAGGTGGATCCGATGCAACAGAGATCATAAGGGCCCCTGTCCCTTTATTTCAGCAAGTGCTCCTGGACAGCAGGGTGGTGGGGCAGAGGGCCTCCCACCCAGAGATTCGGGGCTCCAAATGAAAGATTTGGGGGCTCCAACCCTAGTGGGCCGCCCCCTAACACTGTCTCTGCATCCCAGCAATTCTGCTGGGAAATGAGACATATGCGGGGAGTGTGTACTTCATTTCCCAGCAGAATTGAGCTCCTCATTGCCCACCGAACAGCTGTTTGCCAAACGTTTGGGAGCCCAGTTCTGCTGGGAAACAAGAACCCAGCAGCAGTGGCTGGTGAGGGGAGCAGGACCCACAGGGTTTGGGTGGGGGTCAATGCACCCTCCAACTCTCTGAAGTTTCCTACCCCTGACACAGAGGGTCTGCCATCTGCCAAACTCACTGTGCACTGAATTAGGGTTTTGCAAGCATTTTGGATGATCTCAGGTTTGAAGTGCAGCCAGTCTGCCGCACGAGGCTGTCGACATTTTCCCAACTTTGTCCGATTTATCTTGCTTGTGATATTTCTTCAGTTGTAACTCCCCAAATCTTGTTCTGGCATAATGGATATTTTCTGCCTCAAGACACTCGTGCTATTGGAGTGTCATTCTAAATGAAAGCAGCTGAATTTGTTTTCTTTTCATTTATTATCTCCCTCCTTCTTTAGTTGTTGTTGTTTTTTCTTCATTTAACTCACATTATGTTCAGCCCTTTGGGCAGTTTACATCTGCAATAAATCAAAGACCTGACACTGTCCACTCATTAAAATGAAGAGCTCCTCAGAAGAACACATTTGATGAAGGCTTTCTTTACATAAGAAGAGCCCTGCTGGATCGGACCAAGGGTCCATCTAGTCTAGCATTCTGTTCACACTGTGGCCAACCAGCTGCCCACGGGAGACCCACAAGCAGGACATGAGTGCAATCACTCATGTTCCTCAGCATCTAGTATAGATAGGCATATACTGCCTCCAGTACTGGAGATGATATGTAGGCATCAGGACTAATAGCCATTGATAGCCTTATCCTCCATGAGTTTAGCTAATTTATTTATTATTTATTATTTACATTTATTTATCGCCCATCTGGCCGGCAAACCAGCCACCCTGGGCGATGTACATCAGATAAAAACAGGATAAAATACATTTAAAACAGTATAAAAAGTTTTTAAATCTTAGCCCACCCCATATTCCCGCCTGAACAGCCAAGTTTTTAGTGAGCAGCAGAAGCTCAGCAGAGAGGGGGCATGGCGGAGGTCACTCGGGAGAGAGTTCCACAGTACGGGGGCCACCACAGAAAAGGCCCTCTTCCTCGTCCCCACCAGCCTGGCTGCTCTGGCTGATGGGACAAGGAGAAGGCCGTCTGTGGCAGATCTTGTTGAGCGGCCTACTTGGTGTTGCTGGAGACGCTCCTTGAGATAGACTGGACCAGAGCCGTATAGGGTTTTAAAGGGCAAAACCAACACCTTGAATTCGGCTCGGCAAGCAACTGGTAGCCAGTGCAGCTCCTTGAGCACTGGTGTGATGTGATCCCGCTGGCGGCTGCCTTTCACCAGGTGAGCCGCCGCGTTCTATCACAGCTGTAGCTTCCGAACCATCTTCAAGGGTAACCCCGCGTAGAGCGCATTACAGTAGTCTAGGCGAGAGGAGACCAAGGCATGAACCACTGATGGGAGCAGGTGATTAGCAGGTAATCCCCTTTTAAAGCCATCCACATCAGCAGGCATCACTATACTTTGTGGTAGTCAATTCCATAGTTTAACTCTGCTCTGTGTGAAGAAGTTCTTTCTGTTATCTCTGTCCTGAATCTCCCACCAATGAGTTTCATGGGATGACCCCACTGGGTTCTAGTATTATGGGGGGATGATGATGATGATGATGATGATGATGATGATGATGATGATGATGATGATTGATGATGATGATGATTCCTATTATTATTCTAGTATTTCTCCTCACAGTGCTCAGTTTTGACATTTTATCATGTCTCCCCTTACTTGCCTTTTTTCTAGGCTAAAGATTTCCAAATGTTGTAACTTTTCATCACAGGGGAGTTGCTCCAGCCCCTTGATCATTTTGGTTGCCCTTTTCTGCATGTTTTCCAAATCTACAATCTCTATTTTGAGGTGAATAGAATAGAATAGAATAGAATAGAATAGAATAGAATAGAATAGAATAGGTTTTACACGAAGAGAAGAAAATTTGGCTTCGTGTGAATTCACCCACTAATAGAGTTAGAACACAGGTAAACCTGAGGGATGGATAGAATTTTGCAGATAGAATTCATAGATGTGCATTCAAGCACTTGAATGGGCATGTGTGAGGTGGAACATGGGATCCTAGAGGATCTCACCTTTTGGGTCATTGAGAAATTACAGATACCAAACCCACAACTGCGCCTTAAAAGAGAATCGTTCTGGATCATACAGCTCAATAGTCTCTTGCTCCTAAAGAGTTAAATGAAGATCTGGAATACTTGCCTTTGTTATAAACCTGACATTTACTCTGTGAGTTTTTTCAGTAACATCAAAATGAGGTTATAGCAATCACCCCCTTCATGTAATGTCATCATTTAGTATCACCTGGAGTCAATTAGGGACTGTGTTATTATTAGGATGTCTCTCACCAGCTCACAGAATACTCACAAAATAGCCGAAGAATTATTTTCTATCATATTATGAAAAAATTTTGGGTGAGTTTCCTGGGTTGGGGAACTATTGTAAATCATGCTTTTAAATTGCAGGTTATTATTAATGAGCTAACAAAGTCTTTGAGTAGTACAATAGTCATTTTATTTGTTATAAGAAACCTAGGGATTAGTTGCAGATTATTATTATTTCATAGGGATGTTGATATTTGAGGTGGGCTGCACAATGTATCATATGTAAATAATGCCTGTATATCAGGTACACTATGGTTTCAGCTTAAAATAATCTAATAAGAGATTTTCTGAATTCTTATTTTAATGTTTATTGTGAATCCATGGCATTTTAATTATGAAACATTTGCTTTTAAACACTTAATGAGGGTTTTATATCTGATACTTTTGATTTTACTCAAGTGGGAAAGTGATATAGTTGTATCAACATGGATAATAAATAATTTGATTGTGATAAAGTTTGATTACAGGCTCATACAATGCACACATTTCATTTTTAATTGGTTTTAACCATTACTGTCATTTTTGTTTTGTTTTATGAGATAAGTAGAAGTTTTTTGCACTGTATCTTTCCACCAATTCCTGAATAATATCTGGTATATATTTTATGTATTACGATAGGATAGTGTATTATTTATTTATTTATTTATTTATTTATTTATTTATTTATTTTTAATGTTATGGTATTATGTGTGTTAATGTTTTGTTTGTTGATATAGTATTTAGATATTTCTCTGGAGAATTGTAAAGTATTAACAAAATGGTATGTTTTAATTTGAATTGCAGCCCCCAACAAAAGTGTAAACCGAAACACGTTGGGCATTAAACTGTTTTCACTGGCACCCGAGGCTTCTTTCTCTTTCGTTTTCGGGAACCCGGGTAGACCAGCAGGATGGATAGTATTCATGGATGGAATAGAGTACAGCTATAGCCCCATTCAGAAGTTCAAGCCCCCCACCCACACAGTTAGAATCACATGAGGGAGAGGGTGTGTTGGAATATGGCGTTCACATATTCAGGTTTGCCTTCGGGCAAGGAAGCAACAGGACCGGCAGACCTGATCAAGGTCATGCCTGAGCAAAGTGTCACCTTTGGCCCAATGTGGTAAATGTACAGTTTTTTGTAACCAGGGGATCTGGAGCAAGGGTCATGCTAAATTGTGTTCAGCTGGGGTGACATCATGCCTTGATGCAGCTGGCATTACCTCATATTAGCATGTGACTGTACAGAAGTGTATAAAAGGTGTGTAAAGTCTTTGTGTTCTTGTTGGGGGGAAAGGAGTTTAATTGGATTAGTGAGTATTGATGATAGAGCATTCTGTAAGTAAAGAGATAGTTTGTATGTCTAGACTGTATCTGTTTTTGTCTGACATACTGTTCTCTTTCACTTTTTGTATCATAGCACTCTGTGTCTGTTCATGTTTTTGCAAGTCTTAGTTTTAGTAAACCTCTGTGTTTAAAAGAAACAGACTTGTCGTTTTGCTTTTTCAGCCTACTGGCCTAGCACCTACGTTTCTCTACACTACCCTAACTTCACAGCACGATTCTGCAGCCACTGGGACAAAGTTGTTTAACTTTGTTTTCCCCCCCGGCGGTTCAGTTTTCCAACAGGGTGAGCCCATGGGTCCTGCCCCCTCTATTCCACCCTGGTGGCCCATCCTCATAGACCTTCGTGTGTTGCAGAGCCAACATCTGCAGCTGGAAGGCTTCTCTGCTCGAGTGGACTCCCTGCACAACTTAGAACTCCAGGATTCCAAGTTACACAAGGGCCTAGCGCAACTAAAGCTGGGTCCCCACTAGAGACATTCAGCATCTGTGTCATGGAGGGCTGTGCAAACAAGCATCAGGACTCGATGGCCTTGTAGGCTCCTTCCAACTCTATGATCTATGAAATCTATGATGTGATGGGGGGGGAACCAAAGGGCTAGTCTGTCATGGTCCAGCATGACCTGCACCCCAGGGAGACCCCACCTGAGAAGGAAACCTGAGACCCTGCAGAAAACCTTAGCACAGCGGGGAGCACAGGTAGACCACATTCTGAAGAGTCTGTGGAGTTATTCAACCACATGGTTATTTATTTATTTATTATTACGTTTCTGTGCCACCCAATAGCCAAAACTCTCTCTCCCTTACAGTGCAATCCTCTACAGATCTACTCAGAAGTTCAGCGGGGCTTACCCCACAGTAGGTCCGTGGGCCTAGGACTGCAGCTTTGATGTATTCATTAGTGAAAACTCACATGATTAATTTTATTTATTTTATTTATTTTATTATATTATATTTATACCCCGCCTTTTTTTCCTGCAAGGAACCCAAGGCGGCTTACACAATCCTCCTCCTCCTCCTCTCCATTTTATTCTCACAACAACCCTGTGAGGTAGGTTAGGCTGAGAGTCAGTGACTGGCCCAAAGTCACCCAGTGAGTTTCATGGCCGAGCGGGGACTCGAACCCGGATCTCCCGAGTCCCAGTCCAACACTCTCACCACTACGCAGCACACAATTGACTAAGAGAGTGAACCTATGGCCCCTAGACAGCATCTAGGGGGGGGGGGGCATGAGATACTTCAGATTCCCAGCTCCAAGTTCAGGGGCTTACAAGCCTCAAGGGCGCAATCAATAGGATTGCACCCTAAGATGCCTCTAATATGTTGGACAGCCAAGTAAGTAGGATATTTGACTCGATGATAGTACAAGAAATTCACACTGTATTCATTTTCTTTGGGAAGTTCCCATGGCATCAATGACATTAGGCATGGATGAGAATTTTGTTTGTTGTTGTTGTTGTTGTTATTAATTTTATTTATATACTGCCCAACAGCCGAAACAAGCATGTCCCACTCACAATCCCAAACATGAGCAGGAGAGCATGTTCTCCAGAAATGCTCACAGATTCCCAAACTTGCATTTGCCCTCAAAAGAATGTGCATTTTCTTGCTTTACGCTATGGGGAGATGCATTTTCAGTACACTTTTTTTAAAAAATGCACATTTTCCCCATATGAATTGTGCACTTTTCCTGTTCAAACAAAACTAAAAAAAAAAAAAAAAAAAGTGTGCAAATGAACATGGGAAATGAGGCAAGCTGAGCTTCAAGCTGCTGGTTGGAGAATATGGACAAGAGCAAAAATTGTTCTCTATCTCTAGGCGTCGTTCATCTTGATCGAGATCAGAGAGCTCTGGTAAATAGGAGTTGTTATACACAGACAGCCAACCCATCAGCAAGAGCAGACCCCATTTCATCTGAAGGAAGGAAGTAGATCTTCCTGTGCTTTATTGGTTCATGTGCGGATTACCTACTTCCAGTGAAATGAATGGGCAGCTCCCACATGCAAGAACTTCATGTACACAGAGGAGCAAATCGGAAGCTTTTAATCAGAGCAATAGAATTCATGTTATAGATCCATCTCAGGTTACCTGAAGCACCAATGAAAACACACTTGTTTCAATAGAAATAGAATTTTATTAGTAAGATCATGCACATATACATGTATTTGTATATATATTTATATATTTTTTAAAATACATCTATTTATTTTTCCACCATTCACTTTTTAATGGGGGGGAACTCATTAAAAAAAAAAAAAAAACACCTTTCAGGTAGGTCTGAAGTAGGTTCAAAATGTTTTGCTGATTGTACAATACACACACATCAAAGCATTCCAGCCAAGGACCATAAAATTCCTTACACACACACACACACACACACACACACAACATTTGAATGCAAGGCCTCTGTGTCCGAGTCATAACTAATGTTATCATTGTTGATACTGTCTAGGGCTGCAACTTTTAATTGGCTTAGTGGCATGATTAACTGATAAAAGATGTCACAACTGGCCGCACAAATTAACCAGTGGTGTTCTTAACCATAAGTAGGAAAGGAACTGAAAATAAGACTTCCACAATCATATTGCCCTTATAAAAATCTATGGTGCAACCATACTTGGAATACAGTGTATGGTTCTGGTCACCATACCTTAAAAAATGATATTGTAGAATAGGAAAAAGTGCAGAAAAGGGCAAATAAAATAATCAAGGGGCTGGAGCAACTCCCTCCAGGTTACAACATCTGGGATTGTTTAGCTTAGAAAAAAGGCGACTAAAAAAAAAAGGTGAGCATTGATAGAGGTGTGCAAACTTATGCACGGTGTGAAGAAAGTGGATAGGGAGACATGTTTCTCCCTCTCTCATAATACTAGAACCCAAGGGGGTCACCCCACGAAGCTGATTGGTGGGAGATTCAGGACAGATAGAAGGAAGTACTTCTATTCACAGCTCATAGTTAAACTATGGAATTCGCTACCACAAGATGTAGTCATGGTCTGGATGGCTTTAAAAGGGGATTGGATAAATTCATGGAGGAGAAGGCTATCAATGGCTACTAGTCCTGATGGCTATATGCTCCCTCCAGTATCAGAGGCAGTGTGCCTATGTATACCAGCTGCTGTTGTACTCTGCTCCCACCCAGGAGCATCAGCTAGGTGGGCTCAGAGGCCTGTCTAGAAGAAATTGAAGGAAAGGAGGATGGAGTAACAAAAAGTCTCCATCACTTCTCCCACCCTGCATAGGATAGACGGTGGGTTCCGAGATCAGAGCCCTCTGCCTATAGATTCATAGATCATAGAGTTGGAAGGAGCCTAGCTACAAGGCTATCGAGTCCAACCCCCTGCTCAGTGCAGGAAACTAGAGGAGGGGTCTCCCCATCCAAGTAATAACCAGGCTTGACCCTGCTTAGTTGTCCACGCTCAGACAAGCTGAGCCAGCGTAAGCCACAGGTCTATCGAGCATCACTCTGGTAGAGTTGGTCTTTGTATCAGTTGGGCCTTCCCCCTGGTTATAGGCCTATTTGCTTGTTATCCTGAACACATCATGGCCTTCTCTCTCAAATCTCCCCAGCCATCATGGCCCAAGGCCCAGACTTGGAAACATCAACAGCAGAAGAGAGTCTGGGAACACTGGAGATCCTAATGTTGGTGGGAATGGCCGTGGCTCAGTGGTAGAGCCCCTGCTTTGCTTGCAGAAGGTTCCAGGTTCGATCCCCGGCATCTCCGGGCAGGGCAGGACAAGCTCCAGCCTGAAACCCTGGAGAGCCATTGCTGGCAGTCAGTGTCAACAATACTGGACTAGATGGACCCAGGGTCTGACTCGGTATAAGGCAGCTTCCTGTGTTCCTATTGGTGAAAAGCATCTCCACAGACAATGTCAGGAAATGCCTTGTGTGTGGGGTGGAGCACCGCACACCTCTGGGGGGGAAATGGAAGGGGGGGGGAAACACACTTGATTAAACACAATTTTAATTATTTTTAAATGTCTTGCAAAATTCTAGAGGTGTACCTCTGGTGGGAGGGGCAGGAGTACATGAATTCCAACACTTGGAATTCCAGTGCAGTAAACTTCTCCAGTAAAGTGGAACCTCAAACTCTGGGGAGAAATCTTACGGAGGTGTATTTCTTAAGCATCCAAGTCCGGTGGAAACCTCGTCAGATGATGGTAAAAAGGAACACACACACACACACCGTGTTGATGCCTCCTCTGTCACCTGTCCCCAGGAATGTCTCCCTGCCAAGGTCTCTAGATGCCAATGACTGATTCCCAGGAACCCCCTCACATCCTGGGCCCCTGCCTCTACCACGAGAATGGCGCATGATGATTGTCAGGAGACCTACCAACACTGCTGAAGCATATACCTCAGAACTAGCATGCTACCCCCTATCCCTGAGAGCTGATTTTCCAGGACTGAGACTACATACTTCCCTGCAGCACTCTTTCATCCCTCAGTCACGCTTTTGACCAGTGCTGGGGCAACACTCTGAGATACCGGCCTCCTGGCCTTAGCACTGCATCTGGCACCGCTGTCCATGGCCCTGATGCTTTGCCTGCCGTCCCAGACTCCTCACTTGCATGGGATGCTCACGGCGGTTTTCCACATGGCAATCCCTTGAACCCATCTGTTGCTGAGATTGCCTAGAGCAGGGCTCTCCAACCTTGGGTCCCCAGATGTTGCTGGCCTACAGCTCCTAGCATACCCAGCCAGCATGGCTAATGGCAAGGGGTTCTGGGAGCTGTAGTCCAGCAACATCTGGGGACCCAAAGTTGGAGAGCCCTGGCCTAGAGCCTTGAACAGGAATCCAGAATTTAGTAGAAGAGAGAGACTGAAATCCTAGCTATACATCACATGCAATGGCGTGTAACCAATCTCCGATGACCTTTCCCTCCCACCCCAGCAAATCTAGTCTCAGGAGAGGGGAATTTGGAGCAGAGAAATGCTAGGAGGAGAGTGCCTAATTTGAACCACTTCACTCCAAATTGCCCCCTTCTTCTAAATCAAAGAGAGGACTGCCAGGGGTTGGTTACATACATCTGCATCAACCCCGAGAGCTGTGCCGGGGCGAGTGAGCAACGTTGTGCACTAGCACAGGAGGAAGGCCCGGTCGTGTGGGTGCAACATGTCCTAGCCGCAGAACTCTTCCCCCAATGGTACAATAAACCACCACATCCCATTCATCAAGCACTGGTATAGTGGCACAAGCAAACACACTCTGTTGGCTGGGGTGGGGAAGTCTGCCAACCGGACACGTACGATTAATCCACTTGGAAACATTTCAAATCGATCCACAGTCCTATTCGTATCAAGCTTATGGTGGAATCTTTAACACTGCTTACACCAGCTGTTTTCTGCAGCTGTAATTTATAGCATGGAAAGCACGATGTACAGGATATTTAAATGAGGCACAGGGTGTGTGTGTGTGTGTGTGTGTGTGTGTGTGTGTGTGTTTAATGGCCCGTTGCCCTCTTGCTTAATATATATTATGGACAATTTCCAAGAACCAAAGGCTCCAGTTGGTATTGGGTAAGGGGCCATTGTGTACACCCACAGTTCCATGCTCACAGGGGGTGCATAGAAGAAAAGGTGTATGGAGCAATTTCTGTATTTTATGGTTGGACTGAAGTTGGGATCATGCCTGTGTATAACTCAGCTGTGGGTAAAACCAATTTTGAAAGCTCGTGGCAAGAAATGGGTGGGTGGGTGGGAATAAAACAGCATAGGTCTCAGGGATGTGTGTGGATTTTTAGGGCCCTGTCTCTGCCTGTTACAGTCTGAAGTCCCATCAGAGTTTGTACAGAACAATGGCTTTTTATGTTAGACCCAAGTACCCCCCAAAAAAATTAAAAATGGATCTTCATCATCCTCGACTATAGAACACTTCATACAGTTTTCGCAGAGAAGAAATGAAGGCTCACACGATAAGGGAACTGTAAGGCACGGTATTCCTTATACTCAACCACACACATTCATCAGCCACAGAAATCACACACACACACCCACAGAGAGAGAGAGAGTGCAGGATACACCTATTCTAGATGCAACAGCTCTTCCAGAGCTTCCACGGAATGGAGGAGGAGTCGGTGGGTGCATTTCCAGAGGTTGTTACACAGTTTATGCAATCTTTGAACTTGAAAAGTGAGGCATACAAGTTCCAGCTTGGCAACTTCTCTCACGTTAACACAAACCAAGGGCAGAGACACTGATAGTATTCACATTTCCAAATATGCAAAATGTGACATCATGGCCTAAAACACTCCATATGGCCTCTGCTTCTGTAGGTATACGTTCATCATGACTTCGAAAGGTCTGTTTTCATACAAACTGAGGGAAACCACAACAACCTGTATTCAGATGATCTAAGGGTCATCAGATTAATAAATTAATAAATATATCCCCCCCTTCTGCCCTCCCCATTCCTTTTTCCTTGTGTGTCGTGTCTTTTTAGATTGTAAGCCTGCGGGCAGGGACTGTCTTGTTAATTGTTGTAAACTGCCCAGAGAGCTTCGGCTATTGGGCGGTATAAAAATGAAATAAATGAAATAAATAAATAAAATAGGGGAGGCTGGTGATGCCTATTTTGGTGGGGCTCCTTATCCATTGCAGCTTTTATTCTGAGCTTTATAGGAGCTATCCATAGTGCTGAACTCTATCCCCAATATAGGTTCAGCACCATAGATGGCTCCTATAAAGCTCAGAATAAAAGCTGCAATGGATAAGGAGCCCCACTGACATAGGAGTCTCCAGCCTCCCCTGTCAAGGGTTGATTATAGGTTGAGCGTGGGTTGTCATTGAACCTGAACTTTTATGGAGCTATCCGTGGTTCTGAAACCTGTCCCCAAAATTGGCTTGGCACCGTGTGGATAGCTCCTTAAAAGTTCGGAGTTAAATCTAGAATGGATACACAGCCCCACTGGTATTGCTGCCTCCACTGCCGCTTCCCTGCCCCCAGTGGTGAAGTGGTAAAAATTTTGATGTGCACTCACGTGACAGTCCCCATAATTTTCCTCAGGAAATTTGTCTCCACCAAGAGACGGCCTTTTGTAAAGCTAATGGGTCTTAATTGCCCATTGAAGACCAAGCTCCCCCCAAAATACTTTGCCTTTAAAACAGGGATAGTCACACCAATATATTGTTGCTGGGGGGGGAAATCATTTTCACCCCCAGCTACTGTGTGGGTTGCAGCTAAATGCAGAGGGAACAGGGAGGCCTGAAGGGGCGGGTGGCAGATGATGTCATCAACCCTGCCCATCAGAAAGTCCTGGCGTTTCAACCCTGCAAGTCTTCACTACACCACTGGCCACCCTGGCTGATAGCATGATGGGAGAAAGGAGGAGAGAGAGCTATGTCATGCAGCAGCCTGGGACATGTCATACAGTACCCTGGATTTTAGGAAAGCCAATTTTAACAAACTCAGAACAATGATTAGTAAGATCCCATGGCAAGCGACTTTCATGAGAAAGGGAGCCCAGGAGGGGTGGGAGTTTTTAAAAAAGTAAATTTTAAAGGCACAATTGCAAACAATTCCCACAAGGAAAAAAGGCAGAGGGCAACAGAAGAAGCCAATGTGGCTTCACAATAAACTCAAAGATGACCTGAAAACAAAAAAGGACACGTATAGGAAGTGGAAGGAAGGACAGGCTACAGGGGAAGAGTACAGGCAGGTAGCACAGAACTGCAGGAATAGTGTCAGGAAGGCTAAAGCTGAGAATGAGCTAAGGTTAGCGAGGAATGCTAAAAGCAACAAAAAAGTTTTCTTCAGATACATGCACAGTAAAAGACAGAAGAACTGGTGGTTCAACTACGCAATGAGGATGGCAAATTGATAACAGAAGACAAAGAAAAGGCAGAAGTGTTCAATTCCTACTTCGGCTCGGTCTTCTCCCAAAAGAGGGTCTATGACCCCCCTGGCAAACCTGAAGTGCAGACTGAAGGGGCAGGATTGCAGCTTGAGATTGATAGGCAAATGGTCAAGGAGCACCTGATTACTCTGAACGAGTTTAAATCTCCGGGGCCTGATGAGCTGCATCCTAGAGTAATAAAGGAACTGGCAGAAGAACTCTCAGAACCACTGTCTATTATCTTTGAGAAATCATGGAGGACAGGTGAAGTGCCAGACAACTGGAGGAGGGCAAATGTTGTTCCCATCTTCAAAAAGGGCAAGAAGGAGGAACCTGGGAACTATAGGCCAGTCAGTCTGACATCAATCCCCAGGAAGATTTTCGAGCAGATTATAAAGAAGTCAGTCTGCAAGCACCTTGAAAACAATGCAGTGATTACTAGAAGCCAGCATGGATTTGTCAAGAACAAATCCTGTCAGACTAATCTGATCTCATTTTTGATCGGGTAACCTCCCTTGTGGACTGTGGGAATGCTGTGGACATTATATATCTGGACTTCAGCAAAGCTTTCGACAAAGTGCCTCATGATATCCTGATTAGTAAGCTAGCTAAGAGTGGGCTAGATGGAACAACTATCAGGTGGATCCACAATTGGCTACAGAATCGGACTCAAAGAGTGCTTATCAATGGTTCCTTCTCAAACTGGGGAGAGGTAACGAGCGGGGTACCACAGGGCTCGGTCCTGGGCCCGGTGCTCTTCAACATTTTTATTAATGACTTGGATCAGGAGGTACAGGGAATGCTTATCAAATTTGCAGATGACACAAAGTTGGGTGGAACAGCTAATACTCTGGAAGACAGAAACAAAATTCAAAGTGACCTCGATAGGCTGGAGCGCTGGGCCGAAAACAACAGAATGAAATTTAATAGGGATAAATGCCAAGTGCTGCACCTAGGGAGAGGAAACCAAATGCAGAGTTACAGAATGGGGGACACTTGGCTCAACAATACTACAAGTGAGAAGGATCTTGGAATTGTGGTAGATCACAAACTGAATATGAGCCAGCAATGCGATGTGGCTGCAAAGAAGGCAAATGCAATTTTGGGCTGTATTAATAGAAGTATAGCTTCCAAATCGCGGGAAGTGATAATTCCCCTTTACTCGGCACTGGTTAGGCCTCATCTTGAGTACTGCGTCCAGTTCTGGGCACCTCACTTTAAGAAGGACATAGACAAACTGGAGAGGGTTCAGAGGAGGGCAACAAGGATGATAAAGGGACTGGAAACAAGGCCCTATGAGGAGAGACTGAAAGAACTGGGCATGTTTAGCCTTCAGAAGAGGAGACTGAGGGGAGATATGATCGCACTCTTCCAGTATTTGAAGGGATGTCACACAGAGGAGGGCAAGGATCTCTTCTCGATCATCCCAGTTTGCAGGACACGGAATAATGGGCTCAAGTTACAGGAACCTAGATTCCACCTAAACATCAGGAAAAATTTCCTGACTGTCAGAGCAATAAGACAATGGAATCAACTACCTAGGGAGGTGGTGGTGGGCTCTCCCACTCTGGAGGCATTCAAGGTGCAGCTGGACAGACATCTGTCAGAGATGCTTTGACCTGGATTCCTGCATTGAGCAGGGGGTTGGACTCGGTGGCCTTGTAGGCCCCTTCCAACTCTACTTTTCTATGATTCTATGACACATGGGCAGACGGTGCTCTGATTTCATTATATAACATGGAATATGCTAAAGGGTTCAGAGGAGGGCAACAAGGATGATAAAGGGACTGGAAACAAGGCCCTATGAGGAGAGACTGAAAGAACTGGGCATGTTTAGCCTTCAGAAGAGGAGACTGAGGGGAGATATGATTGCACTCTTCCAGTACTTGAAGGGAAGTCACACAGAGGAGGGCCAGGATCTCTTCTCGATCATCCCAGTTTGCAGGACACGGAATAATGGGCTCAAGTTACGGGAACCCAGATTCCACCTAAACATCAGGAAAAATTTCCTGACTGTCAGAGCAATACACCAATGGAACCAACTACCTAGGGAGGTGGTGGGCTCTCCCACTCTGGAGGCATTCAAGGTGCAGCTGGACGGCCATCTGTCAGGGATGCTTTGACCTGGATTCCTGCATTGAGCAGGGGGTTGGACTCGATGGCCTTGTAGGCCCCTTCCAACTTTACTTTTCTATGATTCTATGATTCTATAGCAGTGGATACATCCAGTGGTAACAAGAAAACCATGGTGGGTTGGATTGATTGAGGCCAAGGTGAGTTTGACTGCTGACGCTGACTAAGCTGGTTTCTTGCAATATCCCAAACACATAAAGTCAATGGGGACAAAAGTTGAGAAACAGCCATTTTCGAGCTCGATGCTCATTTTTTCAGCTCTCTCCCATTTTCATTTCCGACCTGCTTTTTGGCTCACTTGAACAGGACAAGTGCATGTTTCGATCAGCATCACCAGAGGGGACACAGGCCGACCTCCCCCACATATGAGCACAAATGAAATGAAATGGGAGCTGCGGAACACCCACACGAGGTACTTCATCTCAGTTGTGCTTCTGCCGGAGAACGCAGAGGTGGCAGGCTGTGCCTTTAATCCTGTATATAATATGACTTTCAGGCTCAAATAGAAACTTCCTTAAGTTGTGGGGTACACCCAGACTTGGCTTAACAGTCTTTCCCTCTCCCCAGGGAACCCTGGGAACTGTAGTTTAGTGGTGGAGTAGGATCTGTGTGTGGGGGGGGATGTTTCAGCGTCTCCTCACTATAGCTCCCATAAATCTTTGGGGGAAACCATAGATTTCATAGATTCATAGATCCTAGAGTTGGAAGGGGCCTAGAAGGCCATCGAGTCCAACCCCCTGCTCAGTGCAGGAAACTAGAGGAAGGGTCTCCCATCCAAGTCATAACCAGGCCTGACCCGGCTTAGCTTTCCACGCCCAGACAAGCTGAGCCAGCGTAAGCCACAGGCCTGTAAACTGGTCTTGTAGTGTAGACAGGGCCTTAATGGATTCCTAGCTTTGGGTGCTGAGTCCTTCTGCAACTTCCTCCCGAATACTTCTCTTTGGCATTTTCAGAGCACACCTTTGGCAGCTACACCCAATGGGCCGCTACAGCTACAGCCACCTTCACCTGTCCGTTAATGGTCTTTCCTCATCTGACACGCTCAAGGTGCAATTCTGTGCATGCTTAGATGGAAAAAAAGTCCTACAACTCCCACACAGCTGGCTGGAGCATGCTGGGAGTTGTAAGACTTTTTTCTGTCTAAACATGAATAGGATTGCACCCTTAAAGATCTTAAAAGAAATTTCACAAACTCCAACCAGATGCCTACGTCAACTGCAAACACTGGGACGACACTGGGTAGGCATGGCTCTCGTGGCAAGCTCATATGGCTCACTGAATCAAGCATATGGTCTCCCCAAATCACACAAACAGACACACACACACACACACACACACATACCACAATTACCTGGCAAAGCATTAATATTGATAGCGTTAGGCTGGGGCAGGCAGAACGCAGGTTAGGATCTACTGTACTTGTAGATCTCGGGGTGATCTGCAATGGATCAGCATGGGTCTCTGACTCCCAATGATCTAAAAATGGCAACAACAAAAACACTCCCCCACCCTAAATGGCAGGGGCGGGGGACACAGGAGCGAATTTTTTTCTGCAAAAAGGACTCTGAACTCAGTTCTAATACAAAAACAAATTCCTCGGCTGAGCGTTTGCTCAGAGGAACCCTGTAATTCTGTGTATTTTTGTCTTCCACCACTATTAAGCACCTCTGGCTCCACTTGGTGGATCTCAGGGTTCTAGTAATAAATGAAGTAGATCCCACAAGCCTGAGGTCTGCCCACCCCTGTGTTAGAGACCCTGCCTCCAGATTGTCAGATCAATAATGACGGGAACCTACTGAGGATTCCGATCGCGCTTTAAAAAGCAGTGACTTAGCAGATGAAGGAGTTTTTCCCACTAGATCACCACTTCACTGAACTGAACAACCAAGCATGCTGGCAAATGAATTACTAAGAATTACTAGGACCCTGAACAGTTAGTGCCGCTGAATATCTCAAGCAAAAAAAGGAAAAGAACGGATGAAAGTGAATCAATCTTTTTTTTTTTTTTAACAGCAAAGAATCCATCAAGTGCTTAAAGGATCCCTTAAATAAAACTTGTTTCTTGACCCTTCTGGGAGGTAACTACCACCCACTTTTAATCCTCACCAAAAAAAACCTCACTAGCATATTTTAATTGTGTCTTATTGTCAGTTTACTTTTCTAAGGAAGGATGGTACAGTTGAGCTGCTAAAATTAATTCAATTATATACAGACAGGCAACTGAAAAGCCAGCGATCACTGCACACAAAGTCTCTCCGCTTCCGAGAAATCTCCCTATTGCACCAATTTCATACGGACACCCAAGTCACTTCTGTGACAAAGCAGTCCCTAAGGCCTGCATCTATGATCAGAGCATTGCCCGGTCCAGCTGAAGATGGCTCACACACCTTTCACCTCACCCTGCATTTGCAACTAGTGCATCATCACCATAACATGCGAAGAAGCCATCCCAGGCATTCGGAAACAAAAAAAAATCCACGGGTGTCTGAAAACTACCTTACTTCATTTTATAAATAAGCAACTGAGAATTTTGCTCCAAATGCCCACTGGAGTAGCCCACTCCATAAATGGCATTTTCTGTAGGGTAAGGCACAATATGATACGAATGCAGCTCTTCATAATAAAGGGATTGAGAACGGCATTCTTGTACCACGAATTTCAGCCGTTTTCTCGTATCTGAGTAGGCGGTCCGACAGCACGGGCTTCCCTTAAAGTATTCATAGCGTTCGCGCTCCGTTTCCAGGTGGATCTTCCGCAGCAAGTTGTTGATCAACACAGACCGGCGGAGATAGATCTCGGGGTCTTCAAGAAATTGAAGCTTCTGCAGAGAAAGTTTCAAAATGCAAGTCCGATCTTCGGGTAGGATCAAGTGCTAAAATAATTACATGACAAAAAGGCCATTAGTGTAGTGTTGGACAGAAAACATATTTAGCACAGAGCCAAGTTTATTTATTATTATTTATTCATTGATCCATTTGTTTTATTTATATCCTGCCTTTCCATCAAAACAAAGGATGGACAAACAAAGGACTACGCTCAGCATCTGAAGCCTTCCTCCAAGTGCCACCTCCGAGGGAGGCTTGGAGGGAGGCAACAAGGGAGAGGGCCTTCTCAGTGGTTGCCCCCCTGATTATGGAATGATCTCCCCACTGAGGCCCGCTTGGAGCCAACTCTGTTATCCTTTTGGCACCAGGTTAATACTGCCCTCTTCTCCCAGGCATTCATTGGCAGTTAGTGGCATATGGGGGGCATTTATGCCGGTCTAGTTGTATTGAAATTGTTTTAGCTGCTCAATTGTTTTTAACTCTGTTTTAAATTTTGGGATTTTATGCTGTTCTTATTGTATTTGTTTGTGGTTTGTGTTTTCTATGAATTGTTATGAATCACCCAGGAAACTTCAGCTATTGGACAGTATAGAAATCAAATTGTTGTATTATTATTATTATTATTATTATTATTATTATTATTATTATTATTATTATTGAATCATCATCATCATCATCATCATCATCATCATCATCATCGTCCAACACAACCAGAGAGCACCAGGTCAGGAAAGCCTGACACACATTACTAATTACTTTGTTTGTTCTACTATCAGGGAAATGTTTTTCACACAAACACGCAAACACACATGTGTTCTTCAGCTCAGGAACATACTCACTTTTGGAAAATACCCTTGGTAATCTTGATGTAAATCTTCTTCTTCTTCTGCATATTTCCTCTTAAAATAGGCTACTTTCGACGTTGTTAAGGTGTTTGTCAATACTTGGCTTGGATCCGCTGCACAAACAGGAAGGATTCAGCATATTGTAAGCATTTTACAGTTATTTTCTGGGTTAACGTGGCAGCCATTTAGAAAGCATTTTTTATTATTGTAACTTGAGATATATATTTTTTTCCAAAAAGCACAACCAACAACATGGGATGTGAAGAAACTCCACGAGATGAAAGAAACACAACCCAGTCTACATATGGGCCCTGATCCAACAGACTGAAACTTGCATTCGACCTGACTAGAAAGACAGCAGGAAGTGAATTATATGCTCACATTCTGCATTTATCACTACTCACTTGAAGACATATACCCCAGTTTTCAATCAAACTATTCTCAAAGTGGCTTACAACGATAATAATACAATCCCCCCCACCCCTAAAAAAAAAACTAGGCATGGGGGAGAGATTGGTTTGGTTCACAGTTGAAAGCAAACACTCTTAGTTCTGCAGTTTTGAGCCAATATGTGGACTAAAACTCAGTTATCCTTTGAAAAGTCACTCTTCTCTGAATTTTGTAACAGGAGTTCTCCAATCCCCCCCCCCAAAAAAAGGCTACAAAAATGTGTATACTCAGGCCAAGTTCAGATTAAAATGCATACATTTGTGAAAACAATGTTCAAAAATGCAACATAATGGGGAAATTGCTTACCCAAAAAAATTATTTATTCATTATATTTATACCCCGCCTTTTTTCCTGCAAGGAACCCAAGGCGGCTTACATAATCCTCCTCCTCCTCCTCCCCATTTTATCCTCACAACAACAACCCTGTGAGGTAGGTTAGGCTGAGAGTGAGTGACTGGCCCAAAGTCACCCAGTGAGTTTCATGTGGCCGAGAAAAATACATGCATTCAGAGCAACGTGCACAAAAAGTTGTGTGAATGTTGGTGTGATTTTTTTAAAAAGAAAAAATATCTAAGATGAACCAAACTTAAGAATGGGAAAATGTTGAATTGAGATGAGAAACCAGAATTGATGGATTTGTCCAACTCTACCCAAAATGCACACATACACACCCAGTCCAATGGCCCTTCATCCCCTGGCCCATGGAGGGCTCTCCTTTGGTTCTGCAGCTCCAGGCCAACTAGTGGTTGGAGCAGAGTATTCTCTCTGGCAAGGAGGGAGAAGCAAGGTCCCCGGCAGTTGGTCCCTCCCTGGCCCATGGACAGGGCCAGGCTGGTCTTTTCCAGGATGGGGACTCGGACTAGAGGACTCGACTCGTGAGTCGGACTGAGTCCCCCCTCTGACTGGAGTCAGACTCGAGTCCCAATATTTTTAATGGGACTCGAGACTCAACTCGGGACTCTAGACCAAGGACTCGACTCGAGACTCGTGTTCCAAAATCGTGTTCCTCAAATGCAACATGGATAGGTTTTAGGAAGTACAGCAAGTTTATTTTTTAAAATCATTTTCCTAAAATGCAACCTTTCAGACGTTTTGGGTTTGGCTGCCTCTGCCTGCCTGTTTGGGGTTCCCAGCCTCCTCTGCCTGCCTGGTCTCTTCTTGACCAGTTCCACAGTTTGAATTGTCCAAGACAAAGGCCTCTGCCTGTCTGGTTATTTTGGGTTTTTCTGCCTGGTGTGTTCTTGCCGAAATCAGTTGCAGAGTTTTGGAATAAAAAGGCACACTTGTGCCTAGAATTTATTTAAGCCACACATCTGAAATAGCCTTATTTTGTTGGGAAAACCCCCCATTGATTTTAATAGGGACTCATGGAGTCAGCTTTGGGAGTGACTCGGGACTCGTGAGTCACCATTTTGGACCAAGGACTTGGACTCGGACTCGAGACTCGGGTCCAAAGACTCGTGACTCGACTTGTGACTCGAAACCAAGGACTCTTCAACATCCCTGGTCTTTTCCTCGCCATGATCGTCTTCCTGGGAAGCAGTGGGAGAACCCTGCCATGGTGGCAACATACATCCCAGTCAACACCTTGGATGACTTGTGAGAGCTGGATTGGATCATGCTTCTGATTTGGATGTGCATCAAACAGCACATGCACACCTGGATTTGCATCCAATCTGGCAAGCTGTTCCAATCCAGTCCACTAAGGCAGCCTTCCCCAACCTGGTGCCTTCCAGATGTGTTGGATTAGAACTCCCATCATTCCACTGAGAACTTCAAGAGGAAGAGGAAGCAGCAGCCCTTCCCTTTGGTTTAGTTCCAACTCCATGAGCTGCTGAACTTTGCAACTAAAAATCTAGTGCCTGGATTTGCTTTTTTCCTCCTCCCTCCCAATCCCCTTTCCTTTTGTGCTGTGACTTTCAGATCAAGCTTCCCCGACCGGGTGCCCTCCTGATATTTTGGACTTCAGCTCCCATCAGTCCAAGCCAGCATGGCCAATGGTCAGGAATGTTATGAGTTGTAGTACAAAACATCTGGAGGGCACCAGGTTGGGGAAGTTTGATCTAAAAGTCACCGCACAAAAGGAAAGGGATTGGGAAGGAGGAGGAAAAAACCCAAAGTCAGACATGAGATTCTTAGCTGCAACGTTCAGCAGTTCATGGAGCTGGATCTAAACAAAACCACCACCAGGTTGGGAAAGGCTGTTTTAGATTGTAAGCCTGGGGACATTCATTGTTAACTTCCTTAACGTTCTTATTTCTTAACTTTGTAAACCAGTCTTGGAGCCTTTCTGCCTGAAGAGCAGAATAAAATTGCTATAAACAAATAAATAATAAAATACCAGGTTGGGGGAAGCTGTGCGAAGGGAATTCTAATACAAACAACTGCTTCTGCATGTAATTCTCCCTTGCTGCATCAGGAGACAGTGTCGTGCGGTAACTGTGCCCGTATAGTTTGGCCTTAACACTGATTGTCTAATGCTAGCAAGGCCCCCTGGTTCGTAATCAGATGAACAGTATTCTTGTTTAACCTTACCTACCCCTTTGTTTTAAAGAGCACACAGTTGTACTGAGTAATATTATCCTGGGCATCGCACATTAATTTTTCTTCTGCATGCTCAAAGAAGAGTTCTGTGCCACTCAGAAGCACACGTCTAGCATTTCAAATGTTAGTTACACAACCGAGCGTTATTCATGATTTCTCTCGCGGCTGTATATTTTTAGAGTAGTTTTCACCTTCAACACAAGGCGGCAGCGTTGTTACATTAAACACCCAAGCAGGCATCCCGCCGCCGCAACGTTTGGCAACTCCTTCCCCCCAACCCAAAAAGCAGTGATCACATTGTGGAAAGTATTTTTCTTTAAAACAAAAAACAAAAAAACATTTAATTAAAAAAAATATTTAGAACTGACTGATTGAGAGGGAGTGTTTGGATTGGGTCCCCAGATGTTGTTGGCCTACAGCTCCCAGAATCCCTTGCCATCATGGGTTTTTGGCCTACAACTCCCAGCATGCCCCAGCCAGCAGTAGCTGGCTGGGGCATGCTGGGAGTTGTAGGCCAAAAACCCATGATGGCAAGGGATTCTGGGAGCTGTAGACCAGCAACATCTGGGGACCCAAGGTTGGAGAGCCCTGAGATAACAGAACGCTTCCCTTTGCTCTAGATCAGAACGCTTCCCTTTGCTCTAGATCTAGATATATTGGCAGCAGAGAAAGTTGCACGTGGAACGGATCAGGGCTGACCCACATTCCGGAACACTTTCAGAAGTTACACCAAAAGAGCTCTTCCTGATGATTTGTGCGCATCATTGTCACAACTGTTTTGCATGCACAAGAGCAAAATTTCAGGTTTATCACGGGCTATGTCCATAGGTGAAAAGAACAAGGAATGAATTGTACGCGGTATTTTGAGGGAGCAGCCCTATATCTTGCGCCCTCGCTGCTCGGACGCCTCCGAACTCTGAAGCTTCCAAGATTCTGGGGGCCCTGCTGGGCTGAAGCTGGCAAGGGGGCAGCCGGAGCAGCAGAGGTGATCTTCGCCTCGCTGTCTGCCATCTTCGGTGATTTTGGCTAGACAGGCTTTTCAGCCCTTCCAGTGAGGCACTTTGGAGGGGGGGGGAAGAAGGAGGGGGGAAGGCTCCGGATATCTCGCACCCTGGCCTCTCTGGTCTCCTCCCCGCCCACTGGAATGCCCCCTTTCCTCCTCCCCCCGAGGTCACTTTTCCGACCTGGGAGGGGCAGCCGGCACGGTTCTTTCTGTGCTACCTGCACCGGGGAGGGGGGTTGGATTGCTGACTCCCCCTCCCGAGGTCGGAGCGCCGTCTCCAACCTCGGAAGGGTTTTTTCCCGAGCAATCTGTTGGTCCCTGGGATGCTCGCCCAGGGACCACAGGATTGCTCCCTAAGAGTGTGCAAAGTATCTTACATACATTTCACATACATCAAAGAGTCTTGTGGCACCTTGAAGACTGACAAGTTTATTCTGGCACACGCTTCACCAAAAAAAAAAAAAAAAAAAAGCTAAAAAAATTAAGAAACGTGTGTTAGCCTTCAGGGTGCCACAAGACTCTTTGTCGTTGTTGTTGTTGCGACAGACTAACGTGGCTGGAAATGTCACATACGATAACAGAGGGTCCAGAGCTCAGTGGCAAAGTGTATACCAGCCTTCCCCCAACCCGGGGCCCTGGCCTAGAATTCCCATCATCCCCAGTGAGCCCTTCTGCTGGGAAATCAGAAGTTTAAAAGGGCTGGGAAATCCTGAAATGCCGAAGATGATGAGCTGCCAATCAGAGTGGACGGCGCTGAGCAAGAGGAGGCGAAGGGCTGAGTCACGATAGAGCAGCTTCGTATGTTCCTAATAAGTACGATTGATTCTTAAAACTTCAATCACATTGTGTGGCTTCAATCACATTATCAGGGTGGCTTACAGTAAACTGTATATTATACTATTGCTTTATTATGACCATGTAATCACGGTCGTTGTTACCATGTTGTTGCGACAGACTAACGTGGCTGGAAATGTCACATACGATAACAGAGGGTCCAGAGCTCAGTGGCAAAGTGTATACCATCATAATATTCCTTTCTTTCCATGGGGTGTCACATGACCCTAACAGCGGGAGAAGCTTCACTGAATCGTCAAAGGTTCCTCCTCCACCTCCCGGCATTATTGGCTGAATAATGATGGCATCGCCAGCAGAATGACGGCATCACTCCGATGACATCACGACTCAGGCTAACTTCTGTTACACGTTACGGAAGGGGAGGGGGCAGAAAGAGATGGCAGCCCCGTCCAGGGTTTGCTCAGTGCCAGGAGGCAGCTGTCTTTAAGATCAGTGTTCTCCAACCTTGGGTCCCCAGAAGTTTTTGGCCTACAACTCCCAGCATGCCCCAGAAGTTGCGACCGCAACCTGGAGTGGATACACGGCCCCACTGACATTGGCACCACCGGCCTCCGCTGCTCCTTCCTGTCCAGGAAGATCCAGTGGCCTACCTGGTTGGGCAGAGAGAGTCCAGGAGGGGGCCCTGAAGGTATTTCATGGAGAAGCGGTCACCTGCAGTTCAGCGGTTTGCCATGAAGGGGAGCTGCCCACAGATCCAGCAGTTCCCGAGAGAGGCAAAGTTATAAACACGTTTGTCCCCATCACCAGCAGGTCATCCAAAGAATAATTTCCTCTACAAACACAGGTTCTGTTCTTTGCTCTCATGGCCAAAAGCTTCCATGGATTTGTCCTTTTTGTTTGGTTTTTTAAGCTATCTGAAACAGTGTTCTCCCACCTTGGGTCCCCGGATGTTTTTGGCCTACAACTCCCAGCATGCCCCAGCCAGCGTAGGCTGTGCTAACTCAGCTCATAAGGGGATAAAGCTGGCTGCTCTCAAACAAAGAGCCGAGCTGGAGGAGCAGGAAGGGGAGAGGGCACTGGGAGGAGCGGCAGGGTTTTTGGCCGCTCTTGCCAGGCATCTCTGTGTAGCCCGGTGTTCTCCAACTTTGGGTCCCCAGATGTTTTTGGCCTACAACTCCCAGCATGCGCTGACTGGGGCATACTGGGAGTTGTAGGCCAAAAACATCTGGGGACCCAAGGTTGGAGAACACTGCTCTAGCCCTTTCAGACAAGCCATGCAGAACCCACGTTGCTGGGTTCACGCGTCGTGATGAGCCACCCTGAGAACAAGTCACCCTGAACGACCCAAAAATTTAAAAGTCCCTGGGGGCGAGGGGGGGGGAGAAGTTCACCTAAGAGAAACTATGGGAGAAATTCTCCTCCCCCTGGAGAAATTTAGTGAAATTGCTCCTTCAATTTATCTGCCCACAAATAAGGTGGAGGGTTTGGGGAGGCCTTTTGGGCACATCTCTTAGTTGTTCGATTGTTCCTGCAACAGACTTCACACGTCGGTTGACCCCCCTGGAAGCTGCTTTTGGTTATCTGCCTACCTCTCGGATTTGTCGGGATTCCTAAAAAGACTGAAGCATCTGTCTCCTGCCTTTCACTATCTTGGCTCTTCTCCTTCTACTTAAATGATCCATAGGCAGGAGGTAGGTAAGGAGGAACAAAGCGAGAGGCATTTCTGGCAACCTCAAAGGGAGGGCTTGGAGCCAAACTGAAATTGACATTGATTTTTTCAGGAGACACAACCATATGTTGACATCGTGGGATATATGGCCATGTTCTTGGCAGGACAAATTCTTTCCTTCATAACCTAAGTAAAGTGTGCTCTTCAACAGTGCCCTTGTGATCAAATCAGTTGACAAGTGTCCGACCTCATAAGACTTTGCATTTGCAGCATTCTGCTGGGGTAAACCAAGGATGATGATGTCTCCTCTCCAGCTCCAAAAGCCTGCGCAGGAAGGGTTACAAACGACCGGGGGACGGGGAATGGTTGGGATTTTTTTTATCTGGTTGTCAGTATTTTTGTGTAAAAGCCAGTATATAGTTGCCAGAATATATATATATATATATAGAGAGAGAGAGAGAGAGAGAGAGAGAGAGAGAGAGAAAGCTCTTGTAGCAAAGACAAAAACAAGAGGAGATTAGCATCCAGTAGCAACGAAAAAAGGAGAGAACTAGGTTCTCAGGATGCAAAAATCTTTATTCAGATTAAGGCTCCTCTATTTAATAAAGATTTTTGCATCCTGAGAACCTAGTTCTCTCCTTTTTTTCGTTGCCCTTGTAGCAAAGTCAGCAGCAGTATCAATTTCACTTAGTGTCCATGTGTGAACTGTGAGAGCAATTTGCACCCACTCCCCCCCCCCAACAACAACTACTACAATGTTGCTACTACAACTACATGTGGCTCTGTGATACAAGAGCTCCGGCTTTACTCTATAGGTATATAGTAGCAAAGCCAGCGGCAGTATCAATTTCCATTTCACTTAGTGTCCATGTGTGAACTGTGTAGCCCACGCATGCACACTAGGGGGCCAGGTTCCCAGTGCATCTTCCAACATTCTACTGTAAGAGATGCTGCAGAAAGCAGGTGTGTGGAAACCCCAGCAGGCTCTGTTGAACCAAGACGTGCGGAGTAGGGGTGATTGCAGAACCGCATGTAGTTGTAGTAGCAACATTGTAGTAGTTGCTGCGGGTGGGAATGGGCGCGAATAGCTCTCACATCCAGTTGTGTCTGCGCACTTGTTTTGTTTCATTCCACACGACTAAAATTCAAGTGTTATATCTGCCGACATCATACAAACTTCCATCAATGCTCAAAGGAGTGAACACCTTTGGCTGGCCTGGTTACCCTGCTCCTGCCAGAATCCATAAGGAGCTTTCCATACATGAGAGAGAGAGAGAGAGAGAGAGAGAGAGAGAGAGAGAGAGAGAGAGAGAGAGAGATTGTCTGGGTTAAGACAACACGATAACCCACGTTCAAGGATCAGGAGAGGCTGGTAATTCCTATGTCAGTGGGGCTCCTCATCCATTGCAGGTTTTATTCTGAGGTTTATAGAAGCTGCCCCCGGTGCTATACTCCATCCCCAATATAGGTTTGCCACCATGGAGCACCATGGATGGCCCCTATAAAGCTCAGAATAAAAGCTGCAATGGATAAGGAGCCTCACTGACATAGGAGTCTCCAGCCGCCCCTGTCAAGGGTTGATTATGGGTTGAATGTGGGTTGTCCTTGAACCTTGGATCATCGTGTTGTCTGAACCCAGCTGTGCTAACAAGCCATAGCTTGTTAACCACGAACAATCCATGAAGAGGACTGATGCTTTGTTGTTGGGTTGTGAACTGTGGGTTGTTCACCATGGTTCTGTGATCCTGGCTGGGTTCAGACAACACAATAACCCACATTTCAACAACAACCCACGGTTCAACAACAACCCACACTCAACCCTTGGGTGTGGGTTATTATCGTGTTGTCTGATAGCGTGTTGCCAGAGACTGTCCCAAGCAGCGGTGCCACCTAGTGATGGGAGAATCAGTGAGGTCTCAGCTCATTGAGGTTCCCTGAGTTCCACCTCAGAGCTCGGTCCACTTGTTTCCACTCCGGAATATGAGCCCTTTTTTCTGTTAGCGTTTGAATGGGGAAAGTGCGTATTTAGGTTCGCGTATTTTAAAAGTGCGCACCTGATGCATACTTTCTGCCCCCATTGGCTAACATGTGAAAATGCATATTTTCCCCAAATGCACGTTTTTAAAAAAGTGTGCATTTTACATGATCCCTAGCTCAGGAATATGCAAGCTTTGCCCCCAGAATGCACTCACGGCTGTGTTCGGGAGTACAAACAGGGCATGTTCTGATGTTAAATCAGTGTTCTCCAACCTTGGGTGCCCAGATGTTTTTGGCCTACAACTCCCAGCATGCGCTGACTGGGGCATGCTGGGAGTTGTAGGCCAAAAACATCTGGAGACCCAAGGTTGGAGAACACTGTGTTAAATGAATGGGGGAAAGTGCTTGTCCATCCCCTATGCCACCTAGCTCAATCCAGAAGCCAGAACATCTGCAATCAAATGTTGGCTACCCTAGCAGACAAAGACAGGACCGCAAGAAGCTACCTCACACCGAGTCAGAACACTGCTGGTTCATCTAATTCAGTAATGTCTACACCAGTGTTCTCCAACCTTGGGTCCCCAGATGTTTTTGGCCTACAACTCCCAGCATGCCCCAGCCAGCATAGCTGGCTGGGGCGTGCTGGGAGTTGTAGGCCAAAAACATCTGGGGACCCAAGGTTGGAGAACACTGGTCTACACTGATTGGCAGCAGCTCTCCAGGGTTTCAAGCAGGATTCTTTCCCAGACCTGCCTGAAGATGCTGAGGACTGAAACGGAGACTTCGTGCACGCAAAGTATGTGCTCTACCACTGAGCGATCGCCCTGCCGTATTGGAGACTCAGGCCTTCTGGTCTGGTGACTGTTCTGGCCACCGCACCTCAAAAAGGTTATTGTAGAGCTGGAGAAGGTACTGAAAAGGGCAGCTCAAATGATTCGAGGGGCTGGAGCAACTCTCCCATGAGGACAGCTTTGCAACATCTGGGATTGTTTCGCTTAGGGAAATACGAGTGAGAGGGGAGACATGCATAGAGGCGCACAAAATGACGCACGCGGTGCGGAGAAAATAGATAGGGAGGCATTTTTTCTCCCTCTCTCATAATATGGAATTTGCTACCACAAAATGTAGCGATGGCCACCAATTTGGATGGCTTTAAAAGGGGAATAGAACAAGTTCATGGAGGCGAAGGTTATCAACGGCTACTAGTCATGATGTAATAATAATAATAATAATAATAATAATAATAATAATAATAATAGTAGTAGTAGTAGTAGTAGTAGTCATTATGTCCGTCTGCTATCTCCAGTGTCACAGAGGCAGTGTGCAGAATTTATAGCCGTTGCTGAGGAACACGGGTGGGATGGTGCTATTGCACTCGCGTCCTCCTTGTGGCCTTCCCACAGACATCCGTTTGGCTACTGTGTGAACAGAATGCTAGATAAGATGGACCCTTGGTCTGATCCAGTATGGCTCTTCTTATGTTCCTATCTGAGTTCAGGGGAAGGGACTTCCAGAGCACAGCCTATTACTTCAAGGAGGCCTCTCTCGTTTCATATATTTATATATCCCACCTGGTTGTATGTACCCAACCTGCTGCTAGCATGTGTGGGAGAGATCACAGCTCACCAGCACATGCGACCAGTGGAGAAGATGTTTGTGGGGATTGCTGGTGGACTGCCCGGCACACCTGCCCACTATGGGCTGATGCTGGCCCCGAGTGGCAGCCTGTGCAACTCCGGAGCCATCATGGAAGTTACAACAAGAAGCTGCATTTACCTGATTTCAGACACAACTACTAGATACCAAGTCCAGACCATGTCAGGAAATTATCAGCAGGTCAATTCAGAACCCTGACTACCTGTTAAGATGGAAGAAAAAGGTAATCCTCATCCTATATGGAAGGCTCTCACAATTTGGTGCCTTCCAGATGCGGTCAGACTACAATTCCCATCATTCCCAGACAGCATCTGAAGGGTGCCTGGTTGGGGGTGGGGGGGTTGCTGCAGGGTCTCGCAGGGTCACTTGACAGGCCCAGCATAGCAGTGAAGAAGCCATAGTAGCTCCAACAGGACGTACCCCTTTTTGTTACATCCTGAAACACTGTCACTCATACAAAGCTGGCTTACATAGAGCCAGACCATTGGTCCATCTAGCCCAGTATTGTCTGCTCGGATTGGCAGTGGCTCTCCAGTGCCTCAAGCAGAGAAGGGTCCTTTCTTGTCACCTGCTCTTTGATCCTTTTAACTGGGGGTGCCAGGGGCTGAACCTGGCACCTTTCATGTGCAAATCACCTGCCATATCAAGGTGGACAATTGGTCCATCTAGTCTTGAGCAGTCCACTCTGAGGCTCTCTAAGGTCTTGGAGACCAAATCTTGGATGTCCTGCTTGTTTCGAGCATCCAACCCCACTCTTATGTAGATATGCTCTTTGGTTGGTATTTAACCAAAGTTAAACTGAAGAGAATGTATAATTAAAGTAAGTATTGCCAGTTACTGGAGAAGCTGAAGTAGAGGTTCAGCCCACAGTAGGCAGTGTCATTTTCATGACAACTCTCTTTCATGGTGCTCTAACCCAGAGAACTAACTGAAGCTTATGAGGTTCTGTGTTATGCAGACCTTTTCTAGAACTTTTGTCTCTTTTAGTTGCAAGAGGATACTGTCTGTAGCCTGAGGCAATGCTTGCTCATTTGTCGTTTGCATAATAAAGGTAATTGATTAGAAATACAACTTTACCACTTGTCTACAAAGAGAGCCCCCGGGGCTGGGCACTTGACAGCTGTGGTGGAAAAATAGGCACATGTACTAGAAAAATAGATGCATGTGCCAAAACACGTCTGAGCATAAGTCTGAAGTGGTCAGACATTTTAGATCAGAGCTTGCCTACCTTTCGAAAATGATGTATTAGCCTGGGAAGGGTCCATTCGGTTGGTTCACTTAAAAAAGCAGACCGAACAAAATTCTCCAGCACCCCTACGATGGGCTGCAATCCTATGCACACTTAGCTGGGAGCAAGCCCCATTGAACTCTGTGGCATCTTCCTCTGAGTAGGCATGTACTCAGGTTTGTACTGACAGTGGGCTATGTAGGTTTGTACTGACAGTGGGCTATGAAATCACCAGGGCTCTCTGTTAGGATATGCAAGGGGTGTTGTCCCCCTGAAGGATATTGAAATAGATTTTAATCTAATTGCACTAGAAGAATTGGCAGAGGTCGGAGGGACACTGATACAGGAGTGGAATCAAAAGACTTTGGGATGCTCTGAACTAGGTTAAACTGGCACGGTTTATTTTAAAAAATTGAGAAGGAAGACTGAGAAAGACCAATTCAATTAATACTTGGCATTGTTTCATACATTATTGGAGCATAGGATATAATATCAATTGTGGAGTAGACACCCTACGATTCTGCAAATCATTTGTGTTTTCCTCTTGATTGTCATCCTAAAGTACTGAAGGAAAAAATCATAATAAGCATATGATCATTCTGGGGGAAATAAGATTAGTGTAAAAGCATTACATATGGGCGAGACAGGTTCATAGGATTTACATATCAGTGTTGCTCAAAATGGGGTGAATGTCTTCCTATGGAGGCCTGTGGCTCACGCTGGCTCAGCTTGTCTGAGTGTGGAAAGCTAAGCAGGGTCAGGCCTGGTTATTACTTGGATGGGAGACCCCCCCCTCCTCTAGTTTCCTGCATTGAGCAGGGGGTTGGGCTCGATGGCCTTGTAGGCTCCTTCCAACTCTATGATCTATGACTCTATGAACATTTGATATGGAATAATGAAAGTTTTATGCACGGTATTCATCACATGGTCAAGGGGACCAAGATGCAGTATTCTTCCAAATACTCGTTGCTGGGGAATATGAGTGGGAAGGTGCTATGGCATTCATGTCCTGCTGTGGCAGCCTTCCCCAACATGGCATCCACCAGATGTGCTGGACAACCCCCAACATATCCAGCCAGCATGGCCATGCTGATGATGGGTATTGTAATCCAACACATCTGGAGAGCGCTATGTTGGGGAAGGCTGTGCTGAGGGCTTCCCACAGCCATCCAGTAAGCCACCGTGGGAACGGAACGCTGCGGCTGGACTAGATAGGGCTTTGGTCTCATCCAGCACAGCTTTTCTTCTGTTCTTCTGTTCTGAAGATTTCAATAGCAGAAATCTAAATGACCTCCTTTGAACGTTCAGATGTTTGCGTAGGATGGGTTCAGCTCCCTCTTTATCGTTTGAAAAGTGAACCCCTCTCTCTCCCTCCAAACAGAAGGTATGTGGGGTTAGGACCCCTGGTTTGGTCTTAGTCCTGGGGGAAAGATGAAGTCAGAAGTAATATTTATAGAGAAGACTGACCAAGAAGTCTTCAACCATGTGAGCCCAGCCCATGCGGCCTTCCCAATCGGGATTAGATTTTAATTGGCCATGTGTTTTTAGTTAAAGATGTGACACCAAATCAGCCCAAGAGAACTGAGAAATATTAAAAATATGGGAGGTGAGGTCTATTCATTGGACCAGTCTCTGTTGGTGAAGTGTGGAAACATCTGAGCTCCTCGTCAGGCAGAAATGGAAGATGATATGAATGTAAGTGATTGGTGCATCATCCATATTTTAAAATAGTGTGAGAAGGTCTAACCGCCCCATCTCCAAAATCATACCATATAGACCGAGGGAAGGGCAAGAACAGTGATGAACAGGCAGGACCATCTTCCCTATGGAGAAAGGCTAGAAACACTGGAAGCGGCCTTATAGCAAGACATACCATTGGTCCATCAAGCTCAATATTGTCTTTACTGACTGGCAGTGGCTTTCCAGGGTTTCAGCCCCGTGATTTTCCAAGTCCTAACTGGGGAACCTGGGATGTCCTGCACACAAAAGCATGTGCTCTAAAATGGAGCTATGGACCTTCTCCAACTGCAAGCTGCCTTATACAGTCATGCCTTGGATTGAGAGCATAATTCGTTCCAGAAACGTGCTTGTAATCCAAAACACTCTTATATCAAAACGAAATTCCCCAAAAAATATTTGTACAGAGATTTTTAATTTAAGCCGTACTGCAGTACTTGTATTGCAAGACGTCGCTTGTATATCAAGTCAAATTTTTTAAAATAAATATTTAAACATTTGCTTGTCTTGCAAAACGCTCTCAAACCAAGTTACTTGCAATCCAAGCTATTACTGTACTGACCCAAGCCAGTGGTCCAGCTAGTTGCGTATGGTCCACACCAGGGGTGGGTAACCCACTGCCCTCCAGATGTTTGGGACTACAACTCCCATAAAACCTGGCCATTAGCCGTGGTGGCTAATGGGAGTTGTAGTCCCAACACCTGGAGTTTGGGGAAAGTCGGTGGAGAGAGTCAGGTGCCTGAGCATTGATGCAAGACTCCAAGGTTTTGAGATCCATGGGCTGCCCCAGAGTTGCCTACAAGGGCAGCTCCTTGTCGCTTCTCACTTGAACTAAGCCCAAGCGATTGGCTGTACCTCGTAATGCGAATCAATCCAGAAAGCGCCTTTCTGCAGTGTTTTCAGCCGTCCTAACGAGTTGCTCCCTTTCCACAGGCTCAGCTAGCATCGCTTCCCACACCGTTCTGCTGAACAAACACCTATTAAAAGGAACCGAAGAGAAAGCAGTGAGAGGGCAGAGAGAGAAAGGGAGCATGAGAGTGAGCGGTGGACTGACACATCCTCCGAACACCTCTTGTCACCTCCGAACATGCTCTTGTTCGGGTGGGGGGCGAGGAATAACCAGCAATTTCCTGCAGTGCGAGTGCCTAGACTTTATTCCAGTGTTCTCCAACCTTGGGTCCCCAGATGTTTTTGGCCTATTCCCCCAAAAGCTATGCCGGCTGGGGCATGCTGGGAGTTGTAGGCCAAAAACATCTGGGGACCCAAGGTTGGAGAACGCTGCTTTATTCACTGCAGCCTCGGGGAAATAGAAGTGGTTCATATTCAAGGGTACTGTGAAAATATTTGAGGGCAGGGGAAAAGAAACCATATTGCACTCGGTGGTACTCCAGTAGTTATAGCAGAGGGAACTAACTCTACAAATCAGGTTGCTTTGGCTGACGACGATTCCTCTCCCCATTTCTTCCACTGAAAAAGAATAAACCTCCGGCATGCTTAAACGTTAGAGCAGGGGTGTTGAACCTCTTTCAGCCCAAGGGCTGAAGGTGAAGCCCTCGGAGGCCACATTCCAGTGGCGGGCAGAGCCAAAGGCCAAGCGGGCAGGGCCAAAATAACCAGAATACTAGCATATTGTAGTTCATGCTGCCAATAGGGAAGCCTTAGGAGAGGCATATCAACCTTTTCGAATGGGGTGGGGGGAGATGTGTAAAAGCCGGGAAAACACCGAAGGATTCACAGTTGAGGAAATGGGGCAGGGCCAGGGGGAGGGGGAGGGGACGTCCGGAGAAGCCCAGCAGGGCAGATTCGGCCCTCGGGCCCTCGGATCAACACCCCTGAATTACAGCAAGTTGCCGAGCCGTGAATAACAACGCTGGGGAGGCGAGGAGCAGGATGGGTTGTCGTCGCCCCCTTGTCTCAGAAGCTGCATCGGAAGATTTAAAGAGAGATTAAAGTCCTCTGGCTTTGAAGCGGGGAAGCCTAGCTCAGTGGGGTCATGGGGCGGTGCTCGGTAGCAAAAAGATCCGGGGCCGCTCAGGCCCACGGGATTTTAAAAGATGCACAAATTTGCATATGCTAATTTACATATGCTCTAAACTCTCTCTCTCTCTCTCTCTCTCTCTGTGTTTAAAGGGCCCTGTCTCCTAAGGACACCCCTATTTGTAAAAAGGGATGTATGGACAGGGGGGAGGAGGGCATTTGATTTCAGGAAAAAACCTCAGGCAGAAAGATTCAAGGGGGGCAGCAGGAGACGAAGCACATGTGGGCAAAAAGCCTGCTGATCCAGGGGGGATCAGATGCAACAGAGATCATCAGGACCCCTGTCCCTTTATTTCAGCAAATGCCCATGGACAGCAGGGTGGTGGGGCAGAGGGCCTCCCAGAGATTTGGGGCTCCAAGTGAAAGATTCGGGGCTCCAGCCCTAGTGGGCCGCCCCCTAACACCGCCTCTGTTGGGGTCTGGGCGGGAGCTTCCACATGCTCAGTCAGACAAGCTTGAGGATTGCACAGTTCCCTGTTCCCAGAGGCCTGGAGCTTCAGCTGGGCCCTGCAGGGTAGCCCAGAAATTGCCCCGTTCTCGGACCCTTCAAAATCAACCTTTCTTCAATGGCTTCTGCTGCACAGTTCTGTCTGATCAGCCTTCAGGTCTCGGAAGGAAAGCAACAGGAGCACTTTTGCTTGTTGAGCAATGAAAATTTCTCCCCAGTTTGAGTGTGCAAACTTCAGCACATCAGCATTTGGCTCAGCTTGAGATTTAACTTCTCAAGAAATGTAAGAAATGGAGCAGAAGCCTGAAGAACTAGGAGTGCACAGATGTGCACCCCCTGAACTTGATCGAAGGCATCTCCTAATTCTCCCCCAAAAGGCAACATGGGGATGAAGGGACCAGGCTGCCTGAAAGATTGCCTTCTCCCATACGAGCCTGCCCAGTTCTTAAGATCTTCTGGAGAGGCCCTTTTTTCGAGACTTCCGCCTTCAGAGGCACGCTTGGTGGTGACCCGAGAGAGGGCCTTCTCAGTGGCCGCTCCCAGGTTGTGGAACTCCCTCCCAAGAGAGGCTAGGTTTGCTCCCTCTCTGTTGTCCTTCCACCAGCAGGCAAAGACCACTCCATTTAAGAAGTCCTTTAGCCTGTAAGCAGGTCTGTTGGGTTGGGTTCTGTTTTAAATAATATTTTTATTCTGTAATTGTTACGTTTTTCATCTATTGTTCTATTGTTTTGATCAGTTTTAATTGTTTCTGGAAGCCGCCTTGAGTGCCATTTTTTGGTAGAAAGGCAGAGTACAAATAAAATGAAGAAATAATAAACGATAAATAAAAGAGAGAGAATCGTTTGCCAAAGACGGGCACCAGAAGATAGGGTTACACATAGAAAAAAAGAGTGGCAAAAATATCAGTTTCAGTACGGTAAATGAAGCTGTTTGGAAAACAGCTCCCTTTTAAAGTTACAAGGCTGATGTTTGAATAGGAGGCCTGCCCCAGGGAAGGGATGCACTGCAACCTGCCCGATACTTGAAAAGTCCCCAATTTTTGCAGAACTGGGCAGAATGATCAAGCCCCACACATGGCTAGTGGGTGGAGTTGCCAGGTGCCCACCATTCAATTCCCTGAGATTCCAGGGCCAAAACCTGAGACCCAGTGGGCAGACCCTTGTGATGTCACAGGGGCGACCCCTTCAGTAACAATTGCAAGATGGGTGTGTGTGTGTGTGTGTGTAAGAGAGGGCGAGACAGAATGTGGGTTTCCTGTATGCAGTTAAATTCACGATTAGAACTACCGGTATGTTTAACCGTCTATTTTTACAATAATGAAACAAACTGAATTTGCAATCACAGAAATATTTACACAGTGCTTAAAATTTATACTCGGCATCTGAAATTCGTACTCTGAGCAACTGTGGCTGCTGCTTTATATATTTGAACATTTGAACACAGTTCCATTAACACACAGCTCTGATTTAACTAGGAGAGCTAGCATGCAGTTCCTGTTGTCTGTCCATACTGTAGGTACCGAGCCATGTTCAAGGTTATGTTTGTCCAAAAAAAAAAAAAAAGCCCTAAACAACTTGGGACCAGGATACCTAACAGACCACCTTCCCTTATATATACCCAACCCACCTTCAAGATCGTCAGAGGAGGCTTTGATGGTCATTCCCAAATTAACAGAATGTCGCTGCATAATACCTCGATGGCAGGGCCTTCTCAGTAGCGGCACCCACCCTTCGGAAAACTCTCCCTCGTGCAGTTCAGGAGGCAGAAAATGTGCCACCTTTCAAACGCCTCCTGAAAGCGCTCTTGTTCACTCAGGCTTTCCCCGGCTCGTAATTAAATTCATCATGCTGCTCCATTTTACTGCTCCTGTATTTCTCTATATTGTTGTAATTGGTCTTGTTTTTAAAATTGTATTTTAAATGTGATTTTAATATTTATATGTAAACCGCTTAGGGATTTTTATCATAATTAGCGTTATATAAATACTACAAATAAATAAATAAATGTTTCCCATGTGAGGAAACACCCTTTCTACATATGCATTACCGGTACTTACTGGGATGGTGATCACATTGCATCCATTTCTGGTCCAGAGGAAGATCTAGTTTTCTCACCTCTGGCAGACATTTCCGAACTAGGTTGAGCTCATCAAAAAGATATTTTACATTAACCTCAGCATCCAGAATCTTGGCAACTTTACAGACATGTTCAAGGCCCAGCTTCTCTGACTCTAGATCAAGATCAAAGGCTGTGAAGTCTTGTAGGGGTGCCTACTCAAAGTCGTACCATTTCTCAAGCTACGTTATTGCCTGGTTGTACACTTGGGTCGCATCTATTTTGAAACGTGCACATTGAGAATCAGGCAGCTATTTTAAACTTGAGGAAAATTTTGCTCCAAAAAAAATCTTGGTCCATACGATTGATGAGCTTCTCTCCCTCGAGTTGCATACCAACGTGCGCAGCTGTGGGCTGATTCCATGTTTCCCCCTCACAAAAAAGGAATAATAATAATAGAGCCATGGATTATTTTTTTTTATGAAATGATGCACAAAATAGGGGGAGCACTCTGGGAGTGAAAGTGCTATCAGTTGTGTCATCTTATCTGCCTGGTGCCGATTAGGACAGCTGGGGTGCAAGATCGGGGGGGGGGGGTCCCTGTAGGCAGAGCCAACCAGATGTAGTTGTTTTCTCTCTATTTTCCTCCCCTGCAAAGACCCTCAGTACACGTAGGGCGCAATCCTATGCAAGTTTAGACAGAAAAAAAGGCCTACAACTCCCAGCATGCTGGGAGTTGTAGGCCTTTTTTTCTGTCTAAACTTGCATAGGATTGCACCTTTAAGCATTCAATGGGTATAGCTTTCCCAGGAATGAGGCTTCTCCAAAGTTTGGGATCCTGCTTGAAGCATCGCAATCAATATTCACTAAATTTGCGACAGCAACAAAAGTCAGCCATAAACAGTTGCGAGTACCCCCGTGGCAAGCACCCAGAACTAGAAAAGTTTTCAGATCCCTGAGGCCTGTACTATGCGCAAGGCCACAAACGGACCATGCAAACAAGTTAAACCCAACCCCAACCCCCTTTCCCCACCCCAAACCCCAAAAGCATCGCAAATGCCTCTTCCAGAACAGGGGAAGTTGGTAGACCCAAGGCACACAGAGACTGTACCAGCAAGTGAACCAAAAAAAAAAAAAAAAGAGCCCCATGTCCACATCCAACCCAAAACGGAACCAATCATACATATAGGATGCCATCAGGATTACTGAGCCGATCAAGGACAAGTGCTTTGAAGGCTCGAAAGGCAATTACAAATGCTAGCTATGATTAGCAGTAATAATGAAACTAGAATCATAGAATAGTAGAGTTGGAAGGGACCTAACTACATAATGATCGGAGTAACGGAATGAAATTAAGCGTCCCTCCGGAGTGCCTTTCCTCTGAGTGAGGAACTGGCTTCTGCTTTCCAAAATGGACCTGAGGACCAATTGTCTCTGAACATGTGCTGAAGGCTCTCCACCTTTTTCTCTGTCTTGGGGGGGGGGGTTCTCAAGTGGCCACCGTTGGACTTGGTTCAAATCCTGCCTCGGCCACGCATTGGCCTCAAGCGAGTCAGTCTCCCACACCTCCTGTTCCCGCAACTCTGAAGATGGAATCTAGCAGCGGCTGTGACCCTGCTCCCTGATGGGGCAGCCACGAAAATGAATGACGAAAGACGGGCCAAAGCACTCGGTGGATATGAACTCCTCAACCTGAAAATGTATTGATCTGGGAGTAAGTCCCCATTGATTTAGATGGCACCACTTAAGTGTGGTGAGGAGACCGGTTCGGTGGGGGCAGCGGGAGAATGCTGCATATGCATAATTAATACTAATTGCAGAGGGCCGTGGACCCAGCTCCACGATTCATCTTTCATTCTCCGGTGGAGAGAAAGATCTGGAATAGAATATTTTATTTACGGTCTACCGACCACGCCAATACGTAAAACAGTACAAACAAGATACACCAGCTCTTAATTATACACTCAAATAGAAACTTAGAAAATAAAAACAGAATCAGACAAGCATAGAAGGTCTAGTCACAATAGCAATATTCAAAAATTTTGCAACTTTCTTGGTAATTGAGCTATTTGAGCCATCAAGCAGAGTGGACAAAAGAAACTCTGAGGATCGTCCAGGGAAAGTCTGGGTGATTGGATGTATTATGTTTTCTCTAGCCCCTTGATAAAAGCTGCCATTAAAAAGGACGTGTGCAACAGTTTCCGCCTCCTCGTTATTGCAGGGGCAACACCTGTTTTCCATTGGGATTTTATCGAATCTACCATCCAAAAGTTTAGAGGGTAGAACATTAAATCGAGCCAAGGAAAACGCTCTCCTATCTTTTGGAATAGATAACCAATCTAAGTATAGCATCCCATTTGTAGAGCAAAGGTCTGACAGACCCATCGATGAGAGAAAGATCTAGAAAGGTCTATTAAACACCTCTAAGGGACCAATCCCATGCATGTTTACTAGTAAAAAGTCCTACAACTCCAAGCGTGACCCAGCCAGCATGGTAAATGCCCTACAGCTAAAAGTAAAAAAAATGTCCTACAGTTCCCAGCATGCCCCAGCCGGCATGGCAGGCTGGGGAATGCTGGGAGTTGTAGGACTTTTTTCCTGTCTAAATGGGATTGTGCCTTAAAGTGCTCAGTTCATGTGTTCGAAACACTGAAATAGCTTATATTTTCAATAGGTGAGTCACTAGATCACACACGTTGATGGTCCAAAGTGGTGGGGGGGGGGGTGAATTGCAGGTCCGAGGGTCATCCAAGGGCCTGCTTGGGTCCCAATCCACACCCCTTACTCAGGCCCCGCCCTCTTCCCCCCCAACTGCCGATCATTTGACGGTTTTCCCAGCTTTTGTGCAGGGTCCCAGCCCCCCAGCCCCCATTCTAGAAGGTTGAAATCCCTCTCCTAAGGCTTGGTTTTTGGCAGTAAATGCTTCGAGCGACAATATGCTGGTGTTTTGGCCCCGCCCCATTTGCCTTTGGCAACACCCAGCACTGGAATGCGGCCCCCGAGTGCTTCTCCGCAATGGAACTTGGCCCTCGGTCTGAAAGAGGTTCAACACCCCTGCTCCAAGGCATGGCACCAGCTGAAGGCGCCATGCCCTGAGAACATAAGAATTGCCTTGCTGGATCTGATCGAAGATCTGTCTAGTCCAGGGGTCCCCAACGTGGCGCCTGCAAAACTCTCCACTTCCTGCCCCCTTCAAAAATTTATTTTTATTTTTTAAAAAAAAAACCTTGAAAAACATTATGGTGCCAGGTTCTCCTTCCTGTGCCTGAACCTGCTGCTGATCAGCTGTTCAGCAGGCTGGAAGAGAAGGAGGGTTGCTTCCTGGCTGGCCCCACCCACTCTTTTTCCGTTCACAGAGACCTTTCCCCTTTGTTCGCTCTCGCTCTTGCGCTCTCTCTCGCTCTCTCTCCACTCCCAGCCTCTAGCCTCACTCTTTCTCTCCCCACACACACTCGCCACGCCTTTTGACTAGCCAGGCCCCCACAGCAGCCAGGACCGGTGCAAGGCAATTTGGTGCCCTAGGCAAGATCAGATATTTAGCGCCCCCCCTTCCCACTTGAGAGCACTGTATTTTTTTTCAAGGCGTTTCTGGCGCCCCCTTTAGCCCTGCGCCCTAGGCAGCTGCCTAGTTGGCCTAATGGTAGCACCGGCCCTGACAGCAGCCATTATGTGACTAGCCACGTCCTCCGTGGGAGCCATTTTGTGACGTTGTTCACAGCAGTTTCTCAAATTCCCAAATGTGCCAACGGGTCCAAAAAGGGTTGGGGACCCCTGGTTTAGTCCAACATCCTGTTTCCAGCAGTGCTTGGCCAGATGCCTCTTGGGAAGCCTGCAAGCAGGACACAAAGTTTGTGCCCATTGGTTGTTACTTGTTGTCCCGATGTCTGGTATTCCCCATAGAGAGAGTGACTGCCTCTCTACGGGGAGATTTGCTATCCTAACCAATAGCTGTTGATGGTTTATTGCTACAGTGAATTTTCCCCCAAGTCTTCCCCTCAGAATGGATCTTGCTGACAGAGGCAGTGTTAGGGGGCGGCCCACTAGAGCTGGAGACCCGAATCTTTCATTTGGAGACCCGAATCTTTCATTTGGAGACCCGAATCTCTGGGAGGCCCTCTGTCCCACCACCCTACTGTCCAGGGGCACTTGCTGAAATAAAGGGACAGGGGCCCTGATGATCTCTGTTGCATCCGATCCCCCTGGATGAGCTGGCTTTTTGCCCACAGGTGCTTCACCTCCTGCTGCCCCACACTTGAATCTTTCTCCCTGAGGTTTTTTCCCCCCTGAAATCAAATGCCCTCCTCTCCCCTGTCCGTATGTCCCTTTTGACAAATGGGGGCGTCCTTAGGAGACAGGGTCCTTTACAGACACACACACAGAGAGAGAGAGAGAGAGAGAGAGACTTAAAGCATATGTAAATGAGCACATACAAATTTGTGCCTCTTTGGGGGGGGGGTCCTGTGGGCCTGAGCCCCGGATCTTTTTGGTACCTAGCACCACCCCTGCTCGACACACTTTGATGTTGAACATTGGATGGATACTCTAGTCTCTCACTATTTGAAAATTGGCAGACTATTCCTAGGAAAGTTGGTAGCCCCAGTCAGAGCACGAGGGAAGCAGGTGGGGCTGCACTGAGCCCGTTCTCAAATGCTAAAACCCTGTCGATCATCTTCTCAGTCTGGAAGGGGGGATGGGAAGGACTGGAGCCACCCCCACCCTCTTCCGCCACCCCCACCGCCACCCCCTGAACAACCCCATTTTTGGGATTTTTGTTTTTTTTATAAAGTGCACCAAATTTCTGGATCACTGAGGAGAACCAACCAGCATCTTGAATTGCATGCAGTTCCTCATTCATGCAGCTGGGGATAAATATGTGGAAACGTGCACCGTGCTGGATCAGGCCAGGTCTCATGATTATGGTCTTATTTTTATTTCAGCATTTGACGTTTGACAGTACGGGATCGTTGACATCATGGGATGTTATTTCTGATGGCCTCTGCCACCTCTCGTGGAACCGTTTTCTGTATTTGATTGTATTTGACGGTCGGTTTGCCGAGGGACTTGGTATCTGACAGTCTTTGACACACGAGATGGATTGGCATTCTGTCTTTGACAGCTTATAAAACTTCACATTTGACGCCTGCCAAAATCAAAATAGTTACGAGGCGCCAACGAAGCGCTCCAGTTTTGAATGTCAAAGAAAACATTTCGCACAGAACGCTCACATTTGAATGTAAAATGCAGGCATTTGCCATCCCAACGCCGCATGGCTAAATTGGAACTTCTTGTGGAGTTTTGGATATTTTATTTGTGCAGCCAGTTATGAAAGGCTCCGGCTGATTGCTCACAGGTAATAGGACTTAGCATTTATATGTATTATTGATTAATTACTGATTGTATTGGGGTAGCTGGGTCTTCTCTCACCCTCCCTCCTTTCGCCTGCCCGCAGCTACTGACAGACTCTGAAACAGGGGGAGAGAGAGAGACTTCTATAAAATCCTCAGTTTGTTAGTGAGAGAGCTTTGACTTTCTGCTGAGAACCAGGAGTGCACACATGTCTAAAACTACTTCATAGATTTCATAGATCTGATAGAGTTGGAAGGAGCCTACAAGGCTATCGAGTCCAACTCCCTGCTCAATGCAGGAAACTAGAGGAGGGGTCTCCCATCCAAGTAACAACCAGGCTTGACCCTGCTTAGCTTTCCACACTCAGACAAGCTGAGCCAGCATAAGCCACAGGCTTAGTGCCCTAGACAAGCATCCATTGCAGTAGGAAGTCCTGCGACTAGAAGGGACATTTTGCGAGCTTTTCTTTTGCTTGTTCATTGATAATCTGCTTCCATACTTTATCACTATATGTATTCAATAAACTGTATGTTATCTTTTGCACAAGTGGTTTTGTTTCTTTCTGAGAATCCTTGAATCTGAAAGGAGGTGCCTTGGCTGGACCAGGCCCCTGAATAATACACTGATTAATCACTCGCCTTGGCATTTGTGGATTTGCGACGTCTGTCATTTTGATATATATTTTGTCCCGGTTTTTGGACAGCTACTGGTTATGTTTTGGTTATATTGTCCATTGTATCTTTATATGGTTTTATTGCTGTGCACCACTGGGATATGTTTTACATGAGAGGTGATATAGAAATATTTTAAATAAATATATAATAATCAATTGATTGGTATATCATATTGATCCATCACACATAACAGATAGCATTTATATGCCACTTTTTGACTGTTAAAGGACTTCATATATATTATCTCAGTAATCTTTATAACAACCCTTTAATCCTAATGCAGGTGGGGATAACGGTTTGGCTACTGATTTCATGGCCGAGGGGACTCCCTAGAAGTAGTAGCTCATAAGTCACACACATGGGGGAGGTTGGTATCTCCTATATTGCGGTGGAGCTCCTAATCTATTGCAGGTTTTATTTGGAGCCTTGGTGCTGAACTCCATCCCCAAAATAGGTTCGCCACCGTGGAGCACCATGGACAGCTCCTGTAAAGCTCCAAATAAAACCTGCAATGGATTAGGAGCCCCACCAAAATAGGCGTCACCAGCTCCGTGCTCCATCTTTCATGTAGACAGATATAGATAGACAGATATGTGTGTGAGTATGAGTATGTGTGTGTGTGTTGAAAGGAAAATCTGTAAAAATACAGGGTAATGTCCATTCAATGCAGTCCTGAAGAAATCTGCAAGTGGATTATTTAATGCTATGACCTGCCTTTCTATGTTGTAGCAAAAGTGGCTTACAGCGCTGAAGCCAGAAAAAATAAAAATCCCAACAGGGCAACAAAAATGATTAAAATCTAAAATAATAGTAACAATTATTTTTTTAAAGTGTAAGGAGTTTCATGCATCTTCTAATCAATAGTGATCAGTCTCCAAGCGCTGCCAGAGAAATGTGCACCAACGGATGGCATAAACCAGGGTATTTTAATCTGCACCTAATTCCTCCATATTGGCACATATTTTATATGAGCTCTCTATATATAGCTCGTTGCTTCATCTAGGGAGGTGGCAGCTTCACGTGGATAAGAGAACTTTGGTGGCGTTACTATGGTTACTTTTCAGGAGTTTAGAACATTAAAGGCTTAACCTTGTCCAACCAGGCGCCCTCCACGATGCTTTGGACTACAACCCCCATTGCCCCCCCCAACAGTATGGCCAGATGTGCTGGACTACAGTTCCCATCATCCCAGCTAGGATACTAGGGATGATGGGAATTGTAGCCCAGTACATCTGGAGGATGTCTGGGGAAGGCTGTGGAAGGTTGGATCGTGTGGGGAACTCTCCAGAAACGAGGAGTGGGGTGGGCTGGGGGGGGCACATATTGCCACATTTTGCACCCCCCATACCTCTCAAAAAAAGAAAAAAGAAAAAAGGAAGAAAATCTTCTGGAAACCTGTTCTTTCCCTTTCTCCCCACAGGACTGAACCTCTTCCAAGCTCTGGGGCAGAACAAAAAACGGAGGGAGAGAAAACTTCTTCCAAGCCACCGAGCAAACGACATGCGGGAAGACCACGAGAATATAATAACCAGGTAAAAAGAGCAGGTCGCCTCTCATGTCAGGTGGGCGTTCATTTATTGATCGTGCCCCTGTGTGGCGTCGGGGGAGGGGCTCCATGAGCTTAGATGATGGGTGGAGGGAAAGGCACTTTGCCCGAACTCAGAGGCACCCTCTTATTAGCTGGGGATGGGTCCTTAGCAGCTAAGGCTTAGCTCAAGGGTAACAAGAGCACACCCTCCTCACACGCTCACATGCAAAATGCCCCAGGTTCGATCGCTGGCATCTCCATTCTCCAATTAAAAGGGTAGCGGCATTGGGAAAGAGCTTCCTTCCCGCAAGCTCTTGGAAATCCAGGGCCAGACAGAGAAGACGACCCTCCGGTCTGGCCGGATGAGCCAGCAGAACCGAGCGAGGAGTTTGTCCGGCGGGCATAAATAAAGTCGCTCCATTTTTCTTCCTACCCGCACACTTGCCCCCAACTCCCAATGCCGGGCGGGCGGGCGAGCCTCTCCACGCCGTGAGCGTGCTCGGCGGAGGTTGGCGGCGCACTTTGTGCATGCTCAGAGCAGGTCCTCCCGTCACTACCACGGCGTCCCCCTGGCACTGAGCAAACTACTGGGGAGTGCCCAGCATTCGAAGCATCCCCGCTTCTCCAGCTCAGAGCGCCACGCGGCTTGGGATAACGGGGGCGGGCGGGCCCTGCTTACCTTCCCCGCAGCTGTAGGCGCGCACATGCCAGAGGGCGGCTCCTTCGGGGGCTCCGGGCTGCTCCTCCGCTCTTCCCCGCTCCCTTCGGCAAGCCTGCGGTGCCTGCGACGGCCGGGCCAGCTCCTGCGGGTCCCTCGAGTCACTGGCGAGCTGCTCATCGCCGCCGCCGCCTCTCTCTTCAGAGAAGCAGGGAGGCGGGCGCCCAGATGTTCCCTGCCTGCCCGGATTGGTCCAGAGGGAGAAGATGCTGGCTGGTTGCTAGGCGAGTTGCTAAGAGGCGGTGACGCTCTCTCGGCATCTCTGCGGAGCGACACCTCGCGCGGCCGCCCCGAACGAAGGTCCTGCTGAGAGCTCAGAGGCGAAAGAGGAGCGGGCAGACGGAGGAAGGAAGGCGCTCGGCCCCGCGGAGGAGGGGGAAGGTGCGGGGACTCCCGCCAGCGCGGGAGGGAAGCGGCTGGCTGGGTGAATCGTCGTGAGGATGATTGAAGCGAGCGAGGCACAAGTGGGACGAGAGAAGGCGACGGCGGGCATCCCGGCAGGGGGTGGTCGGATAGGCGTATGCGTGTATTAGAATATGATAGTGATCGTGTGTATTTAATAATACGTACCATAATATAAAAAAACATGGTAGGTATGCATGGGCGGTGCGAGGTACCGAAAAGATCCCGGGCTCAGGCCCACAGGACCAAAAAAAAGCACAAATTTGCATATGCTAATTTACATATGCTCTAAACTCTGTGTGTGTGTGTGTGTGTGTGTGTGTGTGTGTCTTTAAAGGAGCCTGTCTCCTAAGGACACCCCTATTTGTGAAAAGGGATGTATGGACAGGGGAGAGGAGGGCACTTGGTTTCAGAAAAAAGACCTCAGGCAGAAAGATTCAAGGGAGGCAGCAGGAGGTGAAGCAACTGTGGGCAAAGAGCCAGCTCATCCAGGGGGATCCGATGCAACAGAGATCATCAGGGCCCCTGTCAACTTATTTCAGCAAGTGCCCCTGGACAGCAGGCTGGTGGGGCAGAGGGCCTCCCAGAGTGGGCTCCTGATCCACAGTATTGTAGGAGTTAGAGGGCACCTTATAGGCTGTCTAGTCCAACCCGCTGCTTGATGTGAGAAACCCAGAGAGGCACAGCACAAGGTCCCAGGTTCAATGCCCTGCATCTCCAGGTAGGCTTAGCAAAGGATCCTGCCTGAAACCCTGGAGAGATGCTGCCAGTCACTTCACCTCCACAAGATGTGGCGATGGCCGTCAGTTTGGATGGCTAATGGCTTGAAAGGGGGATTGGACAAATTCGTGGAGGATGAGGCGATCAGTGGCTACTAGTCCTGATGGCTCTATGCTCCCTCCAGTATCAGAGGCAGGATGCCTAGGTGCACCAGTTGCTGGGGAACGTGGGCAGGAGGGTGCCAGTTGCACTCATGTCCTGCTTGTGGGTTTCCCATGGGCAGCTGATGTGTGAACAGAATGCTGGACTAGATGGACCCTTGGTCTGATCCTGCAAGGCTCTTCTTATGTTCTTGCATTGTTATGAGAATACGGGGCTAGATGGACCCACGGTCTGACTCAGTATAAGGCAGCTTCCTGTGTTCCTACCCTCCAGCAAGGGACAGCAGTCCCTTATTCAACACAGAGGTGCAGAAGCTGCCTGAATAACCAACTGGAACTCACACAGCTCTGCTCCCCAAAGAAGCAGGGAGGGGCCGTGGCTCAGTGTGAGAGAGCACCTGCTTTGTATGCAGAAGGTCCTGGGTTCAATCCCCGGCATCTCCAGGTAGGGCTGGTAAAATTCCTGTATACTGGGAGTATAATGTATCCTTTATCCTGCATAACCAATTCTGGGTGAGAGGAACCATGTGTTAGATTCTGTATCAGGCACCTTCCTGCGTTCCTAAGCAGCACCGCACATTTGGGCTAACTCTACTATAGGGAGACTATCTTCTATGACTAGCCTTCTCCAGTCCTGGTGCCCTCCAGATGTGCTGGACTGCAACTCCCATCTGCCCCAGCCAGCATGGCTAATGCTCAGAGATGGTGAGAGTTGTAGTCCCAAACATCTGGAGGACACCAGGTTGTCCACCCTAGGCGTGGACGATGCAGAGCCAGCTGGACCAATGTTCTGAGCCAGGTATAAGGCAGCTTCCTATATTCCATTATGGGATTATGGGGATTATGGGAGTTGTAGTCCAACACATCTGGGGGCTTGGGGGCGGATGCCCCATGAGCTGCCCCAGCACTGTCACCGGCCCACAACTCCCCTCTCCATCAGCAACTTTGCAAGGGATTGTGGGGCAGGGACACCTCCTGGGCCGCTTCCTGCAGCAGCTTTGAGGGCACAAAATGCCCTGGGCCTTATTCTGACAGGATGGGAATGCTGCATAATTGGTGGAATGGCTATCCCTCAGCTGCAGCACTGCAAGCACAGGCCACTGCAAAGAAGAATTATTTTTTAAAAAAGAAAAGAATGTATATGGGTTTGTTTGTTTGTTGTTGTTGTTGTTGTTGTTTTTATAGTGGGTTCTATTGTTCAGTGGCTTGGTTCGGAATAAATTATTGGCTTCATTTGATTAAGTTGTTTGGAATACTTCTATGGTGACCAGTGTATCCAAATACACTATTCATTAGTTTTTATTCATCTACATTTTTACATGCATTGCCTCACCCAAGCTGGGGCCCTCCGGGTGCCTTGGGCAACAATCCCATCGTCCCTAGCATGCTGGTGTGGGTGATGGGAGTTGTAGTCCAACATATCTGGAGGGCACCTGGCTGGAAGAGTGTCTCCACAAGCTGGAAAGGTGCGTCAAGAATGTGACTGATTGACTGACTAATACAAACATGAAGAGATTTCCTATGCCAAGCAAGTGGCGCAGAACCACGGACCACTTGCCCAAAATATAAGGAAAAATCCGCAATCTCTTGCTCAGTAAGGCTTACTGCTCTCTATTGCCAGCACATTCAATGCATATATATATATATGGCTGTTCCGACACCTGAGATGGCTTCGTGCTGTAGCTCAGTGGCAGAGTCCCTGCTTTGCATGCAGAAGGTCCCTGGTTCGATCCCCGGCATCTCCAGGCAGAGGCAGCGTTAGGGAGCGGCCCACTAGGTCCGGAGCCCTGAACCTTTCATTTGGCGTCTCGAATCTCTTGCATCGGGATGAGCTGGCTCTTTGCCCACATGTGCTTCCCCTCCTGCTACCCCCCCCCCTTGAATCTTTCTGCCTGAGGTTTTTTTCTGAAATCAAATGCCCTCCTCTCCCGTCTGTACACCCCTTTTACAAATAGGAGTCAGGGACACACACAGAGAGAGAGACTCACAGACTTTAGAGCCGTGTTCTCCAACCTTGGGTCCCCAGATGTTTTTGGCCTACAACTCCCAGCATGCCCCAGCCAGCTATGCTGGCTGGGGCATGCTGGGAGTTGTAGGCCAAAAACATCTGGGGACCCAAGGTTGGAGAACACTGCTTTAGAGCATATATAAATTAGCATATGCAAATTTGTGCTTTTTTTTTTTTTTGGTGGTCCTGCAGGCCAGAGCCCTAGATCTTTTTGGTACCTAGCACCGCTCCACTCCAGGTAGGGCTGGAAAAGCTCCTGCCTGAAACCCCAGAAAGCCGCTGCCAGTCAGTGTTGACAATAGTGGGCTAGACGGGCCCATGGTCTGACTCAGTATAAGCCAGGTTCCCATGGTGAGTGGCAGCCAAAATGATCAAGGGGCTGGAGCAACTCCCCTAAGAGGAAAGGTTACAACATTTGGGGCTGTTTAGCTTTTAAAAAGGTGAGTAAGGGGAGACATGAGAGAGGTGTACAGAATTATGCATGGTGTGGAGAAAGTGGGGAGGGAAGGCACTCCATGTCTCATAATATTGGATTCTGGGGTCATCCCAAGAAGCTGACTGGTGGGAGATTCATCATGACAGATAAAAGGAAGCACTTCTTCACACAGTGCACGTTGAAACTGTGAACGTCAGTACCACAAGACGTAGTGATAGATGGCCACCAACTTGGATGGCTTTAAAGGGGGATTAGACAAATTCCTGGAGAAGGCTATCAATGGCCACTTGTCCTGATGGCAGGGGAGGCTGGTTGCAGGTTTTTCAGGTTTTATTTGGAGCTTCATAGGATCTATCCATGGCGCTCCATGGTGGTGGACCTATTTTGGTGGGCGGAGTTCAGCACCACGGATAGCTCCTATGAAGCGCCAAATGACACCTGCGATGGAAAAGGCACCCCACCGAAATAGGAGTCACCCGCCTCCCCTGCCTGATTGGCTCTATGCTTCCTCCAGTATCAGTGGCAGTGTGCCTACATACACCAGTAGCTGGGGAACATGGGCGGGAGGGTGCTGCTGCACTCATGTCCTGCTTGTGGGTTTCCTGAGGGCATCTGTTTGGCCACTGTGTGAACAGAATGCTGGACTAGGTGGACCCTTGGTCTGATCCAGCAGGGCTCTTCTGATGTTCTTACATTCTCCATCCCTGCTCTACCGTCATGCAGTCTACTCACAAAAGAAGCCCGCTGACCCAGGTTTCTTACTTCATGGAGAAGTTTTGCTTGCTGGGAGGGCTCCAGCCTTGCAGGTCAAATGGAGACTTACCTCCCTGTCAGATCTGCTGCATGCCTTGTAAAACATGGGTCAATGCGGCCGGGGGTGGGTGGGTGGGTTTGCTATTCCAAGCAGCTGACTCTTCTGCGGCAGATAGGACAGCTCTGCTTCAAGCAAGAGACTGGCACCATCCCAGCCAGCAGATCCAATGTTCTACATGACATCTGTTGAGGCATAGCATGGATCATCCTAGGGGGAAATACTTTCCCTTTAACCAATCTGGAAGTCGAACACTAATCAGTGACTCCACTTGGGATCTGGTGTGATACAAGCACCAGCTGTTCCCAAATAAACTGCAGTCTGGGAAACAAGCTGGTTGTGTTCCTCCATCCCTTCCAATATTTAGCATTGTTCCCACCCTTCCCTGGATAAAATATTCCAGAAGCGTGCTCCACGATGGGCTATGGACAGGTAGGCCCGCTTCCCTGCTCATACTTTCCATCCAAGATTATTTCAGCTCCTCCAGGAAACAATATTTCACGAGGGTCCATTAAGTCTGAATAATAAGAGGAAAGGCTATTTGGCCCATCGCAGGAGCCATGTCATTGGGATGAAAGCTCATGCTATTTCGTCTTGGCTGAGATGCAAGGAAGAGGGTCACCTTGGGGGTTTGACTAGACACTGCCCGAAGGGCAGCAGGTCTGAACAGCAACATGATTACAACTTCTGGATCAAGAGGGAAACAGAGTGGGGAGAGGCAGCCCAGCAGGACGTTTAAGGCAGCAATCCCATCACGTCCACCTGAGGGTAAGTCCCAGCTGAACTCTGTACAGCTTAGTTTTGAATAAAGATGCAATGCTGGGGTCTCCGACGTGATTTCCAGTGGACAGCTCTCTTGGTGCCCACCAGGCTCCCTGACCCTCCTGATTTGTATTCTATTTCTTACAATTGTTTTATTATTACTATTATTTTAACTGGGACATTCCCATGCTGCAAAAGGAAGTGCTGTCCTCCAGCACCACCTTTATTTGGGTTCAAAGAGTGGGTTTGTGCTTTGGAGTTCAGACTCCACCTCTGCCTTGTCCTTAGGTTCCTGGGAAATTAGTGTTTTGTGACCAGCCATGCTATCCATGGCAGCCAGTGGGCAATCCCTTCCACCCGCATGGCTGCCATTTTGTGAGAGTGCCCACAATGCTGTATTGCCTTCAACGCCTCCTGAAAACACTTTTATCTCAGGAAGCCTTCCTGAACTAACCACCCACGGTTTTATTGATTCTGTTTTTAACATATCGCTTTATTCTTTGATCTGTTTTACCTTTTATTGTACCCTGCTCTGAAATCTCCAAATTGGAATGAGGAGTGGTATATAAATATTTTGTAAATAAATAAAATAAAAGCTGTGTCTTCTTTTTCGGGTGATGCAAAAGAAACCACCCTGAAGGAGAATGGAGGAAGTCTTGTCCTATAGTCGCATGAGAGATTGGACTAGGGGGAAATCCTCTCTTTTCTAGTCTCCACAATGACTGAGAGCAGTTTTGGATATTCGGCCATTAGCAAAAACAAGCAAATCAATTTATGATTCTTCTTTTCATGTTTTTGCATATTATTTATAGCAGGGGTGACGGGGTGGGACCGCCAGATGTTAAGATGCCAGATCCCATCAGCTCCAGCCAGCATAGCCAAAAATTGGGGATGATGGGAGTTGTAGTCCAACAACTTTTGGAGGGCCCTGGGTTCCCCCTGATTTAAAAGAAGGGGCTCATATCAGATCCCAAGATGCATGAGCTTCAGCTGCAACCAGATCCTGACTCCATGCATGCTGCCCAATAGCTAGTTCTCCCAAGTTCCCAAACTACCATCAGGACACTGCACAAAAATGGGAAAGTTTACCAGAACATAAGAAGATAGCTGCTGGATCATTGCTTGGGACCACAATACTTGATGGAACGCCTCTCCCAACCACAATCTACCCGGATACTACACTCAACATCTGGGGCCTTCCTCCGGCTGCCACCTCTGAGGGAGGCTTGGAGGGCAGCAACAAGGGGGAGGGCCTTTTCTGTGGTAGCCCCCCAACTGTGGAAAAAGCTCCCCCGAGGCCCATCTGGCGCCAACCCTATCTTTTTGGCACCAGGTTAAGACTGACCTCTATGTTGAGGCTTTTAACAACTAAATGGTACACAGTGGGGTGGTAAATTCTTTTAGAGGTCGTGCTTTATTAACTTGTTTTTAGTGTTTGTGGCATTTTAAAAATTGGTTTCAAATTTTTATACTGTTTTTATTGTTTATATTTAATTGTACTCTATTAGTACTTTTTAACTTATTGCCGTACACCGTCCAGAGAGCTTCGGCAATTGGGCGGTATAGAAATAAAATAAATAAAATCCGACCAAAGGCCTAAGATGCCTAAGGGAAGCCTGTCATTTGAATTCTGACCTGCCCTTGTGAACCCGGCCGCTCCAAGTACAGCCCACAAGCATTGTGTGGTGGGTGGCCCACCACGGTCTTGATATCTTTCCTAGTTTGACTTCCAGTCTGGTACAGCCAAACTAGGGGTGGGGGATGGAGGTTATAAAGCTGCTGGGAGGCCATGCAATGTGGCTACTTGGTGGCCTGTTGTTGGGGTAGGCAATTATGCATCACCGAAAAAATAAGAAATGCATCAGCAAAGGAGGGACACAGATTTGCAGAACATTTGCATATGCTAATTTATATGTATAGATGCAAATTTAGAAGTTATTATTATAATTTAAGTAGAAATATGGTTCATCTCACCATAGTGACCAGTCTGCTATTCAGATGCTAACTGTTGACGGGCAACAATTCTTCTGGTTCTTTATCTTTAAATTGGAATTGGACTGGACACACCCTCCTTATAGTGCTAGATCAGGGCTCTCCAACCTTGGGTTCCCAGATGTTGCTGGCCTACAGCTCCCAGCGGACCCAGCCAGCATTTTATTTATTTATTTATTTATTACATTTATACCCCGCCTTTTTTCCTGCAAGGAACCCAAGGCGGCTTACATAATCCTCCTCCTCCTCCTCTCCATTTTATCCTCACAACAACCCTGTGAGGTAGGTGAGGCTGAGAGTCAGTGACTGGCCCAAAGTCACCCAGTGAGTTTCATGGCTGAGCGGGGACTAGAACCCGGATCTCCCGAATCCCAGTCCAACACTGGCTAATGGCAAGGGATTCTGGGAGCTGTAGTCCAGCAACATCTGGGGACCCAAGGTTGGAGAGCCCTGAAATAGAGGATTGTCCTTTGTAAAAGAGGACGCCTGGCCAACCTACCTGTTATACTCACTGGAGTGCCCGACGTTCACTGCTGCATATCAGCCAACCATACAGGGCTTTGTAAGGTCGGCAGGAGCTAAAATGACATCAGAGCATTATCTGGGTATCCGTGACATGGCAAACTGTACAACAGCATCCGAGAAGGGAGGCATATCAAAACGAGAAACCCTCAAACCGTATTAGAAACGTAGGGCGGAGAATCGTGTGTAGCCGCAGGAGTGATTTCGGCTAAGTCAGATCAAAATGATCTTTCAAGGAATTAACCGAATGCATAAAGACAACGGAAAGAGTGAAATTAATCCAGGAGAGCGTTAGAAAAGAGGCTAAAATGGTCAAGATGTGCTGAAATTATGGGAAGGAAGAATTGGGGACCGAGTCCTATTAGCAACTGTTTGTAGAAGTCTCTGAAGGTGCAATTCTAGGCATGTTTAGACAGAAAAAGGTCTACAGCAGCCCCCAGCATGCTCCAGCCAGTTTTGGGGCCAGGCTTGGGCTGCACCACAGCTTGCTAGTAGGGGCCAGGCATAATTCACAAAGTAATCTATTTGTTACATTTATATCCTGCCTTTTCTCCAAGGAGCCCAAGGCAGCATACATGATCTTCTTCCTCTCCATTTTACCCTCACAACAACCCTGTGAGGTAGGCTAGGCTGAGAGTCAGGGACTGGCCCAGAGTCACCCAGGTGAGCTTCATGACCAACTGGGGACTAGAACCCTGGTCTCCCAAGTCCCAGTCCAACACTCTAACCACTACACCACACTGTCTCTCCATGTGAGATGGAGAGCTGGGGTCAGAGTAAAGGCATGTGCTCTCTTTTCATTAGAGGCAGGACAATGCAACCACCAGCCTGACTCCTGAGGTGAGCCTCTCTGTGTAACATATGTGCCTGAGCACCTGAGTGTAGGTATGGCTCTTGTCCTGTGTGTGTGCAAGTGCGTTTCTTAGATGATCCATTCCATGAACACGCATACTCTGTGGCTTGGCTCGCTTTCTTGAGCTGTCTGTTCTACATGTGTTTGGAGTTCTCTGCTATGGACTCAATTGTCCTTAATGTCTCCCATCTGTGAAATAGGCACAATTGATTGATTGATTGATTTGCAAGATTTATATACCACTCCATGGTCCATTATGGAGATTTCAGAGTGGTGATAAAACAGATAAAAGAATAAAACAATATGTTAAAAAAAAAAACCCAGAATCAATAAAACCGTGGCTGGTTAGTTCAGGAAGGCTTCCTGAAATAAAAGTGTTTTCAGGAGGTGCCGAAAACAATACAACGTTCGCACTTGCCTGACCTGCAGAGGCAGGGAGTTCCACAGAAATGGAGCTACTATGCTGAAGACTCTTCTCCGGGCGGTCTCCAGTCAGGCCATAGGTCCATACGGAAATGCTAGCGACATGCCAGCTGATGACCTCAGTGAGCAGGCAGCTTGGTAAGGGGGAAGGTGCTCTTTCAGGTATCCTGGCCCCAAGTCCTTTAGGGCTTTGTACACTAAGCAAAGGAGCTGCATGCTGAAAAGTATGGCTCCTAACAACAGCCAAGCTGCTGCATTCTGCACTGGCTCCAGACTTCAGACCAGCCTTAAGGGCAACCCCTCATGCTCCCCAGCAACTGGTGTACAACTGGTGTACATAGGCATACTGCCTCTGATACAGGCCTGTGACTCATGCTGGCTCAGCTTGTCTGAATGTGGAAAGCTAAGCAAGGTCAGAGGCCCCTCCTCTAGTTTCCTGCATTGAGCAGGGGGGGGGGGTTGGACTCGATAGCCTTGTAGGCCCCTTCTAACTCTGTATGACCTATGAATCCATGATATTGGAGGAAGCACATAGCCCATCAGGACTAGTAGCCAGCGATGGCCTTCTCCTCCGTGAATTTGTCCAATGCTCTTGTAATGAAGTTTTGTGATAAATAATAGACCAGGCCTCATAATGTGTCACATAAAGATAAAGCCTATGGCACCAATGGTGAGATTATTAACTCGCCAGGTTAAAGGCAGCCGCTGGCGGGATCACATCACGCCAGTGCTCAAGGAGCTACACTGGCTACCAGTTGCTTGCCGAGCTGAATTCAAGGTGTTGGCTTTGACCTTTAAAACCCTATACGGCTCCGGTCCAGTCTATCTCAAGGAGCGTCTCCAGCAACACCAAGTCGCCTGCTCAACAAGATCTGCCACAGACGGCCTTCTCCTTGTCCCTTCAGCCAGAGCAGCTAGACTGGTCGGGACGAGGAAGAGGGCCTTCTCTGTGGCAGCCCCCATACTATGGAACTCTCTCCCAAGTGACCTCCGCCATGCCCCCTCTCTGCTGAGCTTCCGCCGCTCATTAAAAACTTGGTTATTCAGGCGGGAATATGGGGTGGGCTAAGATTTTAAAATTTTATACTGTTTTAATGTATTTTAATGGAGAAAAATGTTTTAATGTGTTTTGTTCTGTTTTATTTTCTGTACATCGCCCAGGGTGGCCGGTTTGCCGGCCAGATGGGCGATGAATAAATGCAAATAATAAATAAATAATATACTTCTTCCTTCATCTGTACCTTGTGATTTATCACATCTGTTCTCTGGCTTGGTATGACAATATTGCTTTGGTTTCTAGGGACCCACCAGCCCATGCTGGGCTCCTGGGTGATAGCCAGTTGCCAGCTGCCCTACAAAAGGAGTAGGAGCCCACCACAAAACACCCTCAGTCAGCGTGACCAGATTTCTCACAGCTCAGATGCTGAGATGCAGAGGGTGGAGCCGGAGAGGGAAAGGGTGGTACCTGGCAAGCCAAGGGGTGGAGTCTGGTACGATGGGGCTGAGGCTCGTGGTACCTGCTGTGGCCAGAGAAGAACACATGGCTGCCCCCAAGCAAAGGGCCTGGCTGGGTCTGGTGCCGCACAGTGGAGCCTGATGGACCTAGGAGTGGCGAGGATGGCCAAACTTCTCAAGCCAAGCTGAAGCAGACTTGCCTCCTTGATTCTGGGCCTCATCTCAAGGTTTCACTCCTTCCCTGAAGACACTAAAACAGGATTGGGGAAACTGTGCCCCCCCCTCCTGTTGCTGGACTGCAATTCCCATCACCCCCAGCCATGTATGATGGGAGTCGGAGTCCAGCATCTGGAAGGGCACCAATTCCCCACCCATGCCCTAGACTCTCAGGTCAAAACCCCGAGACCTGAGTAGGGCCAATGACTTTGGAACATGGAAATGCCCATAACTGAATGCCAGGAGGCCACCGTTTCCAAGTCGCTTCTCCTCTCCTTGCTTCCAGTGGGATCAATAATGGTTCCTTTCTCTCCCTCCTCTTAATAGCACAGAGTCGTTCGCAGCCCTTCCAAGCCAGAAATCTATGCCTGCGCAACAAATCAATGCCGTCCTGGAGACGCATGCAGAATACAGATCGGAACGGGTGGCGATGAAGCCGAGGAAATGATCTATGGAAATTCAACACTGCTTAGGGTCTCAGAGCAACCCCATCCCCAGAGCAGGGAGGGTAACAACAACAACAAAAATTGTGCGAATCTGCAGTTTTCTTTTACATTCGACAGAAGAGTGATTGCAAGGCGGTCGCTGGCTTCAAGGGAGTTGTACAATTTCTACGAGGAGCAGGTGGTAGGATGCAGCTGTTGGATAATCACACAGACACACACACACACACACACACACACACACACACCAAAAGCCCTCCTCAATAGGGTGAAGTGAAACATTGGAGGGGGGAGAGCATACTGATAATGGCACCACAGATGAAAAGAAGCATGAACAGCGGAAGCTGTGCTAGGAATCAAGTACACCCCCCCCATTCTGTTTCATATTTCTTTTTCTCTTTTTTTTTAATCAGCATTTTAAAAATGGTTAGCTTCGGAGTGAGAGCTGCTATTCATTGGGAAGCACTGAAACCATTCCGAGAGACATATTTTAATAATAATGTAGCCACCGCGTTGCCTAAAACCCAGCATGTATCAAACCCCGGTCTGGTATGATGACGAGCAGTTCAAGCAAACCTTAATCTACAAGGTTCTCATAGATCAGAGGTGACCAACGTCCGGGGGTTGGGGGGGGGTCGTGTCGGAGGGGGCCATACTGTCCCCCCGGATCCCACTGGGGGCTGCACCCCTGCCCTCCCCCCCCCAAATCTCCCACCAAATTTAAATTTGGTGATGCGGCAGTGGGAGCAGCAGGCAAGTGTCAATGTTGCATGGCAAATTTGGTGGCAACGGGGGAGGAAGTGGGAGCCACACAAAAAGGCCGGGGGCGGGGGGGGGACATACAGGCCAAGTGTTGCCCCTCAGAGGCTGCGAAGCTTCCCTGGCAGTTGAGAAGCTGCAACACACCCTCGGTTTTTTGCCTCTCTCTCAACTGGGAATTAGACGCGGAAGTGTTTTTCGCCCACCACAGGGCCGTTCGGCTGGCTTGTGGTCTTCTGCATTCTTTCCAAATTAAACTTCATCGCAAACAGACCTGCCTGACTGGCGCTTCTTCTGACCCCTGCAAGCAACCGTGCGTTGCATACGTTTTGACAGGTCCCCTCTCATGCCGCGTCATGCGCCATTGTCGGCTTCCATTTCTGCTGGTTCTCGTGGGAGAACTTCTCCTCTTCCTCGGAAGGGAAGAAACACTGAGCTCATGAACATATGGGCCGCTCTCCCAAACTCGCCTTGAACCACTCTTTTCAATCTAATTGGACATTGACAAATTAGTTAAGAAAATTACTATTATTATTACATTACATATATATCCCACCTTTTTCCTCTTGCAAGGAACCCAAGGCGGCTTACATAATCCTCCTCCTCCTCCTCTCCATTTTATCCTCACAACAACCCTGTGAGGTAGGTTAGGCTGAGAGTCAGGGACTGGCCCAAAGTCACCCAGTGAGCTTCATGGCCGAGTGGGGACTAGAACCCGGATCTCCCGAGTCCCAGTCCAACATTCTAACCACTACACCACACTGGCTCTCCTGATAGTGACCTTGGCGGATCAAACCAGAGGTCCATTTAGTCTGGCATTTCTTTTTTTTTCCCCCCCTCTACAGTGGCTAGGCAGGTGGCTGTGGAAATGCACAAGCAGGAGGCAGAGCAAAGGTGTTGTTGCCAGCCCACACCCGTTCCTTGCCATCCAGCACCTGGTACCCAGAGACATGGCTGCAGCTTTGCTCAGATGCGCCACCCCAACTGCAGCACAGCGCTGCTGCCTGTACCCTACCCAGCCGCCTGAGCTTTGAACAGCAGGCCTTTTGAGGGAAGTCTCTTCTCAAGCATGGACACACACTGCAGCTTCAGTTATGGGAACAAAAGCCCCCTACAACTTATATTGCCTCTCTCACGCTTCCTTCTCTTCCCCCTACCCATCAACATTTGATTGGAAGTTCTTTGGGGCAGGGTCCTGTCTCTTCTGCTAAATGCCCCACACATGGATGGCCTGAAATAAACCCTAATGGCATGGATGGCCCTAAATACTAACAGCCAGAGTGGTACAGTAGTTAGAGCAGTGTTCTCCGACCTTGGGTCCCCAGATGTTTTTGGCCTACAACTCCCAGCATGCCCCAGCCAGCTACAGTAGGCCAAAAACATCTGGGGACCCAAGGTTGGAGAACACTGGGTTAGAGTGTTGGACTGGGACTCAGGAGATCTGGGTTCTAGTCCCCGCTCGGCCATGAAGCTCACTGGGTGACTTTGGGCCAGACACTGACTCTCAGCCTAACCTACCTCACAGGGTTGTTGTGAGGTTAAAATGCGAGAGGAGGAGGAAGATTATGTAAGCCACCTTGGGTTCCTTGCAGGAAAAAAGGCAGGGTATAAATATAATAAATACATATATAAAATTAAATAAATAAACCATAATGGCATGTATTATGATACTCCCTCCAGCTTCATATTGTTCCAAACCACGCAGAGGTGAAAATGGCTTTCTCCACAGGCTTGCCATGGCTTGGCCACTAATTGATCCACTGGGTTCTAAGGAGTACAGAGTTTTTCTAGCCACTGGAATTGGAGCCTAACAGTGACACTGAGCACATGGGACAGAGTTCAGTGGCACTCCTAGGTAAGTGTACTTAGGATTGCAGCCGAACTCACTTGCCAGGGTGGGGCTAGAAACTAGATTGGCTGAGCAAAGTGCAGGAGAGCTAAATTTTAGATATGGCTGGCAAAAAGAGTGATGGGATTTTAAAGTTGCTGCTATTGCTTTGAGATTAGGACTGTCTGCCTGTGTGCTTGCTTCTGTGCCCCCTTCTCAATATCTGGCTCAACTCGCACATTTGTGAACAATCAGGTTGAAACCAGTACTCTCCCCCAACCCTGTAAGACAAGGGTGAGGAACCAGTCACCCGCCATACATTACTGGACTACAACTCCCAGAATCCTGGACCACTGGCCATGCTGTCTGGGGCTGGTGGGAGTTGGAGTCTAACAAGATCTGAGGGGTCACTGGTTCCCTACCCTTGCTGTAAGTGTTTCTCTGAAATTCTCACTGAAGGGAGAGCACAAAACAGTCATTGCTGTGTGCTTTTGGGCATCTCAGACTAGTTTCTGAACTCCAAGTCAGTATGATCATCCCATGAAGCTGATTGGTGGGAGGATCAGGACAGATAAAAGGAAGGACTTCTTCACACAGTGCATAGTGAAACTATGGAATTCACTTCCACAAGATATAGTGATGGCCACCAGTTTGGAGGGCTTTAAAAGGGGATTGGACAAATTCCTGGAGGAGAAGGAGGACTAGTGGCTCCTAGTCCTGATGGCTATATGCTACCTCCACTATCAGAGGCAGTGTGCCTATGTAGACCAGTTGCTGGGGAACATGGGCGGGAGGGAGGGTGCTGTTGCACTCATGTCCTGCTTGTGGGATCCCGTGGGCAGCTGGTTGGCCACTGTGTGAGCAGAATGCTGGACTAGATGGACCTTTGGCCTGATCCAGCAGGGCTCCTCTTATGCTCTTATGGTCAAGTATTTGCACACACCGCACACACATGCCTCTTTGGGTGAGGGCTTTTTGAAGATTTCTCCTTGGCATAAAGTAGACACTATTCTGTGCTTGCACAAGACAGTTAAGAGAAACAGAAGTTTAATATTGCACATTCAGACTCAACTCCCACAAAACAAAAAATTGAAAACCATTGAGACGTACATTGCATTGCCGTCAGTAAAATGATGCACACATTTAATCAAGAACATTCTGATGCAAGAACTAGTTATTTTTTAAAAAAAATTGTAGATATTGCCTATAAACTGTGCTTTTTTTCTTTTTTTTTTAATCCTCAGAGTTTGTTAAGGGGCAATCCTATGCGAGTTTCAACAGAAAAAAGACCTAGAACTCCCAGCATGCCCCAGGCAGCTTTGCTGGCTGCGGCATGCTGGGAGTTCTAGGCCTTTTTTCTGCCGAAACTTGCATAGAATTGCGCCCTTAATAACTCCGGCTTCCATTCTTGCCGATCAGCTGCTAAGCTGAAGTGTGCTTCTGTATTCAGCAAGCCTTAAAAGGTATTCTTTTGGATGAGTGAGGGGGTTTGTTCCTGTACCCCCTGCCTGCTTACACTGCCCTGCTTGGGAGGCAATAGACCATTTCAGAACTGGTGACTCATTGATTTTGGGGAAAGGGCACATTTCCCCTGCTCTCTTGCCAGCTGAGAACTCACGCAAGTGCTACACAGGCAGCTGTGTGGGATGCCTAGGCCGTATACTAGATCTGCTTCTCCCCCCCTCAGTAGTCTTTTGCACCCTTGCTAGAGCAGGACTGCACAGGGAAACCTGTTTCTGGCAGTGTACACAGATAGCAGCCACTGGATGGGGGGGAAACCTATCTGCAAATGCATGAAAAAATTCCCATTCTGACTTTGTTGTAGTAGCACATTGAAAAGAGAAAGTGTGCAAACTCTAAAGCTGTTTCTGCTCATTTTTCAGACATGGATGCAACTCCTAAGAATGCCTTTACTCGGGTCTTTCGAAAATATGGTTAAATCCAAAATTGGTCTTAGAGTAGGCCCGCTGAAATGAATGGGACTTGAGTTACTACATATGACTAACTTAGTAGGCCTAATGGTGGATTTAACTCACAGATAAAGTAGGCCTAATGTTGGATTTAACTCATAGTCTTGCAGTGCAATCCTATGCTTGGCTACCCAGAAGGAAGTCCAACTGAGTCCAATGGGGCTTATTCCCAAGAAAGTGTGCAGATGGAAGTGCAGAGGAATCATGAATTTAGGCACAAAAGGTGAGCAGATGTGTTTGTCGGGGCATCTCTTTTGGTGTGGTCAGGGCTGGCTTGTCCGTCATGCTAAAGACTCTACAGAGTTTGCACCCAGCTAGAATAGAGCCTTATAGTGTGGAATAGTTACCTGGAAGCAAAACACAAGCAGAGCAGGCGCTTCCACGCCACGAAACAAGAAGGGGCAGAGATCAAGTCGCTAGGCAGGCAAAACTTTAAAATGGGAGTGGCATGGGGTGATGGCATTTGGGGCTCTTAGGTGGGCAGGACTCCAGCAGCAGAGCGGGGTCCAAAGGAAAAAGAGGACCATTCGCTACTTCTCTACTGTCCCTGGTTACTCTTCAGCCAGAGGGTGAAGGCAAGAAGCATCTATCCCGAGTCTGGTTTGCATTTCCACTGGAATTCCTTCCCAGAAAACTTGTTATGGTGCCACCTGTCTCTTTCCCCCTTCAAATCCCTCCTCCAAATCCCTGTGGCTTAATTTAGGCATGGGAGAACCTGTGACCCCAACTCCCATCAGCCCCAGCCAGCATGGCCAATGGTCAGCGATGAGACGAGGTGCAGTCCAGCCACATCTCTGGAAGGCCACGGGTTCCCCTCCTCAGACCTAACCCCCGAGCAAGCATCCCCAACTGATATGAAACCGAAATCACAGGTGTTTGAATTTTTGCTCGCACTCACTCATCCTTTGGCGTCTCCACCCACCCAGCCGAAATTTAGACTGAAAGCTCCTTGGGGCAGGGAGCCCTCTTTCGCCCTTAAATATCCCATGTGAATGGATGGTGCTAGATAACTAAATAACTCTTCTGTTGCATACCACTATAGTGCAGCCTTCCCCAACCTGATGCTGGCCAGATGTGTTGGATGACAACTCCCATAATCTCCAATGGCCATGCTGGCTGGGGATGATAGGAGCTGTCGCCCAACCTGTTTGGAGGGAAGCAGCTTGGGGAGCTGCTAGAAATGCTTCTTCGGCTCTCCCGCTGCCTCCGTGCAGTTTGGAACAAGTACAGGCTTTTTCATGAACAGCCTTGGAAGCATCTGAGGAGAGCAGCTTGCCGGCAGATCTCTTTCGAGATTCCCACTTGTCACTACAGCCCTTTCCCCCTCCGCGGATCCCTCCCAGGATTGGAACGTGGCTTCTTCAACTGCCATTTGTCAAGCCTCCCATCACTGTCCAGGCAAAGGATTTTCAGAGAGTGTCTGATCCTGCAGCAACTGACTCCCTGGGCCCGTTCCAGAGCAGAGGTGGCACATTACATACGTCCTACAGACCAGTGTTCTCCAACCTTGAGTCCCCAGATGTTTTTGGCCTACAACTCCCAGCATGCCCCAGCCAGGCTACGCTGGTTGGGGCATGCTGGGAGTTGTAGGCCAAAAACATCTGGGGACCCAAGGTTGGAGAACACTGCTACAGACGCTACAGAGCACCACGTGTGCTGCAAAAAGATCGAGGGGTCAGCTAGGTGCACTCAAGGTTGTGGGTCTTTGTACAGGCCGGCCTGCATATGCAAATGCAAGCAAAGGAAAAGGTGTGTCTTTTGCAACAGAAATCAGTGGGGCTCCGGAATATAAGCCCCCCTCCTCCCCCATATTGCTTTTTTTTTTCATTTATATTCAGCCCTGGCTTTGGCATTCTCATTGGTGGATTTTGGCAAGCAAAGAAAACAGGGAGGTCTAGGAACATGCGTTGTATAAGCTGCCTCCGTAAAATTGATGCCAGGCAGTCTCATGCAACCTTTTAGGCGATACAGGAAAAAAGGATACAGCCTAACATGCTGCTGATGGAGGGGTTCTTCGTTGCTTTGGGGTGCATTACTATACTATTTGTTGGAGTATATCATAGATTATTTGCAGCCCGTGGGCCCTTGGCAGTTCTCGGCGGGAGGGGGATCTACAGTCGTTCCACATGCCATCTGAAAAGGGAGTCATTTTGGTCTGGTGGTCCATCTGTGTGTCCCACCCAACCCTCAATCTAGAGTAGCAGCAAATGGTGCTTAATCTCAAGAAATAGAAACACTGTTTAAAAAAGAAAAATAGATGATCAACATGCAGTGCTAGACTAATGACCTCACCTGCATAATCAAGGAAACTCCCCCCCCCCCAGCAATCACATCAAATAAGGAACAAAACTCTGGAACATCAGAAAACAAGAAAGCACTGGAAACAGCTCCAAATAAATGAGTCAGCTGCCCCAGTAGAAGCAGGGTCTCCCTTTTCAATTACGTCCCCCCTCTCCATGGATGCTTAAATAGATTTCATAGATTTAATAGAGTTGGAAGGAGCCTACAAGGCTATCGAGTCCAACCCCCTGCTCAATATTAGAGCTGTCAGAAATCTTAGTCAATCAATCATATCAGTTTTAATTGATCAATAAAATCTGTATATATTTGGATATGGAGAAAAAAATAATCCTTCTGAGCAAGAAGCATATTTTGTTTATAGATAATGAATGCATAAGTAATCTGACTGAGCAATCAACTAACACTGTGCCTCCACAAAATATCTGAGCAAAAACATTAAAGGGAAATAACTTGAGTAAGTTTATGGAGAAGGGCCACAGGCTCAGTGGCAGAGCACATGTTTTGCATGAAGGTGGTCCCGTGTTCAGTCCTCAGCATCTCCAGCTCTCCAGGAAAGAGCCCTGTCTTAAAACCTGTAGCGCTTCTGCCACTCAAGAATAGATAAAACTGAGCCAGATGGACCAACAACCTGACTGAGCAAAATACATCTTCCTATGCTCCTAAGTCTGTTCACAAACTCTGATATTTTAAAGCAGTGTGCTTTCCAAAACTATCTACTTTCAAGGACTCCCTTTTTGCATAATTGTCAGCCAAGAGACCTCTGCATGTCACAGGGGGTCCTGGTCAGTGGAGGCTGATGGCTCCAATGTCAGAGTGGCAGTGTATCCACTCCGGATTTTAGTCTGTGCTTTAAAGGAGGTATCCATAGTGCTGAACCCTATCCCCCAAACAATAGGTTCAGCACCATGGATAGCTCCTTTATAGCTTGGGGTGAAATATGGAGTGGATACACTGCCCCTCTGACATTGGACTCACCCGCCTCCACTGGTTCTGTCTGGGTAGTGTTCCAAGGCACACAGTCAGCTGTCCTGGGGGTGGGGGGGGCACTGTCCAGACCGCCTTATGCGCAAGAACACATCCCAACTCTGCCTTGGAGCTGAGCATGGCAAAGGAAGAACTTTCAGGGAATCTCCTCCACCACTGCTGATCTTCTCATGAAGGAACCCCTGGCAAGCTTCCAGGTTTCCCCACAATGCAGACTAAAAACCACCGGGGGGAAACCAATGTTTCGAAGGTCACTGGCAGCCTTCCCCAACCTAGTGCCATGCCAGCTGGGAATGATGGGCGTCCCAGCTCAACATATCTGGAGGGCTCCAGGTTGGGGAAGGCTGGCCCATTGGGTAGTAGTAGCACACTCAGAGCATATTGGCCTCTGAGGTTCTGGGTTATGCCCTTTCATGCCCTGTGCAATGCCGTTTCCTGTTTTATGCCTGTGGTTAGTGCCAGCTGCCCACCCCATTTCTCCTGTGCCCTTACGGCGCTCCAGCATCAGGAACCACCAAAGGAAACGTCACCATGGGAGCAGCTAGAATTGTGTGGGGGTTCAGATGGAGGACTCACTACTAACCAGAAGTGTTTTGACCACATGTTAGACAAGCATGGAATTACTTATGAGAGAGATGCCGCTATCTCTTCCTGATGGATAACCAGGGGCTATAACAAGTCTCCTGTCTGTCATGGAAGACTTCGAGGACATACCAGCCAGTAAGCTAGACAAGAACTGAATTGTCTTTCTCCAAAAAGAACAGAACAGATACAGGACACTCCTGACTCCACCCAGGTGCAACTAAGTCCAGTGCCACCAAGTGACTAAACCAAATGATGACGCTGTCCACACACCCTCCACGTTCATGTCAGACACTATGAAGTTTGGCAATAGGCCCCAAACTGAGCTTTTTTTCAGAGTTTTTTCCAGTTTTTAAAAGAAATATTTAACTTTCTAACCCTCATGGATATAATTCAGAAGATAGGACTATCCCTGATGATGGTTGAGAAATCAAAGACTTGAGCAGGGTCATGCCAGGAGCTTTTATACCTAGTTATCCCACTGCCTTATCCTATAGGCCAGGCTGGGCAAGTTCTGGCCCTCCAGATGTTGCTGGACTGCAACTCCCATCTGCCCTAGCCAGCCAACAGCACAGCCAATGGCAAAGGACTCTGGGAGTTGCAATCTAGTAAGATCTGGAGGGCCAGGACTTGCCCACCCCTGCTACAGGTTCAGGGACAGGCAACCGGGTGCCCTCCAGATGTGTTGGACCTCAACTCCCATAATCCCTAACCACTGGCCACACTGGCTGGGAGTTGTAGTCCAAATATCTGGAGGGCACCAAGATGCCTCCTACACAGTCAGCTTTGCAGATACTGCCTGCCCCAGACTATGCACCTCCCCCTATGGGCTTTGATCAAATATTCCATCTTAAAGTTTTTTTTTTCTTTGTGAAATATCTTCTTTCAAACTCTTCTAGCTCTAGGTTATTGCAATCAGGTAAGTAATTAGGGCTCCGGCGGACATTTTTGGCATGGGAAAAGTGGATGGGAAGGAACTGAAATGTGTCCCGAAAGACAACACCTCTTCCCCCCCAAAGCGTACCTTTTCCCATGACATCTTTGCCTGCCACCCACAGTCCTTCTTCTCCCTAGCAACAAGTGATGCCACTGCCCTGCCAATTAGGCTGGGCCACATGGTGACCACCGCCAAGGACAAATAAAACCCTATTTCCTGGTGAGGACACAGAGATGACATTTGGTGCTGGATCTCAGTACTGGTCAGATTATAACTTGCTGCTTTCTCTTTGCCAACTGCCCGGCTGTTGCTTCAAGAGATTTCTAGCGGTGACCGGGGTGGTGGTGGTGGGGGAAGAAGTGCAAAGTCCAACATCATAACTGCGTTAGTAAAGAGCATTAGAAGTCCACTTAGAATATAAACTGATGGTCCCTTATATGTCAAGTGCTGGGGGGACAACGTCCACCCTTTTTGGGTCTGGGAGAGAGATCACCTGCACACGCAGCGCCGGGACTATCGGGGCTTCCTCCCGTTAGGATTCCAGGAGCGTGTGCCACCGGCACACCTGCTGCGCCTTGAATTCTTTCATCTCCTGCCAATGACTGAGCTCCTCCTCTCCGCTACTGTTCTGACCCATGGAGAGCCAGCCAATCATCTCCTTGCGCTTGATGCTGCGGCGGTTGTAGACGGAGATCATCAGCGTGACGTCGGAGAGCTGGAACAAGGCAACCTGGAAGACGAAAGTCTCTTTGAAAACGGGGTTGGGCTGTCCCCGGCGGACGGACGTCTTGCAGCGAGACATCTCCTGGCCCACTGAGTTGAGGAGGCAGAGCTTTCCGTAAGTGTCTGCAGGCAAAACGAAAATTTTAAAAAAGAGAAAATGTCATGTTATTTTTTTAAAAGCATATACGAACGAGGGAAAGGTAAGCCTTAGGCCCACTGCATATTTCTATTCCTACCCTACCCTACAGGGGAGTTGTGAGAATAAAGAGGACACATATACCGCCTTCGGCTGACTGGAAGAACGGACGATGCAAATTTGGAAAACGTAAAGAGAATCTACATGTTTTAGAAATATATAAGCATGCCCCTACAGGTTTATCCTGGAGCACCCTGCCTCAATGACACGAGTTGCAGCCCCTCTTATCTTCTCATTACAGTGTGTGGTTCCTGTTCCCTATGAGCTGCTATTCTACGTACTTTTGCTCTTCCACAGCGTGAAATTTCACTGCAGGTGTGAAAACATTTGAATGGCTCAGAAGCAAGGAGATCCTGCTTCTCTTCAAACAGTTCTTTCTTCTCTCGCTGCTCAAGGTGCACTCACTCATGTACTAAAGAGCAGGAAGCAGACTTTTTAATGTGTCTTCTAAGGTGTGTGCACGTCTGTGTGTGTGTGTGTGCATGGGTTACACAGACAGACAGATGGACCCTTGAGATATATAACCTGAGTGCTCAGTTACTATTTTACTTATATTTATTGCAGAGTTTTTTCTGGGAGCGGGGAGTTCTCAGCTTCAATTCCCCCCAGGCAAAATGTCCTCAGGGCCCCCACTTAAGGTTTGAGGAGTGGATCACAGGACCCCTTCCACAGCCCACCTACACTTTACCACCACTGTTGCTCACTCGTCTGCCTACCCGTGATCTCCTTCACCCTCCAATTTCAAGTATTTAGATATTTAGTTTTATTTATCTATTTATTATATTTATACCCCACCTTTTTTCCTGCAAGGAATTCAAGGCGGCTTACATAATCCTCTCTCCTCCTCTCCATTTTATCCTCACAACAACCCTGTGAGGTAGGTTAGGCTGAGAGTCAGTGACTGGCCCAAAGTCACCCAGTGAGTTTCATGGCTGAGCGGGGACTAGAACCCGGATCTCTCAAGTCCCAGTCTAACACTCTCACCACTACGCCACACTGGCTCTTCATTCCTCAATCCCAGGGCAGTTTACACTGAAGCAATACAACAAGAAAACACACTTCTCAGGCAACCAAAACACCATTTTAGTTGCATCTTATCTTTTTTTTGCTCCTTCCCATCCCAACGTTTCTTGCATTTGATGGTGCTGTGGCCACAACAACACCTACATTTCTCCCCTAACTTGCTCCCCACCATCTTAATACTTGCAGACACGGGCTGTTCTCCTTCCCAACAGCCTAAGTCAGCTTGTATTTCTGAACGCAAACTGGGATTAACATTTGGGCAACTGTTCTTCTCTTGAGTAGGAAGACAGGGTTGCTGTAACAAAGCCTGAGGCTCTCTGCTTTAAAGGAGAAAGGTTTGCCGGGCTTGAAGTCCAGAAGCAACTGTGCCCCCCACCCCATTTTAATAGCAAGTTAAAAATAAATCTGCTGCCCAACCCTGTGGAATGTATTCCATATAGGATGCTTGGCTCGACCTTACAGGGAATTAATACAATGACTTTCTGCCCGATGCTTCCTTACAAAGGAGTGACCGGGAAAGTTGCAGTCTGGGAGAGAGAAGTTCTGGGACCAAGTGCGGTAGGTAGTGATTCAGAAGCCGCCAACTGGGGCGCAACAGCATGCCCACGGTTTGCTTAGCGCAGTGTTTCTCAACCTTGGGTCCCCAGATGTTTTTGGCCTACAACTCCAGATGTTTTTGGCCTACAACTCCCAGCATGCCCCATAGCTGGCTGGGGCATGCTGGGAGTTGTAGGCCAAAAACATCTGGGGACCCAAGGTTGAGAAACACTGGCTTAGCGTGACTCAAGAAACTGGCCCCACATGCTGCTGACCCTGCCCTCTCGTCTAGGGTGTGATATGCTCAAGCAAAAAAACCCCAACAAAACCAAACAGAGCATAAACTAAAGGGAGGAAACAGACCAGCCGTATACCATGAGTTGTGGAAATGGAATTTGCTTGGCAGGGCTGACTGAGGCCGAAGCTCAGCTGACAAGAGTTGCCAAATCCATTTCACTATCAGCACTGGGGCAGGGCCCACACCCGTGTTTGCCGTGCTCCACCTACTGCACCAGGAAAAGAGAAGGGCCAGAGCTCAGTAGTAGGTCACATTTTCCTCCCTCTCTTGATTACGTTGAGTAATCAGAAATGTTGATTAATCAGAATTTAGAATGTTGCCACTGTAAGGAAGATAATATGGAACTTTATAGAAAGGCCAGACGTCAAGCTGATATAGTTCAGACTAGCATGTTGACCTTGACATTATTCACAGTCAAGAGTTCAGATTGCACAATGCCTTCACGGAGGTTGAAAAAACATTTGATTTACTGTGTAACAAATTAGTTGCTGCAAAACAGAAATTTGGTAAGCAGTATCTCCTGTGCTTATTTATTATATTTATATCCTGCCTTTTTTCCTGCAAGGAAACCAAGGCAGCTTACATAATCATCATCCTCTCCATTTAATCCTCACAACAACCCTGTGAGGTAGGTTAGGTTGAGAGTCCCTAAAAACTAGACCTGGAGTGCGAGTTCACCAGCTCCAGCTTTGTGGCATCAAGAGTGGGAGGAAGAGACTGGAGGGCAGCAGAGAAAAGATTCTGCACGATTGGAAGGATATAAGGCCAGGTTCCTAGTACTGTATCTATACTTGGCCTGGCTGGTGCAGGGGCTTTATGCTGTTCACAAGGGCTGATGCTGCATATCCCACTTTCCTTTGGGTCCTGAAGAAGGCTCTGGGAACTGAGCACAGGAAGTCTGGGAGTTGAGCACACAAAGGCTGGCTGAGGGATGCTGGGAGTTGTAGTCCAACATATCTGGAAGGCAACAGGTTGGGGATGGCTGGACAAGGCAATCGTTCAGCACAGGTGAATGTGTTTTTGTTTTGTTTTTTTAAAGGCTTAGCTTCCCATGAGTGTACATGTTTCTTTTGACCGGAGGCAGCAGCAGGACAAACAGGTGTTGCAGGGTTTTCAGAAAAACCTGTATAACCTGTTTAGGCTGTAGGTGAAAGTAGGATGTGTGCACACCACAAGCAGTAGTCTTTCTTTCAATTTGCCTTCCACCGTCCTTTTTAAAAAAAGTCTCCACCTACATTTATTTGCTAAATGCATGCTACAAATTTGCATATACAATACCCAAGGTGGCTAGATCCAAGCCCCAGAGCCACAACATTCCCAGTTCAAACTCCACACCTGCCAGGCTTGGAGGTTCTGCCTGAATCACAGGGCAACACTATTACATACCAGGAGGCCTGTTAATAGCGAGATTCCGGAAGTGGCTGCCTTTGATCATCTCTACCGACAGCCGCCCTGTCGTAGCGTTATAGGACAGCCCTACCAGCAGCTCCGGGACCCCTCCGTGAGACAGGGACTGGGTTGAAGAAGCGCTGTCACTCTGGGAAATGGCTGAGAGACTGATCTGAGAGCCTCCACTCTGTGAGAGGGACGGGGAGGAGATGAACAGCAGAGAGAAAGTTAGTTAGTTGGAGGAGAGAGATAGAGAACAGAGAGTGAGTGAGTTAATGCAACTAACGCAGTGTTCTCCAACCTTGGGTCCCCAGATGCTTTTGGCCTACAACTCCCAGCATGCCCCAGCCAGGGTAGCTGGCTGGGGCATGCTGGGAGTTGTAGGCCAAAAACATCTGGGGACCCAAGGTTGGAGAACACTGAACTAACGTCTTCTGTTTTATACATAGTGGAAGATCTAATGAGGCAAAATAAACTCAAGTTAAGAACATAAGAAGAGCCTTGTTGGATCAGACCAAGGGTCCATCCAGTCCAGCACACAGCAGCCAATCAGCTGCCCACAGGATCCCACAACCAGGACATGAGCGCAACACGACCCTCCCACCCATGTTCCCCAGCATACTGCCTCTGATACTGGAGGCAGCGTATAGCCATCAGCAGGACTAGTAGCCACCGATAGCCTTCTCCTCCATGAATTTATCCAATCCCCTTTTAAAGCCATCCAAACTGGTGGCCATCACTACATCTTGTAGTGATGGCCACCAATTCCCACCAATTACAAATTCTAGGAGAGTAGCTATTTTCTTCTGTTGCAGCTGACATAACAATGTCCTGGAGCATCTTCAAGACTTTAAAAATGTATGGCAGCCTAAGTTTTCACAGTCAACAGCCTGCTTTATCAGATGCATAAGAAGCTCTCTCATACCAGGTCAAACCATGGGCAGCAACCAATGCTGTCACAGTGCTGGCGCTAAGGACATTGAGCCACAGCGTAAACCAACATCAGTGCAAAATTATTAGCATTTGCTCGGTAAAAGGGGAAAGTGCTGATTTGGCACCGAAATTTGATGGGTGACGACATACGTAACAAATTATAAGACGATGACTGTTTATAGTGACTTAAAACCAACCAAGGTCTACATTCAAACCTAACGTTAAAAACTGTCAAAACTGCCACACTGAACTCCAGTTCAGCAGCAGCACACCTCTACCTAGTCACTCTGAAGCAGCTGTCGATGATTTATGGCACAAATACATGTTACAAGCATACACACGCTGAACAAAAGGCCGGCAACTGTTTTTCCTAGGGGAAAGCAGCTTTCTAGAGCGGGTGAAATGGAGCAGAGAAGCCATGAGGGGGGAGGGGAATGGCGTGCTTAACCCTCTCCTCACCCGCCACCTCTTCCCTCCCAATCACACTTCAGGCCTGTCCTTCTGGGGATGGAGTTGAAATGTACGCCAGCCCTTGCAAACATTTAGTTAAAATTCTGCAAGGATTGTGGGTGGGGAGCAGTTGTGGTGGTAATATTTGGAGCAGAGAAGGAGCAGACGGAGAAAGGGGTTAAGCACTCTATCCCTTCCCTCTTCCCCGTGGCTTTGCCACTCCAAAGCTCACCCTTCCACAGAAGAAGGGGCCTCCCATAGGGTCTTTGTTATTCTTGTAAGATACCCTTATCATGTCCTGAGGGCCAATTCATACAGCTTGGTTTTCCACCCATAGTGGTCATGGTGGTCGCTGGGGAACTTGTTCTCGCGGTCACGCTCTCTGACACACTCTGCCGCAGGGCCTGCCCTGGAAGGCTTCAAGGACACGCTGGTCAAGAAGCCAGACAAGAACTCTCCAACAAGAACAGAACAGTCACAGGAAGCTCCTGACTCCTTCCAGACCCAAATAAGTCCAGTGCCATCCAGCGATCTTCCTCAACCTTGTGCCTACTGGTTCCTTCATGATGAACAGCTAATTATACAGTGTGTGCATGCATGCATGCACACACAGACAGAGGGAGGGCTGCACACCAAAGGAGCTGTTGTGTGGGCCGAAGCTCTGTGGAAAAGCTGCGTGTGGCAGAACTGTGCACCACTGCCATTGGCGCTGCAGGGCGCACTAGAGAATACCCTCGCACGTGTGTGCCCACAGTAGTTAAAGTACAACGTCTCTGTGAAAAGCATATCTGTGCTGGAGAACACAGGAAGAGGTTGCCTGCAACGGACAACTACTGCTTTCCCTCTTTCTGTCTGGGTATGGCAGGATTTAATCCTTCGCCTTCTCTCCCGGCACCCTTCCGCACCACCAATACTACACTCAGAGGTTCACCGTTTTTGGATGGCCTTCGTAGCCACCCAAAGATCCCTTGCCCATGGTGGTTGAAGTCAGCCTCCCCCAGCCAGGGGCCCTACTGATGTGTCGGACAAAAAGATGTCTTGAGGAATTGTGTGCCTCCCAAAACACTTGCGCGACGCCACCTCTCTCCCTTCCTTCAATCCCCGCTCAAAACCAACACTGTCTGCGGAGCCTCTGGCACAGCCCCTTGGCTCCCACGCCCCACCGAGACTGAAACAAAGCACTAAGCACATGGCGCTGAAACAGCCATGTGTTGCTGCCCTGTTTGACCTCCTGTCCATCCCCCTCGCTCCTTCCTCTGTCGTTTCCCAGAGTGTTGAATTTTAGATTGTAAGCTCCTCAGGGCAAGGAGCTATCCTCTTGTACTCTGCAAAGCACCAAGCACACAGATGGCGCTATGGTAAGGATAAAGAGAATAAGTGCTATTTTCATTGACTGGATTCAGACAACACGATAAACCACACTCAAGAGTTGAGTATGGGTTGAGTGTGGGTTATCATTGAACCGTGGGTTGTTGTTGAAACGTGGGTTATCATGTTGTCTGAACCCAGCCAAGGTAACAAAACATAGTAAACAACCCACAGTTCACAACCCAACAACCAACCGTGGGTTCTCTTCATGAGCTGGTCGTGGTTGTTAACACAGCTGGGTTCAGGGAACACAATAACCCATGGTTCAACAACAATCCACACTCAACCCTCGAGGATGGATTATCATGTTATCTGAACCTTGCCATTATGAAATGTTTTTTGGCAAGAGTCTGGTTTAAATGGCATTTGTGAAAATGCCCTAGGCCTAGGTAAGCATAGCCTGGTTAAGGGACACCCATGACCAAGGAACAGTGGTTTGATCCACACAACACAAGCGCATAGCTACACCATACCTCATTCAGATTCTTGAAGTCAGTGGCATGGGGGGGCCTAGGTACAGCATCTGTGCCTCCCTCCTCATTCGTCTTGGAGACGGGAAGCAATTAAAAAACAACGGTATTACCGCAGCTTTAAGGGACTTACACACAAGTTGCTCCTTGGCTCCAAAACCAGCGTGACCTTCATTTCCCCCTCCTGGTTGAGGTTGCGGAGATAAAAAAAACGCTCCCCCATCATCCTCTCCTTCATCATTTTGCGCACGGAGTAGAGACGGAATCGGAGGGCATAGCTGCTCATCTCCTCCGGGGCCATCTTTGTGAAGGTCATCTTGTCCTTGAACACTGGGTTGGGGCCTCTCTGGACACTCGTCTTCCCCCTCTGCTTCTTGCTGGGCATCAGGACCGTGTGCACCTGCCAGGTGCTTGCCCCACTGCGGTCCTTGTCGGGGATGTCCTTCGCCTCCAAGACAGTCACCAGCAACTTTTGGCTCGAGGGCTTGTAATTGAAGATGACGTCTAGGTCTCCGCATTTGGAGATGGGCTCACAGGCGTGAGGATGAGCCGGAACACTTGCTCCTTCCTGTTCCTTTAAGAAGAAAATATATAACGCGCGAGTGAAAGGGGGAGAAAATAGGGAAGAACAAAATGCAAACGTGACATCTCAGGATTAATCGTGTTGATGCCGATGGCAGCCTGCAGGGTAATAGCTAAAAAGTTGGGAAATGGTAGAACTTCTAACATTGGAATCTATCTTGGTAAATGGAGCTGTGGCAAGCAGTCATGGCAGAAAAATTGACGTACCAACTGAAATTAGCGAAAGGCAAAGTCAAAATATCTAATTCTTTTAAAATATATGGCAATATTTGTATTGCTTTGTATGTCTCTTTTCCATAAAACAACCATAAGATTGCTTTGTGTGTCTCTTTTCCATAATCTGAGGACGGGCTTTGTATTTCATATTTCATATACAAAAAGAGACAGACAAAGCAATCTTATGGTCCCTGGGAGAGCGTCCAGTGGACGGGGAAGGGAAGGGAGAGGAGAGGCCAGGAGATGTCAGGATTGCCTGTATCCTGTGGCCTCTCCAGCCCTGGCTCCAGCAGTGCACCTTTCTAGATGGGTTCATAGGTTTGTCTAGAGCAGTGTTCTCCAACCTTGGGTCCCCAGATGTTTTTGGCCTACAACTCCCAGCATGCCCCAGCCAGCGTAGCTGGCTGGGGCATGCTGGGAGTTGTAGGCCAAAAACATCTGGGGACCCAAGGTTGGAGAACACTGCTCTAGAGGAAAGAACTAAAAAGGAGGACGGTGAGGTGAAAATCGCCTCTGTTGCTCCTGCTGGGTAGCAGCCCGGCAGGATACAGGATACCCAGAAGCGTCCGAGATTGGTGGCTTCCCTCTAGCGGGCAGCAATCCAATAAGACTGCACCTTAAATATAATTTGTTATTATGAAGAACCATAAAGAAAACCTCCAAGCAGCCAATAAATTCCACCTATATTTTTTCTCTGTGAAAGGGGGGGGGGGCAGGGACTAGTAGTTAAATGTACTAGCCTCTGTCAATAACTAGATTTAAATTTGATGTACAGTCATGCCTTGGATTGAGAGCATAATTCGTTCCGGAAACGTGCTTGTAATCCAGAACACTCTTATATCAAAACGAAATCCCCCCCAAAAAAAAATTGTACAGAGGTTTTTAATTTAAGCCATACTACAGTACTTGTATTGCAAGACGTCGCTTGTATATCAAGTCAAAAAAAAATTAAATAAATATTTAAAAATTTGCTTGTCTTGCAAAACGCTCTCAAACCAAGTTACTTGCAATCCAAGGTATTACTGTATTTTTTCTTCATTTGTTTGGCTTTGTATTTGGAAAATTAATTTTTTTAAAAAGGGGGGGGGAGATAGAAAATTTAAAAAAAAACAAGAAGGAAATTGCTGCAGCTCAGTGATTCATAGAAACATAGAATACTAGAGTTGGAAGGGGCCTACAAGGTCATCAAGTCCAACCCCTTGCTCAATGCAGGAATCCAAGTCAAAGCATCCGAGACAGATGGCTGTCCTGCCGCATCTTGAATGCCTCCAGGGTGGGAGAGCTCACCACCTCTCTAGGTAGTTGGTTCCATTATCGTATTGCTCCAACAGTCAGGAGGTTTTTTCTGATGTCCAGGCACAATCTGGCTTCCTGTAACTTGAGCCCATTATTCTGTGTCCTGCTCTCTGTCTGGGATGGTGGAGAAGAGATCCTGGCCCTCCTCTGTGTGACAACCTTTCAAGTACTTGAAGAGCGCTGTCATATCTCCCCTCAGTCCTCTTCTGAAGGCTAAGCAGGCCCAGTTCCTTCAGTCTCTCCTCATAGGGCTTTGTTTCCAGTTCAGAATGACAACCGTCTAGAATGACAACATTCTAGAATGTTGTCCTACCACAGACTAGAACTGGAAGCAGCAGGGATTTTGGAGGAATGGGAGGCCGAGAGGGCTTGGAGAAAGTCTACAGAAGGGCGGGGACGTGCTCTCTGCCATTGGCGTAACATTGGGGAAACAGAGGCAAGCAGGGTGTGAGGACTGGGAAGCCAAGAAGGATCAGAAGTACAGTGGGAGAGGAGAGGCGCGTGGGAAAATATACAATGGCCTGAGAAGCAGGGAAGCATGGGTGGAGGAGGCAGCGGCTTGAGGGAAATGGGGGTGGATAGTGATGGGAGCTGAGGAAAGGAAGGGCCGAGTGAAAGGGGCCAGGGGGAAACCCCAAATTAGGAACTGGAGGGGGGGGTGTTGTGTAAGGATGGGAAATGCAGGTGTAAGGAGAACACTCTTCATTAATGCATAATGTGAAGGAGGCATGAGTATTAAAGTTACAACAGGTTTGGGTCCTGAGCCCTGAACTTTAATACTCCTGCACCTCTCACATTACACATGAATGAAGAGTGTTACTGCTGAAAACAGAGTCCGGAATATTGGCGAGCCCATTCTGGATCCTTCGACCTTTTGCGGATGCTTTCACGTGTGGTCACTTTTCCTACGAGATATTTGTACAACACAGAAGTATCCCATGACATGAAAATCGAAGTGTAGGAAACTGGAGTAATTCCCAGCCAGCTGCTGCTCATTTCCAACTAGCATCCCTCTTTTATGCCTTCAGCCTAAGGCAGTGTTCTCCAACCTTGGGTCCCAAGATGTTTTTTGGCCTGCAACTAAGCTGGCTGGGGCATGCTGGGAGTTGTAGGCCAAAAACATCTGGAGACCCAAGGTTGGAGAACACTGGCCTAAGGGAAGGCATAAACACACACTTTTGACCTTGCCTTTGCGTTGCCCATGAGCATTTCTGTGCTAAAACGTGAAAATCCAATCACAGGAAAGATTTTCCTGCATACTTACCAGTGGCTCTTGTGGCTAGACCCTTCTGCATTTGGGCAAAACATTTATTCTGATGAAACAAAGCCATGGCAGAGGAAAAGAAACACACACACACAGACAGGTGCTCAGCTCCCTGGGTGTGTGTGTGTGTGTGTGTTTTCTGTTCAAAGGTGCTTTTTAATCTCAGACTAGAAAGGGTTGCTATAGAGACCACTCCTTTCTATTTGAACATGAGCATGCAATGAAAGAACAGGATATTCAGGGAGCAGACCAGCACAACTAAAGGATTTTACCACCACCGCTGCTTTTCAGTCTTGTTATACATTGTTTTAAATGATTTGAATCACTCTGTTAGGAACATAGGAAGCTGCCCTAAGCTGACCTAGTTTGCACAACATGATAAGCCACGGTGGGTTGAACCCATGTTTGTTCAGCGCGGCTTGGCATGTCGTGCGAACCCGGCACTGCGGCATCAGCGCGGTTTGTTAACCACCCACCAAGCCACGCTGAAAACCCATGGCTTGTTGTTGGGTTGTTTGCTCTCAGTGTGGCTTCTGTCACGTCGTCTGAACCCAGCGGAGTGGTTTGGGAGTGGGTCGTTGGAGAGGGCAGCAAAGGCGCCTGGCAGAAGTGGTGAAAAACCCGAACACTCCTTGTGACCTCACTACTGCCACGCCTCCTCTCTTGTCAGTGCCCTCTGGCCCCTCCACCAATACATTGCTAAGAAACGACATCAGTAGCAACCCTTTTTATTTTATTTTTTTCCTGTCCTTTGCAAGTAAGAATGTAAGAACATAAGAAGAGCCCTGCTATTGATTAAAATGAAGATTTTGCCAAAGATAATTTTTTATTTCGGATGATACCAAGTGCGATATCAGATAAGGAACTTAAAGATTGGCAATCAATTATTAATACATATTGTAATGGAGGGAAAAAATCTAGGATTACTAAAACAAGATGGTATAAAGCACAAAAAGAAGGGGGTTTGGGTTTGCCGAATTTAAAATGGTATTATATAGCGAATCAATTAAGACATATAGTGGATATTATAGCACGCCCTAAAGAAATAATGTGGTTGGAGTTAGAAACATGTGAATTACGTAGTACTTTGGGGAATATTTTTTTTCAAAAAAATAATTATAAATTGATAAAAAATATAGACAACCCTTTTCTAAGAAATTTGTTAATGATTTGGGGTACTATGAAGAGCATATTTATACCAGGGATATCTCCATTAACTCCGGTGGTAGCTCTTAAGGATTTTCCTGAAAACTTAAGATCAGAGCTGGAGGGTAAACTAAGAGAAGAAAGGGTTATTAGATTGTCCAATTGGGTGGAAAAGATGGGGACTAGAGATCAAATAATGGAAATTGTTGGGAGAAAAAGATTATCGTGGTTAAATGTATTACAGTTAGAACAGTGGTCGAAGAAATGGAAAAGGAAAACTGAGTACGAGAGAGATTTAACTAATTTTGAAAAGATGGTCATGTCTAGAGACGGCCTACCAGGTAATGCATCAACAAGAGGTATAACAAGGGATTTATATAGATTGATTCAAAAAGCAAAAGAACAAGAGGATCAGCTTAAGGCAGTATGGGATAATGGATTTGAAGAGGTGACCTCGAAGGTGGGGTGGAACAATATATGGGATAGATGGATTGTGAAAATGATGTCAATTAGGATAAAGGAAAATTTTTATAAACTAATTTGGAGATGGTATTTAACTCCAGTAAGATTAAATAGAATAGATAATAATTGTTCTGCATTATGTTGGAGAGGATGTCAGGAAAAAGGGACATATGCTCATATGTGGTGGAGTTGTAAAAATGTATTGCTGTTTTGGCGAGAGGTTTTTACAGAAATATCAAAAATTATTGGTACTAATTTAGAGGTCTGTCCAAAATTAGCATTGTTATCAATAACTGAGAAGCTTATCTGTGATCAAAATACGAAGGAGTTAATTGTAAACTTGTTAACTGCGGCCAGGCTAATGATAGCGAGAAATTGGAAAGTACAACATGTTTTCCTAATAACAGACTGGTATAAGGAAGTTTGGGACATAGCCCTAAATGATAAACTAACTAGTAGTATCAAATGCAAAAAAGGATTGCTAAAGAAGAATAATTTTATGGAGATATGGAATCAATTACTAGATTATGTATTAATAAAGAGGAAGGGTAACATGCCTTGTCAGGATAAGTTATATTTTTGGAATTTAGAATTTATTTGATTAAGAGGATAGAAGTATATTCATTGGTCCCTAGGAGGGTGGGGGGAGCACTTCATGATTTAATGTATGTTGATTATGTTATATTTGTGTGATAATCTTGTATTTTGTTATATATATTTTTTGTTATAATTTGTTTTGAAAAATAAATAAAATAATTAATAAATAAAAAGAAGAAGAGCCCTGCTGGATCAGACCAAGGATCTATCTAGTCCAGCATTCTGTTCAAAACAATGGCCAGCCAGCTGCCTACAGGGAAGCCCCCAAGTAGGACATGAGTGCAATAGCGCCCTCCCGACCATGTTCCCCAGCTACTGGTGCACATGGGCATACTGCCTGTGATACTAGAGGCAGCATACAGCCAATCAGGACTAGTAGCCATTGATAGCCTTCTCCTCCAGGAATTTGTCCAATCCCCTTTTAAAGCCATCCAAACTTGTGGCCATCACTGCTTCTTGTGGAAGTGAATTCCATAGTTTAACTATGCATGAAGAAGTCCTTCCTTTTATCTGTCCTGACCCTCCCACCGATCAGCTTCATGGGATGACCCCAGATTCTAGTATTATGTGAAAGGGAGAAAAATGTCTCCGTCAACTTTCTCCACACCATGCATAATTCTGTACAGCCCTAACATGTCTCCCCTAGTCCCCTTACTCACCATTTTTCTAAGCTAAACAGTCCCAGATGTTGTAACCTTTCCTCATAGGGGAAATCACTCCAACCTTTGATCATTTTAGTTGGACGTGTTGGCTGGGAGCTGATGGGAGTTGTAGTCCAATATATCTGGAAGGCACCAGGTTGGGGAAGGCTAAGCTTTTGTGGTGTGGGATGATCTATTTCCCTAAGATGTATGTAGTGTTATATCCTGAGTATACACACATGGATGGGCACGGGTGAGAATTGGAAGCAGTGAGATCAGAGGGAAACGATATGTAGAATGTACAGACAGTGACAATCAGGTTATTAACAGCGGCCGGTCATAAAACAGTTGCACCCTCTGTGTACATACAATGATGGTAACTGGAGGCCACAGGTGTGGCACGAGGACCATGCACCACCACCCTCTCTCCCCCCACACCCCTGCTGCTGCCTCCTTGCTGCCATCCCTGTGGCCCCTTCCCCCTCAATGCCACACTCTGAGGGGCCCTTCCTCAGAGCAAGACACTGTGGGCAAGGTGGCCCTGGGCTGCACAGAGACTTCACTTCCAGTTTCCATTTGAATATCATCATATGTAGGTGTCCCCGCTGAATGATGTGAAGTGGGTGACTCCTAAGGAGAGGGCCGTTTCAGTGGTGGCACCCAGATTGTGGAATGTCGCCACCCCCACCCCCAAAGAGGCTCACCGGGTGCCGACGTTGTAGTCTTTCTGGCACTAGTGAAGACCTTTATATTTTCCCAGACTTTTTAGTCCTGGGAAATTGTGCCAGTGCGTTTTTACATCTTTGCACAGCAGCCAGCTTTTATCCTGGTTTTTACTTTGGTTTTATTCTGTTTATAACGTATGGTTTTTAATATTATGTTTTTCTATGTTACTGCATTTTAAGGTTTTAAGTTTTGTTCTGTGAACCGCCCAGAGAGTTTCAGCTAATGGGCAGTATAGAAATGTAAGGAAGAGAGGAGAAGAGAAGAGAGAAGAGAAGAGAAGAGGAATCTTGGGAAGATGGCAGTCTTCACAAGCGGCCAAGAACTGCATTAATCCAGAACATGGGGGGTGCTCTATACCCAGATCCCTATGAAGTCCCATCCTATATGGAGTGGGGTGGGAGAGAACTGGACATTTGAGGACTGGAGGCATTGCTGCAGTTTCACTTCGCAACTCCTCGGTGTAAACATTTTGGATTTGGTCTGTGAGGGTTCCCTCCTCCAGCCAGAGGTACCAGTGGTGCTGGGAACAGAGGACCAAGTTCCTGGTTTGAGACCCACAGCACTCGGCACGGTTCCATTCTATTTTATAGGGTCCCCCAACCCTAGAAATATTGGCTGAATGTGTTATTTACCAAGGCTTGCACGCTGACTGTTTCTCTTCCAAAAGCAATATTGCAGTGGTCCCCAACCTTGGGTCCCCAGATGTTTTGGCCTACAACTCCCAGCATGCCCCAGCCAGCATAGCTGGCTGGGGCATGCTGGGAGTTGTAGGCCAAAAACATCTGGGGACCCCAAGGTTTGAGAACACTGCAATATTCTTTGTTTGAGGCCAGGGGGAAAGATGTGGTGTTTTGTTTTTTTTAAAGTTAGATTTAGCTGAATGTGGCCTTCAGAACAATGCACTCCCAATACCCAGGACTGAATTCACTCCCAGGACTGAAGTTATATGTGTGTGATAAAGATGAAAGAAAATATAAGTACATAGAGAGGAAAGGAGGGAAAGTGGGGGTGGGTACGATACCAATCTGACAAAGCAGGCAATTACGGGAATGGCCCCAAAATGGTATTTGCGGCTGCACTGCTGCCAAAGTGAAGTTTTTATTTCCGAATAGGTGGGTGTTTGAATGGATTTCAGAGATATCAGAGTATTTTTAGAATGTCAGAATAGCAGATTCAGCCTTTTATTTCAGCCACACAATGCCGCTGGACAGAAGCTACTCAGAGAAGGCAGATCGAAATCTGGGAGAATGCAGCATTGTGCAGCAACTTGGCTGCTTTTGTGCAGCCCGGTTCTGACGTGGTTTGTTGGTGTGGGAACAAGAAGAGATGAGGTCATGTGCTCCTTCCTCCCCTTCTCCATTGTGTGTGGATTTCCTGATTGGTTAAATCAACCAGACCTCCGAACCAGGAAACTGGCTTATGCGCTGCTCACAAACTAGGATTACAAACCACAGTTTGATCCTGGTCTGCAAACCAGGATTGTAAGTGGTGCGTAAACCTATGTGTCTTCAGAAAACATTTCTTTTTAAAAAAAAAAACCACACACGCGCGCGCAGATTGGGGATGAGGTGGCATTAAACTGGCATGCGTTGGTTTACAGATAATGCCTTGTTTTTAAGATTTCAGAGCACTTGACAGATGTTTTTTTTAAAACCCAACATCCTACAGTTCATAATAGAAGGGTGTGTATTTTAATGGGGTGGGGTGGGTGGGGGAGAAGAGAAATGAGTTACAGTCCTAATTAAGTAAGCAAGCAAGCAAGCAAGCTATAAAGTTAATCAGAGGACAGATTCTGCTAGTGGCAGGAGGTGCATGAAGCTCTCCCATCAACCATCTGGTTATGGGGGTGGCTTCAGAGAGGGGCAGGGTCTCGGCCCATGGTGGGGTGCTGGACTATCAGCTGCCTGATGAATGGCCAGAGAGGCTAGGAGTCCGTGGCCATGAGTGGAGGTACGAGCAACCATGTTGGAGGCAGAACAGTGCCATGGAGCAACACCCCAACCCATCATCCTTAGAGGATTCTGACCCCTCATCCTCAGAAGAGACTCCAGAGCCAGTAGGAGAAGACTCAACTACAGAAAGGCATCGCGAGACTTCTATCTCCCCAGGACCGAGTTCTCCAGAGGAACCCTAGGGGGCAGCAACCCTACATCCAGAGGGGGCTCCCTTAACATCCTCAGACTCTGGGGACTCAGTCCATGAGGACACTAGCATGCCACAGCCACGTCCATGTCACAGCTGCTGGAGGTTGCTAAAACAGACCAGGCCCTCTAAGGTTCAAAGCTTCAGCCAAGACAGAGCTAAGCAACCTAAAAGCAACTAACTTCCTACTTAAGCCTCAGTCTTGCTTCCTCGTTGGAGCAACATACAGACAATCTTGTCTGGCTTCCAGCTCCAGTGCCACATGGAGCTTTCCGTGGTGCTGATCTCTTTCCGCCTTGCGTCCTGATAAACCTGAGCCAACCTGATCCATGCTCTAGATCTGATCCCTGGCAGGACCCTGAAACCCAAGCTACATCTCAGAGCATTATCAGACCTCATGGCCTGAAATGGTATCAACAACTGGCTGTGAGGCATACAGAGGCCAGGATGATCCAGGGGGTTGCCTTGCTTGAGGCTGCTAGATGTGTAAAAATGCTCATCCACACCTGATCATCAAGGAATGTGGCACAAGATGTCAGCACGCTTGCATGCAAATATATGAAAACTCAAGGGTTGGACATTGTAGCACTAACTTGGGCAGTACAGTGGCAGTTCCGAACATAACCAGCAAACCTCCAGCAAGTGCATGAATGACAGGGTGCTCTGGATAGCTCAGCTTTGCTGCTGTGGGGTCAGATTCTCTTATCCCCTGCAGCAGCAGCAGCAGATTGGCTGTGCACTGGGGCAGGTAGGGTCTTCCTTCCCTCTCTCTCTTCCTTCTTGGCTTGTTTCGACTGATCACAGGCCATTTCCTTCCCTCCTGTGACAGAGGGGAAGTGGGAGTCCACACATGTTGGCTTAGCTGACTAACCAGCCATTCTATGTGGTGGTCCCCAACCTCCACCTCACTCCCAAGTCCTCTGGCACACTCAGAAGGCTTGGGGATGTAACCACTCGCCTCGAGCGGGCGTAGCGAGCCGAAATCGCCCCCGCTCACGCCCGCAAGAGGCGAGCGGGCCTCACCGGATCCCGGTGCCCGCTCGCCTCTCTGTGGCGAGCTGGCCGCACCAGCCACGACGGTCCCAGCGCGGCTAGCTTGAGCAGCGCGGAGAATCGCTCCGCGCCACTGAGGATCGAGCAGCGGGGGGGCCCACCGCGGAAAGGAGAGGCAGGGGCGGGGGGCCCCCACAGGTAGGACATCCCTACTTGGGAGAGAGGAGGAATCTTCTCTCATTTGAGCTATGGCAGCTGTGCCCAACCCAGCATCCTCCAGATGTGTTGGACTACAACTCCCATCATCCTCCATCTAGCATGGCCAGTGGTGATGGGAGTTGTAGTCTGGCCCATCTGGAGGACTCCGGGTTGGGAAAGTCTGAGCTACTACGGTTTGGAGAAGGCAAGAAACTGGAGTCTGCCCGTACTGCTTAGAAGAGACTCCTACCGTTTCTGACCTTATCCAGGCCTCTGCGCAAATGAGATCTCTAGGCAGGGGATCCTGCTTGTCCCAGGAAATCACCTTGGTAGACTCCAGGAGGGGTGGCATGGAATGGAATGGGTGTCTTTTGTGCAAAACAGCAGAGAAGGTTGGGCGGAGTTGGGGAGCCTGCACCCTTTAAAGTATTTCATTTATTTATTTATTTATTTATTTATATTTATTAATCGCCCATCTGGCCAGCAAAGTAACTTGGGGCGTGTGGGGCAGTGGATTTGCCTGGGCTCACTGCAGCCATGTGGTGACAGTGAGGAACAAGGCTAAGGTTGCAGGACCACCCCAGCGAATTCTGAAGAAAAAGCCAGAATTTTGAGGTTCTGTGATAAGACGTGAACAAGACAGCAGTAAATTCTAACTTCCCAATCCCCTTCGCAGCAAATCACACTGACATTCTTATCTCTAAATTCACTGTGAATTCTGGCAGGCAAAATTGTTCTTTGAGGGCCAAATCAATAATCTGGGAATCCTGACCTCGCCGAAGCATTTCGCTCAGGGATAGTTATACGATGTGGATTTTGGTTTTGTTCCTGTAAAGACTGGAGTGGTGGGGATATAAGGGCGCATGAAAGCTGTCTTAGACAGAGAGAGTGGGGCCTAGGGTGGCCACGATGCATCACCCAAAAAGAGTAATGGTCCAACTACAGTGGCCAGGTGTTCTCTTTTACAGAGGACAGTCCTCTGTTTGAAGGCGCCTGCTATTTGGGGCTGTCCTGTCCAGTTCCAGTTTAAAGATAAAGAACCGTCAGAAATGTTGCCCATCCAGAGATAGTCCCTGGATGGCAGGCTGAACAGGCATTCCCCACCCACTGTCTTCCACACTAGGATGAGTCTTACTTTATATTTATTTATTTTATTTAAACTATAGTCATTATTTCTAAATTAGCACCTGTACATATACATTAGCACATGCAAATTTTATACAAATTTGTGTCCTCTTTTTGGGTGAGGCCAAAAACATCTGGGGACCCAAGGTTGGAGAACACTGCTCTATCTAGTCCAGTAGTCTACTTGGGCTGGAAGAGGCTCACCAGGCACTCAGGCAGATGTCTCTTCAAGCCCAGCTAACCGAAATCCTTTTAGCTGGAGATGCCAAGGAGTAAACCGGGGACCTTGCACATGCAAAGCCCCCACCCAGAGAAACAGTGTAGGGGGAGAGCACTAGAACAACAATGGTATTTGGCGACGAGGGCTGCAAACGGGGGGGGCAGATGGATCACTGCCACCGTAAGCGACATTCTTTTGTTTGGTATTCTGAGTCTACTGGCAAGACTGTACGGGGATTTTTTTTTATTTTTGCAAACGGGCCTATTCATAATAACTGACAACCAAGTAATGGGAAGGAGAAGGAGAAGCAGCTGCAGCTGCGGAATTTGTAGAGCCTTAAAAATTCTCATTTCCCAATCCCCTTTGTAGCAATTGCTACAGCACCCTTCTCTCTAAATTCACTGTAAATTCTGGCAGGCAAAACTGCCCTCTTAGGATTACTGCCTGAATCAGTTTGGCGGGAGCCACATTCTGCAGGCTGATAAGAGGGACGGAGGGCGGCACTTTGCCGCTACGAGCACACTGGGCTTATCAGGTGACACCACCACCCCCAATGGTAAAGTCCTAATTCCCCCCTCTCAGTTCCCTATTTGGACAATGGGAGCAATATTGACCCACCTCACAGGGTTGTTGTGGAGAAGAGACAGAAAAAGGCTGCAGCACATATCGACACTACAAACATATATTTAGACCTGCTTTGACTGTATGGGTTCCCCCTAAATCAGTGTTCTCCAACCTTGGGTCCCCAGATGTTTTTGGCCTACAACTCCCAGCATGCCCCAGCCAGCGTAGCTAGCACCGCCCCTGAGCTTGCTTCTGCTGCCCTGATGCCCTCATCACTGGCCACTCCCTGACCGGTCATTTGTGGGGAGGCAAGGCTGGGCTGGGGGGGCCTGGACTTTGGCCCCAAAGTCCGGCCTGGCTACACCAGTGTATCCTAACATTAACATGGTAAACACAAAGGCAGCCATCTCAGAGGGGATCTCCGAGAATCAAACACACCCTTATGCAAAACACACCCTTACGTAAAATAGAAAAACGACTTCATCTTACCTCCGGACTCCAAGCGGACGAGCTGTCCGTGGCGTCATTCCCTTCGAATCCTTGGTTGCTGAAAGCTGTCTCCATTTCAAAGCTCCCTTCTGTTTCTTGCCGGCTGAGGCTGGGTGTCGCACTAGCCTCCATCTCAGGGTCTTTGGGTTGCCCAGAACCCCTGCTCTCCGAGGCGGTTCTCGAATCGAGGGATAGATGGTCATCTTCATGGTAAGAGAGGTTGTCCTGGTAACTCAATTGACTGAAACCATCCAGATCTAGCACATTTTAAGCAGGGGGGAAAAAATCATTTGGGGGAGGGGATTAATATCAGCAATTCCTTCATCCTTCTGTATATGCATGTGCGCATACATATGTACAGTCATGCCTTGGATTGAGAGCATAATTCGTTCCGGAAACATGCTTGTAATCCAAAACACTCTTATATCAAAACGAAATCCCCCCAAAAAAATTTGTACAGAGATTTTTAATGTAAGCAGGTACTACAGTACTTGTATTGCAAGACGACGCTTGTATATCAAGTAAAAAAAAATATTAAATAAATATTGAAAATTTTGCTTGTCTTGCAAAACGCTCTCAAACCAAGTTACTTGTAATCCAAGGTATTACTGTATTAATCTGCTGCAGGCCAGGGGTCTGGAAGTGATCGTCATGCGGGAGAGACTTGTGAATTCCCAGGCACTGATAGCAGTGAGTAAAGATGCCCCGTTCCAACTGCACCGCAAGAAATGGGTCAAACAATCCTGAGGGCTTCTTCATACATTACATTTTTAAGGTGCAATCCTATGCCAGTGCAGACAGAAATAAAGGCCTACAACTCCCAGCATGCCCCAGCCTGGCAGGGGCATGCTGGGAGTTGTAGTCTTTTTTTGTGTCTGCACTGGCATAGGATTGCACCCTTAGCTATAAACCCAAGGAGGTTTATTTTGAAGTGGACATCTAAAAAGGTAGTGCATAATCACCTACATCAGCATGCCCCAAACTGGGCCCTCCAGATGTGTTGGAGTACAACTCCAATCATCCCCCCCCTCCACAGTGCCAAGTTGGGAAGGACGACCTACATCATATAGGAGCATCAGTCAGTGGTGAGCAGCAGCCCCACACATTATGTGGAAGATGCGTTTGTTGCATGTACCCCGGTGTTTCCCCACAATGAATGGATCCTTAAACACACCCATGTACATGCGTAACATTCTGTTTCTCTGAATCAGGGGTGGGGGCCAAAGGTAGATTGGGATCTACTGGTAGATCTCTGGTTGGTTTGCAATAGACCAGCAAAGGATTTGCCTCCCAACTGTTTAACAGTAGCAACAAGTAAAAAATCTCCTCAATAAGGTTGCTGAAAAAGAACACTTGGCAGAAAAACCAAGAGTGGGTTTTTGTACAATTCCTGGGCTAAAAATGTACTCAGAGAAACCCTGTTCTTTACTACTCCGTGTATGTCTGCCCATCTGAGCTACTGCTCTGCACCTGGCTCTGGTTGGTAGGCCTCAGCATTCTAGCCAAAAACAAAGTACGGTATATCCTGCAAACTGAAGTCTGCCCAACTCAACTCTAAATTATTGCTCCCCCCACACCAACGACACACACTAACAGCCCTTTATCGGGTAGAGAAGAGGAGGAAATAGAAGCAACGCATGAAGACAGAAGAAACCACCAAGGAATAATTGAAATGATTCTACACATAAAACTCTGCCATGATGTTGAGATATTTATTTTGTAAGGTGTTTCAACTGCACTCAGTTGCAGACTATCAGGCCCACTGACCACTGAAGTCAACATGGCTTACTGTTGGATCCTACGCATGTTTACTCAGAAAAAATCCCACTGAGTTCAATGGGACCTACTTCTGAGAAAGTGAGCATCTAGGTTTGCAGCCACACGGCACAATTTTATGCATGTTCTCTCAGAATAGGTCCAATTGGGAGTTCCATGGGCTTTGTGAAGAAACACTATCTTTTCACCTGTTTGCTTATGTTTTGCTATAATTACATACTTTGTGTGACCTCTGAGAGTCTATAACAGGGGTCTTCAAACTAAGGCCCGCGGGCCACATCCGGCCCGCCTTGCCTTTTTATCCAGCCCGCTGGCCGATTGGCGGAAGCAGACTTTTTAAAAACTCTTTCGCTTCAAGCGCCTATTCTTTTAATTCTTTTCCATAATATGGAAAAATTAGTGGTGGTGTTTTACCTCTTATGTATGAGCTGATGTAACTAAGTCAGATTTCTAATGTTTCAAAAATGCTACTTTGGATTGAAGCAGAGTATGCTCATTTGTGTGATGGCAAAAACAAAAGTAGATTCGTGTTAGGCATGAAACAATTGTGCAACTATATATGTAAATACCACCAGTCCCTGCCAGGAGTATTCATTAATATTCCCTCTTCTTCCCTCCCTATTCCTTTTTCCTTGTGTGTCGTGTCTTTTTAGATTGTAAGCCTGCGGGCAGGGACTGTCTTGTTAATTGCTGTAAACTGCCCAGAGAGCTTCGGCTATTGGGCGGTATAAAAATGAAATAAATAAATAAATAAACTTTCCATTTAAGGGGGGGAAAAATTACCCCTATCAAGTAAAAAAAAAGGACCCGGGTCCTTTTTTTTTACTTGATCCATTCGTTCATATTTTTTTCAAACTATAATCCGGCGCCCCCAACAGTCTGAGGGACAATGAACTGGCCCCGTTTAAAAAGTTTGAGGACCCCTGGTCTATAATGTATCTGAGCAGACCAGAGGCCTAGCTTTGTTACTGTGTATGGAGCCTTGGAAGTTCTATAAAGAACATGATTGGCCAGGAGATATTTAAAAGGTCAGGGAGAAGTCTGTTAAGAGACTATTAGGGACAGAGGGTGAGTGGAGCTGGTAGCTGTGAAGAGCAGGAGGCCAGGCTCTGAGCCTATGGTGATACTTCAGGCAGGCAGCAGAGCCCAGAACCAGGGAGATCCAGTCAGAGGCTGGACCAGAAGGAGCTTCTGCAAATGATCCCTGATACAGTATCATCATACTGAGAGCCAGTGTGGCATAGTGGTTAGAGTGTTGAACTGGGACTCAGGAGATCCGGGTTCTGGTCCCCACTCAGTCACAAAGCTCACTGGGTGACTTTGGGCCAGTCACAGACTCTAAGCCGAACCCACCTCACAGGGTTGTTGTGAGGATAAAATGGAGAGAGGAGCAGGAGTATTATGTAAGCCTCCTTGGGATCCTTGCAGGAAAAAAGGCGGGATATAAATATAAATAAATAAATCATCCCCAAAACCAGATGCCACAGGAGGGGCTGAAGGCAGAGGACAACTGTTGCAAAGCATCCGTTCCTATTTATGAGGGATTGGGCAGAGGTAGAGTTTAGGAAAACTGGATCCGGGAGGAAAGAGACTGAGAGCTTATTAACAGGGAAGACTCCCTCATTTATTAAAGGATTTTCAGGCACTTGAGGATATCTTCTCTCCTGGTTTTTGGTGTCAATCCCATGCCTATGGCTTCATTACCAGGTCACTGAGGTATATAAAATACTAAAGGCACATTTTGGTAGCAGTGGTTTTATGATAAAGGATGCAATCCTATGCAAGTTTAGACAGGGGGGGGGGAAGCATAGCTGGCTGGGGCATGCTGGGAGTTGTAGGCCCTTTTTTTCTGTCTAAACTTGCTATAGGATTCTGCCTTAAGGGTTTTTATAACTTTTGCGACCCAACCCTCAAAGTATTCAAAAAGGCAATAGCGGCAGAAAACCTATGTAGTTTGGCCGCAAGTCTGGGAGACATTAGTGAAGGTTGCTCCTTCCGCAGGCTTACTCCCACCAGTAAGAGTACACAGGATTGCAGCAACATATCCTGCCTCAAGTTCTGAAGACTCAGAGCCCCACTGAACTTGAACGGGAATCGACGTACAGAACAGATTGTAGCTCTAGATGAGCAAGTATGCGTTCGATACACATTTGGAACACATCACAGCCGGTGGGCCGAAAGGCAGGTTTTAAAATTTAAAATAAAAATAAATAAATAGAATGCCACAGGCTTTCAGAATAGAAGTGGTTCTCTAGAGAGAAGTTATGTTACACACATCCCACATATAGCCTCCCCACAACATACTGTGTACCTTGCGGATTTGGTCTACAGCCAGATCATCCTTTAAGCTTCAAAATGTAACAAGTTATTAAGAAATGCAGTTCTTAAATGCAGATTCCACTGGGTGGCTAAGGCTGCAATCCTGTATGCTCTTACCTGGGAATAAGACCTATTGAAATAAATTGGACCAACCTTTGAGTAGAAATGTGCAGGACTGTGCTGTAAATCCTGCAGTTCTTGGGCAGGGGGGGGGGGGTTTACAACAGAAAAATCCTGGGGTTCCCTTGGAAGCTTATTACAAGGTTCCCAAATGAGAAAATCAGACATGGTAAACTAGCTTTCCTAAAAGATTTCCCCTTGCAATCCACTGCCACTGGGCAGTGTTGAGGTGCATTTCCAAGCTGCATGGTGAGAACTGAAAGGTCTGGCCAATGCCCTATATCAAGGGTAGGTAACATGATGCCCTTCAGATGTTATGGACGACAATTCCCATAAGCCCCAGCCAGCATGGCCAATGGTTAGGGATTGTGGGAGTCGTAGCACAAAGCAAGTGACCAGGTTGTCTCCTCTGGCCCTGTATGAATTGACCATGTTCCCTAGAAGACATCCCAGAATCCTCTATCGTTCACAGGCTTCTGTGGGGCAGACCCACAGAGGAGTCTTGGCAGATAAGATTTTATTGTCGTTATTAACAGTTTGTTATTAAGAGTTTTGACCGGGAAATGTACAACCGTCACAGCAGCCATGGCTGTAGTCCACACGAGTCAGACGAAACCTCCCACAGAGAGTATCGTGTGAAAGGTCACGCATGTCTACTGAGATTTTAAAGGCAGAATCTGTGCAAGTCACGGGGAGATGTGTGCGCATAGCAGAACCACGATTAGGTTCTAGGTATAATGCTCAGAACGTCATGAATCCCTCAATCGGGGCAAATCCAGTGCATTTCTGTCTGCCCTTCCAGTTTCCTCTGAAGCCAAAGAAACAGAATGTATCCACGTTAGGCTTCATGGAATTCTCATAGCAAATCATCTCTCTCTTTTTTTTCTTGGACAGAGCTGGATAATACCTTCACATTCAGAAGCCTCGGTGCTGTATTCTTCATGATTCGACAACAAGCGGTTGAATTTTGGCCGGCGCTCCAAACCCGCTTGGGTTCCTTTTTCGGAAACTCCTGACCGAAAGCTCTGGGAACGCGAAACGGAGATCTCAAACTGCTTAATCACCTCATCATCGCTGTCTGAGGATGTGGTTAGATCTTCATCCTCCCCAGTAACTGTTCACTGGGAGAAAAACACACATACAAACAGTCTTTTGACAGCTCATGGGACAGAATGCAGACAAAAATACGCCCTTATCAGGCCAGGAACCAGCTTTCAGAGAAAACAGGGAACAAGGCAGAAAGCATCAGCCCCTGCGTCTTTCCTTTTGCCCCTGGACTTTCCATCTTCCACTTGGTGATCTCTTCACGGAATCAACAAGAATACAGTCATGCCTTGGACTGAGAGCATAATTCGTTCCGGAAACATGCTTGTAATCCAAAACACTCTTATATCAAAACGAAATCCCCCCAAAAAAATTTGTACAGAGATTTTTAATTTAAGCCGTACTACAGTACTTGTATTGCAAGACGTCACTTGTATATCAAGTCAAAAAAAATTAAATAAATATTTAAACATTTGCTTGTCTTGCAAAACGCTCTCAAACCAAGTTACTTGCAATCCAAGGTATTACTGTAATTCATTTCTCTCTCTCCCTTTTTTTCTTTTATACCTCAATCCATTGCTCTTTTCCAGGGCTGGTTGGGCACCTGATGAGGGCCCACCCCAGCAAGGAGCCACTGACAAGAGCCCCTTGGACTCGCTCCTCCTCTTCACCATCGCGATCTGCTTGCTCCCCTGCCTCTCGCTCTGGCCCAGACAATGGTGGTGGTGAGAAGGAGGAGCAGGAGACGCCACGGCCTAGTACTTGCTCACTGGCTCTCTGCCTGCTGAGCAAGCAAGCGGGAGCAATGATAAGAAGATGACGAGCAATAGCAGCTTGTGACGATGGCGATGAGAAGGTCGGCTCTCACTGAGGGAGGGGGCCCACTGAGGGTGTCTTGCCCAAGGGCCCTCAGAAACCTGCAGCCCGCACCGTTCTTTTCTATCCACAAACAGGATATTGGTGGCGAGCTTAGCCACCTTTAAGTTTCACTTGTTTTATTTTAAACAGCTGATAAAGCGACCTTCTAAAATCTCAAGAATTATTGGCAAACGTAAACATCCGACGTATTTCTGCCAATGATCTGCCTTCTGATCTTGAAAGGTAAACTCAGGCGCAAACGGAAAACAAAGAGCCCCTCTTTACAGCTGAAATGGCAGACATGTATAACACCAAACCAAACACTAGTTCAGCCTTGTCCCTTCCCCCATGCTTCATGCAAGCCATCTACAAGAAAGACAGACAGACAGACATTTTAAATGCTGCATGGTTCAGATATTTATCCATTCATTCATCACATCAGCATCATTATTATTATTTTAAACTGCTCTGGGGATGGAAGGGAGGAGCTTGCATGGCAATACTGGAATGTCAGCGAATCAGTGCTCTACACACCAGGCTTTTGCTATGAACTTGCAGGACGGTCTCAGTTCCACACTCAACCCTGAAAAGGAATAGGTAAGTTTGGACTTGAACCCAGTGCGCCTGTTTCCAGCAAAGTCCCAACACTTCATACAAGTTATTTCCATCCTCCCCCACATCTTTGGTGCAGGTGACGAAATTCAGGCACAAGAACTCCACCGAAACAGGATAAAAGTCTGTCTGATGCAGCCTTTCCCAACTCGGTGCCCTCCCAATGTGGACTACAACTCCCATCATCCCCAGCCATGGGGCGGCTGGGAGTGATGGGAATTGAATTCCAACACATCAGGAGGGAGGCAGGCTGGTGAAAGTTGGTCTAATCAGGCCATTAAAAGTCCCCACTCCTCTGCCAGCTGCCCCAAATAGTGATTTTGGCAAAGCACAAGATTCACAACAAGGATCAAAGGGCTACTCTTGCATATACAGTATCCAAGTTTAAATGGTTAACACACACGAAGAAGGTTATTTTCCTTTTATATACCCCCCCACTAAACAGAACCATGTAATCAACCCAGGGCATAAGAGACATCTTTTGAAAAAGATTTCTGTCTTTGACATGCATTCTCGGCACACAAAACCCCTATCATTGGGCTATATATCCAGAATCTGCCTTCTACTAGAGAAAGGTCTCCACGGATGGATACACACCCACACAGACACACACACCACAGCTCAGCCCATTCAGCCGGTTCTCCTGATTCTCTGTGTAGCATTTTCAGGGGGCTGCCTGGAGAGGCTGTCGTGGGAAGAGCGAGGCAGAGAAGTCCACTCCTGCCAGCACGCGTTGATCCATCATAAATCTGGAACCAACCCATTGTTCACAACAACAGATCCTCAGGAAACAAAACTGGCGAGCGAGTCAGAGATGCAGGCACTATCAGCTGAAGGATCTGCAAGCTGAACCGTGTTACCCAGATGGGCCACCAAGACAGCATTACAAGCCTCACCACCTGACTGAGCACTGGTCTGGGGACCCAGGGAGCCAACGCAGCTCGGGCTGGCTCTGTTAAGCCTCTGCCTTGCGGCCCATTCTTCAGCCTGAGTCATTTGTCCCCTAGAGAGCAAATCCTGCCAGAACCAGCACTAGCTCTCCATCCCACCTCACGCAAGCTTCTACATCAAGATCCTGACTGATTGCCAGTCCAATCGCCGCTTGCCTCTGCCCCAAGTGCCTACTAAACCTGGGAGGGGGTTCATAGCTCAGTGGCAGAGCCCATCCTTTGCATGCAGAAGGCCCCAAGTTCAGTCTCTGGCATCTCCGATTAAAATATTCAGGGAGCAAGTGATGGGAAAGACGTCTGCCCAAGACTCTAGAGCAGTGTTCTCCAACCTTGGGTCCCCAGATGTTTTTGGCCTACAACTCCCAGCATGCCCCAGCCTGCTGGGGCATGCTGGGAGTTGTAGGCGAAAAACATCTGGGGACCCAAGGTTAGAGAACACTGCTCTAGAGAGCAGTTGCCAGAGAGAGTAGACCAGGCTTTCCAAACCTGGTGCTCTACAGATGTGCTGGATGCAGGGCACTAGTTTGGGGAAGGCTGAGGTAGACAATACCTGGCTAAGTGGATAAATAATCCATCAGGCAGCTTCCTATATTCCTAACCCAACCTTTGGCCTGTCTTAGGGTCAAAACAGACATTTGCCTTAAATCTGTGTCTTGCAGCTGCATCTTTTTTGTTTGTTTGTTTCATTTTTACTCTAGAGTAGGTGCAAGTGGTCCAATCTGGATCTTAAAAGCTCCCCTACCCGCCCCGCCCCCATGCTAGGGTCCCAATCCGGATTCAGGGCCCTGTGGCTACTCTAGAGTAAAAATGGAGAGGGGGGAAAGATGTCCCCACTAGACACACATTTACGGTAATGTCTGTTTTGGCCCTTAGATCATGCCACTCACCTCTGGTTGCCCGCTTGCTCCTTCCTGACCCTGTTACCACCTGGGTGGGACTCGGACATGAGGGGCTAGCAACCATGTCTTCATGCTGTTGTGGGCTAAAGCTGATGCACAGATGGTTTTGTTAAAGGGGTATCCTCAGTAGTTCTCCAAGATCCTAACGGGCCATCAGGGAGACGGTGGTCTCTTAAGATTTTGGGTGCTGTATATAGTAAGCATAACAGGATCGTTATGCCCCCACCTGCCACAAAAAAAGGCAAGCCCTTAAGTGGAAATACAGCTCTACTTCCCCTTGCAAAACTGCTGTAACAAGCTTTGGCTGCTGCCAGAACTGTGTTCTTTTATCCTCCGGGGTAAGCAATACAAAATAGTAACACAGCTTGACAGCTGGCATGTTCACATGCTCATGCATTCTCTCTCTCTTTCCTTCTCTCTCTCTCTCTCACACACACACACACACACACCAACTGTCCCTCACACCCACTGCTCCCCCAATCTCACAAGTTCCCAAAAGAAAACGTCCTCCTGTTCTGTTTCCCCCGATACAGATGGCTGCGGAAAAAGCCGAGATGTGGCACAGTCTTCTTTTTATCACAGTTAGCAGGGAAGATGGCATTAGAACATCTGTTCCTCCCTAACCAGAGTTGTAGACTGGGCTTACTCTCTGATGGGGCTTGTTTTCAAGGCCAGAGGTCACCCTGGAAGTACACCTGTCCCACAGCTAGGGGGTGCTATTTAATTAATTAATTTATTTATTATATTTATACCCCGCCTTTTTTCCTGCAAGGAACCCAAGGCGGACTTACATAATCCTCCTCCTCCTCCTCTCCATTTTATCCTCACAACAACCCTGTGAGGTAGGTTAGGCTGAGAGTCAGTGACTGGCCCAAAGTCACCCAGTGAGTTTCATGGCCAAGCGGGGACTAGAACCCGGATCTCCCGAGTCCCAGTCCAACACTCTCACCACTACGCCACACTGGCTTTAAGGAGGGCATGGGGAAGTCAAGAACCTCTGAACCCAGCACAAGGTAGCATGTGAGATCCAATGTCAAAGTCACAGAGCCAGTACTATATTGGTCTGATCAGTACAGTTGGAGAACATGTGTGAATATTTGGAAGAATCCAGTCTACATCCAGTAGCACTGTGGATCTCTTTTTGTCTAACTTCCTTATGCATACATTTAGTATACAGGCAGTCCCCGGGTTACAAACGTCCCGACTTACGGAAAACTCATACTTAAGAACAGACCGCCATATATGCAAAAATCTGAGTTAAATACAATGGTCCGTACTTACGAATGCACACACTATACTGCCTGCCTGTATTTTTTTTTTAAACTTAAGATTCCACCCTCTTCCCCCCTCCCACACACACACACACCACTTTATAGACCTCCCTATCAATAATAACCAGGTTATAACAGTTCCTCCGCTCACATTTGCCTAACAACCCTGCTCAATCCCAGAGAAAAGCCACATATCACAAATGGTGGTTGTAACAGTAGAGAATATGCTTCCCATTTTACAGCTGGGAGAACCAAGACTGAAAGAAAGGGGCTGCGTTCGCACAGAATGCTCAGCCAGTGGGGGGGACAGGGGACACCTCTTTCAGCCCAAGGACTGAATTCCATTTCAGAGACGCTCTCGGGCCCGCACTTCAGTGGTGGGCAGGGCTGAAGGCAAAGGGGGCGGGGCTACAAATACCACCACATTGTAGCTTAAAGCGCTTACTGCCAATAACTAAACTTTAGGAGAACCTTTTAGAATGAGGGGAAAACTGCACAAAATCTGGAAAACCCTACCGTATAAGGTTGTTGTAAAGATTACCAATACAGTGATACCTTGGATTGCAAGTAACTTGGTTTGAGAGCGTTTTGCAAGACAAGCAAATTTTTAAATATTTATTTAATTATTTTTTAACTTGATATACAAGCGATGTCTTGCAATACAAGTACTGTAGTACGGCTTAAATTAAAAATCTCTGTACAAATTTTTTTGGGGGGATTTCGTTTTGATATAAGAGTGTTTTGGATTACAAGCACGTTTCCGGAACGAATTATGCTCTCAATCCAAGGCATGACTGTATAACATATTATGAGATCCATTGTACCATTGGAGCGGACAGTGGCGGGCTAGACGGAGCAGTGCTTTCGCTCAGTGTGTAAGGCAGTCTCAATGGACTGGTCTCAATGTCCGCTCCAATGGACACCATGCTGAGAAGAAAGAAAGGAAGGAAGGACGTCGGTCAATCAGTTCTTTCCCAATCTTTGGAAATACTTCTCAAGCTTCCCTTTCATTCCATCTGGAGAAGTCACGCTGCAGCTACGCGAGTAGCTGTGGCTTTTCCTGAGCAGAGCCACATCTCTGAACTAACTGGCATGAGTCCCACCGTTCTCCAATATGTTCATCTAATGTTTTGCTTTGTTCTGCACAAATTACTCAAGTGAGGCAGAGAAGTGGCCCACAAAATCTTTTCCTGGTGAAAATTGCTCTTCTGCGGATTCTGAGCTATCGACAGAGTCGCGATCGCATTATCACAAGAGGCAGTTTAAATGCTGGATTAATCAAGGGTATGATTCAAATCAGAGCTGCGCCTCAGAATTAAGTCATTTTGCTTACAATACTCACACTTTTCTGTTCGGAGCGCATGTTATGTCATGAAAATGGGCACATGCCGGCTACCAAACAGAGAGCTAAATGGGACCAGATATACAAATGTGGTCTAGTCAGAACACCAAATATTTTTTTGTGAGATATTCACTTAAGTCTAATTCACCTCTAAAGTCATATAAAACGTGGACTTCCAAAAGCAGCACAAACATAAAATATAAACAGGTGAGACTGCCTTACACAGTGAGCGAGCCCGCCACTGTCCGCTCCAGCTGGCAGAAGTTCAAGGTCTCAGGATCAAGATGAATGATTTCCCTTCCCTGCTAACCAAGATCTTTTTAACTGGAGATGTTGGGGATTGAACCTGGGACCTTTATGTATGCAAAGCATCTGCTCTACCACTGAGCCACTGGCCCTCCCTTGGTTGGAACTGAAAGAAAATGAAGTATTAGGGCTTAAGAAGCCCAAAACAATTCCATAAAAGAACAATTTTAACTGGTACCCCAGCATACTACAACACGGCAGAGTTAACATGGGGTGTGTGCAGGGCCGGTGCTACCATTAGGCCAACTAGGCAGCTGCCTAGGGCGCAGGGCTAAAGGGGGCGCCAGAAACGCCTTGAAAAAAAAAATACAGCGCTAAAATGCGTATTTTACCAAGTTTGTTTTACCAATCATATCTTGACTTGTAGTAGACGGAATTTCACAATTGACTTTTATTTCATAATGGGCATAGGGCTGGAGGGAGGGGGCTCAAGTGGGAAGGGGGGCGCTAAATATCTGATCTTGCCTAGGGCACCAAACTGCCTTGCACCGGCCCTGGGTGTGTGCCTACCAAATTGCATGCCATTTCATTCTCCCCACTTCTTACAAACTGTCACCCTTGGGGATGGGAGGGTTGCTTATACATTCAGACCGATCCTGTTTATTTTTTTTACCAGAATAAGTCATTATTTACTGAGTACATTTATATTACTGCCTTTCTTCCATCATGGAACTCAAGGTGGTGTCTCTTGGGGGGTTGTCAGACAGTCTCCCATCCAGGGACTGGCCAGATTCAAACAGATTCAGCAAAGTGGCTGCATCATGTGCTCTCAGCCCATACCCAGGGACCCATTAGCTGGGTATAAATAATACCGATATCTGCATGCACCCCACTTCTGAGTGGTGAGAAGTTTCGGGGGTTCCAGGACTTACTCAGAGTTTTCTTTCCTTAGAAGGAGGTCACTGGAGCCTTATGCCGTTTCTGTGATAGAAGGTTTATTTACACGTATATACAAGCTGAGCTCAAGATGAGGGTTCACAGCTTTAACACTCCAGCAGACTCCTGTTCCCCATCAGATGTCATGGGGAACCCATAACCCCATAGCGTTTCTTGCAGAGAGTAAGTCAACTCCCTGGCTCTTTTTCAGATCCAGTTCCAGCACAGACTGGCTGTGTTCAGACAACACAATAACCCACACTCAAGCGTTGAGTATAGGTTGAGTGTGGGTTGTCATTGAACCACGGGTTGTTGTTGAAACGTGGATTATCGTGTTGTTTGAACCCAGCCACGCTAAAAAAACATGTTTTGTTAACTACAAGCAACCCATGAAGAGAACCCATGGTTTGTTGTTGGGTTGTGAACTGTGGGTTGTTTGTGGTTAACAAACCATGGTTTGTTAGCACAGCTAGGTTCAGACAACATGATAACCATACTCAACCCTTGAGTGTGGGTTATCGTGTTGTCTGTACTCAGTCACTGTCTTCCTGATATCTGCACACACACACACTTAGCTTGCTTCTCTTGTAAAGACCTCTGAATTAACACATTCCTTAGGGAGGGGGGAGAAAAAAATAAGCCCCCTTTCAGAGCAGTCCACCTAGAGCCATCTCTGAGGACATCCACCACTCAGCTCACCTCCATAACAGCAAATCCGCCAGGCTAATCTTGCCTGGCCAGTTTGACCCATTCTTACAATCTCTTTTCAGCCAGGCTCACAGGGTGGGTCTGTATGATCATTTTCAGCCACGGTGGCTTAAATAAATACAGTATTTTTCCATGTATAAGACTATACTTTTTCCTAAAATCGCTAGACTAAAAATTGAGGGTCGTCTTATACATGGAAGTAAGCCAAGGAGAGAACCGTGCGGTTGCAAAACTGCCCAGTGGGGGGCGTCTTATACATGGGGCGTCTTATAGATGGAAAAATACGGTAAGCCACCGTGGTTTGCGGCACATGCCAGGTTTCCGTTCCGTAACCCAGCCCCCAATCGTACATTGTTGTGCCGGCTGAACCCAGCAAGGGTGGGTTGTTAGTGTGGTTAACAAACCACCCCGAACCCATGGGGCTCTTTTAGGGCTGTGGGTGGTTTGTTAATCATGCCAAGCCAACAACCCACCCTCGTGGGGTTCAGATGAAATGACAACCTACGAGTGGACACCCATGGGCGCCTGGCACGTGCTGCAAAGCATGGTGGCTTATTTAAGCCACCGTAGCTGAAAATAATCATGAGAACCAGGTCGCTGAGTTGGGAGGCGGGGATCCTTGAGGAAACATTCAGACTAACCCCAAACCCACATCAATCTCTAACTGAGATGCTAATATCCAACACTTTTCAGTGCAATCTGAATTCAGCCTATAGCTAGCACAAATCTTATCTTAGTGGTATTACAAGGAAGCCTTCACTTTTGCCTTTTTAACTCTGCCAGCCTCTCTCTCATATATGTCGGGCTCATTGCTATTTCAACAACAAGAACACAGTCTCAGGCTAAGAGGTCGGAAGGCTTCTTTATTCACATACACAAGAGTTAAAGTGCAGATAACCTGGTATTCTAGCTGAGCTTTTCTTACTGTGGTTTTGAGTAACCTCCAAGCATTTTGAAGGGATATAACCCTCTTGATTCCCCTTTCAACTTCCTTTTTACCAGTTCCCTCCTGTTAGAGAAGTTTCCTCTTTTGAAGTCAAATGTATGTGACTGTGTTGGACTTCCTTGCCAATTTTCCACTTAAATATATATTCAATCTGATAGTGCTGTGGTCACTGTTTCCAACTGCTGTTTCTGCAACATCTTGTACTAGGTCCTGGGCAACACCACTTAGGATTAAATCCAGGGTCACCTCCCCTCTGGTTGGTTCCATGACCAACTGTTCTAGGGGACAGTCATACAGCATGGAGAAATTTAACCTCTTGTTGTGACTGGAACATGCATTTATCCAGTCAATGTGGGAGTAATTGAAGTTACCCATTATTACAATGAGTGGAGGCCTCCCTGATTTTTTTACCAGAATATGTATTTATTTAGTACATTTATATACTACCTTTCTTCCATCATGGAACTCAAGGTGGCATCTCAGGTGGCATGGAACTCAAGGTGGCATCTCAGTTGTCAGGCAGTCTCCCATCCAGGGACTGGCCAGATTCAAACAGATTCAGCAGATTCATCATGTGCTCTCAGCCCTTGCCCAGTGACCCATTAACTGGGTACAAATAATATTGGTATGTACCCCACTTCTGAGTGGTGAGAAGTTTCAGGGGTTCCAGGACTTACTCAAGAGTTTTCTTTCCTTAGAAGGAGGTCACCGAAGACTTATGCCATTTCTGCGACATCTCGTACTAGGTCCTGGGCGACACCACTTAGGATTAAATCCAGGGTCACCTCCCCTCTGGTTGGCTCCATGACCAACTGTTCTAGGGTACAGTCATTTACGGCATAGAGAAATTTAACCACTTTGTTGTGACTGGAACATGCAGTTATCCAGTCGGGGGGGGAGGGGTAATTGAAGTTACCCGTTATTACAATGAGTGGAAGCCTCCCTGATTTTGTTTTCTATCTCAAGTTCACACCAAGCAAAATTAGCCTGGCAGATTTCCTAACTGTTAGGTAGATTAGCTGAGTGGTGGATGTCCAACTATCTGGTGGTCGCCACCAGGTTGGGGAAGGCTGCTCTAAGCCTTTGGAGCAGTTGGCCCACTGCTTCTTTTCCAGTTTTGATCAATGTTATATTCTGATCTCTATTGGTAGTCTGATTATTGTCTCTCAAAGTTATATAATATTGGTGGAAACAGAAAAGTGGAGGACACAAAACTACCCTGATTTTTTTGGCCATTGCAATTGTGGGATGGACATGGTGGTGAAAGAGTGCTATGGCATAATTAATCTTGAATAAGAATGATGCTTATTTATTTAAAAATTGTATTTACTGTCCTGGTTTGCACATAACACTAAGCAATGGTACGGTTTCTTGCAATCTGGCTTGTCGTTGTGCCTGATCCCATCCTCACAAACAAACTATGGCTTGTTAACCAGCTGCAAACCACAAATAGTCTGGGTTCAGACATAATAACCCACATTTCAGCAACAACCCATGGTTCAACAACAACCCACACTCAACCCATACTCAACCCTTGAGGGTGGATTATCGTGTTATCTGAACCCTGCCATTATGAAATGTTTTTTAGCCAGTTGTCTGAAGCCAGTCATAGAAGCCATGGTTTGCTGTTGGTTTACAAAGCCTGGCTTCTTTAAACCTTGGCTTGTCGTAATGTCTGAGTCCAGAACTCTGGCTTGTTTGTGCTGCTGTCCAACCTGAAACAGCGGCACCCAGCAAGAGCAGCCTGAAGACAACACTGCTCTGAAAGCTGGCAACATGGGAAGGGGAGAAACAAGCCAGAAATCTGAAGTTTGTTTGCTTATCTGCAAGACACTTCATGGCTAAAGCAACAACAAACCACAGCATACTATTACATGTGAACGCAGCAAGTAATGACATATATATCCTGTCTTCTCTCCAAGGAGCTCAAGGCAGTTTTAGCCACACAAAAACCTTGTGAAGTAGGACTATGCTGAGAGAGACCTACGGTGACCCAGTGGGGATTTGAATCCAGGTCCTCAGTCCCAATCCGACACTCTCATCTGTTTGGCCCTTACATGCAGAAGGATTGGGTCTGCTGACGGGACTGCCAAGCTGTGCTTCCTTCACATGCGCTCACGCCTTCTCTCCTACCACCTCGCCCCACTCTTCAGATTCTCTCATTGACCACAAAGCATATGAAAAGCTCAGGAGAAGATGGCTGGCAGCGCCTTGACAATTTCATATCGGAGTGGAAATGATCATGGGGGGGGGGGGTGTTATCTTGTTGTTGTGGGGTTAGAAATAAAGCTAAGTGAGCAGATGGGTGGGCTGGCTGACATTCTGTAAAAATATATAGAGAAAGAGAGACACATTGAGTGGAATAAATGTGTTCTCCATCCACTCCTCAAAATTGTGAACAATTGTCTCATTGCCTTTTCAGCTCAGTGAAGCTGGGGGGGGGGGGTTGCTTCTTCTCTTTCTTTCTTTCTTTCTTTCTTTTTCTTTTCTTTTTTTTTTTTTTTTGGAACATTGCTTTCTCGACTTTATTTAGTCTTAATGCACCATCTTCCACCCTGCTCCCCAAAATATAATAGAAGCTTTTAACGATAAATTGGCACAAAACAAGAGCAACACTTGAATGCTTTTTGTTGCCATAGAAGCGCTTCTGGCGGATCACAGAAGGGCCCTTTTGCTAATAGTAAAGTACCGGAAGAAAATAGACACTTTTCATCTAGTAATTGCGGATGATTAAGAAGCAAAGAACCCTTATGTACTTATTTTCTAGCATAGACTTTACTGTGTGCGCGCATGTTTCCCTTTTTTTTTTTTTTTTTAGGGTGGGGGAAGTAACAGGAAAACTACTGTCTTAAGATGAAGATTCTCAGGGACAAAAAAGTCCTTGGTGGTTGAAGAAAGGGAGACACGGAGTCATGGAGTGAAGACAAGTGTAACATTTGTAGAGCAGTGGGGGGAGTTTGGAAGTGCCTTTGCCATGTTTGATCCAAGCCTCTCTTTTCCTCTCCCAGGGTGAGCTCTGGGGAAAAATCCACTCTGCGGTTCTTCTGAGTGTTTCAGTTTGAAGTGAAGAAAGCCACCCGCAAATCCCTGGAGCATAAGAACATAAGAAAAGCCATGCCAGATCAGACCGAGGGTCCATCTAGTCCAACATTCTGTTCTTGCATACTGCCTCTGATCTTGGAGGAAGCACATAGCCAGTCAGGACTAGTAGCCATCGATAGCCTTCTCCATGAGTTTGTCCAGTCCCTTTAAAGCCAGCCAAATTGGTGGCCATCAATACATCCTGTGGAAGTGAATTCCATAGTTTAACTATGTGCTGTGTGAAGAAGTCCTTCCGTTTACCTGTCCTGAATCTCCCACCAATCAGCTTCATGGGATGACCCCACTGGGTTCTAGTATTATGAGAGAGGGAGAAAAATGTCTCCCTGTCCACTTTCTCCACTTCATGCATAATTTTGTACACCTCTATCATATCTCCCCTTACTCACCATTTTTCTAAGCTAAACAATCTCAGCTACTGTAACCTTTCCTCATAGGGGAGTTGCTCCAGCCCCTTAATCATTTCAGTTGCCCTTTTCTGCACTTTTCCCATCTCTACAATGTCCCTTTTTAGGTGCAGTGACCAGAACTGTACACAATATTCTAAGTGCAGTCACACTATAGATTTGTATAAGGGCAGTATAAGAGCAGTTATACTGTTCTTTGTATAAGAACAGTTTGGCAATTACTTTTAAAACATTTGTACTGTGTATACGTGTGTGCATGTACATGCACATGTGATAAGTGGAAGCATGAACAGAGAAGAAGCAGGCATGTGCTGAGGTAAAATACTTGAAGGACCACCTTTACCTGTATCAGAGCTTGTCCGCACTTCAGGATCAGCAACAGAGGCCTTTCTCACTCGCCCACCATTAAGTGGACAAGTACATGAAAGAGGGCCTTTTTCACAGTGGCTCCACAACGCTGGAATGGGTTACCATTAGGGGTCTATCAGGCCCTATCATTGCAGGCTTTTAGGAAGGCCCTGAAAACTCACTTGTTTTCTCTGGCCTTTTCCAGATTACGGTATGTTTTATTGGACTGTTCTGGTTTTTGTTTTTTGTTTTTTCTGTGTGTTTTCTTGCTGCAACTATGTTTTAGATTTTTATTACTATCTAGGCTACCATGGAATTCACTGAGCGCAAGGAACCCCAGTGACGAAGCTTCAGTACACAAGCACAAATTAAGCACAAAGACAGGTGACAACAGACAACCTGGTGCACCTGGGTGAGATAATGCTCAGGGAGGCACGATATGCCCCACTAATTGCACTTTTGAGAAAATAACAACGCGACATGACAAATATTTGCATTGTTTAAACAGGATTAGTACTCAAGCTCAAAATCCTGGAAGCAAGCTTCTCATTCATGTCCAAAAACGGTGTTCTGTGAAACACAAAGGATTGCTCTTTCTTTCACCAACCGATGCATGCCAAACACAGAGTTTTGCCTTGTCTACTTTGCATCTCTTACTGGAAATTAGGAGGATTTCGTTCCTATCTCCAGTTGTAAGGCAAGTCCATCTTGAGAGGTGGTGTGATGATCGCGGAACATTTTGCAGTGCGTCCGTGGAGACATGTGTGGTTTCAAAGACAGCATTTGGCAGTGAAACAGCATACTGAGATGTCCGTTACCATGAAACAAAGTCTGATTTCCAACTTTGCAGGCATGGAATAGCAACCATAGACTGGACAATGCTTCCCCAATTGAAGGCTCAAGAAATTGAAATTACTGATCGACACATTCACAAGGGCGTCAACATGGTTAGGGTACTTCCACAACAGATAGAAAGTTGACGTTTTCTACACTCGTAAGTCCAAGACATTAAAAATGGGGCACTGTGTTGAACTGTCAAAACATGTCATGAGCAATGCCTGGGACTGGAGAGCAGAAGGGAAGCACACTCTGGCTTCTGCCATCAACCAAGGGGCCCAGGGCCACAGGGAGGCTGCACCCCCAGGAATGACATCAAGCCAAGGGAGAAACCATCCTGGCCCATCCATTGGCCAGAGAAGGAGCAGTTCAGGGAATGCAGTGGAGAAACATCACTCCATTACATTAAGTAGGAGGAAATTAAGAAGCTGAGAAGTGGGTAATTGTTCCGGGCCTCAGACTGAGATGACTCTGAAGTCAGTTCATACATATATGGTTTACAAAGATGCATTTCGGCAAATATGGGAACTGCATAGAACTGCATTTCTTAATATATATTTCAATTCTCCTCTCTCTTACACACAGCATTCTGGATCAACTAACCTCACTGGCTTTAATGAAACAAAACACAAACACATCCCTTGTCTGCCAAAGCCATTTGGTGCAAACTGATGCTCTCAAGATACAAGATGTGAACAGATCAAAATGGAGTCCCTAGGAACCATAATCTGCAGTAAAGAATTACTCCCATCTTTTAGTTTTATCCTATGTGAAGATGTACTTTGCAAGTAAACATGTAGTTGAACATGTCGTACCAGTCCCATAATTCAAAGAAGAATCAAGATTGAATAGCAAGTGTTTGTTTTTTAAAAAATTGGTTGAAATTGAGTAGCGATAGCAAAAAAGAAAAGAGAGTTAAACATGGAGCTGCCTCTGAAAATAGCTATCTCCCGCTCCAGAACATATAATATCATACGCCCCACTGTTCTGGTGCCATTACACTGTATTACCCTGCCCCTGCCAACAAGCAGTATAGAGTAGCAGGAGAGAAATGCACCAGGTAACAACAACATCAGCGAATGGAGTGAAACTTAACTTGGGGTGGCAGTTGTCCCATGTTTCTTGTGCAGCCGGTGAAAAATAGAGAGCCGCCATCAAAGAGGACAATGTCAACTTACCAGCCCAGTTGTGTGGAAGGTTCTTCATCTGCTTGGAATGGAGGTGTTCCTCTTCCTCTGGGATAGTGGGGAGGGCTTCCATGGGTTGGTGGCCCTTGTAGCTTTGGTAGACCCCATGGGCTGTTGAAGAATCATCATCAAGATATTCCTCTGAGAGAAGGGGGCTGCCCCTTTTTCCTTCATGATGATCGGATTCATCAATCTCCTGGTCAAAGGAGCTGTCATCATCTGAAGCTTCGGAGTAACGTTCATACGATCCATCGCTGCCTTCTAAGTCTTCATCCTCCTCTTCGACTGCATGGTGATCCGCTTTGCTTCCCAGATTGGTCAAGGATGAAGATAAGGAGTCACCTGCTTGTTGGACAGCCTCATAGACCCGAGACATCCAGGAAGAAAGAGGCTGGAAGAAACTTGAGACATCCTGCGAAGCCATGTTTTTACATACACCATAAACTAGAAATTTGATGGTCATAGACTCCAGCCGTTCATCTTTGCCAGCATGCCAGACTCAGAGGTCTGTGAGCTACAGAATAAGCATTACAAGAGATTACTATCAATCACCTGTCCATTTTTACAGTGGCCTTTGATAAAATTATCAAAGCTGAGAGAGAATACAGCAAAGAAAAAGAGTGTGCATGTATCACAATAAGAAAGCAGAGAATGCTTCCACCCAAGTTTGCAACAGAATCATAGACACCAAAGTGAAAGCAAAGAACAAATTTCAAAATTGCTCATAATTATGTAATGGGAAGGGGCCAACACTCAGTGGTAGTTCAAGCAGAAGGTCCCCGGTTCGATCCCCGGCATCACCAGTTAGGGCTAGGAAAGACGCCCCCCTGAAATCCTGATGAGCTACTACCAGTCAGTGTAGATAATAGAGAGCTAGATGGACGAACATTGAAAACAGAAACAGCACAGAACGAAAACAAGATAAAACCAGAAACACCGAATAAAACCATTCCAGCTCATAAAACCAAATGGAAACCAGCAGCTGAATAAGCTAGTAAAAGCACTAAAAAGAGTTCTTAAAATGCCTGGGAGAATAAAAAGGCCTTCACCTGGTGCTGGAAAGACTATAACATAGTTGCCAGGCAAGCATTTCTGGGGAGAGCATTCCACAAACAAGGTACCACCACTGAAAAGGCCCTCTCTCTTGTAGCCACCTGCCTCGCCTTATTTGGCAAGGACACCTGGAGGCAGGCCTCAGCTGATGATCTTTAAGTCTGGGTAGGTAAATACGGAAGGAAACGTTCCTTCAGGTAAGCTGGTCCCAAGCATTACCATCATGCACAGGCCTGGACTGTTCCAACTTGGCTCTAAGTCTGCTGAGTGGAGTGACCAGGACAGCATGGTGCAAACACTGATTCACCATTAAGATCAGGACTGGGAATCTTAAGTATCAAATCTCCATAGCTGACAGTATCTATTGTGTCCCAGGAATTAAGATACATCATACTACAGTCCTCTGGAGAGTTGTGTAATTAATTCTCCATTTCCTACAAAAACCTTCTTCTGTTACTTTGTCCCTTTCATAATCGCTCCAACAATTCTGCTAGCACAAACCTAATCAGGGCTTTGGCCAGCCGGATGTGTCCTTCAGAATCATGATTAGATATGAAAGCCAGTGTGGCATAGCAGTTAGAGTGTCGGATAGGATTGCCCCAGCATACCTACAATTCACCTAGACTCGATTTGTAGTTTCAAAAGTAGTAACAAACTTCTTTCAAAATAAATGCACTAGAACGTAAGAGCCCTGCTGGGTCAGACCAAGGGCCCATCTAGTCCAGCATTCTGTTCACACATAAGAAGAACCCTGCTAGGTCAGACCAAAGGTCCATCTGGATCAGACCAAAGGTCCATCTGGATCAGACCAAGGGTCCATTTAGTCCAGCATTCTGTTCACACATAAGAAGAGCCCTGCTGGGTTAGACCAAAGGTCCATCTGGATCAAACCAAAGGTCCATCTAGTCCAGCATTCTGTTCACACATAAGAAGAGCCCTGCTGCATCAGACCAAAGGTCCATCTGGATCAGACCAAGGGTCCATCTAGTCCAGCATTCTGTTCACACATAAGAAGAGCCCTGCTGGGTCAGACCAAGGGCCCATCTAGTCCAGCATTCTGCTCACACAGTGGCCAACCAGCTGCCCACAGGATCCCCCAAGCAAGACAGGATTGCAACAGCAACCTCCTGTCCATGTTCCCCAGCAACTAGTGTACATAGGCATGCTGCCTCTGTCAAAGCATGTCATAATATAATGCCACCAGGACTAGTAGCCATTGATGGCCTTCTCCTCCAGGAATTTGTCTAATCCCCTTTTAACGCCGTCACTACATCTTGTGGAAAACTACGCACGCATGCACGTATGCGTACACACACACAAACACCTCAATATTGCTTCAGACAACTTTCTCTTTGCCTTGGTGTGTTACTTGCAGTCGCCCCTCACCCCAACTGGAGCTATGGTTTCACTGCCCCAGTAGTGTGAGGAAGTAAATGTTCTAAACAGCTTACACGTGTTGTTGTCCAGTTTAGTGAAAGGAAGATAATTTCCTTGTTGAATTTCTCAGTATAATTAATCCATAGCCGCCTTCTACATGTGAATGTGTCTCTCTGTGTATGTACTATATATCCACAATAATGCGCATGCCATCTTGCTCATATAGTACAAGCGGTGGTTAGTGGTGATATAAGCCTTTCCGTTATAAGTACCACATTTTCAAGAATTTATTTGTCAATCATATAAAAATTACTTTCAAATGCAAATCACTACAGCATTGAAACAACTCCTTCCTTCCCACCACCACACTTAACTTGACTGTAAAACCTACCCTGTTTATTAATAATCCACATTTTTTAAAAGCTCAAGTAAATATATGTTTGCATGATCGTCTGTGGCAACTCCAAAAAGCGTCGACACCCACACAGAGTGAAGGAGAGATGTTGTCATTTCAAAAGGCCCTCGCATTGCACTACTTGACAGGAGGAAGAAAGAGTTTGAAACACTCACACAAAAGGATTTTTTTTTTTAACAGGAGAATATCTGTGTTTATGTAACACTGAGAGAATGGCAGAGAACAACACAAAGAGGAGTACAACTCAAACCTATTCTCATATATCTGAAAGTGGGTACCGGTATACACCAGTGGGTGGAGAGCAGAATTCTGCTCCCCCGCGCTTCCCCTGGGCTCAATTGCCAGGACCACTTCATGTCTCCTCACGACACGTAACTGGTATCCATGTGCACAGAATACAATCCATGCAGCTGTGGTTCATGCAGCTGTGGTTCACATGTGGTTCATGTGGTTTACTCATAATACACCCGGCTTTATATTATCAGGCCTATCCATGTTAGACTTTAGATGCCAATTATGTTACGTCCAACTGCATGAACAAGAAAGGCACAAGAACAGCCTTGCCGGAGGCGGCCAAGATCTATCAAGTTCGCAGTTCTGTCTACAGCACAGCTGCTTCTGAAAGCTATGGCTCCAGAGGCCCCGCCCCCCCGGCCTGCTTCAGCCAATCATAACGCAGCCAAGTCGCCTTCATCACACTCAAAAGGAGAACCAAAATAGCTAAAGCATCTGGCTTCCTAGGGGGTGTAATAGTCGGAGTGGCAGTCTCCAACCTGGTGCCCTCCAGATGTGTCCATGCTGGCTGGGAATGATAGGTACTGCAGTCCAACACATCTGAAGGGCACCAGGTTGTGGAAGGCTGAGTGAGAAGAATGTTGGAATAGGAGCAGGCAGAGCCAGGTTCAAATCCATGCTCAGCCATGAAGCTCACTGGGTCAACCTTTGGCCAGTCAACATTCCTCAGCCTACCCTACCTCACAGGGTTGCGGTGCAGGTAACACGCGGGGAGAGCAGAACCATGGACACCTGAGGGGAGACGGACAGGATAAAAATGTAATAAATACATTCTTCCACACACTTTACAGAAGGGACGTGCCCTTCTCCTCTGGTTTTTAAACAGCTACTGTCTTCCTTTAACCAAACAAGCCCTTGCACCTGAACAAGGGACACGCTCATCACACTCGCAGACCAGATAACTTTGGCTGTGTACAGACATACCTTAAAAAGAGGATTTGCCCTGTTTTGTCTTTGTTTTTCCTTCGTCTCTTGAGCAAGCCTGGCTCCCCTGACCTCCCGGCCTTCTCAGGGCTTTTGACAGACACATTGATCAACAAATCAAAGCGTCATCTGCCCTGCCGCTCCCCAGAAACTCCAAGCAGGCTAGTATCTGCTCTTTCCTTTTTATTTTCCACTTATAGCATTAAGCAACCGGCTGCCTGCTTGTGCCTTATTTTGGCGGGAGGCGGGGAATCAGAAAGGAAGTAAGTTTTTATAGTGATGGAAATGTGTGCTGGCAGGAGAGGATTCATGATGCTTCAAAGCAGCAGTCAATCCTAGTGTGAACCAGGCCTGATTCTGCTGCAAATGGGCAGAACTGGAATGGATAATAAGTATGTCCAAGAAGAACATTCTGAGTGTGCTTCCAGAGCACAGCGACTCCTCTTTTTATGTATCTCTGTATCCGGGGAATCGACTCTCAGGCCTGCAGGTCAAATCCAGCCCGCCGGGGGTCCAGATCTGACCCTCCATGGTCACGCCCCCTTTTCCTAGCCCCACCTGCTTTCCTCCGACTGCCAATCATTTGGTGGTCTCCTGAAGTCTGCATGTTCCCCCACCCCCACGTGCATTCTGAAAGGTTAGAATGTCTCTCCAAAGGCTTGATTATGCTATATCATATCAGGGGTTTTCATAGATTTCATAGATTATAGAGTTGGAAGGAGCCTACAAGGCTATCGAGTCCAACCCCCTGCTCAATGCAGGAAACTAGAGGAGGGGGTCTTCCATCCAAGTAATAACCAGGCCTGACCCTGCTTAGCTTTCCACGCTCAGACAAGCTGAGCCAGCGTGAGCCACAGGCCTGCGGAACCTCTTAATGCCAGTAGCTGAGCCTTAGGAGAGGCATTTCAACCTTTTAGAATCTGGAAAAAACTGCACAAAAGCCGGGAAACCACCAAACGATGGATGGTTGTTGGGAGAAAGGGGGTGGAGCCAGGGCAAGGGGCATGGCCTTATGTGCACCCTTTGTACACTGCCCAGAGCCAAAGAGCCAGAAGGAGAGCGTCCATCACCAAGCAGAAAGCACCTGATAAGAAAATGCCAGTAATTTCACAGGTAGCCCCTGCCTTCCATCTATAAGACACTCCCCACAACATAAGGATTAAAAGATTTAAACCTGCATGATTACGTTTTGCCACTTTCTTCTTGCAAAGGTAAGAGCGATCACTGTCTGAGCAGACATAATGAGCCCTTGAAAAGAAAGGGCAGCCGTTCTGGTTGATTTAAAAGTTTGGCTTGCAAGTAATCCCAGAGAAAGGGATTAAGATCAGCAAGATTCAAGTGCTTACCAAGGCCCTGGTGCACCCCGGATTTCTCTTTGTAACGCTTGCGTTTCCCTCGTTGTTCCAAGCAGGGGAGGCCCCCGATCTTTTCGAAGCAGAGCTTCTTGTTGATGAAGAGGAAGAGCACAGCGAGGAGAACAATGAAGACCCCAACGGCAGAGAGGAATCCGATCGCTTCGGGAGTAACTGGCAACAAAAGAACAGAGAAGCAAGAAATGTTTTAAATTGGCATTGAATTGGGAAAGGGCAGAAATGAGCCTTATCTCAGCAAACGCCTGTCCCCAAACCCGTATCTGCTGAGATTATGAGTACTGCAGGGAGAATTTGCGGGGAGGGATCAGCAGGAAGGGACAAACAGGGGAGGCTGCTACCTTCAGGCGCAACCTGTGGGCTTTCTGGAGAGCATCTGAGTGTCCACCCCGTTGGGGTGAGGATGCTGAACTACATTCACGATAAGAAGAAACAGCAGCGGCTATCCTGTAATCCAGCCTTCCCAGCAACCTGGCACCCTCCAGATGTCTTGGATGACAACTCCCATAATCCCCAGCCAGCAACAGGCTTGCCCAACAGGCTGGGGGAGCCTGCTGCTATCTTGTGTGATGAGCAATGAAATATGGAGAAGGCAGCCTTTGAAAAGAGGCAGCTTGTGCGGCGGCGGAACTGTCAGAGCAGAGCCTTCCCCAACCTGGGGCCCTCCAGACCTGCCCCACTGGCTTCAGCAGATCACTATTTGGCAATATAAATTGCAGGTGTGGAGCCCCCGAACTGGGTCAGGAATGCGGCGAGAAGGGAAGGGTGAACTCCCCTCTATTCCCAAAGCTAGGGTCTCAGCCTGGACTGGGGGACCCTGTGCTCACTAAACAGCTGCTAGCTACATCTTCAGAAGTACTAACATGTGCTCTAAGAATTAAGGAACACAGTGCAGTGCCTCTGAGCATATTCTGAGTCTAGGAGTTTGTTTTTCAGTGCTGGAACTGAATGGAGCTCGCAGTCCTTTCACACAGAAGTTGACTCCTGGTTACCTGGTTCCCAGCTTTCTTCATTTTAGCGGCCTAAAAATTTAGGTGGTCAAAGTCATTCTGCTGTTAAACAAAGTAAGGTGTGAATTGTGTCTAAGGCTGCAATTCTAAACATACTTACCTTGGAGCAAGTCCCTTTGATCTGAATGGGGCTTACTTCTGAGTAGACATATATAGGATTGCTGTTTAAGTGTATGTCTTTTGCACCTGACCCTGTTTGGTGGATTTTGGGATTCCATCAAATAAATAAATAAATAAATAAGGCTTAGGGAAGAGAAATCTCCACTGTTTGGGCTCCTTGCCTTCTGCCCACTGAGCCTCTAGGTCAGAAACGAATTCCGGATGTCAGCAAAAGAAAAAAAACGGGGACGGGGACGGGGACGTGGGACGTTTTAAAGCCTGTCCCCATTCTGCGCACAAAAGGGTAGCAATACTTAGCATTTATATGGCACATAAACCACTTCCCTTACACACATTATCTGAGTAATCCTCTCTCAACAGCGCTTTAAGGTAGAACCAGGAACGGTGCAGGGCTGTTTGGCGCCCTAGGCCAAATTATATTTAGCGCCCCCCCTCGTGCCAGGGGGGGCTCCGGAGCAAAGCAGCCCTGCTCTGCAACCCCCCCCGTGCCGCCGCCGCCACCACCACCACCTACCTTCCCCCCGCCCCCGCTGCTGGCTGCTGGCTGCTGCTGCCGCCGCCGCCGCCGCCTCCTCCTCCGACGCGATGGGACCCCCGCGCTTTACGACGGGAAGGTAGGTAGGTGGTTGGCGGGCGGGCGGGCGGGCAGGCGGGCGGGCGCGCGCACGCCGCGCGGGGAAGTGCAGCGGCGGCCGGCAAGCGGGCGGGGAGGCGCGGCGGAGGCGGCAGGCAGGGCAGGAGCACGCCGGAGGCGAGGAAGGGGCGCAGAAACTCTGTGCCCTCTTCCGCCACACGCCCTAGGCAGCCGCCTGGGTCTGCCTAGCGGTAGCGCCGGCCCTGGGTAGAACAGTATTATTCCTAAATTGTGTATTGGGGTGGACGGAAATGCCTGAGGCTGGGTAAAGAATGGCTGGATTCAGACAACACGATAGCCCACACTCAAGGGCTGAGTATGGGTTGAGTGAGGGTTGTCATTGAACCGTGGGTTGTTGTTGAAACGTAGGTTATCGTGTTAGTGCAGCTGAACCCAGCTGCACTAACAAGTCATGGCTTGTTAACCATGAACGGCCCATGAAGAGAATCCGTGGCTTAGATTTCATAGATCATAGAGTTGGAAGGAGCCTACAAGGCCATCGAGCCCAACCCCCTGCTCAATGCAGGAAACTAGAGGAGGGGTCTCCCATCCAAGTAATTCTGCATTACTTGGACCTTCTGTATGCAAATTACGTGCTATACCATTGAGTTACAGTCCCTACCCAAAATCTGGAGAAGGAAGGGACAGAGGGAGGCCTGTGGGACACTGATTCTAAGTTGTCACAACCACTTCTGGGAATGGCAGCTTTCATTTAAGAATAAAAGAAACGCTGAAGTTTCTAGCTCCTATGACTATGAAGTTATGCTTTAAAAAGTAGTGCCTAGTGAAAATCACAGAAGCCAAAGGTCAGAGGATGGGGTATTACTTCCCAGCATAGCTCTTCGTTCCCTCCCCATGACAGGCAGGAACAACGCAAAGTGAGAAATTATGCAACTGTGCTTCATTTGCAGAATATTTATTTACTTATTTATTTAAAAGATTTCTTGGTCACCTCTCAGGGCAGAAGCAGGTTGCAGAACTTACACAGGTTGCAGAAATCAGCATTTCCTAGTGATCTGGGGTAAGACCGCAGGTGACCAGGCCCCACGATTGCTGGCACACACTCAGCAACGGAGACGGTCGCTAAGGTATGTGAGGTAGAATCCTAAAGGCAGGGCCGGTGCTACCATTAGGCCAACTAGGCGGCTGCCTAGGGCACCGGGCTAAAGGTGGCGCCAGGAGCATAGGGCTGGAGGGAGGGAGGGCTCAAGTGGGAAGAGGGGGGCACTAAATATCTGATCTTGCCTAGGGCACCAAACTGCCTTGCACCGGCCCTGCTAAAGGACAGTCTTTCAGATCTATCGCACCCAGTTCAGATTTCTAAAAGGACCACACTCTGAAATTTCTCAGCAGCACCAAACAAAAAGAGAAGAGCGATTCAACGCAGGGCGGCCCCTTAAAGCAGTTAATTCTGGGAGGCAGCAGCCGTGTTCTCAGCAATGACTTCATTAATTCCAATTTATTCCCAACTTTGGGGCGGGAGGTGGGGCAGAGATATTAAGGAAGCAGGCACCGGTACTTTTCCAATTACAACCCCGCCATGGCCCAATCGATAAGCCCATAAACTGTCTGTTTTATACCATTTGTGCTAATTGAATTTCATTACACATTTGGAACAACGCATGATTTCCCTACCGGTGGTTCCTATGGCACCCTTCGTAACCAACGGCTAATTATACGGCGTGTGCAAGCACTCGCACGCGCAGAGGGAGGACTGCACATCGAGAGAGCTGTTGTGTGGGCGGAAGCTCGAAGGAAAAGCTGCGTGTGGCAGGCCTGTGTGTGTGATATGTTACCACTGGCCCCTGCAGTGGAAGATACCCTTCCCCACATGTGTTCCCCACAGCAGTTAATGAACAACATCTCCGCTAGCAGCATAGCAGTGTTGGGCAATACCGAAAGAGGCGGCCTGCAGTGGACAACTGCTGTCACCTTTCATCCGAAACAGAAATTTAAGGCTGCCAGCCACTAAAGCAGTGTTCTCCAACCTTGGGTCCCCAGATGTCTTTGGTCTACAACTCCCAGCATGACCCAGCCAGCGTAGACACCTTGGGACCAAGGACCCAAGGGTCCCCAGATGTCCTGGGGACCCAAGGACATCTGGGGACCCAAGGTAGGCCAAAGACATCTGGGGACCCAAGGTTGGAGAACACTGCACTAAAGGAACCTTATTTGATCAATCGTATGAGGGTTTTTTTTGTCTATTAAATCATTGATTGCATAGAGTTGTACGTGAGTAAAAGCAATCATTCTAAAGCAAGAAGTATAGATGATTCACATATCTGTTCTAGACACTGCCGTCATAGAAGAAGAATACCCTCCCATGAAGGGGGGGGGGCACATCGACTGGCAGCAATGGCTCTCCAGGGTTTCAGGCAGGAGTTTTTCCCAGCCCTACCTGGAGATGCTGGGGATTGAACCTGGGACCTTCTGCGTGCAAAGCAGGTGCTCTACCACTGGGAGTCTGAAACCTTTGCCAATCTACTGCAAACCGCCCAGAGATCTACCGGTAGATCCCAATCCACCTTCGGCCCATCCCCAATGTGGACCACTGAAGCCACAGAGCCCTGCAACCCGTCAGTATTCAGCAGCCCCCCTCCTTCCTGCATAGCCAGAAGCCCCCTCCCTCCAACGTGTGGCTTTTCACCAGGTGCCGATGACATACTTCCAAGCTTATCTCTCCAATGCTACAGGTAGAAGAGACTGGCTTAGAAAACCTCAAACAGAGGCTTATTTTAAAACAAACTGAGCAGTGCACAGCTGTTTTAAACAAAATGTGGGTCATGCCAGAGGTACTGGATCCACTTCTTGACAAAAGCAGCTTGCTGTTCCAGCAAGCGACTGATACGCGCACCGCAGTTATCAGCCTCAAACAGGTGGTGCTTTTATTCATGTGTGAGGCGCAAACACTCCAGAAATAAAATGTGTGTGTTTTCGCAGGACAGCAGCTCTCGGCTGATTATCTATTTCAAACAAGCCAGAGACTGAATTATTGCATTCGCTTGTGTGCTGCAGGGATAGAACGATTGTGTAACTCTTCCGTCTTCCAAAAGGTGACCCTTATAATCAATCACCAAAAATGGAACACAGGAGAATGAGTTGTCAGCCTTGGATGGGAGCCGGCAGTACCGGTAATTCTTGCTCAAGGTTAACAAGCTCAGCTAAAAAACGTAACACGGACTATGCTATTGTATGCCACAGGAGGTCTAGAAATCTAGCCTTTTTCCCAGCCCTTTGCATACAGAGAAGGAGGTAGATCCCAAAGGTTTTTAAATTCCAAAAAGGAGAGCTGTCATAGACCATGCCCCTTCCCAGATATTTAAGAACATAACAACATAAGAAGAACACCTCTATCATGTCTCACCTTATTTATTTCTTATTTCTTATATTTATTAATCACCCATCTGGCCGGTCACCCGGCCACCCTTAACTTGCCTTTTTCTAAGCTAAATATTCCCAATCATAGGGGAGTTGTTCCAGCCCCTTGATCATTCTAGTTGCCCTTTTCTGCACTTTTTCCAACTCTACTACAGTAATACCTTGGATTACAAGTAACTTGGTTTGAGAGCGTTTTGCAAGACAAGCAAAATTTTTAATATTTATTTAATTTTTTTTTACTTGATATACAAGCGTCGTCTTGCAATACAAGTACTGTAGTACGGCTTAAATTAAAAATCTCTGTACAAATTTTTTTGGGGGGATTTCATTTTGATATAAGAGTGTTTTGGATTACAAGCACCTTTCCGGAACGAATTATGCTCTCAATCCAAGGCATGACTGTATATCCTTTTTTAGGTGCAGTGACGAGAACTCTATACAGTACTCTAAGTGTGGTCGCACCATACATTTGTATAAGGACAGTATGATCTTGGCAGTTTTATTTTCCTTTCCTCCTAGTTATGCCTAACATGGAGCTTGCCTTTTTCACAGCCAACGCACACTGGGTTGACATTTTCATTGTGCTGTCCACCACAACCCCAAGATCTCTTTCTTGGTCAGTCACCACTAGCTCAGATATCATCAGTTTATACTTGAAGCTGGGATGTTTTGCCCCAATGTGCATCACTTTACATTCGGTTACACTGAACCGCATTTGCCATATTTGTATCAGCACAAGTTGCCATGGCCTTCTGCAGGTGTCCTTCTGCCAATCTGGAGTGTCTGAAAAAAGATCTGTCCGTGTGAGCCATAGGGGTGCAAGTCTTTACATGTTCTCTTTCCTACTCGCCCCTTTTTCCTTTTGTGTCATGCCTTTTAGATTATAAACTGGAGTTCAGGGACTGTCTTATAGATCTTAGGTGAGCTGTTCTGCTAGACTTTTCAGCTGAAGAGGTCACTGCACCAAAAAAGGGTTATTATATAGATGGGAAAAGTGCAGAAAAGGGCAACTAAAATGATCCAGGGGCTGGAGCAGTTCCCCTGTGAGGAAAGGTTACAGTAGCTGGGATTGTTTAGCTTAGGAAAAAGGCGAGTAAGGAGAGACATGATAGAGGTGTACAAAATTATGCATGGTGTGGAGAAAGTGGACAAGGAAACATTTTTTCCCCTCTCTCATAATACTAGAACCCAGTGGGGTCATCCCATGAACCTGATTAGTGGGAGATTCAGGAAGAGATAAAAGGAAGTCCTTCTTCACACAGTGCATAGTTAAACTATGAACTTTGTTACCACAAGATGTAGTGATGGTCACCAATTCGGATGGCTTTAGAAGAGGATTGGACAAATTCATGGAGAAGAAGGCTATCAATCGTTACGAGTCCTGATGGCTATATGCTACCTCTAGTATCAAAGGCAGTTGCTGGGGAACATGGGTGGAATGGTGCCATTGCACTCATGTCCTGCTTGTGGGTTTCCCATGGGCAGCTGCTTGGCCACTGTGTGAACAGAACTCTGGACTAGATGGACCCTTGGTCTGATCCAGCAGGGCTCTTCTTACGTTCTTAAAAAATGCTTTAAATCAGAGGTTGGCAACATGAGGCCCACAGGATGCATGCAGCCCCCCTGGCAAATTTTGTGGGGCTCACTGCTCTGCCACGGCGCCACTGAAGTGTCCAAGAGTGTGATTTTGCTGTAAGACAAGGTCATTCTTTCCACACGACTTATTGCCATTTTTTTCCTGCCACCAAATTTCAGAGGCAAATTCAGCACCATGGCAGCAGCAATTCTGAGAAGGGTGTGACTCCTGCTGGGTTCCGTGTGTGTGTGTGTACTGGCCCCTGGACCAACAGTTGTTGGCCACCCATGCTTTAAATAAATAAACTTATACATGATTAGCATGTGAGCAACTGCAGAGGAAGCAGCTACAAGATACATGTAAAAGAAGGGTGGGGGCCTTTGTCCCTCCCTTGCAGGAAAAACAAAACAAACAAAACAAGAAAAAAATTAAGATTACTGTGGCATGTTTATCTAGAAAAGAGTAGAGAAAGATATACAGAGGACCAAGAGGAGTTGAGAACTGTTCTCTGTGGTGAGGTACACACACACACACACACACACACTTTATTGTCCGCTCCATGCATCAGATGGAGAAAAATGTTACTTACAAAAGCTCATGCCATAATAAATACACTAGTCCTTAAGGTTCCATGGGAACACTTTAATTGTTCGGCTCGGTCTTCTCCCAAAAGAGGGTCTATGACCCCCCTGGCAAACCTGAAGTGCAGGCTGAAGGGGCAGAATTGCAGCTTGAGATTGATAGGCAAATGGTCAAGGAGCACCTGATTACTCTGAACGAGTTTAAATCTCCAGGGCCTGATGAGCTGCATCCTAGAGTAATAAAGGAACTGGCAGAAGAACTCTCAGAACCACTGTCTATTATCTTTGAGAAATCATGGAGGACAGGTGAAGTGCCAGATGACTGGAGGAGGGCAAATGTTGTTCCCATCTTCAAAAAGGGCAAGAAGGAAGAACCTGGGAACTATAGGCCAGTCAGTCTGACATCAATCCCGGGGAAAATTTTAGAGCAGATTATAAAGAAGTCAGTCGGCAAGCACCTTGAAAATAATGCAGTGATTACTAGAAGCCAGCATGGATTTGTCAAGAACAAATCCTGCCAGACTAATCTGATCTCATTTTTTGATCGGGTAACCTCCCTTGTGGACTGTGGGAATGCTGTGGACATCATATATCTGGACTCCAGCAAAGCTTTCGACAAAGTGCCTCATGGTATCCTGATTAGTAAGCTAGCTAAGAGTGGGCTAGATGGAACAACTATCAGGTGGATCCACAATTGGCTACAGAATCGGACTCAAAGAGTGCTTATCAATGGTTCCTTCTCAAACTGGGGAGAGGTAACGAGCGGGGTACCACAGGGCTCGGTCCTGGGCCCGGTGCTCTTCAACATTTTTATTAATGACTTGGATCAGGAGGTACAGGGAATGCTTATCAAATTTGCAGATGACACAAAGTTGGGTGGAACAGCTAATACTCTGGAAGACAGAAACAAAATTCAAAGTGACCTCGATAGGCTGGAGCGCTGGGCCGAAAACAACAGAATGAAATTTAATAGGGATAAATGCCAAGTGCTGCACCTAGGGAGAGGAAACCAAATGCAGAGTTACAGAATGGGGGACACTTGGCTCAACAATACTACAAGTGAGAAGGATCTTGGAATTGTGGTAGATCACAAACTGAATATGAGCCAGCAATGCGATGTGGCTGCAAAGAAGGCAAATGCAATTTTGGGCTGTATTAATAGAAGTATAGCTTCCAAATCGCGGGAAGTGATAATTCCCCTTTACTCGGCACTGGTTAGGCCTCATCTTGAGTACTGCGTCCAGTTCTGGGCACCTCACTTTAAGAAGGACATAGACAAACTGGAGAGGGTTCAGAGGAGGGCAACAAGGATGATAAAGGGACTGGAAACAAGGCCCTATGAGGAGAGACTGAAAGAACTGGGCATGTTTAGCCTTCAGAAGAGGAGACTGAGGGGAGATATGATCGCACTCTTCCAGTATTTGAAGGGATGTCACACAGAGGAGGGCAAAGATCTCTTCTCGTTCATCCCAGTTTGCAGGACACGGAATAATGGGCTCAAGTTACAGGAACCTAGATTCCACCTAAACATCAGGAAAAATTTCCTGACTGTCAGAGCAATAAGACAATGGAATCAACTACCTAGGGAGGTCGTGGGCTCTCCCACTCTGGAGGCATTCAAGGTGCAGCTGGACAGACATCTGTCAGAGATGCTTTGACCTAGATTCCTGCATTGGGCAGGGGGTTGGACTCGATGGCCTTGTAGGCCCCTTCCAACTCTACTTTTCTATGATTCTATTATTCTATGATTCTTACAGAATTACAAGCATCACAGTCTCCCTGTCTCCTCTTCATCGAAACAAGCAGAGATCAAATCTATCCACCCACCATAAACATTGGTTCATATTCACCAAACTTCCTAAACCAACATGCTGGAAGCCAGCCTGATAGATGACTGAAACCTTGAAGAACCTAGTTTCAGAGCTGCAACACGATAAACTGATTTGACGTATGCATTCGGTTTTGCACTGCCAAAACAATATTGCCCTCTCTCCTTCCTTCTCAAAGGCAGAGAGTCCTTTTGTCTGCAACAGCAGAACACCTTGCCAAACCCACTTCTAGCTGCTACTCTCCTGTCATTTGATTCCACTCGCCCTGCAGCTGACACCCCAGGGCTTGGATGAATGTAAGACAGTTTGCTTTGCTCTAACCAGGAGGAAGTTTTACAAGCACAATCTGTTCCTTCCTGGAATAGTATCTTGCTCTGTGTTAACAAGGACTCCATTCCTTCCTGCAGTCAAATCTCCAGAAAATAGAAATGTACTCCAGGCTATACCTGGAAAACTAGGTACAGACCTTTGCCTCCAGTTATTGGGACTTGAGTCCTTGGTTATCAAATTACCGTGAATCGGGCATCATTGGGGGGCACTACAGAAAAAGTTGCTCTCATGCTCACTGACACAGCAGTTACGGTATGTTCCCAAGAGACCCACGAAGAGATTTGCAGTGACCAGGTTCGCATGATCAGTGGGGAAAAGAAGCCACCGTGGCTTCTTTCCCCTGCTCTGTACGTGCCAGTCATGCACTGCGCAAATTTTGCATAATTACCCTCGCATCATGCGGCTTCCTCTGTCGTCCGAACCTGGTGAGGCGCGCGGTGAGGGGCGGCTTCAAAGCTGCCCCAGAAGCCTACAAGCAAGCCATGGGTTCTGGGGTGCTTTCAAAGCCACCCTCGCCGTGCCGTGCACCTCGCCGGGTTTGGATGACACGGGGCGTGCACCACATGGGTAACTAGGCAAATAGCATGGCACACAACTAGCACGCGTGGGCCAGGGAACAGAAACAGTAGTGGCTTCTTTTCCCCACTGAGCGTGCGAACCTGGCCAGTATTTTTCAGCCTTGCTACCCATCTTAGGGGCTAAACTAGACCATCCCATGAAGGTGATTAACCTGCATGATTTTGTTGTGTAAACAGCAGCTGAAGGAAAGCCAGAGCAGCTTTGGGACCCTGTGGAAGAGGAGTTTAACTCTTTCTCTTCCCCCCCCCCCCCAATAAAGCTCCTGATGAGTCTTGCCTCTCTGAAGCTTCTATCTGCATTTCAAAAGAAGCCTCCCTTGGCGCTAATGCAATTAACACACCTACCTTGCCCTTTAGCGTAGCATGCTGGGAGTTGTAGGCCAAAAACATCTGGGGACCCAAGGTTGGAGAACACTGCTTTAGGCCATTTACAGATTGCTGTGTTTCTTCTTTCAAATCCCTTTTCCTCAGAACTCACCTTTCCCACAAAGCCTTTAACATAACCTGCAAGCAGTGGTGAAGTGGAACCAGGGCCCACAGGGACGCAGCACCGGCACTTCTTTTATTAGCGGGATCGTTGGCGTAATTTGCCACCACCACCACCCCTCAGGCTACCATGCTCCCTCTGACCTTAGCTGCAATTCTCACACACTAGCTGGGGAGAAAAGAATTTCCCCAGTAACAATTTATTGTTCTCTGTTGTGATGAAAAGTATTTTGGGGTGGCTTGGTCTTGAATGGGCAATTAGGACCCCTTGCTCCTCCCAGTGGAGATGAAAACAGCTAGAACTGGTTTGTTGATATGGATCAACACAGCCGCCTGTATTTTTGGACTCTCCAGGGGGGGGGGCGTGACTATGGGGGGACTGTCATGATGAGCGCCTGCACCTCAAAATGTGCCACTCCCCAACCAAATTTTTATTTAGTTAGCTAGTTAGTTAGTACTTACATTGCCATGCCTCCCATTAGCCAAAGCTCTCTGGGCTGTTTACAAGGCAAAACTTAAAACCATAACATAGAATAACATAGTAAAGCATAATATAACAACCGTAAGTTTAAAACAGAATAAAACCAAAGTAGTAACCAAGATAAAAGCCAGTAGCAGTGCAAAGATCTAAAAATGCACTAACACGTTTTTTTAAAAAAACAAAACTGAAGGCCTAAAAAGCTTTAAGTGCAAAACAAAGCTGTTGCATTCACTCACATTCTGCTCAGTTTGGGCTTAAATTGGACCGTGGTTTCTGTCCAGCTAGTAAGACAGTATCAGCAGCTGCTTTCTGCTGGTGTAAATGGCCACTGTTTTATCCTGTATACATTTGGGCTTTGCAGACCTACAGCTGCCTCTTACATTTCATGGCCCTTTGGCCTCTATATTTACCCTCTCTCTCTCTCTCTCTCTCTCTCTCTCTCGCACGCACACACACACACACACACACACAGTGTGAGAATGAGAGTGAGATATAACACACATTGCACCCTGCCAACTGAGGATAACACTTGATGTATCTGACAAAGTGGGCTCCAGTCCAGGAAAGCTTATGCCACAATAAATCTGTTAGCCTTTAAAGTGTCACAAGGCTCTTAGTTGTTCTTGCTGCAACAGATTAACACAGGCGTTCAGCTCTGGTTGCCCGTCATTCTGTCCATGTGTCTTTCTCTCATTAGGACTGCAGGCTACACCCTGACTGTAGCCTCACGAACTTACATTTTCTTTTTCCTAAAAGGTATGTGAATGCAGCATCTTTGTTACTATGGCAACCTACTGATGAAATATTTTGAGTTAATGAAGATGGCGTACATCATTGCTAGGATGCATCCCTTCTGCTGTCATCTGCTCAAAAAAAAGAAAGAAAAAGGCCCCTTCTCCTCCCGAGAGGTCCACAGATTCTAGAAGTCAGAAGATTAGGAGCGGGCAACTTGTGGCCCTCCAGATGTTTTGGTCTGCAACTCAAATCAGCCCTAGCCAGCAGAGCCAACGGTGAGGGATGATGGGAGTTGTGGGCCAAAACCTCTGGAGGGCCACAGACTGACCACCCTTGAGTTACATGCTGCTTTCACTCCAAGAAACAAGATTCCAGAGAGGAACTCTCCAACCTAAAAGAACTCCTGGCTAGCTTATTTATAGCAGCCTTGGGCTTTCAAAGACGCAAGAGGAAACAGAAATGCAAATGCCTGGGACTTCTTGCTCCAATGAATCCTTAACCCAAGAAATAACGCTAACTATAGCCCTGTCCAGACGTTCAAAGAAGTGTTGCCATCAACGTGCCGGGAGGGGGAGTGCTCCACCCCGTCCCTTTCCTCCGTCGCGTTTATCGCTCTGTACTCGTGGCAGGGTCTGCAGCGAGGAGCCTCCTGTGTTTCCACGCAAGCCACAACACGGAAAAAGCTGCTTCCTGGCTTGCATGGAGAGCTACAGGAGGCTCTCCTCTTCAGACAGTCGCCCTCCACGTTGTCGACAGAGGAGAAGGGCAGGGCTGGAGTGCTGCTTCTTCCCACGCATTACTGCAAACCCTTTTCTGAATGCCTGGGCCAGGGCTATTATTTTGCATGAATCCCAGAGTGATTCTGTGACCGTGCCGGTATTTTTTTCCTTCCTTTTCTAAATCCTCCACTTAGTCCCTGTTCCTGGGAGAGCCATCTCGAAGGTTTTAATGACCCTACGGACGGTGTAAACAGAACAGAAATGCCCTTTTAACAGGCAATTCATGTTAGTTAGAGGAGCAATTGGATGAGAGGAAAGACAAGTGATTCCAAGGGGCATGGGGAGTCCGCTATGGAGGTATCGGTGTTTCTTTATGGAGTGCTCGGCCGCTAAAACCAGATGCACCAGGGCATGATCCTACCTTTAAAGCAGGGATGTTGAAGAGTCCTTGGTTTCGAGTCACGAGTCGAGTCACGAGTCTTTGGACCCGAGTCTCGAGTCCGAGTCCTTGGTCCAAAATGGTGACTCACAAGTCACAAGTCACTCCCAAAGCTGACTCCACAAGTCCCTATTAAAATCAATGGGTTTTTTTCCCAACAAAATAAGGCTATTTCAGATGTGTGGCTTAAATCAATTCTAGGCACAAGTGTGCCTTTTTATTTCAAAACTCTGCAACTGATTTTGGCAAGAACAGACCAGGCAGACAAACCCAAAATAACCAGACAGGCAGAGGAGGCAGGGAACCCCAAAGCAGGCAGGCAGAGGCCTTTGTCTTGGACAATTCAAACTGTGGAACTGGTCAAGAAGAGATCCAGGCAGGCAGAGGAGGCTGGGAACCCCAAACAGGCAGGTAGAGGTGGCCAAACCCAAAATGTCTGAAAGCTTGCATTTTAGGAAAATGATAGCATTATTTCTTGGGTTTTAAAAAATAAACTTGCTGTACTTCCTAAAACCTATCTATGCTGCATTTGAGGAACACGATTTTGGAACACGAGTCCTTGGTCTCGAAGTCCCGAGTCGAGTCTCGAGTCCCATTAAAAATATTGGGACTCGAGTCTGACTCGAGTCAGAGGGGGGACTCAGTCCGACTCACTGAGTCGAGTCCTGGAGTCCGAGTCCCCATCCCTGCTTTAAAGTGTCATAAATCTCTGACCCAGAAGAACTTCTAGCCATCTTACAGCAGATTTGGCCTGTCGACGTTGAAACTGGAGATATAAGTGCCTCACAGTTTCTTGTTTTTGTGAATCTTTGCTGTGTGGAGCTTTGACGTCAGACCCGCACAGCCACACAGCAAGATATGCTGCACTGTTCCCACATCAGGAGGTTACTGCTTTGTGGAAGGGAGATTTGGGGGGCGTTCTGCTTCGGATGATAAGACACACCGAGAAGCAGGAAGCACAAGACGCTTGAACTTCCTGTCCCCAAACGCACATCCACGGGCATCCACTCACAGGGGCAAGGGGGTGCAGCTGCCCGTGCCCCGTGCCCCGGATTCCAGGTCATGACTTCATTCTGAGAGCAGCAACAGTGGCTGCTGTGCTGTGCCTGCCCCGCCTCTCCCTACTTTCAGTGTACAGCCACAAGGGCAAGGCTCAGGACAGGACAGGATAGGACTGTAAATTCAGCACGGGATAGGGGGGATGCCCTCGAGTTTAACCAGGTCCACGGGACGCGCCTCCTCATAAGGCAGCGAGGTAGTAGCAGGCAGCAGCACGACCGGGCTTCTCCACCCCAAAGCAGCTTCATTCTGAGAGCGGCTCTGCACACCTGCCCCATCTATCTCTACTCTCCAGTAGGGATGGACGAATTCCCCTTATCTTGCCACATCGGGCACTCGGTGAGCACCCCCGCTGCACGATCTGTCTCGCAGCACCAGCTGAGGCACCAGCGAGGCGCTCGGCAGACTTCCGGGTCCCTGGCGCGTCACTTACAGGGGCCCCCAGTGCTGTGTTTTTTATGTAAAAACCAAGGTAAACTACCTTAAAACTGCTGCGATTTGCAAATCGTGGCCGTTTTAAGGCGGTTTTCCCTGGTATTTAGGTAAAAAACAACGCGCCGGGGATCCGGAAGTGACGCGCCAGGGACCTGGAAGTTCCTTTCCCCAGCTCCTCTCACGGGGAGTTGTGCTGAGCCGGGGAAAAGTAAGTCATGCGGAGCTCAAGGGGGTCAAGCGGGGTAAATTCGCCCCACTTCCACCCCTTGAGCTCCATGCACATCCCTATCAGCTCCCCACATCACGGGCGGGGGAGGCCCAGCCAGGGAAAGTCAGTAAATTAAACTGGGAGTGGCACAGTGGGATTCCATCAAGCTTGGTTAAGAGTGGCTGCAACACAAATGGTAGAATGTGGGCCTGGAAGGGGACGGGAGGCCGGCTTCCTAGCAGACCCAGCGCTGCTGCCCGTTAGGCAGGGCCGGTGCTACCATTAGGCCAACTAGGCGGCTGCCTAGGGCGCCGGGCTAAAGGAGGCGCCAGAAATGCCTTGGGGGGAAAATAATACATCACGTATTTTACCAAGTTTGTTTTACCAATCATGTCCTGTGGCGGGGAAGGGAAGGCGAAAGAAGCGCACCCCTCCCTCTCTCTCCTCCAGCTCGTTACCAGGAACAGCAGCAGGCAGGCTCCTCCTCACAACCAGCATCAAAAGAGGCAGAGAAGGCTACAGACTGGAGGAGGGGAGGCGGGCAGGGGCCAATGATGGGAGGCTGCAAACACCTCCTTCGCCTTCCCTCTCAAGGATGCACCTACAAACACCTCCTTCGCCTTCCCTCTCAAGGATGCACCTGCAAACACCTCCTTCGCCTTCCCTCCCTTGCGCGAGCCTCAGGTTCCTCAGCTCAAGGTCCCCTGAAAGCAGTTATTTCCAGCAACCAGGGAGGGAGGGAAAGGTATTTTAAGCTAGCTGGGGCTCCAATGTTTTAATTATTTACCATGCTGTTTCTGTGTTTTGGTTTTAAATGGTTATAGGATGCAATCCTATGCGTGTTTGGAGTGGGGGGAAATCCTACAACTCTCAGCATTCCCCAGCCAGCCATGCGCAATCCTATGCACGTTGAGGTAGAAAAAAGCCCCACAACTCCCAGCGTTCCAACAGCCAGCCATGCTGGCTGGTGAATGCTGGGAGTTGCGGGGCTTTTTTCTGCCTCAACGTGTTTAGGATTGTGCCCTGAGCTGTTGATGTTTTCTTTACTGTACTTTGAATATTGTTGTCTGCCTTGAGCACTAGGCTGGTAAAGGGAAAGACAGGATAATATACATTATTCTGATAAAGAAATATTGCAACAAAGTGATAGAGAGAGAAGGGGAAGCAGCAAGTTTCGTAAATCCCCTCCTAAATTTGAACCAGATGATCCATGGGCTCTCTCTTTGCTATGTTTCTACTACATGCATCCCCCCCCCTGCAACCCAGAAGGTGTACGAGTCAAACCGGTGTCTCTGCACCTCCACCCTGCGAGGTAGGACAGGCTGCAAGACGCCCTTTTGTCTCTATTCCTCACAGGTAGCGCCACCACACCTCTCTCACATCCTTTTTTCATATCCCTTGTGCTGCCTGCAGGAGGAGACATATATATGGAGTAGGAGAAGGCCCTTGGGAGTTCCTGGCATAGCTGGGCTGATGTTGCCTCTTTGCTTTCCTCGTGAACACAAAGGAAAAGTCTCAAAGTCCACAAAGTTTTTCTATGGGGCTCGGCAGTTCCCAGGGAGGGAAATTTATTTCATAATGGGCATAGGGCTGGAGGGAGGGAGGGCTCAAGTGGGAAGGGGGGGCGCTAAATATCTGATCTTGCCTAGGGCACCAAATTGCCTTGCACCGGGCCTGCCGTTAGGCCCTCACTTTGGCATCCTGCGGGAGCGTCTGCCTCGTAAAGCGAACGAGCAGCAGTGCAACGGGCTCCCTCGCTGACTGTGACTATGCGTGTCACTGACTTCCCGCCCTGTTCCACCCGGCACGGGCCCCTGTGGCCGAGTTCACTTTAATTTAAAGTGAACCAAGGAGTTGTTTTCCAGCCCACGGAGAACACAGGATCATCCCCCATCTGGGAAGTTATTTTATTTATTTATTTATTTATTTATTTATTTATTTTCATTTCTATAGCCACACCACCCTGCTGTCCAGGGGCACTTGCTGAAATAAAGGTACAGGGGCCCTGAGGAGCTCTGTTGCATCTGGTCCCCCTGGATTAGCCGGCTTTCTGTCCGCATGTGCTTCCCCTCCTGCTGCCCCCCCCTTGAATCTTTCTGCCTGAGGCTTTTTTCTGAAATCAGATGCCTCCTTGTCCCTCCCTTTTTTTACAAATGGGGTGTCTGGAACCCTTTTTTTCTGGGTCGAGTACATCCTTTTTTTACAAATAGGGGTGTCCTTAGGAGACAGGGTCCTTTAAACACACACATAGGCAGATGTGCTTGTTGTTGTTGTTTTGTCCTGTGGGCCTGAGCCCCGATCCTTTCAGTACCTAGCACCAACTCTGTTATTAAGCAAACTCCAGGGATCAAGGTCTCCAGGGATCAAGGTGCTCACTGCAGAGAATTCTGGGGTATATTCCAGGCTGCCAACTTGGCTCCGCCCACCACTGGAATGTGGCCCATGAGAGCTTCTCTGAAATTGAATTTGGCCCTCGGGCTGAAAGAGATCACAGAATCATAGAATAGTGGAGTTGGAAGGGGCCTACAAGGCCATCGAGTCCAACCCCTTGCTCAATGCAAGAGAACAGACGTGGGCCGCCCAGGCAGTCACCCATCCAAGCACCGACCCGGTTCATACCTGCTTAGCTTCAGCATGAGGCCTGCATTATGTGCTCTCGACGCCCCTGCCTTAACTGGAGCAGACCGTGTCAGTTTAGCTACCCCACAACTTGTCAAGACGGAACAACAAACTCCAGCTACAGCCAGCTAAAGGCCTGAAAGGAGAACTTAATAAGCATCTATGGAATGTGGCAGTGGTGGTTATATGGCACGGAGGAGCAAAACACAAGATCTGCATTTATCAGCTAAGGGCGCAATCCTATGCAAGTTTAGACAGGAAAAGGGCCTACAACTCCCAGCATGCCCCAGCCAGCAGGCATGGTAGGAGTTGTAGGCCGTTTTTTCTGTCTAAACTTGCATAGGATTGCACCTTAAAACTCATATAATTACTCAACTAAAGGGTTGGGGGGGGGGGTGTAATTGGATGGTAGCCCTGCTCATTTGCAATGCTACAATCACTGTTAGAAAAAAATATATATGTTATCTTCCCCCACATGAAATATGCCCTCCAACTCTCCACCTCCCAAAGGAAGAGAAAAGCTTCATTCTCAGATCCCTTCTCTCTTTCCTGTCAACGCTGCCCTGGCTGGTCCTACCATTTTCAATCCCATGCGTGGTGATTTACCACATTTAGAAGTTGACCTGCATCCCCCTTTCAAAGGCCTGATCGCAATGCTACTCCATCAAACTGATACCAGGTGATGTAGCTCTAAACCTTTCTTCTCAAGCTTGAGTGCGTCTCCTTGGCAACCCGCCGGACCTCCATTACTCCTGGGAGCCAAGATATGCTGCCAACACCAGTTTTCCGTTTAATCGAGCCTGTCATTTTAATAGTTTTAGGTCTTCCTAGCCATAGACCAGGTGCCCAGACAAAACAGGGCATCTTACAGACCTGGCTCCCTCCTGACCTACAATTATGTATCCGTCTCCCTTCAGGAGCCGTGCTTCAACCAATGGTTATGTAAAAAGATGTAGGCCAAGATGTACTTAAGGCTTGCGCTCCAGGCGCTTTTCATGTCCCCTGTTTTGGGTGTTTTTGTTTTTTGGCAGGGATCACTACTTGATTACAACAGCTATTTTGGGACATGCAGGCAGGGGAAAAAATACTACACTTCTGTGTGCTCTCAGAACAGCGCTCGAACGGCAGACCTACAAACCAGAGATCTACGGATGTTGTTAAATCCGTTCCATCTGTCTTGCGAATTGTCAAGCATCACTGACAGAATCAGAATTTTTTTTAACCAGAATGTCTTCCTACTTGTGCTAATTTGCACGGCTGCAAGTGTGCACTTGCGCTAATGCGAATTTGCACAAATCATCCCCAAAAGTGAAAAACCAACCCACAAGTCCACGGAATCTGCGTGGCTCGGTAAAAGATGGTCCGCTGCGGAATCCGCAGGTCAGATTCTTAGAAATCTGAACTCATTTGGTTCTGTTCCAAATTTCTCCAACACCCCTACGTACAGACCGCCTTGACTTCAAAGCTCTCCGCAGCCTTGTCCCCCCGCTGCCGCCACCCTGCCTTCATGTCCCAAGAGATCCGACCCATGACACGCCCTCCTCCCACTGTGCCAGCTTAAACTGCTACCTGAAGGTCTCCTGCTCTTGTAGGGAGAAGACAAGAGAAAATTTCAGGAGGGAAGGAAGTGATTCTGAACACACGTTTTCTATCCTGAGAATGCCTTCCTCAGAACACGGCAAGAGTATTTTCAAACGACTGCCACCGTATTTTAGAACAGGGGTGTGCAACCTCGGGCCTGTGAGCCAAATCCGGCCCTCATGGCATCCTAATCTGGCCCCCCGGGGGCTCCCCAAATGGCCATGCCCCCTTTTCTGGCCACACCCCCTTTCCCAGCTGCTAATCATTTGGTGGTTTCCCCCTTTTGTACATTCCCCTCCTTCTAAAGGGCTAAGTGCCAATGGTAAGAGCTGTAAACTACAATATGCTGGTACTTTTGGCATTTTGGCGCCACCCCTTTGGCCCGGCCAACCACTGGAGTGCAGCCCCCAAGAGCATCTCTGAAATCGAATTCAGTCCTCCAGTTGAAAGAGGGTCCCCACCTGTTTTAGAATGCATCTGTCTTTCTTTATCCTTCAAGAGCTCCACCCATTCTTGCTTGCTGCTCTCTCCTAGTGCACTTACGTGATGCCACTTCTCTCACACTCTCTCTCTCCTGATCTACTACAAATTCCGCCACCAAAGGGAGGTGACGGCTCAGGCAAGATGGCAAAAGGAAAGGTGGTTAAGCTGCAGCCGACCTGGAATGGTCAGGAACTTGGACAAGGATAGAAGTGCTGATCCAGAGAGCAGTGCCTAGGGTTCAGCGCCATCCTGCACCTAAGGCAAGCGGATGAGTTGCCTCAGCACTGGCCTGTAGCAATTGCCAAGGGTTTATGGTCTGGCCAAGAGAGTCATTCTGAAGCTCCACCCCCTCACAGGCTGCAACTGGCCATCTGAAAGGACCAATGCCTTTTTACATAGTCATTGGCTTCCTCTAAGGGAGCCTTCCCCAAGCTGGGTTCCTTCAGATATTTTGGTGCACAACTCCCTTAATCCCTAACCATTGGCCTGTATTCTCAGGAGAAAGTGGTCTTGAAAGTAGTCCAGAAGTGTAGTTTGCCACACTCCGTGCCCCCTGTCCAGAAGCGGTCATGATAAAGTTCCTTTATAATCTTCTTCTTTTCATGAGTCCCACAGATTTCTATAAACTTCTACCAAGGTTATTCTATTAGATTCTTTCTTCTTATAGTCTATATATTTTCACCAGTCCTTCCTAAAAGTATATCTTTTCTTTATTCCTCTATGCACTCTTAACTTCTGTGTCAACTTTTCATTTATTGCTATGCCCCATTTTTTCTTTTTCCGCATAGGTATTGTCAACATCCGGGCAGTCTTCCAACTACTTGCTATTAATTGCCTCGCAGCTGTCAACAGAAAACCAATTAATATTTTTTTCTCTTATCTTTCTATTTTCTTTCACGAATCTATAAAGCTAACTCTGGTGTTTTACAAATCTCTTGATCGGTAATTTTTTCTATTTCTTGAAATATCTTGTCCCAAAACTTGCTTACCTTCCTACATTCCCACCACATGTGCATGTGAGTTCCATTAATTTCACATCCTCTCCCACACAAAGGTGGTCATAATAAAATTAATACCATCTAAAAAGTTGATTTTATTACATTGCCGTTGTTTTTGTTTTGGCGTTTTATCTCATTTTATTATTGGTTTTAATAGTTGCTAGCCAGTGTGAAAAAGGCAGGATATACATTTTTAAATTAAAAAAAAAATCTAGAAGGAAGGGTTTTGCATTTACAAGAGCATATGCTCTCAGGCATATATATATATGTACTTTTTCCACACTCTCCTGATAATCCAGAAGTTGGTCACACGCGCTCTATATTTATCTATTCAGAAAACATTTTTACAAGGCGGCTTATACTAATGAGAAAGCTTAAAAGCTTAAAATCAGTTTAAAAGGTTTTATTTATTTATTTATTTATTATATTTATACCCTGCCCCTTTCCCTGCAAGGAACCCAAGGCGGCTTACATAGTTCTCCTCCTCCTCCTCCTCCTCCTCTCCATTTTATCCTCACAACACCCCAGTGAGGTAGGTTAGGCTGAGAATCAGTGACTGGCCCAAATTCACCCAGTGAGTTGCATGGCCGAGTGGGTACTAGAACCCAGAACTCCCAAGTCCCAGTCCAACACTTTCACCACTACGCCACACTAGCTCTTGTAAGAGCTAGTCAGCATAGACAGATCAAACTGCTCATAAATTAGGGAAGGGTGAATCAGTCTATTTCTGGCCTGTGTCACTTTTGCATGCATTTTCATGTTAATCTGCATATTTATTATTTTAAAATCTGCACAGAATTTCAAATTTCAATACATATTTCAATGCACATTTCTAAAGGCACAACCCTATGCATGTTTAGACAGAAAAAAGTCCCACAACTCCCAGCAGTCCCCAACCAGCATGGCTTGCTGGGGAATGCTGGGAGTTGTAACCATGGATGGCTAGGGAATGCTGGGAGTTGTAGGACTGATTTCTGTCTAAACATGCAGAGGATTGCACCCTAAATGTATTTTCTCCCTAGTACATCTTTCTAGATTCAATTTGATACATATTTTGAGCTGAGAACTGCGTCAGAAAATTCAGGAAGTTCAAAAGTTGATAGATAACTAAGTTCTAATCTATACATTGGTTCAGGAGGTGCAAATCCGGTCAGTTCCTCTTGGAACTCGTAAAGACCTAATTCCTCAAGCATACCTATATAAAAGATCTCCCTGAATAAAAATATGTTCAAAGAGAATTATAAAGCACAAAGAAAGCAGAGGTCGCTGGATTTCCCCAGGGAGGCAGTTCCATAATCAAGGTAGTTGTTCCCCCACCAACGGAAATGATCCAGGGTTGAAATAAGTTCATAGACCGATGTACAAAGTGCCCATAAAAAGAACAGCGAGTTATTCTGAGATATCAAAATCAGCATTAAAAGAGAAAAAGAGCTACCATAACCTCCACCCAACGTGAACCCAACAGCAAAAGTGGCATGTCTGGCAGCAAACACAGTAATACGGTGTCAGCAGGGCCGGCGCTACCGCTAGGCAGACCCAGGCGGCTGCCTAGGGCGCGTGTCGGAAGAGGGGCGCAGAAACGGTGCGCTCCTTCCTCGCCGCCGACACGCCCCTGCCCCGCCTGCCGCCTCCGCCGCGCCTCCCCGCCCGCCGCTGCCGCTGCCGCCTCCGCTGCACCTCCCCCCCCACGCACGCACGCACGCACGCACGCCCGCCCGCCAGCCACCTACCTACCTACCTACCTTCTCATCATTTCCGGAGCCCCGCCGGCGTTGTTTTGGCGGAGGAACAAGGCAAAAAAAAAAAAAAGCGCTCTGCTCGGGCGGAGGCTCGCCAGGCAGAATGGAAAGTGAAACTCACCTCCGGAGCGGCTCGAGGGGGGGAGGAGGAGGAGGAGGAGGAGGCAGCCCAAAAGGGGAGGCGTGGGTCTGGCTAGAGACCAGCGAGGCACAAAGAAGGGGGCGCCTCTCTCCCGCGGGGGGGCTAGGGCTTTCGCACTGCTTGTTTACTCTGGAGTGCCACTCTTTGTTCACTCACTTTTTATTTATTTATTATTAATTTTAAACGTTGAATTTTCCAAAAGAAAAAAAAAAACGTCGGAGGCGGCAGCAGCAGCGGGGGGGGGGAAGGTAGGTGGTGGCGCGCGGGGGGGGTTGCAGAGCAGGGCTGCTTTGCTCCGGAGGGCCCCCCCACGGCACGAGAGGGGGGGCGCTAAATATAATTTGGCCTAGGGCGCCAAACAGCCCTGCACCGGTCCTGGGTGTCAGTGCAACCACACCCTCAACAGGGCAACTGTTAAACTTTTCCTACCTCTGCAGTGCGCTGGTTCCATTTTTGTGCAAGATGGAACCACTCTAGAGAAACTTTGACAATTTCTCAAAGATAGTGGCAGTGGGGGATCTTCTTGGGGTATCATCCCCAACCAGCAGTTTGAACCAGGAGGGATGGGGGGCCTACAGCCGACAGTAGCCAGGTTATGATGGTTGACGAGGGGAGGGGGCAAGAGGAAGGGGAGGGGACCAGGGAGGAGCCAGGCAGATAAAACTGACAAGAGTCCCTAAGATGGGCTGCTGCTGAGCTTCTTTCAGCCCGAGGGCCAAAGAAGCTCTTTGGGGGCCGCATTCCAATGGTTTTTGGGACGAAAGGCAAAAGAGGCAGGGCCAAAAATACCAGCCTCTTTTGGCTTAAGGCTCTTACTGCTACTAACTAAGCCTTAGCAGAGGCTTTCCACCCTTTTAAAATGGGGAAGAACTGCCCAAAAGCCAGAAAACCACCAAATGATTGGGGGGAAGGGGTGTGGCCATCGGGCAAACACTGGAGGGCCACATTTGGCCCCTGAAACCGAGGTTCTGCACCCTGGCCTAAGAGAATGGGAGTATGGGTATAATGGTGCCATTCCACCCTCTCCCCTCTTTTTTAAGGAAAAGACTCCAATACTGAAGGAGGTGGTTGGTTAGGAAGAGGGACAACGTAAGATTTCAGTTCAGATCTCTCACACAGATGCTTGTTTCTCTTTTAATGAGGAACATTAACATTTGTATGAGAGGACGAGGGTGTGGAACGCAACAGCAACAGACCATGAGAGACTGTGAGGACCATGTTCCCCCGCTCTGCATAAATGTCAGCAGCTGATCTCACAGCAAACAATATGCATTTTCTAACATGACAACAACACAAAAATCCTTTGCAACACAGAATTCGTTTCCAATAGACATCACAAAAACGGGAGACAGCAAAGTCAAGTTGCCATCAGTTCACAAGGTAATTATGGAAGGAGCATTTAAAGTAGAATGACTTACCCAGTTTCCCTTACGCTGAGTAGTCAAAGAAGTCAAAACAAGAAGCAAAACTTCACACCCTGGTGTGCACACATAAATCCCAGGTGGTTTTCTGTTTAATCATTTGCAGGTGGCAGATTTTGCAAATGCCACAACTCTCAAAAGATTCCAGGTTCTCACTTCCCATACAGGTACCTACGGTAATTCCTGGATTATTATTTTTTTCGGAGCTATTGACAATTCACAACAGCTGGTGGGAGAAGGAAAAGTTCTATATCCGGAGGTTTGGAACTGGGAGTGGCAACTTCTCTCTCCTTCTCAGTATTGTTCCAGAGAAAGGAGGAAGCTTATGGGTCTGTAAACATGTAAGGCTCATCTAAAGAATGTTAGCCAAAGAAAGGGCACAGAAACCGGCCTAACTTGTTTCCCCAGCACAAGTAGGCTCCTTACACAGCTTCTTATCATCAGCACCAAAGTGGTTCAGAAGGATCCTAGGATACCCTGCTGGGGGGGGGGGTCAAATTGGTAGCTCTTTCTATACCTGAGGAATTACTTTGTGGACAAAATCTGCTCAATGGAAAAACTGCACATGGTTATTTACTAAAGACTTCCACTACAAAAGGTATTGTTTTCTGCCCCGTGCAGACTCAAGATACTCGCTGTAAAAATTCCTTTGAGCTACTAGAGTGCCATCTCTTTCCCATCGCCAGGACCCAACAGGGTTACAGTGGCAAAAGTAAAAATAAAACCTCTCAGAAGAAGACATAAGGCATTACATCTTCCACGGAATCTAAGACTGGAAGAGTGGGCCATAAATGCAGGATTTGGCCAGACCTTAGCACAGTGTTCTTCAACCTTGGGTCCCCAGATGTTTTTGGCCTACAACTTCCACCATGCCCCAGCCAGCTACACTGGCTGGGGCATGCTGGGAGTTGTAGGCCAAAAACATCTGGGGACCCAAGGTTGGAGAACACTACTTACTTCACCCAAAGGCTCTATGGCAGCCTTCTCCAACCTGGTACCTGTCTTGGACTACCACTCCAAGCATCCCCCGGCCAGTTGTGGTCCAACACAAGCAACAGGACAGGGAGGGCTCTTCTGCACTTCTGCCTACTAAGGTCCTGAGGCTAAGGAGTCCCACCAGTGTTCAGTGACATTACTGTCCCACGGGGACAAAATGTTCTCAAATGTAAAAAAGAGACTTGCAACAGTGCTTTGCTCTTTGTGGGCAGAACAATGCTGCTCTCGGTCTCACATCAAGAGATTTATCCATTGATTAGCCGGTTGCTGTGAAGAAAAACACAACGGAAGGGCAATTACATTTTTAAGAGACTTTGTTTTTTTCTTCTCCTCATACCAGCCTCTTCATAAACACACAAAAGGCACCTGGCGCATTTGTTTTCAGAGAACACCTGGGGGGGTTATTAAAATGTTTCAGGCAACAGCATTTACCTTTCCTCCAGGTCTTGCCTGAGCACAAAAAGCATTCAAGTCAGTTGGGGCAATTTAGGAGTGATGCTCATGCCTCCGAACAAGATGGTAGAAGGAAGCAGTTGCAGTGCGCAATCCCATAAGTAACCCCCACATACTCAGAATCCCACAATACAGAAGAGCACAACCCTGTCCCTGAGGCCACATACATGCAAGCCAAGATTCACACCCTAGCAGTCTCCAGGCATCTTTATGCACATTCCATCTCCCGGCATGGATGGAACACCCCAGCGTGCCCACACGGACCTCCCCATGGATGTGAGAACCAATTTGCAGACTCAGAATTTGCACAAATGCATTCACACACATTTGTGCAAATTTGCATTTATGCAAATTCGCACTCCCGAAAATGCGCACATTGACCAAAAATGTGCAAATCCCCCCATAACGCCTATTTTCATGCTTTACTCCATGGAGGGGATTCATGCATTTCTGATCGGTGTTTTTTTAATTTTGCACATTTTTCTGCGTCTAAATTTGCACAAAAATACACAAAATTAAAAAAATCAGTCTGCAAGCCCCATGGACTCAGCATGACCTAGGGCAGCTGGTCCACTGTGGCATCCACGAGATGGACTCCAAGAAATCCAGACTCATTTGAGTCTGTTACGGACTTCTCTGATGTCCCATGCCCTCCCTTCTTCCCAAGAGCCCCACCATGGTTCCTTTGCTTCTGTCAACCCACTTTTTTCCCTTAACCTTCCCGTCCTCCCCAACAAGAGCCAACACTCAGCGTCAAGTAACATAACTGAATTAGAAAAATATACACAAAACATTGTACAGTAATACCTTGGATTGCAAGTCACTTGGTTTGAGAGCGTTTTGCAAGACAAGCAAATTTTAAAATATTTATTTAAAAAATTTTGACTTGATATATAAGTGATGTCTTGCAATACAAGTACTGTAGCACGGCTTAAATTAAAAATCTCTGTACAATTTTTTTGGGGGGAATTTTGTTTTGATATAAGAGTGTTTTGGATTACAAGCACGTTTCCAGTACGAATTATGCTCTCAATCCAAGGCATGACTGTATATATCTTCTCCTGGGGAGGGGGGAACAAGAACTGATAGCTCTTCCTCTCTATCTATCTATTTATTTATTTGTTCATTTATATTCCACCTTCCTGCCAAGAAAATGGTGCCCAGGTCAGCTAACAATAAAATACAGGTTAAAAACAACATCTTAATTATAACATAAAAACAAATAAATTAAAAATACAATTAAAAACACAACAGTAATAGAAATAAATGGCACCAACCAATTAAAACCCTCCTCGGCAGGAGGCCAACTCAGATGCCAAAGGCCTGCCTCAATGAAGGCATCCTTGCTTGCCAGCAGAAGGAAAACAGAGAGGGGACAATCCTAGCTTCCCGCAGCAGGGAGTTCCACAGCCTGGGAGCAGCCACCAATATGGCCGTCTTTCACATCACTGCCAAACTTGCCTCTGAAGGTGGCGGTATCAAAAGAAGGGTCTCTCCAGAAGATCTTAAAACCAGGACAGACCTGTATGGGAGAAGACGGTCTTTCAGGTAGCTTGGTCCCAAGCCATATAGGGCTTTATAGATTATAACCAGCACTTTGATTTCTGCCCAGAAATAGACGGGTAGCCATGAAGGTGTTGTAGCAAGGGAGTCACATGCTCCCTGTAACCAGCCCCAGTCAACAGTCTAGCCGCAACATTCTGTACCAGACAGTTTCCAAACAGTTTTCAAAGGCAGCCCCATGTGGAGTGCATTACAGTAGCCCAAACGGGATGTACCTAAGACATATGTGACTGTGGCCAGATCAGACATCTAGTATCGGTTTCCCACACTTCAGTCTCGGAACAGATAACCATGCCTAGAAACATAGGAAGCTGCCTTACTGGGTGCCCTCCAGATGTGTTTGGACTACTCTCCTCATCCCCAGCCAGCACGGCCACTGGGGATTGTGGGAGTTGTAGTCCAACATATCTGGAGGGCACCAAGTTGGGGAAGGCTGATCTACTCAGTCTATTAGTGGTTCTCAGGCAGAGGTCTTTCAGTTCATCTGCCACATGAACTTTTAACTGGAGATACTGGGGATTAAACCTAGAACCTTCTGTATGCAAACCTAGAACCTACTGTTTGCAAAGCATGTGCTCTACCTGTGATCTCTCCAGCATTACCTCTGTAATACTGATACTATTATCTCCCTCTACTATATTTATGTCCTTTCACATTACCGTTCTCTTGTTTCCTGTATAGCAGTCTTCCAACTGCTTTAGTATGTGCTGAACATGGATCCTCTTAACCCCACATTCTCAACATAACCAACAAAGCTCTCTGGTCAATCTACATTGTTATGGGACTTCTTTGTAACAGATTTAGTGGCTAGATTGTTTGCAAACCCAGGTCAAATCATCATTCAGCCAGGAGTCTTCTTCACTTTTTCACACAGCACATAGCTAAGCGATGGAATTCACCTCCACAAGATGTAGTGATGGCCACCAATTTGGACAGCTTTAAAAGAGGATTGGATAAATTCATGGAGTAGAAGACTACCAATGGCTACTAGTCCTGATTGGCTATATGCTTCCTCCAGTATCAGAGGCAGTCTGCCTATGTACTCCAGTTGCTGGGGAACGTGGGCGGGAAGGTGCTGTTGCACTCATGTCCTGCTTGTGGGATTCTGTGGGCAGCTGGTTGGCCACTGTGTGAACAGAATGCTGGCCTAGATGGACCCTTGGTCTGATCCAGCAGGGCTCTTCTTATGTTCTTATGAGTCACCAAACGTTTGGGTTGGTGGGCACATGTGGAGTTTTGAGTGTTGTCGGTGCTCTCACAAAATGGCTGCCACAAGGAGGGGGCTTGCTGCTTGCCCATTCATAAAATGGCTACCGTAATAGGCATAGATGGTCATAGAATCATAGAATCATAGAATCATAGAAAAGTAGAGTTGGAAGGGGCCTATAAGGCCATCGAGTCCAACCCCCTGCTCAATGCAGGAATCCAGGTCAAAGCATCCCTGACAGATGGCTGTCCAGCTGCACCTTGAATGCCTCCAGAGTGGGAGAACCCACCACCTCCCTAGGTAGTTGGTTCCATTGTCTTATTGCTCTGACAGTCACGAAATTTTTCCTGATGTTTAGGTGGAATCTGGGTTCCTGTAACCTGAGCCCATTATTCCGTGTCCTGCAAACTGGGATGATCGAGAAGAGATCCTGGCCCTCCTCTGTGTGACAACCCTTTAAGTACTGGAAGAGTGCTATCATATCTCCCCTCAGTCTCCTCTTCTGAAGGCTAAACATGCCCAGTTCTTTCAGTCTCTCCTCATAGGGCCTTGTGTTTGGTCACAAACACTCACTTCACAATAGCCAAACTAGTGTGACTAAAACAAAAGTAGAATCATAGAATCACAGAAAAGTAGAGTTGGAAGGGGCCTACAAGGCCATCGAGTCCAACCCCCTGCTCAATGCAGGAATCCAGGTCAAAGCATCCCTGACAGATGGCTGTCCAGCTGCACCCTGAATGCCTCCAGAGTGGGAGAGCCCACCACCTCCCTAGGTAGTTGGTTCCATTGTCTTATTGCTCTGTCAGGAAATTTCAAGTAACTTGATACAGGCCTGTGGCTCACACTGGCTCAGCTTGTCTGAGCGTGGAAAGCTAAGATGGTCAGGCCTGGTTATTATTACTTGGATGGGAGACCTCTCCTCTAATTTCCTGCATTGAGCAGGGGGTTGGACTCGATGGCCTTGTAGGCTCCTTCCAACTCTATGATCTATGAAATAAGAACATAAGTACAAGGCAGAGGTGGGGTCTGAGCCCCCAAACACAAAGCTACTCTTTTGAACCCAAATAAAGATGGTGCTGGAGGGCAGCCCTTCATTTTGCAGCATGCCAGCCTAACAATGAAATATTTTTTTAAAAAAATCTTAATAAAATTAAAATCAGGTGGGGCAGAGAGCCTGGCGGGTGCCAAGGGAGGGGCCCACAGGCACCACATTGGGGACCCCAGGCCTGAGCTATCTCACAGGGATGCTGCAAGGCTAAATTCTGGCCTGGAAGCCCTTGGAGGAAGGGCAGGACACAAATGCAATAAACACAGGCCTATTTAATGGGCTGAAATAGCAGGCTTCTCCTACCCACCCGGATAGCTCTCCCAAAGTACGTGATGACGTTGTAGCTACTGAAGCCAAAGCAGGTTGGGTTCTGCGTAAATCAGGAGGATGGAAAACCACCTAGGAGCTTTTCTTTGGAGGAAGAAGTTGGGGATAACTGCAGCAAATACATAAATTAAATCAAACAGGCTGTGGAAGTGGAACTTGTTTGACTTGCTTGTACCTTTTCAATTTTTGTTTTTAAAGAACTTGCATGTTCACTGAGAGATCTGGCTGGCTTGCAAATTTTAAAAAGCGAGGAAAGATAAATGCAGCCATTTATATGGCACATCTGTCTCTTTTGGAGGCAGGCCAGACTGAGCCTTCAATACTTTCAGAGGAACGAATAGGAAATCAATCCACAAGACATTCATTTAATCTCACAGAGACACCTTGGCAACAGACCCTTTTTATAGTGCTCTGAAGGAGAAATCATAGTCTTTCCTGGGCTCTGATTGGCTGATGCATGCAGTGAACCTGTGAAACTCTTAACTGTTCCATTGAACTGGAAGCAAAAATATGTTGCCAGGGCAACCGTCCCCCCACTAATTCTCTGGTGAAAGGATGTTTGTTTGTTTTTAAAAAAAATAATAATAAAATAAAACAGTGCAAAAGGTTTATGGGAAGATCAATGTACAGACTGTTTTTTATTTTACTTTTTAAAAATAATAGCTTGACATTTAACAGGGCAAAGAAAAGAAGATGATTTTTACAATTTAGTTAATGGTTGACAAACAGACTGGAGTAAGGAAGTGAAGAAGGGTTGCCTTATCTGCCAGACGATCCCTAAATATAGGAGAGCATTTTCGCTAGCAAGATTTCATACCCTCCTTTCTAAACTTTTAGATGGTAGATATAACAAAATCCCTCTACCTAATAGATGCTGCCCATGTAACAATACCAAGGTGGAAACCATACAGAATGTTTTATTGTTTTGCAGGTTCTATCAAGGGGCCAGAAATGATCTCCTAAGCCCCACTTTCCCAGTCATTCCACTGAATTTTTAATGATTTTATTACTTACGAGCTTGGATAAGTCAACTGCTGAGCAAGTGGCCCAATCTTTGAATCTGGCTATTTTTATTAGATCTCATATGATCAACTGTTCTTCTGAAGATATGTAATGCTGTTTATGTATGTTTGATTTGTAAGTTGGAATAGTCTATTGACTGTAATAAAGATTGTTGTCAGAGTAAGGAAGCCCTTTTGACCCCCAAAAAAGTACTGGATTTTAATTAGCCACTGAGCAGAGTTGAAAAGAAAAAGTATATAGACCTCAGCAAATGTTTTGTTGTTCTCACCTCAATACACAAGGGCTCACAGAAATCCTACACCAGCTTATTCAAAACTCAGTGCATGGCTACATGTTACACTTACCTCGTGAAAATGTTGAAGGCTGGCCAAGACGGGTAGAAAAAGCTGGAGGGGATGGGAGTTTGGTGCAGAAAAGGGCAACCAAAATGATCAAGAGGCTGGAGCAACTCCCCTATGGGGAAAGGTAACAATGTCTGGGGCTGTTTAGCGTAGAAAAAAAGGCGACTGAGGGGAGACATGATAGAGGTGTACAAAATTATGCATGGTGTGGAGAAAGTGGATAGAGAGAAGCTGACTGGTGGGAGATTCAGGACAGAGAAAAGGAAGAACTTCTTCATACAGCGCATAGTTAAACTATGGAATCCACTACCACAGGAAGATGCAGTGATGACCACCATTTTGGATGGCTTTAAGAGGGGACTGAACAAATTCATGGAGGAGAAGGCTACCAATGGCTACTAGTCCTGATGGCTATATGCTACCTCCAGTATCAGAGGCAGTATGCCTATGTACACCAGTTGCTCAGAAACATGGGCAGAAGGTGATTTAAACATTTGCTATATAAATGCAAAGTATGGTTATTTGTGCAGAGTTGAAATGGGGAGGTAAGTGTCACAAACATCTCATCAATCAGCGAAAGGTGCTCCCCCACCCGCAACGTTGTGGGGGGAGGCTTACGGTGCTGTGAATAGGGGGTGAAATGCTCACAACACAACTCTATCTCCAGGACCAAGAATGGAGATATTGTCCTCACTCTGAATTGGCTTTGTCACATTACCAAGTAGCCAAGCCTGACTGGCTACAAGGCATTATGACGACAGCATCACATTCACAACATGCTCCCAACTGGTCGGAATCAAGAGACCCAAGACCAATAGGCAATAGCTAATGGAGAGAAAGCACTGGAGCAGCAGCTAAGACAGGCTGCAAATAGCACCAAACAGGCACAAAAGTGAAGCGGGCAACAGAACATTTCACACCAAAGATGTTCAGACAATATTCAGCTCAATATTAATAACCAAGTCAATCACAATGAACTGAGTGCATGTAAATCTAATGAAGGAAGGCTGAAGGAGCAACGTGTGTTCACACTCGAGAAAAAGACAACCAAGGGCCAATATCTATGTTGTGGCCAACACACTGTGGCAGCTCCATACATAAGTTACCGTGTCTGGCACCACCCACCAAGTCAGTACCCCTCAAATCCCAATAATGTGCTATACTGCCACGGAGGATGGCATCGTGATGCGGACCTTACATGCACCAGCATCTCGCAAACATATCACATGGGAGGCACTGCCACACGACACTGCATTTTGAGCTGCAATGTGCACATTGGCCTGAAGGAGGGTACACACCGATAAGTTTCAAATATTTAAAAAGCGGGGGGGGGGGAGAATGTGGAATGTCAATACATAAGATACAGGACATTCTCTCTCAAGAGAGAACTGCAAAATCTACTGAGAGTCTTCCAGCTCTAGGCCTGTTGTGTGTGTTCATTCACATGTCACAGAAAAAGTGCGACAGAAAAAGCACTTGTATCTCTGAATATACCCTGATACTATTTCTGTGGCAGTATAGTTTGCTTTTCTTATGAGAAACAGCAGCCAACAGCAAACTGCATGCAGAAGATCTCCCATTGGGAGATCACAAGCGACATCTACTGTGCAGTAGATTTCCTACCTATTCAAGATTATTTTAAAAGTGCATTGCAAGGCTCTTTTATGCTGGGAGATGATTGGGATACCGTAGGCTAGAGTAGACATTGTGCTTGCAAAGCAAAGCAATGCACGCAGCACTACAGCTCTACTTCTTTCACTACTCACGCAAGAGAGTATGAAAGCTACAGTATCACGCACGCCTTCTTGTAGAAGAAAATGCTCTTCAGTTACTTGTATTTTCACCCTTTTTTTTTAGTCTCAATGAAACTCACAAGATCAAGGGGAAACTGTCAATTTTAACAGTGTTTTTTTCTTCAATAGGTTATGTAGGTGCTTTGGAACTAAGGAACATAGGTGATGGGGCATGCCCTGAAATTGACATGATTTTCCTCTGACCTTGACAGTTTCAAAGGAAAGCAGCATCTGTGAAACTGACAAAGGTTGCCCCTAACCTTGTCAGTTTCACAAGAGACAGAAGAAAGTGAAGGAAATAGCAGTGGGGACAGCAATGCAGGAAAGACAGCCACCAACCACATCATGATGGGATTGCATTGTTGCAGGGTAGTCTGGGCAATGACTTATTAAAGGATCAGCTAATCCAAGCCACCAGTTGGGACCAAGATAGGATCTGGGAGCTGTTCTTTGCCTAGGAATGAACACGCACGGAGAGCTGAGAGTGCAGCTTAAATTTAGCCAAACAATGAGAAATCCTTTCTACATTTTTGGAGCTGACTGTCCAATCTCAAGGGTCCTGCCCTCACCTGTTTGCTTTCTATCAGCTCGAGCAGCTGGTTTTGCAATATCAGATTAGTTCCAAAACCATCTTCCAAGAAATAAGCCCTATAAAGCTACCCTTGGACTACCCACTTCTCCAAGTGATGGAAACTGCAAACTAATATTTATGGCTTTGTTTCAAACCTCAACAACAACATCAACACTTCCTGTAGCTCTTGGGCAAATACTACACCCCCTTCCTCTTCACCCCTCAATGAGTAACATCTTGTCAAGTCACTTTAATGTTATGTTTAGGGCCCTCCTGCGCCATTCTCCATTGATTTTTGTTTTAAACAATACAAGGCGGTCATTCCGCCGCTTGCAATCAATGCAAAGATGCTTATGCTGGGCATATAAAAGCTTTCTCTGCTGCAGCGAGAGGCGGTTGCTCTCGGCAAGGAACCTGCCTGCGATTACTGACATCATGGGATTGTGCATTTCTTATTCTGTATTCCTGCAATTTACAGGAAAGACCAGCCAACCTTGACCAGACAGGCTACTAGAGTGTAACCACCAAATATACCAAGGGAGGAGGTCTAAGGTCCCTAGAGGAGCAAGAGTAAAGTGCCTGACTTCCTGCTGATTGACTCACATATCAATCATATCAAGAGTAAAGCAGGTCTAACCTCAACACTGAATCACCAAAATTCCAACTGCAGAAGGCACAGGGAAAAAAGAAATGACACATTCCCCCTCTAGTGGTATGATGGTGGAACTTGCTGGAGCTTTAAAAATTCCTAAATTCGTAGGAGGTATTTGCACTGGTGCTTCGCTATGGACTGAAGAGCTATTGTTCTGTGGGGTCAGCATCGTAGCTCCAAACCGCAGCCACCGGGAGGGAGTTGAACAGAAACCTGGAACAATCTAACTCCCAGGACCTGCAAGGTTGGAGTTGTGTAATCCACACACTACCCCTAGTTTTCAAAATACTGCATCAGTTCCAAGTTACATTTTCAGATCTCCCACAAAGGCAGGGTTTGGTCTAAGTTAAAATATGATGAATTGTGAATGTGCAGAGGGGGTTAAAAGGACCTTTAAAAGCTTGCTTTAATTTATGGACAGTCCCTTTTAACATGCCCCTGTAAAATGTAAATGTGAGAGCATGCAACTCACATTTAACAACACATATAAGCAGACCTGCCAGGTTGCTGGGATAGGTCATGGCTCCATGCCACAAGGACACATAACAGTAGCTCTAGTACCTCAGGCTAAACCCAACCCTCCTGGGGTCCCAGTAGCTCTAGTGCAGGGCTCTCCAACCTTGGCTCCCCAGATGTTGCTGGACTACAGCTCCCAGAATCCCTTGCCATTAGCCATGCTGGATGGGTATGCTGGGAGCTGTAGGCCAGCAACATCTGGGGAACCAAGGTTGGAGTGCCCTGCTCTAGTGTATCAGACCAAGGATCTATCTAGACCAGACATCCTGTTTCCAACAGTGGACAGTCAACAGTTGGGCAAGCCTCGTTTGCCAGGAAGGCAGGAATGAGAATAGGACAGCACCATGGAGAGGTCCAAGTGGTGCTGGAAGCCAGACAAGCTTGTCTGTATGTTGCTCCAACAAGCAGCAGACCATGACCAAGTCTTAAGTACAGGTTTGGTTTCTTTTAAGTGGGTTAGCCCCACCTCCACAGTGAGGCATTTTCTTTTAAAGGGGTCTGGTCTGTTTCCAAGCCTCAGGTTATAATGAGATGGAGGTAGGAGGTGGTGTGCTTGTATCTTCATAGCTGGAGACCGAGGATGGCAATGCAACCTCCTCTAGATGTGGTGGGGGGGGGGCAGTTTGCTGGCGTCTTCCTGGGGAACTAGTTCCTAAGGAAGTGGAAGCCTCAATGTTTGCTTTCTGTAACTGAGTCCTCTCACTGAACAGTTGACTCAGGAGCCCTCTTCTGAGGAGGAGGGGTCAGGATCCTGTGAGGCCCAGGGTTCAATGTCCTGGACCATGACAGGCACTTAACATGATCATCATGATCTCAAATCAAAAGACAGAATATGCACAGTCCCTGAAAGAAAATGTTGTATTGCCAGTCTGCAAAAAGTCACAGAAAGTACTAATAAAAACAAAAAAAACAAAGGTAAATTCAGGCTGGCTTTTACCAGCCATGTTGTAAATCTTCTCTAGCTATTGGCTGAGCTGCTCTGATGTCACAGACACCTGGATGTTATCTTTGCCAGGGGTAGGTCAGAGGTGGGCCTTGAATCTGCTGGAAAGGAGGCCCTTCCATTCACTCTTGAGGCCCCAGGATTGGGGCCCTTGCTTATGCAAGGCTGACACTGGTGGGGCTGGCGTTGGCATTTTCCCTCCTGTTGAAACCAACGAGATAAAAAATAATACGGGGAAAGCCAGCAGAGTCAAGAAAAGGTACACAGAAAGAGAGAGAGAGCCTGTCCGAGTGGTGCAAGCCAGTGGGGATGTGGAAGTGGCGGATGATCTGCCACATCACTCCCACGTCCCACCACCCCACCGCACTCAGGATCACTCTGTTAGTTCTCTCAACCTAGCAAGAATCACATCCACAGTTTCTCTAAGCCAGGGGTTCTTAACCTGTGGGGTACGCCTCCCCAGGAGAGGTTTGGACTGACTCTAGGGGAGGTGTGAGTGAGTAGCCCCTCAACTATAAATTGTTTATTTTACAAGTACATAGCAGCGCAGCTTGGCGGTTGGCCCAACCTTATTTCTTTCTACTAATCTTGGAAGCTACGCCGTTCATTTAATTGAATATGCTTTTTTTTTTTAGTCCAGAGACAGAGCATAAACTTAAAAAATGCAAACTCGTCCTGCCTAAGCCTAAATTTTGGGCCGTTAACACATGGGAGGCATGGGTCATAAGATTTTTCACAAGGGAGGTGTGACACCAAAAAGGTTAAGAACTACTGCTCTAAGCGGAGAAGCCGCCAAGGCTGGCAAAAGAGACATTTTGTGAGCCCGGGGTGGAGAACCTCAGGCTAAACCCAACCCGCCTGGGGTCCCAGTCTGGCTCTCTGGGGTCCCAGATGGCCATGCCCCCTGGCCCTAGCCCCATTCCCTTTCCCCAAACTACTGATCATCTGGTGGTTTCCCGGCTTTTGCACAGCTCTCCCCCCTCCCCATTCTAAAAGGCTGAAATGTCTCTGCTAAGGCTTAACTTACTGGCAGGAAGGGCTTTTAAGGTATTTTTGGTGTTGCCCCTTTGGCCTTCGGCCCCGCCCACCACTGGAATGTGGCCCCCGAGAGCTTCTCTGAAGTTGAATTCGGCCCTTGGGTTGAAAGAGGTTCAACACCCCTGATGTAAGCCATATAGCAAAAAAAAGGAATGAAGCTAAAGCTACCCAATATTTTTAAGTTATCACCAAGCAGCTTGATTAGCAGATGTTAGGGAGGGCTTTCAGCAATTCAAACAAAAATAGAACAAATTATTTTTGTTATATACCAGAAATGGAATCAGGGAAAGCAAAAAATCCCATAAAGATTTGTATTAGACCCATGTTTTTGCGGGGGGTGGGGGGAAGCAGGGAGATTCTGCTCTGGCTGCTTGTTATTATGACAATACGAACATAGCTAGTACACGGGTTGATGTAATTTCCCTGATTACAAGATTGACAACAAAGCATAATGACTTATTTTATCATAAAAACTGTGATTCCAAAACATGACAAAGAAGGACCACCGGTGTACCAGCCTTCCTCAATCCAGTGCCCTCCAGATGCGTTGAACTACAACTCCCATCCTCCTGCAGACAGCATGTGGGTCTGGAAGGCACCAAGTTGGAGGACTGTACAGGTGTATAATCATGTCAGCCAATAAGGGAGTGTTTCCAATCTCTTCGATTCCTAGCCAACTTTACAGTAGATTTTCATGAGCATTTACACAGCTACAAGAGCAATGGAGGGCGTAATCCTATCAAACATGGAGGCTTCTGATCATCCAATGCATGGCAGGAGGAGTGGCAGAGGTGATCTTCACCTCCACATCCTCCCACTCTGCATATTTTCTTAGACAGGATTTTTAGCCTGTCTGGCGATAGCGCTTCAGAAGGAACATAGGAAGCTGCCTTATACTGAGTCAGACCCTTGGTCTATCTACCCCAGTATTGTCGACACTGACTGGCAGTGACTCTCCAGGGTTTCAGGCAGGATTCCTTCCTAGCCCTACCTGGAGAGGCCAGGGATTGAACCTGGGACCTTCTGCGTGCAAAGCAGGTGCTCCGTCACACTGAGCTACAGTCCCTCCCTAGTACAGCACCTGGTATTCCAAGGCGGTCACCCATCCAAGTACTAACCAGGCCTGACCCTGCTTAGCTTCCAAGACCAGACAAGATCGGGCACGTTCAGGGTGGTATGGCTGTCCAAGGGAGGCTGGCGGAGGCTCAGGATAACTTGTAACCTGACCTCTCTGGTCTCCCCCTCCCCGCCCACCGGAACACCCCCTTTTCACCCTCTCCGAGGTCGAGTTTCCAACCTCAGAGTCCAGCCGGCATGCTTCTTTCTGCGCTGGCTGCAAGGGGGGGCAGATCTCCAACTCCCCCTTCCCAGCTTGGAACACTGTCTCTGACCTCAGAGTGGGGAATTCCCCCTATTCTATGGCCCTTCAGACAATGACTAGTGGCCACAGGATTGCACCCTTATTTATTTATTTTATCTCTACCTTGCCTTTCTACTAAAAAATGGCACTCAAGGCAGCTTACAGAATCAATTCAAACTGATTTAAACAATACATCTAAATGCAATAAAAACATAACAATTACAGATTATTATTTTTATTATGAACAGTACTCAACCCAACAGACCCACTTACAGGCTAAAGGCTACAGGCTTAAATAAAGCAGTCTTTGCCTGCTGGCGGAAGGATATCAAAGAGGGAGCAAACCTAGCTTCCCTTGAGAGGGAGTTCCGTGGCTTGAGAGCGGCCACCAAAAAGGCCCTCTCTCGGGTCTCCACTGAAGGTGGCAGCCTCTGAAGGCAGCGTTCTGAAAAGAAGGGCCTCTCCAGATGATTTTAGGAACTGGGGAGGCTCATATGGGAGAAGGTGGGTCTTCCAGCCCAGGTAGCCTTGTCCCCAGCTGTATAGGGCTTTATAGGTCATAACCCTATAGGTCATTCTGCTCAGAAACAGACCAGTAGCCAGTGAAGCTGTTGTAACAAGGGAGTTGCGTACTCCCTGTAACCAGCCCCGGTCAACAGCAATTCTCCTTACTCTAACTACTGACTAACTACCGTAATTGAATTATGGGACATGCACAAGTTTGAGATTTAGGTAAGAGTTGAGAGATTAAAGGTGCATCTACAGAAGAGCTTTCTGGCTACTCAGTCTGGTGCTTTATTGCGAAGCCAGAAGTACACAGAACAGTACTGTGTACAATGCTAAGAAGTTCTGTGTGCCGGCAGCACTCCTTCCTCCACATGGACCGCACCATCTATTCCCAGGCATAAAATCTCCACCTCTACTGTCCAAACAAGCAGGGTGATCGGAATAAGCTGCGCACATGCAGAGCATAATTCATAGGGAACACCAACGTTGGTTAGAATTAGCAACGAAAAACAAACGGGCACTTTAGTATCAAAAGTACAAGATACTTACTTTACAAATCAAAAAACAATAGGGCAAGACTTTGTGTTACTCTGTAAAGTGTTATATAAACAACAACCAACTGATTTAGCAATCAGAGGTTACCGAGATAACGTACATGAAGTACTTTGAAATGTGTTAAATAAAAGTATTTAATGCTTCCTGCATTAAGAGTTTTGGATTCCAATGCAGTCCTCCTGTGCACAAGGAAAATAAACAGATTTTGAAACCCCCCAACAATCTGTCCCTGCTAAGTAAAACTATTTTTGTCAGCTATGCTGTATCCAGGCAATTCTAGCACAAAACCATCTTAGAATACCAATAACTAAAACAGCAGGTCTCTTGGGAGTTTCAATTTGTTTACCGCCATTTGGGAGGGTGGGAGGATTGTGATTGTGAGTGCCCAATGGAACGCAGTAGATCGAATGTCGTGGGCACCTACCAGTGGCCATGATATTAGAGATGACAAGTTTGTCCACACTATGTCACCATTTCTCATACTGCAAGCTAAAGTGAAGGAAAGTCTTGTAGGGAAGCTGACAACCCTCAAGCAAAGAATGGAGAAGAGACCCTTGTCAGTTTCACACACCCCTCTCCCATGGCTAGCAACAAGTCTTCAGACTTTACCTTGAGAATGCCAAGGGGTTTCTCCACACTTTTGCCTGGATAAAGTACTGTTGTCCTTGTTCATACCACAGAGTTGAATCTCTTGATGAATTATTTGCTCTCAGCCATTTTGTATTGATATTCGTCTTTGAAATCCCTTTGTTCAAGAATGGCCACCTAACCTTAAGGTCATTAACATTATCTCAAGGAGCGTCTCCAGCAACACCAAGTAGGCTGCTCAACAAGATCTGCCACAGACAGCCTTCTCCTTGTCCCTTCAGCCAGAGCAGCTAGACTGGTGGGGACGAGGAAAAGGGCCTTTTCTGTGGCGGCCCCCGTACTGTGGAACTCTCTCCTGAGTGACGTCCACCATGCCCCCTCTCTGCTGAGCTTCCGCTGCTCATTAAAAACCTGGCTGTTCAGGCGGGAATATGGGGTGGGTTAAGATTTTTAAATTTTTATATTATTTTAAATGTCTTTTATCTTGTTTTTATCCTATGTACATCGCCCAGGGTGGCCGGCTGCCGGCCAGATGGACGATAAATAAATGTAAATAAATGTAAATAATAATAATAATAATAATAATAATAATAATAATAATAATAATAGAGTGTCCTGGGAGGTTAAAATGTTCCCCTATACTGGTTTTTTTAAAACATTGGCTGGGTTCAAACAGCACGATAACCCACACCCGAGGTTCAGTATGGGTTGAATGTGGGTTGCTGTTGAACCGTGAGTTGTTGTTCAAACATGGGTTATCATGTTGTCTGAACCCAGCCACGCTAACAAGCCATGGCTTGTTAACCATGAACAACCCATGAAGAGAACTCATGGTTTGTTGTTGGGTTGTGAGCTGTGGGTTGTTCACCATGGTTTGTTATCTTGGCTGGGTTCAGACAATCACGATAACCCACATTTCAACAACAACCCTAAGGTTCAACGACAACCCATACCCAACCCTTGAGTGTGGGTTATCGTGTTGTCTGAATCCAGTCAGTGCCATTCCCCAGGTCAGATTTGTGTCCATTTATACTTTTGCGTAGAGAATGGCCTGCCTGTCCTATATAGAATGAGTAAGGCATTGCTGCCAAATAATGGCATATATCACATTGGAAGACGAGCTGGTGCATGAACCCCTGATGTTGTGGTTCAACGCCAACTTCAGTGGACCAGGTCATGTTGTTCGAATGCCTGACTGCCGTCTCCCAAAGCAGTTATTTTATTCCCAACTCAAGGATGGAAAGCAGAATATCGGTGGTCAATATAAGAGGTTTAAAGATGTTCATAAGGCTAATCTAAAAAAATGCAATATAAACATTGAAAACTGGGAAGCTCTGGCCCATGAACGATCTAAATGGAGGCTGGCCTTTCACAAAAGATCCATGGACTTTGAAGAAGCCCGAGTGCAAGGTGAAAGGGAGAAACGTGCTAAGCGAAAAGCACGTCAAATGAATCCTTTACAGGACCATCTTCCATCTGGTAACCTGTGTCCTCACTGTGGGAAGCTGTGTGGATCTAGAATTGGCCTCCACAGTCACTTACGGACCCATCGCTAGAGTCTACACAATCTTCTTTAGAATTTCCTCCTTTTATCCTGGAAGACAATCTTACTTGGTCACGAGTGATCGCCTGATGATGATGATGATGATGATGATGGGTGGCACTGATAGGACCTGTAATAGTGTTGCCAGAGTAGATATGGGGCCAGATTTGGCATGTGGGTCTGTCACAGGGTCTGCTTCCTTTGTCTGTTGCAAGGTCTGTTGTTGCTGGTGACTAACCTTTATAGGTTGAGCAGCTGCCTGTAAGCAAGTACAGGCGTGTTTCCCTTGCACGCCCCATGCACAGCTGATGCATCACCAGTGCAGGTAACTTGAAATGAAGAAAGCTTCTGGGGAAACCAAGATTGGAATCCAGCGTTGCGTGATCAAAAGTCTACGCACACAAAGTGACTTTCTCCCTCTCCCCTCCCCGCTGAAGCCCCCTGTGCCCGCCCCCAAAACTGTTCTGAATTATTCCCCTCCCCTCTGGAGCAGATTTGGAGGGCGTGCAAGGGGGAGAGGGAATCCCTCCGGCCCAGTTCTGCAGAACTACTTCGCTGGATTTCACCTTTTGAGAGGATTTTGGGGGAAGGGGGAAGTGAAAGGATTACAAGCTCAGATCTGATACTGAAAACAAATTCCCAGGTGGAGCATGTGCTCAGAAGCACCTTGTTCTTTAACTCTATGACCTGGTTCGCATGACACAACAGCCCGCCATGGCTTAATTTACCCGTGGGGGCCGTCGCTTCCTTCCAGACGCCCGCGGGTGACACTTTTGCATGGCTGTGGCTTGTCGTGTCATGTGAAACAAGGCAGCAAGGGTTGTTTGATGGTTAGACAACCTTCAAATAACCCCATGGGTTGTTTTAAGGTTATCTGAGGGTTTTCTAACCCTCAAACAACCCCTGCCACCTGGGTTCACATGACACGGCAAGTCCACACATGCAAAAATGGCACCCACGGCTGCCCGGCACAACACGACAGCCCCCACAGATAAATTAAGCCATGGTGGGTTGTCGTGACGTGCAAACAAGATGTATGTCTGCCCCCATCTCTATTTAAAAATCTGGCTCCAGTTGGTGGACTTTGGGATTCTAGTAAAAAAATCAATGTAGAACCCCCAAAACTAGAGATTTGCCCACCCCACAGTAAAGTATTTGGTATGATGGTTAACCAGTGTGGCGTAGTGGTTTGAGTGTTGGACTGGAACTCAGGAGATCTGGGTTCTAGTCCCCGCTCGGCCATGAAACTCACTGGGTGACTTTGGGCCAGTCACTGACTCTCAGCCTAACCTACCTCACAGGGTTGTTGTGAGGATAAAATGGAGAGGAGGAGAAAGATTATGTAAGCCGCCTTGGGTTCCTTGCAGGAAAAAAGGCGAGGTATAAATATAATAAATAAATAAATAAATAAATAAAACTCAGTCTCATTTGCACACACACAAAAACAAGCTATAAATGTAGAATGGCTAACAAACCTTAATAAGACTCCGAAACTCACAATATAATTTTTAATTACCAACTAGCTCTTCAGTCAATACATTTTCTACTCTGCCATTTTGAAGGCATGCACCAAATTTGTACACATTTCAGCAGAAAACAATTCCAGAGAACAAGCTGCCCTCCCCTGTTCAAAAGTCTGATTACTATATGATGTGAAAACTGCAATTAGAGAGGAGAAAAGTCCAACTTGAAAGGCAAAAACTGACATTTATTTAAATATTTGTTGCTACACATGCAAACAATCCCACACAGCACCAAATAAGTAAGACAACACCGAGCTCAGAAGTTTTAATCCATCATACACATTCACACAGCTGCTAAGAATCAAACCTAGAATGCAATAAATTAAAGTAACATGGAGCTTGCCTTTTTCACAGCAGCTGCACACTGGGTCGACATTTCCATTGAGCTGTCCACCACAACCCCAAGATCTCTTTCTTGGTCAGTTACCGCTACCTCGGATCCCATTAGATTATACTTGAAATTCGGATTTTTCACCCCAACATGCATTACTTTACACTTCCTTACGCTGAACCGCATTTGCCATTTTGAAGCCCATTCTCCCAGTTTGGAGAGATCCTTTAGGAGCTCCTCACAATCCCCTTTTGTTTTCCCCACCCAAAATAATTTGGTGTCATCAGCATACTTGGCCACTTCACTGCTCACCCGATTCCAGATCATTTATGAATAAGTTGAAAAACATTGGTCCCAATACAGATCCCTGTGGGACCCTGCTGTTTACATCCCTCCATTGGGAGAATTTACCATTTATTCCTACTCTCTGCTTCCTGTTCTTTAACCAGTTACTGATCCATAAGAGGACCTCCCCTCTTTTTCCATGACTGCTAAGTTTGCTCAGGAAGTCCAAGTAAACAATGTCTACCAGATCACCCCTGTCCACATGTTTATTGACACTCTCAAAGAACTCTAAAACAGGGCTCTCCAATCTTGGGTCCCCAGATGTTGCTGGACTACAGCTCCCAGAATCCCTTGCCATTAGCCATGCTGGCTGTGTATGCTGGGAGCTGTAGGCCAGCAACATCTGGGGACCCAAGGTTGGAGAGCCCTGCTCTAAAAGGTTAGTGAGACGGGACTTAGCTTGCGGAACGTGTGATCTTTCAGAGGGCTGCCCTCTAATGCTACTATTTTTCTTAATAAGCTTTCAACAATTACCGAAAATGTTACACCCGTAATCTCGCCCCCCCAGATCTTTCTTAAATGTATAATGGCCTTCTCGTCCTCTGTACGAGCTTTAGAATATACAATTTTTGAGAATTAGCCAATTGCTTTAGAACCTAAGAGATACATCTGGGCCGTGATTTATTGCTTCATTTCTAATAAGGTTGACTTATCTTTTCACATTGCTCAATTCTCAGATCCCTCCTAAAACTCAGTTCAAAAGAATCGCAGCCTGTCTATCTCCATCCCTTAGACTCCTAATCCATTATCGTCCTGGTGCCTCCCTAGCTGGTTTGCTGCTTCTGATATATTTAAAGAATTATTTATTGTTGGCCTTGATGTTGTCAGCAATATGCTCCTCAAAATGCTTACGGTATTTTCATCTCTAATTGTCTGCTTGCTTCTCCCTTTGTGCAAGCTTGAGCTCCATTTTGTTTTCCTCATTTGGGCAAGACTTCCATTTTTGGAAGAAAACCTTCTTATCTCTAATATTATCCTTGACACTGCCTGTCAACCATGCTAGTGACCTCTTGGACTTAGTACTACCTTTCCTAAGTGGTATACATTCTAGCTGAGCTTCTGTTGTTGTGGTTTTGAGTAATTTCCAGGCATTTTGAAGGGATTTAACTCTCTTAACACACACACACCCGCTTTCAGCTTCCTTTTAACCAGTTTCCTCATTTTAGGGAATCAATTTGCCAGTTCAGCCACCCACCTCTACAAAGCCAGAATCAGTGTTTTCTCTTAAATGTTATTCATCAAAAGCACAAGTAGCAATCAATTTTTTCTAAGGAAACCTTAAGTGAGTGTTTACAAAAACAAATCTCAGAGATTCATGGTCTTTCCAGCTAAGCAGGGCCTTCCAAATACTTAACATTTAATGCGAAGAGAAAGAGATGGAAACCAGCCATCGGGAACAAAGAATACAAATCAACAGGACAACAGAGAAAGCAGTAAAGTCATAAATGAGGATGCGAAAGCACCGAGAGAATGGGGCCAATCTAAGACGTTTGGCAGCCTAAGATTTAAGAGATCCAAATGGAACCCACACAGAGATACTGATAATATGGGGCAAAAATCCATGGTGAGGTTCTGCCGCTGCTGAACTTTTAAGGAGCTATCCATGGGACCAAACCCTATCCACAAAATAGGTTCAGGGTCATGGACAGCTCCTTTACAGTTCAGATTGGAAGCCAGAGTGGATACACCACCCCACTGACATTGGAGCCACCAGCCACTGCTGAAAATATGGTGGTATTTTTTGTTCTTTGGCACTGCTCCCTTTTGTCTTCAGTTCCACTCACCAATGGAATGTGGCCCCCCCCAAAGTTACTCTGAAATGGAATTTGGCCCTTGGGCTGAAAGAGGTTCTGCACCCCTGCATTAAACATTTCCTGTCCAAACCACACATCTAAGAATCGTAGTGGTGGAAGGAACTGTGGAGGTTAACTGGTCCAAGCTCCTATTCACAAAAACAGGAAGCTGCTTTATTCTGAATCAGATGGTCTGTTCATCTAACTCAGTATTGCCTACACTAGGAGTAGGCAACCTGATGTCATCCAAATGTTCTGGTCTACAACTTCCATAAGCTCCAGCTAGCATGGTCAATGGTCAGGGATTTGGGGAGTTGTATCCCAAAACATCTGGAGGACACTAGGTTGCCTACCCCTAGTCTACACCGACTGGCAGAATCTCTCCAGTTTTTTAGAAAGAAGTCTTTTCTACCCCTACCTGTAGATGGAAGGGCTCAAACTCAAAACCTTCTACAGACAAAGCAGATAATCTACCGGTAATACTGAGCCACAGGCCTGTCTCCAAGTTTACTTCCTACCTAGTACTCTTGGTTAAAACCGGGCTCTGGGGCTGTAAACCTAAGCATGCATGCTTGGAAAGTCCATCCTGTTACAAATCAATGGAACTTACTTACAGAAAGAACGTGGCTGGATTGGGCTGTAAAAATCTTAAGCATGATTTATTTAGCTCTTCAGCTACACTTGAGAACCAGCTTCATTTTTAAGAGAGAGAGAAATTGCGAGAATGTTCAATAATTTAAGTCCTGACCTAATTTGCCCACTGCTCTGATAAAAGCTCTGTGAAACCCAAATGCCATTTGGGATTTTGCCACATGCAAGCTCATCTTTCCTTAGGGATCTGCTCTAGACAGTCTGAGGGAAAGATGACAAGATTCAGTTTCAAAGTGCTACAGAGCATGCACGCACACACGCATGCACACACAAGGATGAGAAAGTGGAAACCTTACACAGCCAAAAGCACTTGGCATTTCTCTTTCTTGACCTGAGCTGGGAGGGGAAAAGGTTTTTTTGGCAAATTCGTAGCCACCAGCATCAACATCTTAGATACCAAGGGCCTTTCCTAGAGAAGTTCTCAACTATTTATTTGCGGTGCAAGTACTAGAAAACACAAAGTCAGGGCTTTGCACAACCCCAATAAGTGATACATTACAAGTGATGAATCTAGTCTCAGATTAATCCAGTGCTTCTCAAATAGTGGGGCGGGCCCCCCAGGGGGGGCGCGAGCCTCCGTAAAGGGGGGGCTCGTTTGACCTCAGTTAAAAGTTTTTTTTAATATTGTGTTCCTTTAAATCCTGTGCTCCTTTAAATCTTTTCTGCTACAGTTAATAAAGCTATTCTTTGTTGTAAATTGATCCACATTTTTTTCTTTTTTTATTCTCTTATACGTTAATAAGGATACAGTGTTATGCAGAGGTGTACTTATAACAATTTTATAGACAAATGATACTATTTACAGTCGCGGGGGGCGCGAAATGTTTTCTCTTCCTAGGGGGATTAATCTCACACGAAAGCTCATACACACATGCACACAGAGACAGACAGACAGACATAGGGCACAGACATATCCAATACTGCTGCTGCGCTAGCAGGAATGACTGCTAGTGCAAAAGGGAAAGTGGTGCTTGCTGGTGCAACCCAAGAAACTACAGCTTCCAGAATGGGACATGTTGGCGAAGGTCAAGGAAGAGAGCTCTGCTGACCTGTCCAATTCCAGAAGCTGTAGTTTCTGGTAGTTTCTTGGGTTGCGCAAGTAAGCACTGCTTTCCCATTGTGCTAGTGGTCGTTCCCACTACTGTAATGTGTTTAGAGCTGGCAAACTGCCAGCATTGATTACTGCCCACTGACAAATCCCAAAGAGACAAGATGGTCATTGGACAACAGGCAAGGAAGGCGATTTCCTGAAGAGGTCAGGAATACATTCCACCACTCAGCTACCTGATTGCCATCTTGCCCAACATCCACTTATTTAAAATATAGTACCCTCTTTCCAGGAACCTTCTATGCTTGGGCTGGTTCAAGTCCAGTTTTGTACATTTTAAGAATTCATATAGCCAGCAGCAGGGTGACTGAGCTGACCGCAGCCAGTTGCTACAGTAAACTGTGCTGGGATTGCCTGGTGCTGATGGAGTAACCAGCCTAAGAGTACCAAAGAGTAATGGCTTTGAAACCTGCTGCTTCTTCAGATGCTGATTTTTAAAGATAGGGAAAGGAGAAAATAATTCCTTCCCCACAATACAAAAGGCCAACAATGCTGCCGAAATAGATACTGCCTGCAGAAAACAGGTGTAGCATACCCAAAGCAATAATGCATCGAGTCTATATTAAAAAATCAACACCGTTCATTCAACGCTTTAAAGATGTTCTTCAGCTTGTATGAAATCCCCAATGCCTGTAGGGTCAGTATGACCTTTCAGTGGTACAGGCAGGTAATTTTAGACCTTGGACTTAATGGGGCAGGAGGGCGGGGCTTTAAAAAACCTTGTGTATTATTTCAGTTTTTCTTCTCTTCCTACACCCACACACACACCATTCCATGCTTTACATCTGTTTTTACATTTCTGATATAGTAGAACAAAAAACCTTTTAACAACCCTGTTTGCCAACTCTTATATTAAAAAGAGAAATCCTCTGAGCATGTGCAGATTCACATATTAAACTCACTTAAATCATCATGACTACAGGAATAAAATGGAGTTTGCTTCTGCCCGCTCTGATGCTAAACACACTTACTTCAGGATAAGCATCATTTTGTTATAGAAAAGGATAATATATTTTAAAAGGGCAATATATTGTTATAGAATAGGATAATATACAGTAATACCTTGGATTGCAAGCATAATTCGTTCCGGAACCGTGCTTGTAATCCAAAACACTCTTATAGGTGTTGAGCCAGTGTGGCGTAGTGGTTAGGGTGTTGGACTAGGACTCGGGAGATCCGGGTTCTAGTCCCCGCTCTGCTATGAAACTCACTGGGTGACTTTGGGCCAGTCACTGACTCTCAGCCTAACCTACTTCACAGGGTTGTTGTGAGGATAAAATGGAGAGGAGGACGAGGAGGATAATGTAAGCTGCCTTGGGTTCCTTGCAGGAAAAAAGGTGGGGTATAAATATAATAAATAAATAAATAAATAAAATATCAAAGCGAGTCCCTGGCGGGCATGAGCGGGGCCGATTTTGGCCCGCTACGCCCGCTCGAGGCGAGCGGTTACATCCCTACGACTACTTGTATTGCAAGACGTCGCTTGTTTATCAAGTCAAAATTTATTTAAAAAATTTGCTTGTCTTGCAAAACGCTCTCAGACCAAGTCACTTGCAATCCAAGGCATTACTGTATTTTAAAGCTAAAAAAAAGAAAAAGCAACAAATGTTAAGATTTAATAGAATAAAATTAGTGTCTGTAACCATGTACAATAAAAAAATTAATAAACTGTTTCAATAAATATGTTTTTAAAAATAGGAAGGAATGCTGTTGTGGTGACCAGCGTCAGACCTGGTGGGCTCTGGCATGTCCATGGCGGCCCGGGTGCTGACATCGCTACACTCTGTGTGGTCATTTGGGGGGGTCTCTGGGCTGTGGGGCCCTAGACTTTGGCCCCAAAGCCTAACCCTAGTTGTACCACTAGGATAACCAAGGGCTCAATCCTAAGCATGTTTAGACAGAAAACAGGCCTAAAACTCCCAGCATGCCCCAGCCAGGCATGCTGGGAGTTGTAGGCCGTTTTTTCTGTCTAAACATGCTTAGGATTGCACCTTAAATGAATTTTAAAAACCTCTATTCACTCAATTTCATTTTGCCTCCTTCCACCTGCATACACACCTTTGAGGGATCATACCTGAATGCGACAGATGGATCTTGCAGATAAAACTTGAAAAGCATGCAAGATCCACAGGTCCGACTCTCTTCCAATCCTGTTTGCATACTGAACAGTGTTTATCCTTTCCCCTCCCTGTGCCGTTAAAGTAAGAATAAGACAAAGCTAAGAGCCAAAATGGTCAGACATCACTAATTCAGCTCATTCCATTGGAAATATTATATTGGAAAAACATACAGTAATTATAGTGTGTAATGGCATGTACAGCCATACAAAGATGAAAACAACGTACGCTGTGCAGCTTGTGTAATCCTAATAAGCAGAAGGTGTCTCATTCATGCAACACTGACCTTCTACCAGTTACCTAAATTAACAAAAGAAGATGTCTCTTCTCTTGTGCATTACACATGAATCCATCCAAGGCCCCAAAAGCAGAACAATTCTTGTAACTAAGCAACCACAGCATGAGCCAAAATAGAAAACAAAAGAGCCTCCACATTTTAATTTCAGGAGCAGTAAAGGCCCCATCAAACTACAGGATAGCCACTTGGATCAGCCTTGAGCCAACCTGGGGTTGGGTCAGGTGGGTGCACTCTGCCCTCGACCTGCTTTCTCCTACCCCTTCAGCTCGGGCCCAGTGCATGTCCAAACCCAACCAAGCTCACTCACTACACTTTGGTTGAGGCCGAGAAAACACAATCTGTAACCATGGTTTGAAGTTGCTGTGTGAATCTCAGTTTCCACTAACTGTGGTTTGCCATTGCATCTGAACTTGGTACTGTCAAGGTTCCACCTGTAGCAGGACACCTTGATCAGCTCCTTAAATATATTTTGCCTCTTTAAGAGCCCCTCCTGTATCAGGATGCCAATTCTCTCCCTTTTACCTTCTCTTCCCAGTAACATGGGATTAGGCTTTAGGCGTGGTGCAAAAGACACTCCAAACAACTTGATGTTAACAATAACTGTTTACTTTAGTAAATTTTGGTATAGTAGATTCACAATAACTTAAAGTAATTACACAAATAGAGCTATACTTTCAAAAAGCAGGTATAATAGAAATAAAAAAAATAATAACACAGTTCTCTAATCAACTACTTTCACCTGTAACCTTAATAGAGATTCCTTCTCAGCCTAGCCCTGGCTGTTCTGCATTTTTCAGTGATATTCAGTCTCTGCTTCTCTGTCTGTCTCTGCTTCTTGGTGCCTGCCGTTTCTCTGCTCTCTCTCCAATTTCGCTCTCTCTCATGTGACCTAAAACTGGGGAAATGAAACATAACTCCATTAGGGGGAAAAGAAGACTTCTCTCAATGAGGGGGGGAAAAGGAAACTTTAACTCCATGAGGGGAAAATGAAACTCACGAATGCCCCCCTCTCATCAGGAGATGTTTGGGCCTACAGGCTTCAACCTAACTCAAGCCTGTGTAGGCCTCAATCCTTCACAGGTACCCTTGCTTAATCCTAGTTTGTTACGTCACTCCACCCCCACTGCCCACACAGACATAAGCGAAGAGCAACTCAAAACCAAAACCACTCCTGTGGCTAAGAGACTCTCACTGGTGCTTTCACAGAACTCTCCATCCCTGTTCACTCTGGCTGGCAACAGACTCCTTTCCTCCTCGCTAACAAGCTTTTCCACTGCAGGGACCGTAAGCACTTTTTCCCATATTCAAGGAAGGATGTTAAAAGCACACCCTTGCTCTCGGCAAGCTATGTTCCAACAGTTCAACAGATGCAATTGCACAGTTTGATCTAAAATCCTCCCGTAACCACCATCCCACTTGATTCCTGCTAAACCAGGGGTGAGGAACCACAGGCCCATAGGCCAAATCCAGCCCACCTGGGGGCCAAACTCAGATGGTCAAGCCCCTTTCCCTTCACTGGCAATCGTTTGGTTGTTTCCTGGCTTTTGCACAGTTCTTTTTCCATTTTAAAAGGTTATAACGCCTCTCCTAAGGTTTGATTACTGGCAGTAAGACCTTTAAACTATAATATGCTGATGTTTGGGGTATTTCTGGTATTTTTTGGCCCTGCCTCCTTTGCCTTTGGCCCTGCCCACCACTGAAAAGCGGCCCCGGAGAACGTCTCTGAAATGGAATCTGGGCCTAGGGCAGAAACAGGTTCAACACCCCTGGGGCAGCAGACTCTGGTCCGGCTTCATCCATCGGCCAGAGAACCAAGGACCACTGGGAGGCTGCACCCCCTGCCTCCCAGGAGTAACATCACAGCAAGGGGGAGACCAGCTTGCCCCATACATCAGCCAGAGAGGGAGCAGCTGCAGGGAGCTTGTTATGCCCTTCCCTGCCAGAAAAAAGAAAAAGAAAAACCTGTAAGAACCTTTTAAACTAAGAACTGGTGCCTGAGTTTTGCATTCTTCCTCCTCCCTCCCAATCCCTTTTCCTTTTGTGTCATGTCTTTTAGATTGTGAGCCTGAGGGCAGGGACTGTCTTCTTATTAATCTTTGTAAGCCACTCTGAGAGCCTTTTCTGGCTGAAGAGTGGGGTATACATGCAATAAATAATAAATGCTAAATGCTACTTCTGCAACAATCTACCCATCTTTTTATACCTGAAGGACCGAAGTTACTGCTAAGGTACTGTTCTTCTGCTTGCTCACTGAAAACAAATATTGAAAAAGTGGTCACAAAGGGAAGGACTTTTGTTCGGGAGGGTGGGGAGTAAACATTTAACAAAGAAGGCAAACAAACCTTCATAAGTAGTCTCAAAGAATAGGGGAAGGAAGAGATGCTCTAGGACTGGTTTTGTTTTGTGCAAGGGATTTTTGCTCAAAGGCATGCCAAAAGCCACTGAAGATCTCAGAGGAGAACATTTATGCTTCCCATCCTATTACAGCAGTTGGGAACAGGTGATGTGGTAACACCTTACCGATCCTCAAGTGTCGCAAAGGGTGTCAGTATAGCAGCTGGACAGTCACAGAGACAGCAGCAGGCAAACAAACCAACATTAGGTGAAACAAACTGTTTGAATGCCTGTGAGCCAGATCCTGGTTTATTCAACAAACCATGCTTAAAAGAAATAATGGCTTCGTGTTACATCTGAACACAGCCAGAGGAAATATGCTAAAGAAAAAAAATAATCACTTTATGGGAAATGGATAGCCGTTTATTACATTCTTACAAGGAACACTACTAATGGGGGGAAGCCTAACATAGTTATATAAACTAGGAATCTATGCTGAATATTCCATTCTATTTTATTGAAATAGGTCTTTCTTTTCTTCTATTAACCATTGAGTTATCCAATGCATTTGTATATTTTTGAGTTAGCAACAGCGTGGGACTGAGTTAGGGTAATGTTGTAGGCTCCTTCCAACTCTATGATCTATGAAATCTATGAAATAATGGTCAAAGTTTCTGTATTGCTTTGTTACTTTATTTTTGAAAACAGAAGTATTTTTAAAATGTATCCTTTGTTGTGATATGTAGGAGAAGACGTGTAATGAAGTTGTCCAGATCTTAATTTGTTCTTTACAATAACCAACAAAATCTGTGTGGTTGCATTTTGCTCACCAGATCCTTGATGGCAATATTCATGAATGACAAGCAAAAGACTATCAGCCCATTTTTAGTGAATGTTTCCATTCCATTAAATGCATCTTTTGAGGAAACCTGCTCACATATAAAAAGAGTTGAGCTGGGTATTTTTATTGGAGTTTGAAAGAGGGGCTTGCCCAGCCTGAAGCAGCAAGCAGAAGTTGTGGCGTAGTGGGGAGGGTGTTGGACTGGGACTCGGGAGATACGGGTTCTAGTCCCCGCTCGGCCATGAAGCTCACTGGGACTTTGGGCCAGTCACTGACTCTCAGCCTAACCTACCTCACAGGGTTGTTGTGAGGATAAAATGGAGAGGAGGATTATGTAAGCCACCTTGGGTTCCTTGCAGGAAAAAAGGTGGGGTGTAAATATAATAAATAAATAAATAAATAAATAAAAGGTAACATGCGCAAGCTGAGTGACTCAGCCACATGGGTCTGTGTGGACCAAAGGTATTAATTTCATCTATCATAGATATGCACCAGCCATCTGGTCATTTCAGTTATTTTTTTCCCCTGTATCTTTTTTTCAGCTCTACAATTTTAGTTTTTGAAATAAGGTCCCTGGAATTGCACACATTTAAATTTACATAAAGGCATTTGTGAAATCTGCAGATAAACTTAGGGAGAGATGTGGAAGCAAGTTGTGAATGCAAGTCAGGGTGTGGAAGGGGATGATGCAGAGAAAAACAACCTGGGAGGCAAACACAGAGCAATGCCTTGCTAAATCCCCATGTAATCAGCAGAGTGGAGCAGTGATGTGGGGCAGTGCTAAATTTTTCTGCGGGGAAAAAAATTCATTTCATAAGTTCATTAGTAAAAATGAATGGATGCCAGTTGCAAAAAATATAATATTTGGCAAGCTTGGCAATTTCAAAGTTGTGATGAATGTTTTCCAGGTGATTGTCCCTAGCAAGCATGCAAGAGAATACATCTATATCACTGAAATACATCTATGTCTCAGAGTGAAACAGAACTAGGTAATAAGCAGTGACAGTGAAACTGAAGATGGCCCAACATCCTCAATGGAAGAGGGCTGAACTCTGTCGAAATAGATGAGTGGTTGTCAGCGTATCGTGCACAGTTCTTTGGGTTGCTAAAATTAAATAGTGTGTCAACAGTTTTCAGTATTCTAATAACAATTTCTACATAATATTACATCTAAAGGTGCAATCCTATGCATATTTAGATAGGAAAAAGCCCTACAACTCCCAGCATGCCCCAGCCTGCATAGGATTGCACCCTAAGTGTGCTTTCATTTCCTCAGACAGACCCACACAGCATTTCAGGTCAAATACTTGGGGAGTGTGAAGGAGGCTGATCTTACACCAACCCTGCAGGGCAGGCCACAGTCCCAAAGTTCCCTGGACTGGCACACACCTCCCAAGGTCCCATACACCAAACTGGTGTAGCAGCCCCAACCTTTCAAAAAGGAACACACACCAAGATTAAGTTGGAGACTTTATTAAAAGTAAGAATAACAAATTAGTCAGTGTAGGGTCTCCAAGTGTCCAATATAAGTAAAATAACCCCTTATAAAAAAGGGCTAAAAGAAGGTAAAGGGGGAAGGGGGTGAGGTAGTTGTTGTGAGGAAAAGGGAAAGGGAATAAAAAGGGACTCTAAAAGAACATAAAAACAAACCCCAAGAGTCTGCAGGAACAAAGTAAGTCAAACCAGGCCTAGCTTTTCTTAGCTACCCTGTCAGAGTGGCATACCTGCCCAGATGGAACTTCCTAGCATCCACGCCCCAATGGAAGAACCCCGAAGCCTTTTCCCCTAGCTCCTTTATTGTCACCAGGGTCCAGTTTCCCGCCCAGCGTTCACCAATCCTGTCTCCCTAACTGTCGAAGGAGGGGCCCCCGCCCTTTCTCAGCTGTAGACACTTTCTCATGACTTCATCCCAATTAACGCCTGACCTTGCTTCCCAGCTCTGCAGCTCACCCTTATCTCCCAGGTGCTCCCAAACAGCCTCCCAGTACATTCCAAAGACTACAGTAAAAATCCGTTAGCTAAACAGCAATGGGGGGGGAAGGAAGGGACGTCTAACAGGGTTTCTTCTAAAGTCTCAGCTACTACAAGTCCCATCTTCACATCCCCCCTTTTAAGGAGATGAGACTGGGAGGGAATTCCTGCCAGACCTCATCTTCTACTTATTCTTCAGTGTGAATCCGAGACAAGCTATCAGCCAATACATTTTCCCTCCCCTTAATATGAACTACGGAAAATGTATAATCTTGTAAGGCCAGACTCCACCGTAACAATTTCCCATTCGAATTTTTCATTTTGTTCAGCCAACACAAAGGAGAGTGATCCGTCTGTAATTGAAACGACCTCCCCCAAAGGTAAGGCCGTAATTTCCCCAAAGCCCACACAATGGCTAAACATTCCTTTTCAATGGTGGACAAATTTCTTTCCCAAGGGATCAACTTGTTACTTAAATAGGCCACGGGCAGCAGTTGCCGATCTGGTCCCTCCTGTAACAGCACACCCCCAACCCCAGTTGCCGATGCATCTGTTTGTAACACAAAAGGAGAGGAAAAGTCAGGGGCTCTCAAGATGGGTGCTGCCGTTAATCTGTCTTTAAGAAGGTCAAAGGCCTGCTGACACCTTTCTGTCCAAATTACTCGCACTGGTTTTCTTTTCTGACACAAATCCGTCAAAGGCGCGGCAATAGTACTGTAATGTGGTACAAATCTCCGATAGTAGCCCGCTAGCCCCAGAAAAGATTGAACTTGTCTCTTAGTTTGGGGCACAGGCCAATCTCGGATGGCTTCCAACTTTGCTTCCAAAGGCTTAATATTTCCACTCCCCACCCTATGGCCGAGATACACCACCTCCCCCAAACCAAATTGACATTTTTGAGCTTTTATTGTTAACCCAGCTTCTGTAAGCCGCTCGAACACTTGCCGAAGATGATCCAGATGCTCTTCCCAAGTCTGCGAAAAAATGGCTAAATCATCTAAATAAGCACAGGCAAAAGCCCCCAGCCCATTCAACAGTTTATCCATTAGACGCATGAAGGTTAAAGGTGCCGATTGGAGCCCAAACGGAAGAACGGTGAACTCAAATAGCCCTTTATGGGTAACAAAAGCAGTTTTATGGGCATCCTCTTCCGCCAGAGGCACCTGCCAATATCCCTTAGTCAAGTCCAAAGTGGTAATGTATTTGGCTTTTCCCAGTTGTTCTATCAGATGGTCTGCTCTGGGCATGGGGTAGGGGTCTAGATGTGTCAATTCATTAATTTTCCTAAAATCTATACAAAATCTCACTTCTTGGGACTGCTTCTTGCTCACCAGTACAATAGGAGAAGACCACAGGCTCTGGGACGGTCTAATAACACCCAGATCTAACATAGACTGTAATTCTTGTTCAATAATTTCTGCATGTCGGCCGGTTGCTCGATAGGGATAGGAGCGCACGGGGGCATGTTCCCCTGTCGGAATGGCATGTTGTACTAACGTCGTTCTCCCTGGAATGCTGGAAAACAAAGGAGCAAAATCTGTAATTAATTGCTGCAATCCTTGGCGTTGCTGTAGAGGCAAAGTTAAAGGCCAGGGTATTTCTTCTATCCCTACTTTCTGTTGACATTCTTCTAACAGATCCAAAGGCCCATCCAGCTCTTCGGGCCCAGGCTGAAGGGGAAACACAAATTCTTTCTGGTCCACATCCTCTTCGCCTGCCGGCAATAAATCTTTTCTCTGCTGTTTAGCTGACTCTGGCTCTGCTGGGTCTCCATCCCCCTCCCCTGCCCGTCTGTCCGTAGCTGTCGCCTCCCCCTCAGCCGGGGGGCAAGATTCTACTATCGGGGCAGGGAATGCGGGGTCTGGGGAGGCCTGCTTCTTCTTAATTGTCTGACTCCGAGTCACCGCTAAAACAGGGGCTTGACTGGCCAAAAAAGCCAGATCATTTCCAATAAGAAACGTAGTAAATTCAGCTTCATGTACTAACAAGTCCAATTCTCCTTTCCAGTTTTTGTATTCTAACGGTATTCTAGCCAAAGGCATGGCAATGGGGGGAGAGTTATAAGGAGTGATGGTAAAAAATTGTCCCTCTAGCATCTGTCCTGGCTTCACCAGACTCCGGTCAATAGCGGAAAGGGCAGCCCCACTGTCTCTCCAACCCTGTCCCCATTGCCCATTAATTTTAAGAGACTCACAGAATTGTAGCTGGCTCCACTTGACTTGTCCCGGTTGAACCAAAGCCATCGCCGGCTCCTTTCCCTTCCATGACGGTGAATGCCGGGCCGCTACTCCATTTCCCGGGATACGTGGGGCTGGATCTTCTCCCTCTCCCTCGCTGACCTCACTCCAATCTGAGGCTTCTCCGGGGGAGTCATCGAGAGGCACCGGTCTCACGGCACCCACTTTAGCAGCTGTTTCTTTTTGCAACTTGGCCTTTAATCTGGGGCAGTCCCGACGCAGATGCCCTTCCAATTTACAGTAGAAGCATCCGGTCGTCGTCGGGGTTGAAGTAGCTTTGGGCCCGATTCCTCCTCCAGTTGGATTGGATGTTTCACTCTTCCCGCCGCCTCCCGCCGGCTTGGCTGGGGTGGTTCGATTGCTGCTTCCCCCCTTCCGATAAACTCCCATCTGGTCCGCAAGCAGCGCCGCTTGCCGGAGATTGGTGGGCCGCTGGTCACTCACCAGCGCTGCCCTTCCTTCGGGGAGAACGGCATAAAACTGTTCTAAGGCCACCAGCTCTCGCAAATCTCGAAAGGAGACAGCTTGAGCCGTCTCCAGCCATAAATCCAGGGACCTCCGCAGCCTCGTTGCCGTGGAGACAAAACCCTCACCGGGCTCAGCTTTAATCTCTCTGAAACGTTGCCGACACCTCTCGGCCGAAAGGCAAAAAGTTTGTCTGACCAGTTCTTTAAACTGTCCATAATTATGCGTATCCTCACGCGGGACGCTGTACAACAGTTGAGCCAGACAGCCTGAGGCTCGTGATCGAAGGGCCGACATCCAGCTGCCCCGGGGAATACGCTCATCTCCGCAGGCAATTTCAAACAAGCCCAAATATTCCAACGGATCCTGCCCCTCATGGAAACGAGGCAGGTCCTTGAAGTTTGGCTTCTCAGGACGAACAGTTCCAGTGTGTTTTGCCAACTGGTTCTGCAGAAGGTCAACTTGCTTTTGTAATTCTCTTTCTCTGGATGTAGGCCTGGGGCGAGACAGGTCGTTTCGTCTCTCTCTCTCCTTGGAAGTAGATCTGGGACGAGACAGATTCGGGATCCTCCAGGTCCGCCGGAGGAGAACCGCTGACGCTCCCTCCTCCTCTCCCTGGTCACTGCCACTGCCCGTGCTCCACCTCCGAGACCTGGGAATCTCCTCTCGACCCCTAGGTTCCACCATCCAGTCTGCCAAGCGAGATGGGATCGACACCCTTCTCTCTTCGCCCTCCGCGCCTTCCCAATCGACAGTCACTTCAATAGGAGGGGCAACTCGAGGAACCTCAACTGGTAAAATGTCCTCCCGGTCCAACACCGGCAGATCGTCTGCCGCCTCTGCTCCCAGCAGGGGTCGGTCCTGATCCAACAGAGCAGACTCCATTTCTGCCCTAACAACTTTTCCCTATCTGGAAAATAACAAACCTTTGCCTGGTTTGACAAACAAATGTTCCTCAGGTGGGCTGCAAAATCCGACCGCTAAGCCACCATGTGAAGGAGGCTGATCTTACACCAACCCTGCAGGGCAGGCCACAGTCCCAAAGTTCCCTGGACTGGCACACACCTCCCAAGGTCCCATACACCAAACTGGTGTAGCAGCCCCAACCTTTCAAAAAGGAACACACACCAAGATTAAGTTGGAGACTTTATTAAAAGTAAGAATAACAAATTAGTCAGTGTAGGGTCTCCAAGTGTCCAATATAAGTAAAATAATCCCTTATAAAAAAGGGCTAAAAGAAGGTAAAGGGGGAAGGGGGTGAGGTAGTTGTTGTGAGGAAAAGGGAAAGGGAATAAAAAGGGACTCTAAAAGAACATAAAAACAAACCCCAAGAGTCTGCAGGAACAAAGTAAGTCAAACCAGGCCTAGCTTTTCTTAGCTACCCTGTCAGAGTGGCATACCTGCCCAGATGGAACTTCCCAGCATCCACGCCCCAATGGAAGAACCCTGAAGCCTTTTCCCCTAGCTTCTTTATTGTCACCAGGGTCCAGTTTCCCGCCCAGCGTTCACCAATCCTGTCTCCCTAACTGTCGAAGGAGGGGCCCCCGCCCTTTCTCAGCTGTAGACACTTTCTCATGACTTCATCCCAATTAACGCCTGACCTTGCTTCCCAGCTCTGCAGCTCACCCTTATCTCCCAGGTGCTCCCAAACAGCCTCCCAGTACATTCCAAAGACTACAGTAAAAATCCGTTAGCTAAACAGCAATGGGGGGGGAAGGAAGGGACGTCTAACAGGGTTTCTTCTAAAGTCTCAGCTACTACAAGTCCCATCTTCACAGGGAGCACTGGGAGGAAAAGTAACATGGGATGCTTGTTGTTTACTAAACACAAGTAATACAAACATGTTAAAGTAGAACTGCAAATTTTCTGACAAATGATTCTAAGCAAATTTGCATCAGGAATAAGTCCAATTCAAATACCTGCAGGTGGCGTTGAGAGCACATAATGCAGGCCACATGCTGAAGCTAAGCAGGTATGAACCCGGTCAGTGCTTGGATGGGTGACTGCCTGGGCTGCCCACGTCTGTTCTCCTGCATTGAGCAGGGGGTTGGACTCGGTGGCCTTAGAGGCCCCTTCCAACTCTACTATTCTATGATTCTATGAAAGTTTTCCGGAAAACCCACATCACTGGAGTGGGCAGGGATGCAACAGAAAGTATCTGTGGGGCGGGGGGGTTGCCGCTTGGGATAGCATGAAGCAAAACTATTTGGGGGAAATGCAGGGTTGACTAATAGCCCTTCTCTGGTCTAAGTAGCTTGACTATTCTAAAGAAAAATCATTCTTCCCTACCTCCTCAAATTTTATATTACAACCTGGAGCTGCACACTGCCAACTTACGGGCACAACCATCTGGCTGTGGTCCTATGAGACTCTCTGTTCCTCTGGGGCCCTGATTGGCTGTAGCTACAAAGTCTGCCCCTGCTCCTGATAGTGCCAAGAGAAAATCAGGACGGGGCCTGGTTTAGGTTTTGTGGCCAGGGTAACACTTAGCTATAGATGAGATGTATTATTTCCCCTGCTGTTTGGACTATTTTTTTTTTTGTATTTCTCTTTCGTTAGGCCTTTCATACTAAGGCCTAATAATAACTTTCATACTATTGGACTGTTTAATCTTAGCGTACAGTAATACCTTGCATTGCAAGCATAATTCGTTCCGGAACCATGCTTGTAATCCAAAACACTCTTATATCAAAGTGAGTCTCTGGCGGGCGTGAGCAGGGCCGATTTCGGCCCGCTACGCCCACTCGAGGCCAGCGATTACATCCCAACACTACTTGTCTTGCAAGACCTTGCTCGTTTATCAAGTCAAAAAAATTTTTTTTTAATTTGCTTGTCTTGCAAAACGCTCTCAGACCAAGTTACTTGCAATCCAAGGTATTACTGCCTATTTATTGTGAGATGCTTAGCCTATTTGTAGGACTACTTAAATTTTGTTATGACATAATTGTTACTGAATTATCTGGAAACGATGCTGTGTTTGATTATGTATATTTTTCTGACATTGCTGCAAGCTGCGTGAGCATGGTTTTACCATGAAAAAACGGCATACAGATAAACTGGTGATGATGATCTGAAGGTACTGTTTTAAGACAGACAGACATGAAGCTACGGGGGGGGGGGGGGTTGTCATCCAGAGGTATGGACAAGGGCCTCACCAGTATGACACTCATCTCTCCTTATCGCTCCCTCTTGTTGCCATCTTCTGCTCTTGGGGAGGAAGTGGAAATCCTGAGCTGGCATGTGGCAACAGTTTGGAATTATGGCAACATAGGAGATGGAGAACAGCCTGCTCTGGATGGGGTTGCACTCCCCCAAAGCAGCACGTTCGTAGATTGAGAGTACTCCAGGATCCAGTTTGCATCAATGGTGGCCAGGAAGCCTTTTACCAACCTCTACATCCTCAGGTTAGATTGCTGTAATGCGCTCCCATGTGAGGCTACCCTCAAAGACAGTCCAGGAGCTTCCACAGATCCACAGGTTACCAATTTGCTCCTGGGATCAACAAAGGATGCTGTTTTTGACTTTTACACTTCTAACAGTCTGGACCAGACTATTTCGAGAATCGCTACTCCCCCTCCATATAAGTGTGGCTGAGAACTCAGTTCCCCTTCTACGGTCCTCCTCTGGATCCACTGGACGTATAGCAGGAAGGTAAGACACCTTTGCAGCTGTGATGCCCAAAACCTGGAATAGCCTCCCAAGAGACATACGCCCAGCCCCACCGCTGCTCACTGTTAGACAAGCAGCTAAGACAACTCTACACCAAGGGGCTTTTACACAGCAACTCACTGGGTGATTTTGGGCCAGTCACTGACTCTCAGCCTAACCTACCTCACAGGGTTGTTGTGAGGATAAAATGGAGAGGAGGAGGAGGATTACCGTATTTTTCCGTCTATAAGACGCCCCCATGTATAAGACGCCCCCCCCACTGGGCAGTTTCGCAACCGCGCGGTTCTCTCCTTGGCTTACTTCCGTGTATAAGACGACCCTCAATTTTTAGTCTAACAATTTTAGGAAAAAGTATAGTCTTATACATGGAAAAATATTGTATGTAAGCCGCCTTGGGTTCCTTGCAGGAAAAAAGGCGGGGTATAAATACAATAAAATAAAATAAATAAACCACTGTTCTTAGCTAGGATTTGATGCCTGTGCTGGCGTTGCTTTCATCCATTTTAGGGTGCAATCCAATAGGGATGCCCACAGCCCTCCGAACTTGGGAGAAGTACGGGCATCCTATGCAGAGCGGGAGGCGTGCGGAGGCGAAGGTCGTGTCCACCCTCCTCCCGCTCTGCAAAGCAACTAAACGGCCGGTTTCAGCCGTCTAACTGCGGCGCTTCGGAGGAGGAGGGAAGGAGGCTGAGGAGCCACCAGGGTACCTCGTATCTTGGCAGCACAGGTCTCCTCCCCCCCCCCGCCCCCCAGAATACCTCCTAAGCCCCTTCTCCGAGGTCACGCTTACGACCTCGGAGAAGCAGCCAGTGCAGTTCTTTCCGCACCAGCTGCGGGGGGGGGGGCGCTCCGAGCACGGATCCCCAACTCTGGGGTCGGGGCTCTTTTCCGACCTCGGAGCTGGGAATCCAAATGATCCTATGGCCCTCTAGATGTGGTCTAGGGGCCATAGGATCACTCTGCCCGTCTTGTAATTTTTAAATAAGTAATCACTATTGTGCTGTTATTGTATTACTTTTACTGTGGTAAAGCCACCTTGAATACTATGTAGAAAGCTAGGGTAGAACTCAATTAACAATGATCTGAGTATGGAAAGCCAAGCAGGGTCAGGCCTGGTTATTACTTGGATGGGAGACCCCCTCCTCTGGTTTCCTGCATTGAGCAGGGGGTTGGACTCGATAGCCTTGTCGGCTCCTTCCAACTCTATGATCTATGAAACCTATGATGTGATGTAGCCACCTTGCCAAAACTCATCTCAGATCTGGGTCTGGTCAGTGCCTGGGTGGAAGACTGCCTGGGAATGCCACAGACACCCTCTTGAGTTCCATGGAGGAAGAAGATGAGGAAATAAATATACCGGTAATAAATAAAAAGTAGCAAAGTTCTCTTGGGGTTTATACTCCGGGGTGACACTATAGCACACCTTCAAATTGACCTATACCAGCCTTCCCCAACACGGTCTCCCTCTGGATGTGTTGGACAACAACTCCCATCATTCCCAGCCAGTGGCTGTGTTGGCTGGGAATGATGGGAGTTGTCGTCCAGCACGACTGGAGGGTACCAGATCGGGAAAGGCTGACCAATACCATCAGAGTAGTTAAAGGGTACCAAAAAGGAGGATTCCTCCAGCCCACAGAGATATGTATGCTCAAGCTCCACACTACAAGGCAGGCGGGTGGAGGAACTGCACAGAACCTATCTGACCCAGCCCTCTCCAACCTGAGGACCTCCAGACATTTTGGACCACAACTCCCATCAACTCTGATCACTGGCCTTGCTGGCTGGGGCTGATGGGAGTTGTTGTCCACAACCTCTGGAAGGCACCAGGTTGGGGAAGATTGATCCAAACCATCCAGCAGGAGCAGTTATTCTGGATTACTGAGACAATGTACAGAAAGTGTTGGAATGTTCCAAAATGCTGTATAAGCACATTATCATCATCATCATCATCATCATTATTATGAGCCAGTGTGGCGTAGTGGTGGGAGTGTTGGACTGGGACTCAGGAGATCCGGGTTCTAGTCCCCGCTCAGTCATGAAACTCACTGGGTGACTTTGGGCCAGTCACTGACTCTCAGCCTAACCTACCTCACAGGGTTGTTGAGAGGATAAAATGGAGAGGAGGAGGAGGAGGATTATGTAAGCCACCTTGGGTTCCTTGCAGGAAAAAAGGCGGGGTATAAATATAATAAATTAATTAAATAAATATATGTTTGCGGCATTCAATAAAACAAAGCCTCCATGGGGTGAAGCCTTCCTCCACCACCCTGCAAAGTACTCCTCAGCACATCTTATGCCAAAGACCACCCTTCCATCACCTGACAGATGTTTTGGCCTAGGACTCTTATCCATCCCTGCCAGCATTTCCGATTGCCACGGATCATGAGCGTTGTTATCCAAAACCTCTGAAGGGCACGAGGTTGGGGAAGCCTACTGGAGACCCGCAGCACTCCAGGCAAGGTGGCCACGTGTCCTCTTTTACAGAGGGCAGTCCTCTATCTGAAGGCCACCTCTATCTGAAGGGCTGCCCAGTCCAAGTCTGGTTTAAAGACAAAGAACCATTAGGAGGAAGAGCCGCTGGGCCTTGAAGTTGCCCATCCACAGCACCCGTACAGCAGACCAAACCGGCAGGCACGCAGGCCACGGTCTTCCAGGCTACGGTGAATTTGTACTTACCCTATTTCCATTGAAATCATAATAATTCTTTCTAAATTCGCACCTACAGTATACATATAAATCAGCACATGCAGATGTTATGCAAAGCGGCGTCCTCCCTTTTTGGGTGATTCACAAGTGGGCACCCTAACTCCAAGGAACAAGCATTTGGGGGGCGGAGGGGGGGTCTGCCTGGCGCCTCTGGCTGCCACCACCAGCCTGGGCAGCGAGCGAGAGGCACCCCGCCGCCGCCGCCGCCCCGGGGCGGGAGGCTCCCAATGCAGCGGCGGCGGCCGGCGGGGCTCAAGGGGTGGCAGGTGAGGGCAGGGAAAGAGGCGGCGGCGCAGGTGGGCCTCGAAGGGCACCGCGGCGGAGGGAGGAAGCGGGCACGCTCCGCGGCAGCGAGGAGACATGGGGAGGCCGGGAAGCCCCGCACCCCGCCCGGGCTCGGGGAAGCTGCGCAAGCCCAACACGAGCCCACTTACTGTCCGTGGCCATCGCGGCTCCTGCCCAGGGGGCGCCGGGAGGGCTTCTCCAAGCGGGCGGCAGGAGCAGCGGCAGGAGCCGGCCCTGCTCAGCGCGCCTCCGGCTCTCTCCCGGCTCTCCGCCGCTTCCTCCTTCAGCCCATTCCTCCTTCGCTCGGCGCCCTCCGGCTCAGGGAAGAGGACGGGGGGGGGGGAGCGAAGAAGCGCACGGCTCGGCTGACGGGACGCGTCCGCGCGCGCCCTAGCGCTCGTCAGGACGCGGCACCCCGGCAGGAAGGCAGGCAGGCAGGCGCGCGCCCCGCCAGTGCTCGCGTGCCGGTGGCGCCTCCCGGGCCCGCCCGCGGCACGTGCGCCTTCGCTGCCCTGCCCGGGCCGCGCCTGTTCAAGCCGCCGTTCAGGGCTGCCGGCCCTGGCAAGGGGTGCTTCCAGATGAAGAGCAAGCAAGCCTGAGGGAACAACAAAAATAGAAGAAGAGACCGGCACGCGGAGAAAGAAGCGAAGGGAAGCGAAGGGGGGGGGAACCAGGGAGGCTTCTGATTTGGTGTGGTTTCTGCGCCCCATTTAGCCATGCGCTCTAGGCAGCCGCCTAGGTTGGCCTAATGGTAGCACCGGCCCTGAGCAGTTGTCGCGCCATGGCCCTGCCTCAGTCCCGGATTTATTTATTTTTTACAGAGGGTCCAGCGTCCTCCGCACGTAACCCTCCCGTGTTTTCCCAGCCCGCCTTCCGCCTTTTTCCATGCCGTGGGGAATCCATTAAGGGGGGAAATAAAAGACCCCAAAAGACGGAATTGCTGCACAACAGCTTCGGACTTCAAGGGGGAGAAGGCTATCAATGGCTACTACTAGCCCTGATTGGCTCTATGCTTCCTCCAGTATCAGAGGCAGTCTGCCTATGTACTCCAGTTGCTGGGAATGGGCAGGAGGGTGCTGTTGCACTCCTGTCCTGCTTGTGGGATCCTGTGGGCCGTTGGTGGGCCACTGTGTGAACAGAATGCTGGACTAGGTGGACCCTTGGTCAGATTCAGCGGGGTTCTTCTTATGACTGTTAGCGCTACTCTAGGACCCCTCTGGAAGCACCTCAAGAATTCCACTCTTAACCCCCTCCCCCAGGCAGTTTCCCACCACTGCGTCTGCCTTCTCTTCTACCACAGAAAATCCCTGAAGGAGAAAAAAAGATGGAATAGCTGCACAACACCTTTTTTGTTCACTCATTCATTTGTTGCATCTATATTCTGCCTTTCCTGCAAGGAGCCCAAGTCAGCATACATGATCCTCCTCCTCCACTTTATTCTCATAAGCCGGTAGGGTAGGGTAGGCAGAGATTCAGCAACTGGCCCAAACAAGTCACCCAGTGAGCTTCATAGCTGAGGGGACTAGAAGCTGGAATTCCACAGTCCCAGTCCAACACTCAAACCACTACACCACACTGGCTCTCTACAAGATTATACATACGATTACAGATACCCTCCCAGAGGTCTTCACAGCGAATAACAATCTTTTCCCTGGTGGACTGGGTGCTGTCATGATTTCTAGTGGCTGGCGGTTCTGGCTGCCTACACCAGGTCCAGAATCAGTGACCAGAAGTTCTCAGCACTTTCTGGAGGTCTTCTCAGATGGCCACCTGGTGGTTCTGCTGTCCCCTCACATGGCAGCTATCAGGGAAACTCTGGGATGCCAGCAAAATAAGCCAGCCTTTCCCTCTTGCTGCCCCCTGTGATTCCTTGGCAGCCAGCTGATATCCTTTGGCGAGTGATGTAAATGGCCGCCAAAGACATCTAAGCGAGGAAAGGAGCCTGGTGAAGGTGGCTTCTCAGCAAAGGTGATGGTGGCCCTGCTTCCCTTCAGTCCCTCTGCTGCAGCCTGATCTGGCTATGCATTTCCTATGCATGACAGCTCCACATTATTTCAGAGACTAATATCAAAAGGGTTTCAAATGTGTACAGGATGTTGCTACTTTTAAAAATAGCACAAATTCCAGCAAATGGAACAAGCTCCTTATCTGTGTACTTAAGTTTATGACAAATATCCAGTGCTTTTTTTCTGGAGAAAAGGGTACCGGAACTCTTGGATTACATTTCCTCGGGAGTAGATGGCGATTAAATTGTAATGCAATTAATAGAAGAAAAGGTGCTGGAACTCAGTTCCGGTGAGTTCCACCAGAAAAAAAGCCCTGCAAATATCTACATTTCTGAAAAGGCAGTCCAAGGCAAGCTACATACTGTAGCATGACAAACATGCACCAGTTCTAGAAATATTGTGTGTGGTTACCGCCACATCCAGCAATGGGCCCGGTTCAGATGCAACTTTAAACAAGTTTAGCACTATGTACTCACTTGCATGCTCCTTTCTCCTTTTGGACAATATAAGAAAAGGAGAGGGATGGAAAGCATCTGCTCCATTCTACCCTCCCCCCATTCTACAGGCACCAACTTACCTGCCCCAGGTCTGGTCTGGTCGCCAAAATGAGAGGGTTGCTGCTGGTGCTGCGCGTACATAAATCTTCCTGTAGGTAGCTCACCTCAAAACCTTTCATTTCCAGTGTAAAAATTGTCTCAGGAAGGGCATCAGAAGCCAAGGCTCCGAAATTTTCCCGTTTCACTGGGTTGGTTAAGGATCAGGACACAGCCTTTTGTAAGCTTTGTGCCTTGGAGGGGCAGTGCCTAACAATGCCCCCTGCCAATCCTGCTTCAGTGTCGCTGTACTTCTTGAACTTCAGTGCCTGAGAGTTCAATAGCTGAGTCATCTTAGCACAGAGCAGCCAGCCAGTGTGAGGCAGGTGTGCTTGTAGAGTCTGACTTTTTCCCCCTTTGCAGCTTTTGCATTGTTTACATTTTGCAGCCTGGCCTGGATATGTGTGTGTGTGTGTGTGTGTGTGTGTGTGTATGTGTGCACGTGTATGTGTACAGGTGATTTTTTAATTGTAGTCAGGAGTGTTGGCAATTTGGGATGGGGAGACTGCTTGCAGCCTGGATTTATTTTTTTTATATTTCAAGGACAGTAGAGTTGTGTATATATTGTACCCTGGGTTTTTGTATGTGCTTTTTCAGGGAACTGGTGTTTGCAGTGTAGCCTGGGGTTGGGGGGGGTGTAATTTGGCAGGAGCTTGTGTTTGCATTGCAGCCTGGGATTTTATGTTGGTATTTTGGGGGGGTAGTTGTGTTTGCATTGCAGCCTGGGGTTGGGGGGGGGAATTTTGGGTGGAGGATTTGTCGCATCTGCTGCACCAACCTGCATAGGCACCAGCCACCACTGCTGACAAACTTCAGTTAGTTTAAACCTGGAAGCAGATGCTTCCTGTCTCCTCTGGGGGGCACTCTGGCTTAGTATTATGTCCAAACCAGGACACCTTTTGGCTTTTGTAATAGATTACTCCCCATGGCTTTGTGCAAGAACAACCAAAGCTGCAAACCTGCAATCTTAAAGAGTGCAGGCAAGTATCTGAGCCACCTGCCTCATTTTGATCAGATGTTTTGTTTAAAAAAGAAAAAAAAAGAAAAAAAGACTGCTACCAACAACACTGACCTTAGGTTCCAAAAGCACAACCGTAGCTGTACAAGCAAGGATGACACGGACACATACGAAGTTGCAAAACGAACAATAATTTAATGAATATATCTATCTTTCATAATCACTGATTTTACAAATCAATAATTATTGCTAAGCATCAGGACAAGTACCAATACATCTTCCATGTAATTAACACGGTAAAAAACATTAAGGGCTCAATCCTATGTCCCTCCGACCTTGTCTGGGGGGGACACACAGGAATGGGCCTGGAAGCCACTGCAACCTGGGAAATCCCTTCCGAGGTCACAGCGTCGCAGAGCGCCCACCCACCCCCGCCTTGTAGCCAACACAGTTCTTCCTTCGCCGGCAGGGAACCAAACACAGGAGAGTGTTCGGTAACCCAGTGTGGGGAGGCCTCAGCCTCTCCTCTTCGCAAGGAGAGGTAAAATATCTAGACGGCAGAAATCAGCCGTCTATGTGTTTTTGAGGGCAAGGGGAGCACGACAGATATCCTATCCACCACGCTTCACCCGCTCTCAATAGGATACCTGTAATCCTCTGGGTTCAGAGGTTACGGGCAGCCACATAGGGTTGTGCTGCCCATGTTTTTTTTCAAAAATATATTTTGAATGTGAATGAGTTATCCATTAATGTTTGCTATATGTAAAATTGTAAACAAATAATAGCTTCTCAGCGTTTATAAAGGCATCGAAGGATGAAATCCCTTCTGCAGCACATAAACCTATGCTGCATCATACATAAAATACATTTTTCTCAATCAAAGCTTTCCATAGCAGTCCTTTGCCTTCGTGGCTCGTGAGTATAGTAGGCATATGCAGTTTTACAATGTGGCTTTGGGGTACCTGGGCTACCTCGTCCATCAGTTGGAGACACATTTGTTTCACACAAAGCCAATTCATTCATGACATTTTCTATTTGGATAAACTCTTAATGAGTCCTTTTCCTCTTATTGGGTACGAAATCTGAAAAGAGGATAAAAAGTGGTTATCTTCCAAGAAATCGGTACACAGCAAGGAAGAGGTAAGAAAGCAAAGCTTAAACAAGATAGATTTCTTTTTAAGGTTTTTAGAACAATATGGACCAACTGGTTACTAGTTTCAGTTATACACTCATAATGGCCAGTTCTCAAACATTCTTCATATAAATCAACAAACCTAATGGCAGAGGGGCAAGGGCGAGAAGGATATACAGTACACCACAACTATCCTTGGACTAGTCATTAGTATTCTCCAGCCCTAGTTCCCATATCTACACAGTGAGATATTAACAACCCTCCCCAAAGTGCCATTAAAAGGATGAATAAGGTCATTACTGTACAGCACTTTGTGCACAAATAAATAAAGGTCAGTCTCCTGATTCCTGGATGTGGAGTGGCTAAAGTAGAGCTAGGTAATGGAAAACCCAAGACAGCATTTTTTGCACAAGCCAGGAACCAAAGAACATAAGAGCAGCCGTGCTGAATCAGACCAAAGGCTTATCCAGTCCAGCATTCTGTTTCCCACAATAGCCAACCAGATGCCTCTGGGAAATCCACAAGCAAGACATGAGGACAATAGCCATCTCCTGCTATGGCTCCTCACAAACAGGCACTCAGAGTAGGGGTGGGTGATCCACCCACCACCCAGCTCGCTCGGTGAGCACTGCTGCCACGCCTGCCAAGCCAGGCTGAAAGCGAGCGCCAGCCAAGGCACTTACCAAACTTCCGGGTTCCCGGCGCTACATTGTTTACGTAGAAAATGGCGTAAGATACATTAAAAGCAGCCGCGATTTGCATAACTTGTGCAAATTGTGGCCTTTTTAACTTAACTTATGCCATTTTCTACGTAAACAACGTAGCACCGGGAACCCGGAAGTCGCTTCCCTGGCTTGGCTTGCGAGAACGTGAGTCAAGCCGGGGAAGCAGGTAAGGCGAGCGGAGCTGGGGAGGGGGTCGAGCCCAGCGAGTTTGCCAGACTTCCACCACCACCACCCAATCGAGCTCCTCACACATCCCTAGTCAGAGGCATATTGCCTGTGATCCTGGAGGTAACATCATTGCAGGGCCGGTGCTACCATTAGGCCAACTAGGCAGCTGCCTAGGGCGCAGGGCTAAAGAGGGCGCCAGAAACACCTTGAAAAAAAATACAGCGCTCTCAAGTGGGAAGGGGGGCGCTAAATATCTGATCTTGCCTAGGGCACCAAACTGCCTTGCATCAGTCCTGCATCATTGTATTACCAACTTTATTGTATGCCTGCGAAACATGGACTATCTATAAACGTCACCTCCAACTCTTTGAAAGATTTCATCAACGTTGCCTCCGGAAAATCCTGCAAATTACTTGGGAAGATAGGCGAACAAACGTCAGTGTACTGGAAGAAGCAAAGACTACTAGCATTGAAAAAATGATCCTTCAACGCCAACTTCAGTGGACCGGTCATGTTGTTCGAATGCCTGACTGCCGTCTCCCAAAGCAGTTACTTTATTCCCAACTCAAGGATGGAAAGCGGAAAATCGGTGGTCAATATAAGAGGTTTAAAGATGTTCATAAGGCTAATCTAAAAAAATGCAATATAAACATCGAAAACTGGGAAGCTCTGGCTCATGAACGATCTAAATGGAGGTTGGCCTTTCACAAAGGTTCCATGGACTTTGAAGAAGCCCGAGTGAAAGGTGAAAGGGAGAAACGTGCTAAGCGAAAAGCACGTCAAACAAATCCTTTACAGGACCATCCTCCATCTGGTAACCTGTATCCTCACTGTGGGAAGCTGTGTGGATCTAGAATTGGCCTCCACAGTCACTTACGGACCCATTGCTAGAGTCTACACAATTTTCTTTAGAATTTCCTCCTTTTAAAACCTCTTTTGTAAAAAAAAAAAAAAAAAATTCCTGGAAGACAATCTTACTCGGTCACGAGTGATCGCCTGACTGACTGACAATCTGAAAGCAGAAATGGGTGTTGACTAACCAAGGAAGAAAAGCCATTGTTCAGTGGCAGAAAACATTACCTTCCAGGGTAATGCTTGGGGGGAGAACTTTCACATGGGGAAATAATTGTGTGAGCTGTGCTGCATCTGTATCACATCTCCTTCTGGAGGAGATGCCAGAAGTGTGAAACAAGGAGTGACTTGACTTTGCACTTCCGCTCCCACAACATCTGTCTAATGTGCCAAGGCACTACCTTCATCACTAGAATGGTCGTCTTCTCCTTCAGCATCATCCTCTGCAATCACAGGCATGCTCAGGGTCTCCGCACCTCGGTCCTTTATCTCTTCCAACATCCCTGCAAGGATGATCGCAAAATTAAAGAGAAATTGTTTTCATTTCAGTTCCATACCTGACTTAGATTATGTCTGTGCCAGAAAATTTTGCAGGATACCTTCCCATTATACACTGCTAGCAGTTTGCACAGCTGCTCCTATATCCTGTTACTTCTGGTCTTGTTAAATGGGAAGAGAACCACCAAGCTGAGTACTTAGTTTCCACTGCAATGTATCTTGGACCAACATTTCAGTATATTTCACAGTGCTTAGAAGAAGCTTTTATGTAATTTCAGAACTCTTCCTGTTCTGGCTCCAGACTTGTGCTTTATCTTTTCCAAATCTTTTTCCAAATACTTCCAATTATCCAGAAGGCCCATATTTAACTCTTAACGAAGCACTTACAGCAGCAACCAAGAATGTAAACTTAAACCAGAAGAGATTCTTACAGAACGGTAGGCAGAGTAATTTCCTGACAAGAAACTAGGGAATCATCCAGCGATAATTTCTGTACACCCAAGTGCATCTCTCTGGATCTGCCTTTTTGTGCCCCGTGCAGCAAGATCTAGTGCAAATTTATAGATAACACAAGCGAGATCTAATTACGGTAAGCATTCATGAGATTAAAATAAATTATGGCTAAAATACCTTTAACCCTGTTCATCTGACTCCCTAGTCAGTTACAAAAGATGCATCAGGTCACCTAAGTGCTATCTAACAACAACTGTGCAAAGAAAATGCATAAGGGCACAGTCTTGGGGATTATTCACAACTACATTACTTCCTTCCCTGGTGGTTCATCACAGACCCAGCCTTTCCCGAAGCCAATATACAACCTGTTTCTTTGGTTAGCTTTTACAGACCAGGAACTGAGCCACCAGGGTAGCCTTCCCTAATCTGGTGCCCTCCAGATGTTTTGGACTTCCATTCCCATCAGCCCCAGCCAGCTTGGTCAATGGTCAGAGAGTGTGAGAGTTGTAGTCCGCAACATCCAGAGGCCACCAGGTTGGGGAGGCTGCAGTAGGGAGTTATTTCAAAAGTCCATGTTCAGAAATAAATTGGTATCAGAGATGGTAGGAACACAGGTGTGCAGGAAGTACCACAGTTTGCTTCCTGACACTATGGAACTTGCACTTAAGGACCCCATCATCAGGCCTGCTGGGCCTTTGGCCCTTCACTGCTACAGGCCTGTGGCTTATGCTGGCTCAGCTTGTCTGAGTGTAGAAAGCTAAGGAGGGTCAAGCCTGGTTATTACTTGGATGGGAGACCCCTCCTCTAGTTTCCTGCATTAAGCAGGGGGTTGGACTCGATAGCCTTGTAGGCTCCTTCCAACTCTATGATCTATGAAATCTATAAACCCCTGCCATTACTCCCATACCTCTCTGCTGGTGCTCAAGATGGCTACCAATACAAAGTCCAGGTCACCAAGCACAGTCTAAAAAGTCAACAGAAGCACGGTGGACCAGAAGGAAGGCAGCAGCAGCCACACGTACGGCAGACTCACATCTGCTCTCCAATGGCAGCAAGTCATAAGATGGTTTGGGCCATCCTACCACTTGAACAACACTGGTTAAAGTAGTGTTCTCCAACCTTGGGTCCTCAGATGTTTTTGGTTTACAACTCCCAGCATGCCCCAGCCGGCATAGCTTTTGGGGGAATAGGCCAAAAACATCTGGGGACCCAATCTGCATTTTCACACTTTGGCCTATAGCGGAAATGCACATTTTGGTTGATTAAATTTGCAAACAATTCCCAGAAAGTTTAAAAAAAAAAAAAAAGGTCCATAAGTCCAGGGAATCCATGTGACTTGGAAAAAGCCAGGCTGCTGTGGAATCTGTGGGTCGGATTCATAGAAATCTGAACTCATTTGAATCCGTTGTGGATTTCTCCAATATCCCTAGGGCAGTGTTCCCCAACCTTGGGTCCCCAGATGTTTTTGGCCTACAACTCCCAGCATGCCCCAGCCAGCTACGCTGGCTGGGGCATGCTGGGAGTTGTAGGCCAAAAACATCTGGGGACCCAAGGTTGGAGAATACTGGGTTAAAGGGAAGGATGGATCTTGGTGGGAGGATTTTGTACCTCCCCTAGCAATTGCTCAGTGAGGCCTGCATACCAAGTGTACAAATTGCAGTGAACACAATTCAAGAGCTAGCAAGGAATTCCACCACCACACATCCCTTTTGCTAGCTACCTCTGTTATGCAGAGTCTTAGTCTTCCTCAGTGGCTGTAACCTTCTTCTGGCTCTTTTAGCTCTAGGCGATATGGTTTTCCCATGATCTGACCCAGATTCAGAAGACTCTAGCTTAACTTGACGATGACGTCTTGACTTGGAAGCCTAAAAAGGGTTTTAACACAAATAAATTAAGCAGCAAAAGAAAACAACATTTGAGTAGGAGGCACACCCATTAACATTATTCTGAAAAAGAAAGACAGCAATTAAATTAACTACTAGATCTTGGCCAAATCCAGATTCTATTACCCACTATGAATTATTATTATTAATTATTATTATTATTATTTATTATTATCATCATTATCATTACCCGCCTCTCCATCTAGATCGAGGTGGGGAACAGCAGAAAATATAAAATACATAAATTAAACACAACACATACTATTAAAACATCTTAAGACATCCTTAAAACATCTTAAAAACATTTTTAAAACACCTTAAAGGCATCCTAAAATTCCGCCAGATAGGCCTGCCGGAAGAGATCAGTCTTTATGGTTTTTTTAAATTCCAAAAGACTGGTAAATTGACGAATCTCCTTCGGCAGGAATTAAACAGTGAGTTCACTTCGGCATGAAATCTTGAATGCTTCCAGGAGTAAGGGGGATGTAATTATAATCAGGAAAATGGTATAGAAGAAAGGGTTAATCTCCTACCACAGTCCCAATCTAATTAGCCCCTCCTTCCCATGGCTCTTTTAAAGCTTTGAAAGAGATGTCAGAGATCCAATCACACATCTTATCTACTTTGCCCTCCATCATCATCATCATCATCATCATCAGGCGATCACTCGTGACCGAGTAAGATTGTCTTCCGGGATAAAAGGAGGAGATTCTAAAGAAGATTGTGTAGACTCTAGCGATGGGTCCGTAAGTGACTGTGGAGGCCAATTCTAGATCCACACAGCTTGTTTGTTTGTTTGGTTGGGTTGGGTTGGGTTGGGTTGGGTGAGTTGGGTTGGAAGACGCCTGTGCGTGAAACTGTTTTATGTGGGGAGATCGGTGCACAACGAATCACCACACAAACTTGACAGAGTACGGCAGAGATCCAATGGCACGGTTACCCTGACGATTGGAAAACCATTCTCTGCTGCAGCCTTCATCCGCCTTCACAGCCGTTGTAATTTAGGTTTAATTATCTTCCGCCTGTTCTGCCGTTGAGGACTTTATGTTTTGGATCGTTCTTTGTCTGGTTCCTCTCCCCGGACCTTACCGCCATGGGTGACCCTACTGGGAGTACATAGCTCCCGACGGCATTGCTCACAGGATTCATCGGAACACGCAAGCCCACTCACCACTTCAAGGTGACGATCCTGAGTACTAGAAGCTAGATTTTCCCTGTTCCATTTTAAATCCTTATCTGCCAGTGCTGTAGTATGCTACCCTGACAACGATTATGCAATGTACCTACTCACCTAGGTGATTAAAAAAAAAAAAAAAGTTTCTGGTTGTTTTACAATGCACTCATATGACAAAACAATATTATAGACTTATGTAAATCTGTTGGACCCCAACTAGCAACAGTAGGTTCTTCTTATTAGGACTAACTGCTGCCTGCGGAAGAGTGCAAGCTCAAAATGGAGGACTTTTTCATTACATTTAATTCAGTAACACGGACCTTGTGTGGAATGCAAATAACAATTAATTATATAAATTAACATACATGCAAGGAAGGAAAGCAGAATAATCAAGTACAGTAAAAGGTTTAACCCTTCATCATACAGAAGAGCGGAGAAGGTAGCAAGGTGGCACCCGTGCGTTTCGGTCTAGAATCCATCATTACTAGGACAGTCTTGACACACTTACCGGAACAACTGCAGAGTATGACCTGAATTTGAGGTCAGCTAATGCTCTGGCTCTTTCTGGTCCCTGGAAAAGAAGAGACCACTAGTATTACTAGTATTATTTCCTTCTCGGCTGCCTTTTTTTTAGTCCCCAAGATTGTTTCACATATAAAAAAATGTTACAAAAAGCTATCCATATCATCCGATAAAACAAAACTGAGCTTTTTTCATTTCAAGTAAAACTGCTAGATGTCACTCACTCTTCTCTGCAAATTGAATTGCTCCGTCTTAACAGCTTGCCCAGACAGTTCTCGTATTGGGGACAGGAAATGACATGTCAGCACTTGTGCTGGCAGCCCGAAGCTGAACGGTGCCTTGGCCTACACAGGCAGCAGGGGCAGACCCAAGGACAGCTGTGTAGTCCAAACGACTGGCTTCCAGCAATTGTCATGGGACCAATCCTGGGAAGAGGGGCCAGTTTTTCCCCAGGTTACTTCCTACATTTCTGGTTGTGTGCTACAGAGCTAAACCAGGGAGGAGGATGAAGGACGTTTATGCTAGACTATACTGCACTAGAAACCAACATGGTCCCTGAATATAAATCAGCTGCCCCTTGATTTCAGGCATCAAAAGTATTTCCTTACTTCCGACTGCTGCGAAGAAGCTTCCTTCTCATTCATCACTTCTTCACCCATAGTAGTGAAGGATGGCTCCTGGAAGAGCACACAACATTACACCATTAATGAAGACTAAAACACAAAGAACTTACATTCTGGGAGACACTGTGTGCAAGTAGTACACTCAAATCACAATACGGATGGAAGTTGCACAGGGATGTCAGGGTGACATGGCCCTGCACACATGGCCGGTGAACTGGTTATCCCAGCTGCATGGGAAATATGCTCTTCTCCCCACCCCTCACCACCCCACACACAGCATCACACAGCGATAATTTCTGTACACCCAAGTGCATCTCTCTGGATCTGCCTTTTTGTGCCCCATGCAGCAAGATCTAGTGCAAGTCTGCCTCTGGCACATACATTGTGTGCCAGTTCAAAACATTCCGGATTACACTGCTCATTTATATTGTCACTGTCAAGTGCCAGATGCCATCAAATTTAAAATGAATGTACCAAGGAAAGCCGACTCCTTCCTTCATCTCAATTCAGAGTCACCTTGAAGCAATACTATGAGCAGATTCAAGATTTTGTGTCCACAATCTTTATTTTGTGTCAAGATTGTGTGTCCAGTAGTTGTTTAATATTGCAGTTTAATAAAGCACAGTGGGAAACCAAAAATCTGCTTTATTCATGTATCACAAGTATTCCAGGATTCCATAAAGTTAGAGGTAAACCATGTATGTACCCAATACCCAAAAGACAAATCGCTCCAACCCAGCTGTCTATTCAGAACAGAGCTCTCTTTGCCTGCAACATCTTCTGCACCCGTTTCAACTGGAAGGAATCGATCCTTCAGATCTTGCTACTTAATATTCATGTGTACTATAGATCTCTAGAAGAGGGTGCATGTCTTCTGCTGCACCCCATCACCAAGGTCATCCATGAACCAGGACTGAAAATTAAGGGTGCATAAAGCAGCATTCTCACGGAGGGCCCCCACTGCGGAACTCTTCACCTAAAAACTTACCAAAGTCTGAGCTTCTTTCAAAAGAACAGTAAGGCCCTTGAAAATAGATCTGGCTTTTGGTTGTCATGGCTCAGCCACAGCTGAAACTAGTACAGTATTTTTCCATGTATAAGACTATACTTTTCCCTAAAATCGCTAGACTAAAAATTGAGGGTCGTCTTATACACGGAAGTAAGCCGAGGAGAGAACCACGCAGTTGCAAAACTGCCCAGTGGGGGGCGTCTTATACATGGGGGCTTCTTATAGACAGAAAAATATGATATTTTCCTTTTTTTCCTCTTTTTGACCAAGTAATTAGGCTTTGGGGTAAGGTAGACAACAAGTTTAAATAGAGAAGTACGTAGCTGGCACTGACTTCAAAGTGGGAAACGGCTTTCAGATCACATATGCAACGATCAATTGACACACAGACAAAAAACTGAGATGACCTACCATCTTATTCTTCTGCCATTGCTGATATTCCAAAACGACATCCTTGACATTGGCTATGAAGTCATCTTTTATCAGATTGAGAGCCTTATCTGGCTGGGATTGGTCCACGGAGATCAGACACTTCATTTTTTGGTAATGGTCATGAACATTCTTCGTTTCCTTAAAGTGGAAAAATGTGTGTGTGGCAGGACAGCTTTTGTAGCTATATAAGAACAGCTTTAGAGCATTTTTCCAGGTCCTAAAAACTGAACGTCCCTTAATAACTGTACCAATGGGAACCAAGAGTCTAGTGATATTTTATTATGCTTTGGGCCTTGCTGTTCCCATGCTCATCTTCGCATGTTTTCCATCCAGATAAATTTCCTATTCCTGGAATTACAGGCTGGCATTTTGTATTACTTATTTTTTTACTCCTGAATAATGCTGAATTTGCGCAATTGTCCCCATATGCTTTCCAATAGAAATTAAGCAAGGGTGCCCCAAAAAGCACTATTTTGAGATAGGACCTTGAAGCAGCTGGAGGAGCTTCTGCTAAAAATGAAGCTAGCAAGGTGAAACAGGTGCTGTGGTGGAAATTCACCACTGAAAAAAGGCTCCAATAATGGAGAAGTGGGACAAGGTTGAGGGAGACAGAAAAAGCTAGGCTTCTGTACAGGTCAGTCACAAGATCAACCCTTAAAGGTCAAACTTTTACATTAAAAAATGGAGATGTTACTACTTGTTGCTACCAACAGCAAACAAGCCAGTCTCTCTTTATGTGACCATCATGAGCAGATTGCACAAAGAGAGGCTAGTCTGGAAGCTCCCTAATAGATGCACTTTCCCCCCTCAGCATGTCACTGAAGACTGTCTTTCCTACTCTTCATGCAGAGAGAGAAAAAGTCTTAGTAGGACACCTCAAAAAAATTCAGGTTCTTGCACAGAATACAGTACACCTGCTAATAAGGTCTTCGGACTGCTTGATTTACAGTTTTTCCTTCCAATTCCTCTATGCCCCATGTTGAAGAGGTAGTAACATTTTTTGTGCAAAAGCTTCACCCTTCTTTAACATTGATCTTGTGACTGGCATGTAGGAATATTCTGTTCCCATGAAAGCACTAAACTGTTTTTAGGCTGGCCAACACAGTCATGCAAGGTCACTTTTATCACGCTTCTAGCACCTGAAGTGTTGGATTAAATGCAGGCACAGGAAAGTAAAAAAAAATGTCCAAGAATGCCCTCATCCTGCAAATAAGTTCCATAAAGAAATCAAGCAGCAAGCACCTGCAAATAATTATCAGCAGGTTCAAGATGCAGAGGACATCTATAGACTTTGCAAGCAAAGCTTGCTGCCCCCTCTGCTTAGCTGTAATGTAAGATGATGATGATGATAATATTATTATTATTATTATTATTATTATTATTATTTTTTCTATACCGCCCCATTGCCGAAGCTCTCTGGGCGGTTTACAGAAGTCATAAAAACAATAAAACACATAATAAAATACAGATAACAATTACAAAGTTTAAACCAAATTTTAAAACCCAATTTAAAATGACAAATACTAAACAAGTTAATAAACTAAGCCTGCAGCTGACATAACCCGTGCCCCATGCCCACCATGTCCTATTTTGAGCTCTTAAATATGAAATGCCTTGGCGTAGAGGGAAGTCTTAACCTGGTGCCTAAAAGATAGTAAAGTTGGTGCCTGGTGGGCCTCAGTGGGGAGTTTATTCCACAGTTGGGGGGCCACCACTGAGAAGGCCCTCCTCCTTGTTGCCACCAACCGAGCCTCCCTCGGAGGAGGGCCCCAGATGTTGAGTGCAGTGTCTGGGTAGATTGCAGCTGGAAGAGGCATTCCATCAAGTATTGTGGTCCTAAGTCATGTAGGGCTTTATAGGTTAAAACCAGCACCTTGAATTCAGCTCGGAAGCATATTGGCAGCCAGTGCAAGCGGGCCAGAACTGGTGTTATATGTACAGACCTTCTGGTCCCAGTGATAAGTCTGGCTGCCACATTTTGCACAAGCTGCAGCTTCTGAACAGTCTTCAAAGGCAGCCCCACATAGAGTGCATTGCAGTAGTCTAGATTACCAGAGCGTAGATTACTGAAACCAGGCTATGTTTCCGATGTGGATTGTTCAGCACTCCTCTGTTTTTACCAACTTAACTAACTTACCCAACACACGTAGAATTCTTACACGTAGAATTTGCAGAAATACCATGTGCCAACATAAAACTGTAAATTCAAAGGGAATCTCAATCATAACCTAAAGCCGGGGTAGGCTGCTTGTTCCCACAGTTCCCATCAGCCCTAGCCAGCATGGCCAATGTTGAGGGATAATGCAGTCCAATAATATCTAAAGGGCCACAAGTTGCCTGCCCCAACCTAGAGCAAAATATATTCCCTTGATAAAAAACATCCATTGGATTTCATCATTAATGGGGTGGGGTTGCTGTTGTTTGCAGCATTTTCCTTTACCAGTGGCCTGGAGCAGATGCAGCAATGGTCATGTTAGAGCAAGATGTAACTATACCTCTAAGAAGTCAGCTGGGCTAAGCATGGCAACTCGGTCACTTGGATCCCTGAATTCGCTCTTCATCTCAATCCTATCATGCATTTTCTGTTTAGTCCTAAAGGAAAGCTAGAGAGAGAGAGACAGTCACATTAGGATCAAAAAGGAAAAGCTGGGTTTCCCTAGCTCAATGCAACATAAAGGGCTGTCTTTCTGTAGCACTGAGCTCAGAAATTGATGGCGTCCGTGGGTGTGGCTTTGGGAAAGGGAAGGGGCTTCAGGAGGGAGGGGCCGATCCCCCTGACATCATATGTCCCCAGGGGTGTCCCAGGAGTCAATCCAGCCTCCAGGGCCAAAACAGTTCCCCACCTCTGATGTAAAGCAATGGTGGACTTTGTTAATCTGGACTTAGTAACTCACAAGTTTGGGCATTGCCGTGAAGAAGAATGCTTTGTCCATCCGAAGCGTTCTGAAGATATACGCTGCATCATAATGCTGTGCGTCTAACAGCTCCTGCTGGAATTTACTGACTTCAGACCAATCTTTGAGCGCAACCCTGATCTGAAGTGGAAACACAGAGAGTTCTTCCAACTGAAGTCAGAAATGTAAAGTAGTAATTGCAATGCAGCTGACCCACACATATTGCTAACTGAAGGAAAGATGCAAAGCATATACAATTAACACCTGGTTCTCACTGAGACAGCAAAACTGAGCTGTATCACTTCAGAAGAGCGTGGAAAGCTAAGCTGGGTCAGGCCTGGTTATTACTTGGATGGGAGACCCCTCCTCTAGTTTCCTGCATTGAGCAGGGGGTTGGACTCAATGGCCTTGTAGGCTCCTTCCAACTCTATGATCTATGAAATCTAAGAATACAGGGATGGTGGGGCTCCCCCACACAAGAAGTTCCTTGCATATACAAAAGTAGAAGATCAGAAAGAAGGGTTCTCGCTAGCCTTCTGTATGATGTGCTAGTTTTCTATGTGGAGAGAATGTTTAGGAAGGATGAGCATTCCATCATGTGACACCCCCTTCCCTACCACCTCGGTGCAAAATTAGAAAAAAACTCCATCTGCAGTTTACATACTGAGCCATCTGCTGCAACAGTTTGTGGAGGACACAGAGGACTAAACAATCAACTTATCTTCTTGAAGGAGCTGCAGCCAAAAGTGTGCTCACCCTCAGCTACATTTGAGTTAATGGAGCAACATACACATGCTCCACATGGGCAATGGAATAACAGGACTCTAGATCAGCAGTGAGAGCATGAATGCAAAACCGGTTCATGGTGCTCATCAACACAAACTGTTCCTTGCCCTCTACCGGAAAGGACTTTCACTGGCCATGGATAGCTACAACAGCCTTCATAAGTGGATCCCAATAGTTTTTTAAACGAATGATTTAGCACATAAATATTGTATGTTACATTTCATATAATGCTTTTTGAGTATTCAACATGTCTCGCATACGTTACCTCAATGTTTAGAACAACCCTGTAAATTAGGCTGGTATTATCCTCAAGTTATCAAGGTCTTAAGACCTTTCTCAAAAAACACTCCAGGCGACTTACGAAATTAAAAGCATACAAAATTGAGAACAGCTAAAACCATTATTTATATCAGCGTTCTCCAACCTTGGGTCCCCAGATGTTTTTGGCCTACAAGGTTGGAGAACACTGGTCTATATCATACTAAAATACAAGCACCCCATGTGACAGAGTGAGGCGGGAAGTTGAGGCTGAGAAACCAACTTGCCTAAGGCAGCCTGGTAAGAGCTCAGGATCAAGAAAAGACTTGAATGCATGACTTTCTGGCTCACAGCTCACACTCTTACCTACTATTACCCTTCTTTTAAACCCTCAAAGATGTTGTACATTAGTTACAATATACGGTCATAGAAGACTGTAGGTGACAAGGGGGTTGAAAGCAAACAGGTTGAGGTATAATTTACCTTTTCCTTTGGCTGACACAGTTGTGTATTGTACAAGCCATACAGAAGATAAAGGGCACCAACTCGGATCTGGAAAGTGTAAGGAGGCAAGAAGTATGGCCACACCAGAGCTAAAGCCTCTTTGGTGAACTTAATCTGCTCCGGAGTCCTTATTTTACCACTAGACAAAACAAGATCACCACAAAAACAAGATTATTATTAATTTATTATTATTATTAATTTTATTTATATACCACCCAACAGCCAAAGATACAGTGTGATGTGTGTCAAACCTCATCAGTTACATGCAAGAAAATACTAAACAAGAATCCACATTATTAATGATAGAAAAGGACGCAGCAGCACAGCAAGGAACAATCCAACAGCCACTAGAGGGAAAAGGGTCAATGCTGAAGCATTAGGCCAGCTTTCTCCAGCCTGGTACCCTCCAGATGTTTTCAATTACAACTCCCAACATTCCTGATCACTGGCCATGCTTGCCTGATGGGCAAAACATCTGGAGGGCACCAGGTTGGGGAAGGCTATATTAGGCTTTAAGAAGATTAAGAAGGGTATGCTGAGATGGTCCATCTATGGGGGTGGCAATGGGTCACTTCCAAAGTCACCACACAACAGAGACAATAGGAAAGGAAGGGAAGCAGTAACACTGCCATAAGCAACAATCAGCATTTATTTATTTGATTTGTACCCTGCCTTTCTACCAAAAGAAATGGCACTCAAGCATCTAGGGCAGGGTTCTCCAACCTTGGGTCCCCCAATGTTGCTGGACTACAGCTCCCAGAATCCCTTGCCATTAGCCATGCTGGCTGGGTATGATGGGAGCTGTAGGCCAGCAACATCTGGGGACCCAGGTTGGAGAGCCCTGATCTAGGGGAAGAGGTCAGAATCAACCCTCTCCTTTTCCATCAGGACTGCAGTTGTCATCATTATATATATTATATTATCAGCTAAAGCTGCAGGAGGAAGAGGAAGAAGAAAATAGGGCAACTTACAAATGTGAATGCAACATATGTAAGAAGTAATGAGTAAAGAACTACAAGGCAAATAGAATGAAGGAAGTCTGTAGTTTTCAAACTGTGTTCCAGGGAGCCCTGAGGTTCGTTAGAAACCTGTCAAGAGTTCCCCGCTACGATAAGCCACAGCAGCCAAGCTTGCCCAGCACTCCCCTAATTTCCACTGCAAGGCACGGCTGCAAGAGAGCATTGAGCCTCACTGTCAATCTGCTTGAACCAAGAGTGTGACGTACAACATGGCCCCAGAATCCTCTGCAGCACATGGCGGGGGAAGGGGGGAGGCTCCTCACCAGGCAGGACTGTTCAGAAAGGGTTATCTGAACACAGAAAGCCTTGACAACCACTTAAATTAAAATGAACAACAAAACCCAAGAGGGGCGAGAAAGACAGAAAGAGAAAATGAAGCACACTGTGCCTCTAGGCAGCACTCATAAGAACATAGGAAGAGCCGTGCTGGATCAGACCAAGGGTCCATCTAGTCCAGCATTCTGTTCGCAGTGGCCAACCAGCTGCCCACGGGAAACCCACAAGCAGGGAAAGAGTGCAACAGCACCCTCCTGCCCATGTTCCCCAGCAACTAATGTCAATAGGCATACTTCCTGATACTGGAGGCAGCATACCGCCATCAGGACTAGTAGCCACTGATAGCTACATTAATTTGTCCAATACCCTTTTAAAGCCCTCCAAGTTGGTGTCCATCACTACATCTTGTGGAAGTGAATTCCATAGTCTAACTCTGTGCTGTGTGAAGAAGTACTTCCTTTCATCTGTCCTGAATCGCCCATCAATCAGCTTCATGGGATGACCCCATTGGGTTCTAGCACAGTGTTCTCCAACCTTGGGTCCCCAGATGCTTTTGGCCTACACTGGTTACGCTGGCTGGGGCATGCTGGGAGTTTTAGGCCAAAAACATCTGGGGCCCCAAGGTAGGAGAACACTGTTCTAGCATTATGAGAGGGGGAGAAAAATGTCCCCCTATCTACCTTCTCCACACCATGCATGATTTTGTACACCTCTATCATGTCTCCCCTCAGTTGCCTTGTTTCCCCTTCTTTTTTTAAGTTAAACTGCCCCAGACATTGAGTGGGTTTCCCACAACACGATAACCCACACTCAAGTGCTGAGTGCTGAACCATGGGTTGTTGCTGAAACGTGGGTGATCATGTTGTCTGATCCCAGCAGTGCCAACAAACCATGGTTTGTTAAACACAAGCAACCCATGAAGAGGACCAACAGTTTGTTGTGGGGTTGTGAACTGTGGGTTGCTCGTAGTTCACTAACCATGGCTTGTTAGTGCAGCTGGGTTCAGACAGCACAATAACCCACGTTTCGACAACCCACACTCATCGTGTTGAGTGTGGGTTATGAAACCAGCCATAATAACCTCTCACCGCCGGGGACTTGCTCCAGCCTCCACTCCCCATCATTTTGCCTGCGCCCCTCCCCCCCGGGACGCACTCCGCCACCCGCCCCTCGCGACCCCAGGCCCTATCTGAGGAGGGGAAGGGGCGACCTACTAGAAAAGGGTGTGGAAGCGGTGCTGCCTCCACAGCGACGCGAAGTCCTCGTAGCGGGCGCTCTCGGTCTCCTGGAACCGCCTGAGCAGCGCCTCGCAGTCGGTCCTCAGCCCCGGCCACCCACCCATGGCCCGCGACGACACACACTCCTCGCCCGCCCCACTGCGCGTGCGCGTGCGCGTGCGCGTGCGCGAGAAAACCACGCCGCCGAGCGGGGGACCCAGTTAACCCCCACGCTGCCGACACCGAATGGGCCCTCATAGCCTTAAGACCCGCCCCCACTCCCCGTCTTAAGGGAGACGCACGCTCTGCGCATGGCCCTTTTAAGAGTTGATACAAACTGGAGGGGAAAGGGAAGTGGGTGGGTCCAGCCAATCACAGCCACAGCTGGGCTGCTGGCTCCGCCCCGTTTGATTCTTTTGCTCGCTCGCTCCGGTTGTTTTTGGCTTGTTGGAAAATAGTCTTAAAAGGCTGGTGTTTTTTTCTCTCCTAAACGCAGAATTAATTTATTTACCTTTCTAGTGCGGTACGGGATTGGAGGGTGGGAGTATTTTTCCCCCTCTGGTAATCTTATTTGTTTAGTATGTTTTCACCATTGTATATTCTCCATTGTATATTCTTCCGCTGGATCATCGTAAAACTAACAGCGCAATCCTATTTACGTCTACTCAGAAGTCTGTCGCATTGAGTTCAGTGGGGCTTACTCCCACGTAAGTGTGTATACTATTGCAGTGTTGCTATGCACACTTACTTGGAATCCTCTGTGTGTGTTTGTGTGGCTTTTTGTTTTGTTTTACGGACTGAGATGGAAACAAAAGGGGATATTGTGAAGTATTTGTCTTGAAATACCTGATTGGTAATTTCCAGGGATGGGGACTCGGACTCGAGGACTCGACTCGTGAGTCGGACTGAGTCCCCCCTCTGACTCGACTCGGACTCGAGTCCCAATATTTTTAATGGGACTCGAGACTCGACTCGGGACTCGAGACCAAGGACTTGTCAACATCCCTGGGCTGTTGACGAGTCTTCTGGCTGTGCCAGGAGCGCGATCACCAGTGAAGAGTGCATGGAAGCGAGGAGCGCTGCTGCTCGGCCACTATGGACAGCTACCAGGAGCGCAGCCCCAACGATGTGTTGAGATTTATTTTGATGTGTTGTTGTGGGGGGTTAGGGTTAGGGTCAGGCATTTTGGGTTTGGCTGCCTCTGCCTGCCTGCTTTGGGGTTTCCTGCCTCCTCTGCCTGCCTGGTTATTTTGGGTTTGTCTGCCTAGTCTGTTCTTGCCAAAATCAGTTGCAGAATTTTGAAATAAAAAGGCACACTTGTGCCTAGAATTTATTTAAGCCACACATCTGAAGTAGCCTTATTTTGTTGGGGGGAAACCCCATTGATTTTAATAGGGACTCGTGGAGTCAGTTTTGGGAGTGACTCAGGACTCGGGACTCGTGAGTCACCATTTTGGACCAAGGACTCGGACTCGAACTCGAGACTCAGGTCCAAAGACTCGTGACTCGACTCGAGACTCGAGACCAAGGACTCTTCAACATCCCTGCCTGGAAAAGACCTCAAAATAGAATTGTTTCACAGACACCTAACATTTATGAAGAGGTATTCTCATGCCCCAAGACTTCAAGCATCTCAGTTCGCACTCTGGAAGGATCCTGCACCACTGTAGACAAGCAAGCAGCAAAAAACTTGGGAAGGAAGGAACCACAGTCAGACTATTTGCAACACTACTTTTATTGTTGAGTGTCACAAAGTCTATGTATGTTTTGAACTCAAAAATTGGGCACTCAGTGCACTTACCTGCTGAAAACTAATAAAGACATAAGAGGGAGATTGTTCAGGAAACAACAAGCAGGCAACAGCCTAGTTTTGTCAGCTTCTGTATAACTGTACTGTCAGTTCTAGTAGCGACTCCAAAAGGTGTTCTGAGTAATAGCTGGTCCCCAGTCAGAATGCAATGTGCTTCTTGCTCTCTTTCATGCGCAGCGCGCACACACACACACACTCACACACACTCATAGGCACTGCATACCTCAGAGACACTTCTACTGAAATTATGAGCAGCTGAGCATGAGCTGTCCTGTGATGAAGGTTGCACTGGTCATTTTTGTACCTCTTTCATGTTTTTGGTACAGCTCCCCTCCCCCCCAAAATCTTTGTTCAACTATTATTTTATTATTATTTATTACATTTCTATACTGCCCAGTAACCAAAGCTCTCTGGGGAAAATACTGCTATAGTGCAGTGGGGCTTCTGTGCATAGGATTTCACCCTTAAGCATAAACCCAGAAGGAATCTTTATTTCAGAAAGGGGGGCTCTTGCACGTGGAGTAACATGATGAAGAAAATCCACAACTACAACTGGCGGGGGGAGTGCTCTCTGAAGTTTCCACAACTGCACATTTTCAAGTCTCTCAAGTTAAGCCATACCAATCCCAACCTTGTTATGTTGCATTTTTCCATGGGGTCATTATGGCATTGCTGTTTTTGCTGTAACAGACTACCCCTCTGGAATTTAATCAGTGGCTCTCAAAATAGGCAGTGTTCTCTAGGGATCCCTGGTCTTCTACCCATGTGTGCATGCACACATTTACACACAGACTAGCAAGTTGCAGGCTATCAGCCCACTTCTACTCCGCTCACACCCTTTCATGTGAACTGCCAGTGAGCCAACTCCTCATTCTTTTCATTCAGCGTCTGCCTCCTGCGTCATATATTTTTGGAAATGATCCTTTGGGTCTGAGCTGCAGTAAACCAACACAAACTTTTACTGATAATCAAGGTCCAGTTATAACTCTGTGCAATGGCGAAAGAAATACCAGAGGGACAGAGGTCCTGTAGGTGACTGCTGCTTCTGTCAGATCTCCTCCTGCAGACTGGTTTGTCTTCCATCAAACTGGGACTGCTACATGTCTCCCAAAGGGTTTTATTTTTAATTTTATTTTCAATGAAAAGCAGCAATGGGAGGCTGCAAACTTGAATGGAGGACTGACGGAGCAAGAGAAAGTGCTTAACACTTTTGCCTCCCTAGTCACTTTTCTAAGTAAAACTCCCCCCCCCCCAAGTTGCTTTTCCATCTCTCTTCCAGGGGTGGGGCATGGGTCTGTGTCTTTTTCCTCTGTAGGTGGAAAATCAGTCTGGACAGAATGATTTTGATTATAACAATGTTCAGAGGCAAAAACATTAAGCACAGCTTCTCCTTGCTGTTCATAGAATCATAGAGTTGGTGGATGGCAGCTCAAAGGTCATTTAACCTAACTCTGTGCAGGAAATTGAACCACAATAGTATCCCTTATGGGTGGATATCCAACCTCTGCTTTAATACCTACTAATGGAGGAGAGTAGACCACCTTCGGAGGCAGTCTGTTCATCTAAAACCTTTTTGTTGAAAATTGAACCCGTTGGTACAGCTCCTACCTTCTGATGTAACAGAAAAACAAATTTGCTCCATCTTCTGTGTGACAGTCCTTCCAACATTTGTACAAAGAGTTTTACCCAAGGGGACAGGGCATTCAAACACACAAATTCTTCATTCCCTACAGCCTGATATAGTACAGTCCAGGAAAAGCCTTACCACCTGATTCTGCTTAAAGTATTGACTACCTATTCGCTACCAAGCCAAGTTCAAGGTCTTGCTGTTGTTGACATATATAAAGCCCTGAATAGCTTGAGACTAGGTTACCTACTGGATTACCTTCCCTGATACAGACCCATGCGAGAGGATGCCTTGCAGGTTGCACCACCATCTGGCAAGCAACCCAGTAGTGGGTCTTCTCTGTGGTGGCACCCACCTAACGGAATGCCCTCCTCCCTGGTATTTGGGAGGTGTGTTTTAGATGCCTGTTACAGACCGACTGTTGTTTTAGCATTTACTGTGTTTTTAGTTTTGGTGTTAAACAGTTTAAACTGATGAGCTTTTGTGTTTATTATGATAGTTTAATTTTTTTATTTTGTAAACTGCTTAGAAATATATTTGATATGGTAAAAGGTATATAAATTTCTAAGTAATAAATAAATTGATAAGTAATAAAAAATAAATATATTTTGGTCATATAATGAGAAATGAAACATGTAGACTGTTGCAGCTGATTATACAAGGGAAAATAAATGGGAAAAGAAGGCTTGGCTGAAAAACCTTAAAGAATGTGTTGTGGGCAATACAATATCATTGTTTAGAGCAGCCATATTTAAGGACTGTTTAGCCATGATGATGTCCAACCTCTGGCAGGAGAGGGAGGAGGAGAAATAAAACGCATCCTTTAAATAAATATACAAACAGCATGCAGGCACGCAGGTCTCCACCCGCACACACACAGCAGCTGAGAAAATTAGCTTTGTTCAGCGATGGAAATACATCCTGAGCAAGCCCCCGGAAGGAGGGGGTTAGCAAGAGGTTACTCTTTTGTCCCGCTCGATCCCATGCAACCCAACTAAAACATGCCAAAGCACACGTAGGTTAGCCAAGCCAAGCAACATTTTCGATGGGGAGAGGCCGCCTGTAGCTCGGTCTCGGGTGCTGAACCGCACGTATAGTGGGCGTGGCCCGACCGAGCGGATTGGCTGGGAGCCTCCGGAACGTTCGGCTCATTTGCATCTCCCTCCTGCATCCTCAGCCCTGACTGGAGCAGCACAGCAGCAGCAGGACATATTCCTAACCACGACATGATGGTGAGTGCCTCGGAGGGGACCTCACTCGCCTCATCCAGAAGAGATTTCCTGTATAGTGGAAAGTTTTAAAAGGCCCTCCAGAGAACTGGCTTCCTCTCCAGTACAGGTAAGTATAACGATGGGCTATTGGGGACTGGAAATGAGTCGCTTTTAGGGTGGCAGAGGGCCTAAAGAGCCACGGGCCGGCTTGTGTATTTTTTTTTACAGTTGAACAGAATAAAGAATTTGGGCAGGTACAAACGATGGCTTTGAGGAGGGATTAGCCAAATTCTTGAAGCACAGGTCTATCAATGGCTATTCCCCCATTGTAGCTAAATTGAACCTCCATATATGGAGGCAGTGTACCTCTAAATACCACTTTGTTAAGGACAACCAAAACCGGAGGATGTTCCTTCCTGAGATGGCTGGCCACCAATTTGAAACAAGATGCTGGACTAGGAATACTGTGTACATTTCTTGTTGCCACACCTAAAAGGGGATATTGTGCAGTTGGGAGAAGTTCAGAAAAGGGCAACTAAAGTGATCAAGGGACTGGAGCAACTCTATGTGGAAAGGTTACAACATCAGGGACTTTAACTTAGAAAAAAGGTGAGTGAGGGGAGACATGATTGAGATGTAAAAAATTATGCGTGATATGGAGAAAGTGGACTCTAAAATGCAGTCTCTAAACTTTGCATAATCTGATCTTGCATAATCTCCCTCGCATAATACTAGAAGCTGGGGTCATCCCATGAAGCTGATTGGTGGGAAATTCAGGACAGGTTTAAAAGGCAGTTACACAAATTCATGGAAGATAAGGCTATCAATGGCTACTAGTCAAGATGACTATATGCTATCTCCAGTATCAGAGGCAGTATGCCTCTGTACACCAGTTGCTGGGGAACAAAATCAGGAGGGTGCTATTGTACTCATGTCCTATTTGGGTTTTTTCCCCTGAGGACGGGGTGGGGGTGGGGGTTTGGCCACTGTGAGAACAGAATGCTGGATGAGACAGACCCTTGGTATGATCCAGCATGGCTATGTTCTTATGACTAGATGGACCTTGCATCTGATCCAGCAGGACTCATATCATCACAAGGCTGCCCCATGTGTGGGGTGGGCGTGGAATAATTGTCTCAATTTGCCTAGGGGCTCTACTAATAATGGGGGCCCCTGCCACAGAGCTCACCAGAGCCCCTAACATCACACCTACCACAGACCCCATAAATGTGTGTGTTATCATGCAGGGATAAAAAAATAAATAAATCTATAAGTTATTTAAAACGTTCTTGTGAACCTCCCAGGGAGCTTTGGCTATAGAAATGTAATAAATAACTAGATAAAAATAAATAAAAGCAGAGAAACCCTTTTCCCCTTTGCTGCGAGGCAGATCAGTGCCAAGAATTTTAAACCTGAATTGCCGTTCATAGCCTGGCTTGTAGAATTAGATAGTACATGCCTCCCTAGTATAATGGTCAGACTTAAGTGACCACTGTACTAGGTCTTTTTTATGTCATCTCTCCTGGTTTAGCTGAACTTTTCTAATGGACTGCAGGGAATCCATACATCTGAATTTGGGAAGGGAAGTAATGAGATAAGGACCCGAGAAGGGATTTATTAAAACAAAATGACAAGTTAACAGTGTGAGTTGTCCACAATACAACAACATCAAACAGTTTATGGCTTCTCTAAACAAGAAGAATGTGGAAATGTGGCATTTTAGGATGTTAAATCATTTCAGATGAGAGATCTCATGTTCTGTTCCCTCTAAAAATGATTAAGGGGATAGGATATGTCAGTCTATCATATTGAACTGTATGTAACTTTTTTTTCAATATATGGTGAGGTTCATATACCATGCCACAATTTGTTAAAACTAATTAACAGCGCAATCCTATACCTACTTACCTGGGAGTAAGCCCCACTGAATTCAGTGGGACTTACTTCTGAGTAGGCATTTATAGGATGTCTATACTTCAGATAAGTATAATTTTCTGCATCTGGAATAGCTAATATCATACCATAAATTGTGCGTCTATTTGCTAGTTATGTAGGCGTTCACTTACAAATACGTATTATAAGCAGTTTCATTTAAAACAGGATAGTGAAAATTAGATCTATATACAAGTATGTTAAACCTACATGAATTTCTTAAAATTGAATGGTTCTCTATCAAACACATTATAAAAGGTTGCTTGGCATGTGAAAAAGGCATGTGTGAAAAGTGCCTTTCCAAAGGATCCTTTCTATATTCCTTGTATTGTGTGCTACCACCCTAAGACAGACATATGGGAACTATCGATGTGAACATGTCCAAAATCTGGCTGAATATGGTGGAGAATCCTATTTTAGATTAATTGGATAAGGTATTCTTAAATGCTGTTGTGCTTCACAGACTACCACATTTTCTTCTATTATGTCAACACAAATTCAGGAGGGAGCACAGAATGTGATACTGGACACAGAAAATGTCTTCCTACAAATCTCTTCCTTAAAAAAATAATTCCCCAAACCATGTTTCTAGCCCTTATAGCCATATCGATGTTTTCAAGTGTTTGGACAGTGTCTGGTTAAATCTCTAGCTAGCTGAAGAGATCTCCAGTGACCTGGATAGTACTTTGTTTTCCCCTCAGAATAGTAGTAAGATCAGATTATACGAAGTTTAGAGACTGCAGAATTTGGATTGCCTGCGTGCAGATTGTGTTCTTCATACTCAACAACACTGATTGTGTGGCATGGAATCTCCCCAAGCAGGAAGGGCGATTGCTATAACAAGCATACTTCAGGTCACAGCCACTGTGTGGAGCAGCTACCAAATGGAAGATACCTCTCCTGAAGACTTAGCAATTATAATGGAAGAACCAACCCCAGATAAGCAGCACGTTGATTGGCAGTCTGTGACATGCAGCATGCACAAAGCTAGCAATGCCTTTCTGCTACCTACAGACACATCCTTTTCTAATACCTACGCAAACATTGTGCCTCTTCACTTAACTGCAGAACTGTAGCTGAAACTATAGTCTTCAGTACAGATTTTGTTAAATCTGTACTGTCTGTGTTTCCCGGATTGTCAGGTATCTTTCCTTCCATTGTCTGCTCATTGACAGAATACATTTTTAAATCTTTTTTAAAGGGATGTATGAGAATTTCGCTCATGTTGGTAAATGCACTAATGCACACTTGCACAATGGGTTGAAACAAATGTGCTGCAGATAATAGAAAATGCAGTGCAAATAATGGATTCACTTGCATTATTGCTTCCTAGTGTAGAACCCTTATTGGCATAGTATTTGGGGGCTTTTCGTACAGAATGCTAGGCTTCTGTGCATAAGTACAGCTGTGATACAGCAGCTGCCTCTCAGCAGAAAACTCATTATATGCCACTTCAAAAATTTCCACTAAGGGAGCAGCCGCTGAAAGGAAAGAGAAACAAGGCAAGAAACAACGCCATACAAACAGCATCAGCAAATGTAGGTGAGTGCTCAACATTATCAATTCTGGGTTGTTATCCTTGTACAACTCTATCTAAAACTGCCCTTCTCTTTTTGAAACAACGCGGTTAATTAATGTATTACCCCGAAATGGTTTGTAGAACCCTTCTCCCTCCCATCATGCAATACATCTGCTGCGATAAAGAGGTGGTAATGCAAATACATTCCAATTCCCCCTAAATTACCTGCAGATAAGTTTAGAAAGTGATGACTACAGAGGTTTATAAAAGACAGTGTCTAGTCTGAACCACCTCACATATAGAATGCGCATGCCAATATATCAGGGGTTTTATGGTACAGCAGCAAGGCTACTGTTCTACATAACTGTGGAGTCATTTCTTAAGACTGGTAACTCAACCTATTTTGGGATTGCTCTTCCTGCATAGATGAAAAGAGATGCATTTGATCTCATAGCATCCTGGCTGATTTCAGTACCATCTAGAGCAGAGATGGGGAACATGTAGTCCCAACAACATCTGGAAGACTACAACTCCCATCATCCCTCACCATTGGCTATGCAGTCTAGGACTGATGGAAGCTGCAGTCCAGCAACATTTGGAGGGCCACATATTCCTCACCCCTGGTCTAGAGGCTATGTTTAGTCAGTTTTCTAAACTTGTCCTGTCTAAGACTGCAATCCTATACAGTTACCTAGGAGTAAGTCCCATTGAACTCAATGGAGCCTTCTTCTGAGTAGACATATAAAGGTTTGCACTGTAAGAACAGTGTTCTGCCAACCATCAGGCCTTGTGAATTCCGTCCACATCTTAGGATGAGTATGTACACGTCAGACAGATGTAACCCCTGGCCCAATCACTGCTCAATGCACTTCAAGTAACTTTAAGCTGGGACTCGAATTGTGAGCTGGAGGCAACTACATGACCACTTCTAATGAAAAATCACTGCCGACAGTGGACATTCACTGTCATCTGCAAATACAACACTTTGTTTCAGGCCTGGTCCACGTATAGTTTATTGATGTAATAAAACGATACAGTTAGTGTTAGATCCAACCACAAAGAGGAAAAAAGAATGAGTGGAGGGGGGGAATTATTATACAGCACAAAGAAGGAAAATAAGATGTTTTGTGACATACTCCCTAAATAAAAAAGGATCCTAAAATATATTCAGCATTACTGAAATCTATCGTTAACAAAAAAATAAAACAAACAAAACAAAACACATGGATGTTAATAGCAACAAGGTGCATAAAAACCAAAACATCAAATATTACCAAGCAACTCAGTGATGAAACTAGGCAATTCTGCTAACAAGGCAGGATGTTTTATGATTTGCTTGAAATACCACCTCTACCAAACAGGGTAACTGGAACATTTAATTATTAGATACACGGTATTAGCATGAACTTTTCACAGCTATAGGCAGGGGAGAATTCTCTCTGAACTGGCAAAGCAACTTAAACATCAAAAACCTTTTTACTTTCAATTAAAAGAGAATGTGTCCACATAAATTACAGAAGAAAAGCCCCGCTGGATTAGGCCAAGGATCCATCTAGTCCAGCCAGATGCTTCTATGAAGACCAGAAGCAGGGCACAAAGCTTTTCCCTGCTTTTTGTCCCCCAGCAAACTAGTACACAGCCTCCAAACATGGAGGTTTCTTTTAGCTATCATGGCAAATAGCCTTATCCTTTATTCTTTATCCTTTTTATTCTTTAAAACGCCATATAAGCCAGTGGCGATCTCCACATTGTGTCAGTGAATTAATGCATTGTGTGAAAAATTGTTGGGGGGGGGGTTCTGTGCTGAAAATCAACTTTATTGGGTGAACCCAATTCCTAGTATTGCAAAAGGGAGAAAAAAATATCCACTTTCTCCAGAACCATTCATAATTTCATGAACATCCCCTCCCCCACACATTATCTTTTTTTCCTGAACTAAAAAGACCCCAACGTTGCTAGCCTCTCAAGATCAAACCCTTCTTTTCCCCATACCACACTTGGACATTAACACAGAATTTAAGAACCCTCTTGTAGTACAACGTGACCAAAAAAAATTACTCCAAAATTTCTACATGATTTCACAGGCAATAAACATAAAGAGAAACTGAAAAGGGAAAAAAATGTTTTCCTTAAAAACTAGCTTTATAAATGCAGAATATATTGCATGAGGAACTGCTGGCATTTTGTTTTTATTTTGTTAAGAAAATAGATTGTGCGATTGTGGCTACAAATGCACTGCTGCAAAGCAATGTTTCTTTTTTTAAAAAAAAAAGGTTAAGTAAAAATTTGTCTGAATATCATAGAGCGACAGAGCACAAGGTGCCTTCAGTGTGCCTACAATCACACAATAGAAGGCTTAGACAGTTTTACTGTGGTGATGTATCATTTGATAGAAACTTCCTCAGTGACAAACTCCAGGTCAAAATAAAAAATAAATATTTCTTTAAAAAAAGGTGCCTACTTCAAAGCTGCCGTTCCAAGCGTGTTCTAAATGTACTGGACTTTGATTGTTTATGTACCAAAAATGCACCATTAGCTGAGTTACTGTTGTTAAAAAAGAAACAAGAAAAACCCAACGCTCTTTATGTAAGAGACTGTCCAAAGTAGAAAGGGGATCAGAACCACAAACTAACTGAATTAGTGCAGTATTTGTAGCCAGGCTTCTAAAATCAGATATAGAAAATATAAATAGACTGCTTTTAGGTGGTGAGTCACCAGTGTCCAAGAAAACAGAACGATTGTGAAGGGGGAAAAAAGCTCAGTTGACTTGATCCAGGGCTTTGAGCAATTCTTCGCCTTGTAGCAGATTCCGGTTGCCTTGTATGGGAGCATTCACTTCACAGTCGTAGCTGGTAAGTTGTGGGAGTCCCTTTTCATCCATCGACTGCCCTAGAAGTTTACTTGCTATATCTAAAAGGGAAAAGGGAATGTATGTTACTTGCACAAACACACACACACGCAAGTATTCCTGAGTATCTTGATTTGGCAAATGAAAGAACAAGTCACATTAGGTCTGCTAGAAATGTAATCAGTGGCACCTAGGGCTGTGGGTATACTGCAGCTTTCTGGGGGAGCAGAGAAAACAAGCACAGAATGTGCTACAGGAAGCAGAACTTAGCTTCCTCTTAAAAATATAAAAAGCATGTTTCTAGCCCTAACTCTACTTTCCTCCCATTCCCAAATACCTGTGTCCAGCCTATCCACCCCCCGCCACAAAAATATGGTCCCTTGACAGCTCTCCCACCACTAATGGCTTCTTCCATCACCCTGCTCCCTTTATGCTGCTTCAGATTTCTTCCAATCCTTTATGAAGAATACAGAAGCCACTGTTCTTTTCTTCAAGGGCACATATACTGTATTCCACCTCTCAGGACCCCTTCCAGACAGGGGCCCTGATCCTAAGATTAATGGAAGCTCCATAGCTCCTCAGTGCATTGGATTCCTCATTTACTTCAGTACTGGGAGGTTTGCACAACTCTGGGTGACAGCTACATGGGCAGAGAAAAAGGGAGCGCACCTGACTTGTTTTGCTTTTTGGGCACGGCTAGATTAACATAGTAACATTAGGTCAGCACACACAGACACTGACCTGAAGGTAATAAAATGACCGTCTTTGCCGCCACCTCATTCTGTCTGTTAGGTTTGCATCCTTTTACACGTTTCCAGGCCAGTGATACATTTGTTCCAGGAGTACTTGACTGTGCCAATAACGTGCCCTTCAAACACACACACATACACAGAGGAAGGTTTATTTAATGTAATCCCAGAGATATTACATAAGCATACTATTGAGAACACATTAATTAACTGCTGTGTAAACTTGGCTCTCATTTTAAAAGCAAGTGTCCTGCAAAGAAGAAAATCTTTTAAGAGCAAGGAGGCACTTCCTGGGCAAACTCCACTGCAATCGAATGGAATTGTACAAAAGCAACTTTTATTTATTTTGATGAGACTTCTATGGTGGAGTGGGTGGGGAGAAGAAAGAATATCAACCATCTGGCAAGTGATTCCTGGTTCATTTCCCTTCTTCCAAACTTGAAATGGTTGCTGCCTGACAGACCACAGCATAACATTTCAACCTGATCCTTGAGTGCCGTTTATCTCTGAGCCTCAGACTACAATTCTATCACTTAGTTGGGACTCCCTCCCAAGTAAAAATGCATAGGACCAAGCAGTCAGTGTTCCCCAGCTGTCGAAATAGGAATGTTGGTTTAATGGTTTGGACGAAAATTGCAACAAGAAATATATGCCATGTGTAACAGGCTTGCAATTGGGCCAATCACTGCTCTCAGCCTTAGTGTTCCTCACCTCTATGGGATGCATCGGGCCACATTTTTGTGCAGACTTGCGGGTGAATTTTAAGGGTTTGATGTTAGAATCCCTGGTCTATAGTAACTAAGATGTGGATTTGTTTTTGTAAATTCAGGGTACCCCAGTATATGGCTCATGAGACACAACTTTAACTGTACCTGGCTTCAACACACCATTCTGTGGCTGGCTCCAGTTGGTGGACCACGAGGTTCTGGAAGTAGATTGTGCAAGCCTGAAGTCTGCCAGCCATTGTTCTACAGGATATATTCCAGGGGATTAAGGCCAGGGAGAAGTGAATGGGAACTGTTCTAGTACTCATGCTAAAGAGGAACACCTATGTTTCTGTTGTGTTTAACCAATGAGATAATTGTTCTCTTAAGATACAAATGTACCTTCAGTGGTATAAAAGGCAGAACCACGAATCACATTATGCACACTGAATGGTTTCAACTTGATCCTACATTTACCATCCCCTACAGTGTACATAGGAGGAGGACCCTATACATCGAGGACCATGTGAATCAAAGGCCGGTCATGAGGATATCCATAAGAAATCCCATCGGACACCTGAGAAATTTCCAAGGGAAATTCCATTTTACTCAAAAGGCTTCTACATAAACATCAGGTACTGATATTAAAATCAAGTTTAGGGCTGAATCCAAAAGGCACTGAAGTTCTTTGTAAAAATCAATTCCTTTTCCTATTGCAAATTTATCAGCACAATTTTTAAATATATATACAGTATTTGAACACTACAGGAGACCACCTGCATTATGCATGAGCATTTTCTCTTTGCTGTACTGCACTTAAAGTCTCTACTCATTATTTAATATTTCTAATTTATTCCCTCCCACAGGTTCATGGCATGAAACAATGATTAAAATATGGATATACAAAGAATAAATAGAAGAAACAGATTTTAAAAACTCAAGCACATAAAAAATGCTATGAACATCACTCCCAACTGGTGTAGTCCTGACCATCAAAAGCCAGTGAAAAAGGGAGAGGGGTATTTTAACTACTTAAAAAAAAAACACACGCATTTAGTAGCTTTGGAGTTCCAAAAGGGTCAAAATTAGCTTGTTTGCAACCTTCCCCCTACCTCAAGCAATGCAATTTTATCTGCATTCCCCACCACCACCGCTGTCATGGCCCTAATCTAATTTTAATCAAGGTGTGGTTTCACTTTTAAGGGAAATAAGCAATACATTTCTGTGTGTATTTCTATGTCACACAGTGCATTCCGTTAATCAGCCTCTTAAGGAGCTCTTTCAGGAAGCACATTCATTCCTTTGCACAGCCTAAGTCTGAAAAAAAGCGAGAGGCCATCCAGTTTTAGAATACAGGCAGGTGTACATTTAAAACGAACAAACTATTGAGTCTTCTGTGTGCAGAGAGGACATATTCAAAATTGTTTTTAAACACCAGCACTTTCTAACACTAAAAAGAATGTGTGGTGTGGTGGGAGCAGGTACAGTAGCTGCTGTTGGACTGCTCCCTTTCATTTCAGTGGAGAACTTCATGGTGGATTATGCCCTAACTATAATGGCAACTTGACCATATCAGAAAAATCAAAGCTTAAAAAGATGCAACAGCCTCAGTTAAAACTGGGTTGGGGGTGGGGGATCTTTGAAAACTTACAATTCCCACTGCTTGGAAAAGCAAGCCATCCTGCTCCATCTTTCGTTTCCTCTGAATGTTGTGCAGAGCTATTAACTTTGGACTGATTTCTTCATTCACTGCAGTTGGTCTACTGAGGAAAATAGATTTAGACAGTTTAATTTCTACTCCCAGTCCACGTACAGGAACATAGGAAGCTGCTTTATACTGAGTCAGACCATGGGTCGATCTAGCCCTGTATTGTCGACACTGACTGGCAGTGGCTCTCCAAGGATGTCTTTCATCATCACTCAATAGCCACTGAATAACCTCATCCCTGAATAGGTGACTGGGATCAAAGAGAGAAGGGACTCCACAGCAAAAGACCCAGCTTTCAGACAGATTTGTGCACTCCATTTTAGAAAATAAGCACATGCCTTAGGATCTACTCAAGTGGTCTGGGGCAGGGTGCACATGTGTGTCAGAGAGAGAAAGAGAGATCATTTAGAGGGACTAGAGGTCAGGTCAGCACATCAGATTACATTCCTCTACCAGGTATAGCCAGAACACAACCCTCTCCCTATTGGCTTAGTTTCCCTTCAACCCGCTCTCTCTAGTCCTCTTCCAATGCTCAGCCTGCCCTCGTATCGCCTTTCTTTCCCCACTCCCATGTGTTCATATGTTTAGAGTCATGTTTCTGTAGCATCCAGCCTCATGGTAACCACCTGCTATGGGTGCACAATACAAAACTTGAGTATCAGACACGGGGCAGTTTGAGCATTTGCATATGACTCAAAAACTGAACTATAATCTCTGCACCACATTGTGAAATTGGGAAGAACTGTCAAGCTTTGGGCTTGAACAAAATATTAGATACGAGAGAAAGGGGGTGAGGACAGTAGTTACCATGCATTAAGGGCATCAGCTGGACCTAGAATCTCTAGGTTCCAAGTCTCAGCTTGGCTCTGAACTTGTTGGGCAGCTTGGACAAGTCATTCTCTCTCATGAGCCTAAGTTCCCTATCTGTAAACAGGAAACCACCACCAACTTGAGGGATCATAAAATCATTCTGTACATGAGAATGTAATGTACAGATAATAAAAGCATGCTTAAAAGCCAGCAGCTAGGCATGTTAGCATGTGTACCAAAAAAAAAAGTGGGGGGGGGGGACTCAGTCAAAGGTCTTGCTACGGTTTCTTGCTGAATAGAAGTACAGCACACACAAAAACAATTAATTGCTCCCCTCTTTGTAAGTGCATATATTGTATAACTGGTTTTAAGATCAAATGGGCCCATATTATTTAAATCTACCTTTTACCCAACGTGACTGTCAATAAGTTTGGTGTTTCTGGACTCGACTTCTCTTTCTGCTCTATTGTGCCTTTTCCTGCTCTGACTGGGGATGCAGTTCGACTTCGATTCTCAGTATAGAGTGATGCTGTGGCACTGTTGTTTTCTGTAGAGATGTGTGCCTTCGAGTCATCCTCATGTTTGACTGTCACCGGATTTATCTTGTCTGTGGCAGGCGGTGGCAATGGAATAGGCTGAAATCCCGTGACTGTGGCCACATTGGAAGGAGAGCTTGCAGGACTGTTCTCCAATGGAGAAAGCTGGTCAAAGGAACGTAACTGGAAATCATCATCCATGGGGATATAGGGTGCCAACATTTCCAAATCTAAATCAGTTTCCTGAAATGTAAAACCAAGAATATGTAATTGCACATTTTGGCAGAAGCAAATCAAGACTGCAGTGATGGTTAATTTGTTGTTAGGGTTGCCATCCACCAAGAACTGCTGCTTTGTAAAGGCTTATACGGGAGACCCATTGAAATGAATGGATATGGCAAGCAACATAGCTTTGAGGGACTTGCAGAGCTGGACTACTATATACATGCACCTGATGCAATGGTTTTATTGTTATTTTACATAGATATTAGCTGCCCTGGGGGCTCTATGGAGGGTATACATTTTAAAAGTAGATAAGTAAGCAGCCAGCCACCTACCTGAGGTTTTCCTAATCTCAACCCTGCACCAAATCTCAATCCTGCTTTTTAAACATGGGGAAGTTTAAAGAGCAAACTGGCTGCACAGTCATGGGTATACCAAGAGGTAAAACACTCAGAAAAGGTTCAGTACACACATGGACAGTGCTCACTCCTGGATCACAACTGTGGCATTTTATTCCCCTCATCCAAAATCATGCAGTAATGAACAGAGTGTTTCAGATTAGTGTCAGAGGAGTTATGCCCAAAACATTGTTCAAGACCACTGCACATATTAGGAAATGTTAACATTAATTTGTTAAGCCTTCTGCCATGCCACAACAGAGGCCTAGAAATCACATGCCAAATTTTAGCTAATGTGCTCACCTGCATAGAGAACGGGCTTTTCGACTCTGGGTCTATTGCAAAGAGCTTTTCCACCAGCTCCAGTTTGAACTCGCTGGCCATCTCGTTATCCACATCGAAGCCATAGTCATTAGGAGGACTACTGGGCTGTGAAAATAATCCACAACTCTAGCAGTAAAACTTTCACCCAAGCGTAATGAACTTGATTTGATGCAATAGAAATAAGTGGTACCTATATTCAGATTTCCCCAAAATTGTAAGTGTTAGAGCTTCCTACAATCAGGATGAGGCATGATAGAAGTACTAGATTATACCTGGCTTGCTAAAGCTAACACATTCACTTTGATACGTATATCCCCAAAATTCAAAGACACACTTAAACTAAAAAAATCCCACATCACTTCTCAAATCCCCCCCATACCTTTTGATTGAAGGATAGGTCCCAGAACATATCTAGTGATACCTTTCATTGGCCATTGGAAAAGCAGGGTACCAAGTTGTCAGATGGAGAATTCTGTACAACTCAAAATGCTCGTTAATCTGCCAACTCAGATGAGTCAAATGAAGGCCGGGGGGGAATGGTATCACTTAAGCCGTTCTGGATCTTATCAGTCTTTCGTTTCTATGCTGATCCAGAACAGTCAAAACTGTTATCATACCTCTGACTAAAAAAGAAAAGACTTCTCATGGAGAATCAGTGTGGGGTAGTGGCTATAGTGCTGGATCTAGATTTGGGCAACCTAGGTTTGAATACCCACTCAGCCTGAAGCCCACTAGAAGTGGCTGGGCCAATCTCTCACTCCGCCTCACAGAACTGTTGCAAGGACAAAATGGGGTAACTCCCAAGAACAGGTCTCTGAGCTTCTTGGAAGAAAGGCAGGATACAAAGCTGACAACGATTTAATCTGGGAAACGGATCTTTTATTTACAACTGAAGATTACAGGTCTGCCACAGATTATCAAATGACTAACCTCAGGTGAGCTTTGGCTGGTGCTTCCATCAGAAGGAGTGGCTGGCTGGTCTTGTGTCCGACGGACGGAGAAAGCAAGGTCTAAGGGCTCTGTGCTGGGCTCCAGCTTGGACACCACCTCTCTATTGAGTGCTGGGTCAGCATTGCTACGGAGCGGCTTTGTAGCTTCAGAAGCAGGTAGTGGGGACATTGCCAAATTTATACTCTGCAATTTCTCACTGGATGAGGGGAGCATTACATCGTTATACAAAGGAACTTCATCAAACTGTTGCTCATCAGACTCTACAAAAATTAAAAGAAATCATCAACCTAAGTAAGAAGTGTTGCATCACATTTTAAGGGCCTCATTAAAATACAGCAGATACCAAGGGCATCCGATAAAACATGCAACTTGTTTTTAACATACTTTATAGCTAACTTTACTTGTCAGCAGGTACTTTGAACTAAACGCACACCCACCATCACTGCCGAAATCTAATGCTATTATGGTGTCTCCAGCCGCGGGAGCAAGGTAGGTTAATGCATCCGGTTCCTTCTTAAGTTTCTCGAAGAGGCTGTTGCTGTCTTCCAGTTCAGTCTTGTCAAGTATTTTGATCACTCCCATTTCTGGTGAATCCACCGGTTTTAACATACACTCAGTTTGCTGGAGCGAAAAAATCAAGTCCCCCTGAACAATGCCACTGCAGAAAAGCAGAGAAGGAAATGTTAGAGAGCTGCTACTAGCCTGTAATGCCCATTACATTACACAGTGGCTTTCAGCACTTTCTAGCATCATGGAACTCTTTCCTGCTGAAGAAACCCCAACAATCTGCCACAGAGCCCCTGCTCACTGCTGAGAATTCTGGAGTATGCTATAGGGTGCAAACTCAGACCACATGGAGAGCTGGCCAGACCTATTACATGTTGACATCACACCCTAGAACAGATCCAACACCCCACCCCCCTTATGGCTGTGCATTGCAGGGAATAATCGTTAGTGGTAGATCTTTCAGGAAACTGATCCACCATTACTCATCTTCTCACTGGGGACTCTCCAGAACACAGTTCAAAAACCACTGCAACACTTACTTGGGAGTAAGGCTGAACTCAGCAGTTAACATACACACAGTATATGCCATTAGGCCCCTTCCAACTCTACTTTTCTGTGATTCTGTGATAGTTGCACAGCAAGAGGAATGGTCCCCAGAGTAGTGCAATATGAGAATAAATCTGAAGGATGCTAACAAAATATGGATTAGTAAGCAAAACTTAACATGTCAGGCCAGCTGGCTTGTGAAAAGACAGCGTGTGCTGAATTAGTCAGTCATGCTGGGACTCAATATTGCAGTAATGTACATGTTTTATAAGCTTACTGTCTATATTTTGTTTTATAGATTAAAAAATATTTTGAGATAAAAGGTAATTTGTGGTGTACAATTTTTGTGGTACAGAACATCAAGACTAAATAACTTTTAAAAAAAGTTAAACTTGTTTCGAATAGCTTGCCCTGATGAAGGGTTAAATATGGTGCAAGACACGTCGGGTTCCATGTATTTTGCACACTGCACGTTACTTGTGCTCCAGAGCATAAGCTGCATCATGCAGAGAGGAAGTGCTATGGACGGGGCACACACACACATGTGTGTGCCACACTCCCTGGAATGGTTAGCTCTGCTGCTTGTGTCAAGGACGGAACAGGGCTACTAAACCCTGTATAGGAATCTGCACAGGGAAGAGGAATGTGACACCTTTATTTCAAGTATTTTAAAGCCACCTTTTAGGGCACACCCTCACAAAGCGACGTACAAAAGTAGTAGTGAAACACAAGTTAATGTAGAAAAGTAGTCACATCAGAACAAATGTATAGATTATTTTGGGAAGCTCCCCTGGACACATAAGCTATCAAGAGAATGGTCTTCAAGGCCTGCCTAAATGCTAGTGTAGGAAGATCAAGAATCTAGGCTTATTTTTAATATACATATATAGCATAAGTCAGATTATCTTCAGACTTTAAATGTATAAAGTTTCTCAACACAGCTTGCAGTAGAATCAAAACTAGGGGTTGTATCCAACTGTGTCAATCTGTCAGCAGAACAGACACCGTTGATAGAATGGATTCCTCCTGGAGTGTTCCATGTGCCTCCCCAAATCTTCTCTGACGACTTTGGGGATCAGGGGGGTGGGGAGGGGAAGTCCTGTTGTGCAAGCGGAAGTCCATTGGATGATATAGATATATATGTCATTGGATAATATAAACAAGTATTGAGATTAATCAGGTAATCCGTGGGGGGAAGTAGGTAAGGCCTTAGTCTTGTTAGCAATGTCCATTTCTGGATATTTCTGAGAAAATAATATGAGAATGGACAATACACACAGCAAATTACATGCGTTATGCATTCACACAGTAGGTTTTCATGGCTTCTCTTAAAACTGAAGGAGAGAATTTTGGTATCAAAGCTGATAGCATCTCAACAAAGAGAGAGTAAATATCAGCAACTATTCAACAAGAAGCCAGAGTGTCCAGGCATACTGGGGTCACTAAAATCTGGCTGATGATCTGACACTGAAGTAATGAACCCTCTCCTAACAGCAAAGCTCACCTCAAGACGTAGTTCACACACACTATACACTGTGGCTGGGAATTCTTAGTGTTGTATATGACCGTCGCTTGAGTCTCAACCCAGACGTAGCCCCCTTGCTTGGCAAGCATTCTGTACTGCCCGGTGGTTACTTGCCCTTTAGCGAACACTGGAAGCAGAAAGAGACCCACATTATTTATGCAACTAGGCAGTGTCTAAAATTGTTCACAGTGAAAACATGCATAATATTTAGCACAATGCGCTCACTATACACACAATACGTATCAGTAAGCAGCACAGAGCCATGTCAGTGCAATTCAGATTTCAACATGCTATTGTCCTGTTTCTAATTGCTCCCATCAACTTACTGTCATGATGTGTTTTTGTCAGATGATCAGAGTCCAGGGCGTGATAGTATTCATATATGGAGCGACCCAGAAGCTCTTTGGGCTCATACCCTATCAGTTCTGTAATCCTTTAAACAAGAGGGGGAGAAGACTGTTAATGTATATTTCTAGATAGTATAAATAAAATTATCTGTACTAAAGGCAGGCAAATGGCTCCAAGGAAAACCATTGCAGTCTGTTAACCATTAAGTCACATACACATCACTGTTCTGGATACATTCGTAATGAAAGGTGCAATCCTATGCATGTTTAAACAGAAAACAGTCCTACAATTCCCAGCATCCCCCAGCCAGCATGGCTGGCTGGGGAATGCTGGGAATTGCAGGACGTTTTTCTTTCTTAACATGCAAAGGATTGCACCTGAAGTGGCTTAAGAAAAGGAATGTGACTAAGGTAACTTCCCATATTAAATAAGCGCTCCCTGTAAATAACTCATTTTTTAAAAGGGGTGGGGAGGCACGTCTCTACCAGTGTTCTCCAACCTTGGGTCCCCAGATGGGTCCCCAGCATAGCTGGCTGGGGCATGCTGGGAGCTGTAGGCCAAAAACATCTGGAGACCCAAGGTTGGAGAACACTGAGTTAGACACTAATAATCAAGGTGATCCTAGATTCTCAACATACCCATGTCTGGCTCAGTAACATATGCAAGTGTGTCTCCCTCCCAAATTACTATTTTTGTCATTGATGTCACTTGGAGGCATACGTCTACAAAGAGAAATCTAACACTGAAAGCAGCAATTCTAAGTCTGTGAATCCAAGAATAACTCAAGTCCAGTTCATGCTACTAGTTTCAGCTTGTTTTGTAATGTGCTGAAGCCAGCCCAAATTGGCATTACCATGCAGTGAACCAATCAGCAATTGTTTCAACATTCCATCATACTGCAACTTACAGCACCTTCAAAAAAAATTCCAGAAGTGGGTTAAGCAAGTAGTTGCTGTTTGGAAGGAGATTGAAATAATTTCATTCCCTTATTGCTTGAAGGCACTCAAAGCAATGTACAAAAACACAAAATCCTAATCCTAGAATCTATTTCGCCATTGAACTCATTTTATAATTGTTAGGGTTTTTCATGTTGTGAATTACTTGATGTTATATTTTTAAGGTAAACTGTCTCCAGTGCATGTTTTAAATAAAGATCCGCTAAAAAACCACATAAAATGCCATTAGCATTCACAGTATAAGTCAGGTTTGCTCCGAGTTGAACATTCACTATTTAGATTAGAAGCATCCTCTTTTAGCATTATTAGCTCAAATAAAGTCTTACATTTTAACAGCCACTTGATGGCAGTGTTACACAGTTCAGGAGAAAAGAAGAAAAATACTGCTCAAATCAAGTAACATCACAGAGATCCCTTCTAAAGACAGAAATATGCCAAATAACGCAAGTTTTGGTTCAGCTCCGAACAGATTCCTTCCCTGATACATAAGATGCTCTCTGATGTGATACAATAATATTTGATTTTGGTTACATGCCTATGAAATGGGGAAACAATTTTAAATATGTAATTTCCATCATGTAATTTATCTGGAAAGTATTTTGTATCATCAACTTTCAAATGCTGAAGTTGCAAAACTTAAGGATATGCATAAATTCACATTACTGACCAAATAGTTGAACACTGGTATGAAGTGTCAAGGAAATAAGAATGCAAGACTAAGCTGTGCACCAGGTTAAGTAACAGGCTGAGTGTGGAAAGCTAAGCAGGGTCAGGCCTGGTTATTTTGGTTACATGCCTATGAAACCAAAGGATGGGAGACCCCTCCTCTAGTTTCCTGTATTGAGCAGGGGGTTGGACTCGATAGCCTTGTAGGCTCCTTCCAACTCTATGATCTATGAAGGAAAGGGCCATAGCTCAGTGGTAGAGCACATGCTTTGCATGCAGAAGGTCCCAGGTTCAATCTCCAGGTAGGGCTGGGAAAAACTCATGCCTGAAACCCCGGAGACCTGCTGCCAGTCAAGCGTCAATAATACTGGGCTAGATGGACTGACTCAGTATAAGGCAGCTTCCTATGTTCCTAGGTTAGTAACCACACACAGGCCTAACAGGGAGCCCACTGGGAAAAGCAAGGTACCACTATTTTTTTTCCAGTGTGGGAAAAATACTGTTCATCACAGTATGAAAATACCTTTCATCACAGTATGAAAATTTCATGTCAAGGTTGTGGCGGCTGAGGAACGTCTTGCTGTCCAAGGGGACTTCGATATTTGACGGATGAGGAATAGGCTCACAGATTAACACCAAACATGTCATGGGAGGCTTTTTATACCCACATACTGTCTGATTGGTGCCATTGTCATAAACACGAATGTGCCCTGTGCAATGAAGTACCTGGATGTTGGGGTGAAGGGGGGAAAAAAAAAAGACTGGTTAATGGTTTATTCACCCTTCAGTCAAAAGTTCTCCCAGAGCAGCTTACAGATAAATAAAAAATAAGAGTTCCTGCCTTTGGGCTTACAATCAAAAAGACACAACACAAAAGAAAAAAGTGAGGAGGAGCATAGAGGAAAAGAAGCAAACTCAGGCACTAATTCTTAAAGTTATATGGTTGTTCTTAGAACGACCAGCTGGGATCAAAACAGTTCAGGGAGAGGAAGAGCCAAAAGGAACTGATCTCTCTGCTGCGACCTGACGGAACAGGTGCTGCTCAGTGTCCGTTGCCAAAGGCGATGGGGCCTCTCAGCAAAACCAAGAGAATCGCCCTATTCTCTCCCTCTGCTGCAGCCTGATGGAATGGTTGAGAGAAGAGAATGCTGTACAGAAGGATGAAGTGTGCGCAGCTCTGTATGCCATGGGAAACCATTTGTCTGGCACAAGTGCCAGAAATGGTATGGGCAGTAGTGCCTTGTGGCACTCCTGGATAGGAGCAGGAGGGCCGATGGATCTGGATATGGCATGGGGCAGGCACGCGCTCTTGCCTACTTTTCCAGTGCTCTGCTGTGCGTGCACGCATTTGTGTTTCACAGCTCAGTAGAGCTGGAGTAGCATACACTCCAACTGCGGCCTTAATACATAGCATACTTGCCAAAAAGCAACCCTTGATATAAACTGGAAGTCATGTGCACATTCCTATGGCTGTGTATAGCACAGCCTTCCCCAACCTGGTGCCCTCCATATGTGCTGGACTAAAACTCCCAGCATTCCCAACCATTGACCATGCTGGCTGGGGCTGATGGGAGTTGAAGTCCAAAACTTCTGGAAGGCTCCAGATTGGGGGAGATTGGTATAGCACAAATCTGAGCAAAGCAACTCTTAAGGAGAAAACTGAGACTGGAAGTGCCCGCCCTGAAACTCCACCTCTACGCTGCACAGAACTGAGGCTGGGCCCAAGTCAAAGTTGTGGAGCAGCCAAACAGGAGCTGCAAGGAGCTCACATTCTGGGACAATGCTGTTACTGAACGTCAGCTACAAGATGTTAATTACCCAAAAATAGTCAAAAGCAGCAGACTAATGGGGTTTCCGGTGGGAGAAAATGGACAGCTGACACCTTCACTATTTAGCTGAAGGTACAACCCGGCACCGGCTAGGAGCAATCCCGGCTGGCATTTATCTTCCCCGTATAAAGGGAAGATCTAGAGATAAGCCTTCTATTCTCCAAAGGTCACGTTTCGGGAGTACCTATATCTGCCAGCTTTTTCGACAGTTATCTCAAGGGGAGGGACCTGGAGTGAAGGAATTACAGCTTGCTCGAATGCCGGGTTGGAGACCTGAACGGACACTAAGGTCTGCCTGCTCCCATTTCTCTATAGTGCCTCTATTTGTTTTTAGAGAGATTCTTGATACAGCAGAGTTGGATAATTCGTACGTGATATCTTGTTTTTTCCCTGAGATTATTAAGGAGAAGGAGAGATTCGTGAACAGCCTCACAAAGAGAAGTCGTATGTAAGTTTTCATGTGTGTTTTTCTTTACTTTGAAATGGGAAAGAAGCTTTTCTGAATTTTCTTCTCCCCCCCCCCTTTGTATTCTTAATTAATTCTTGCTAAACGAAAGTGTTATAGAAATGGATCAGATTGTGGTGGGATGGTTTTGGTTTTTTGAGTGGACTGGCGGAAAGGAATACACATAAATAAAATAACAGAATAAAGTACAGAATGGGGCTGCTGGATTGTACTGTGGATTAAAGATCGAATGGCTACATTTGATTTGATCTACAACTTATTGAAGCAGATGGGGGGGGGGAATTGAAGACAGGATTGATGCTCTTGAAAAAAGGTTTGATGAGAACTTTGCAGTGGTAATGACTCGGGAACCCAAAATGGAGGAGCTGAAAATGGAGGATTATGGAAATAAGATGGATACTGTACAGCATCTTAAAATATCGGATAGCCACAAAGAATTTATGCCTGAGGATGAGAAAGGCACTTTGATTAGTGAGTCTGGAGTTGCTCTGAACTTGGAAGATTCGGGAGATTTGCTGGTTTGCTCTGTCAGAGATTACAGTGAGTCAAGTTCGCCACCAGTACCTCTCTATTGCAAGGGGTTTGGATGATGCAGATGCAAAAAAATATTTTCAGAGGACAGACTGGAGGACAAGGTTTGGTCTTTTTGACCAGCAGATGGAGTCATTTTGCCTTTGGTGCTGTAAAGTCTGGAATAGGTCACAGAATTGTCTTCGATAGAGGAAGAGAAGATTAAGGACTTACCGTATTTTTCGGACCATAAGACGCACTTTTTCCTCCCAAAAAAGGAGGGGGAAATGTCTGTGCGTCCTATGGAGTGAATACAGTAAAAAAAAAAAAAAAAAAAAAAATTTATTTTTTTTTTTTTACTTTCCTCTGCTGGTCCGGAAGAGCGGAGGACTCCTGGGTGGGGCGGGGGAAGCCCCCGCCTCTCAGCTGATTTTAAAAAAAAATAAAAAAAATTTTTTGTACCATACAGTAAGTGCGTCTTATGGTCCGGTGCGTCTTATGGAGCGAAAAATACGGTAATTAGGATGGAAGAATACCTGGTGAATACTGGACCTGGCAGAGATTATTAACTGTGTTATGGGTCAAAGAAAATATAGTTATGCTTACTATGCACTGGATTATTTGAGTCTGGGGGGGAAGTGGTGATGTAATGCAGATGGAACGGATTTAAATGGAGATTTGTTGTTCTAATAAAATAGAGGGAAATTGTGTGGCTAAAAGGGTTGTAACTTAAGTTACATTTTCCTTTTAAGGAGAATGTTTTTAAGATGAGGGATGGATATGTAAACTATAGGTTGGGATGTGTAACAAAATTAGGAAGGATAGATAAAAAGATTGAAATTATAATCTGTTTTATTTGGGATTAAGGTGGGAAAGAAGCTAGGGAATTTTATTAAAATATGTTGAGTAGAATGCATATCATTGCAATTGTACATTGTACTCTTTCCAGCGACAGGTGAAGACCTTTTTATTCTCCCAGGCATTTTAATCATTTTTATCTTGTAGTTTTTAACTCTGTTACTGTAATTTGAACTGCTGCTAGCTTTGCTGTTTGTTTTTAATCTGTGGTTTTAAATTTTATAGTTATATTATATTATATTATATTATATTTATTTAATTATATTTATACCCCGCCTTTTTTCCTGCAAGGAACCTGTAGCGGAGGAGACCCCTCGCTCCAAAGCCCACAGCCTCGATGTGTACTTCACTCTCACCAAGTGCCACCTTGTATTGGTCACTTCAGACTTTAAGCTGTCTTTTAAAGTTGCGTTAGCCGATTATGTGTCTTAGGTCTTATATGTAGCTGTTCACCCACGTTTGTTTGTCTTAAGAGCAGTTTGTTTTATTTGATTATTTGAAGTAGGGTGCCCCTCCGTTAATTCACTTCTTACTTTCCTGTCACCAGTCAGACTCTGGAGAATTAGAACTTTGAATAAAAAGGTTGATTTATTGTTCTAACTAAGTCTCTAAACTGATATTCAACTCAGGAACAGATAACTTGGAATTTTCAACAGTTACATTCAAACTTGTTCTTTGCTTAGATTCAGGTTAAAGGCAGGCAGATGTTATACAGTGCTCTTTGTATCAATTTGGCTTGGTTACTTGAAAGTTACAGTATCAGACTAGGGAACTTAACTGTCCCTCACACTAGTCCAGAGTTTCTCCTTCTTCCTCAGACAGAAGGTCCTTCACTCCCTAAGCGGAGACTCCTGTGAATTGTTCTACACTAACACCTTCACGTTTGCTTTCTCACAACTTAGTACTCGATTTCCTGTCTGAACTCTTCTCTTCAGTACCACCTTTCCCTACCTACTCTACTAACCTTCCACTCCCTCTCTCACTCCAACCCACTCTCTTCCCCAACTGACAACCAACTCCTTTAACTGTCAACTCCCTGGGGTTCTATGCTCTGGGCTTCAGCCAATCAGAGACTCTGGAATGTTCAGCTTGGCCCCGCCCTGGGCTTCTGCCTGTCACTCCTGCCACAGAACCCAAGGCGGCTTACATAATCCTCCTTCCTCCTCTCCATTTTATCCTCACAACAACTCTGTGAGGTAGGTTAGGCTGAGAGTCAGTGACTGTCCCAAAGTCACCCAATGAGTTTCATGGCTGAGCGGGGACTAGAACCCGAATCTCCCGAGTCCCAGTCCAGCACTCTAACCACTACACCACACTGGCTCAGGTTTTAACTGTTGTAAACCGCCCAGAGAGCTTCAGCTACTGGATAAAAATGTATTAAATAAATAAATAGTTTATAATAGAAGAATGCTTAGTAAAGATCTTGGATATATTTTTAAAACATTTAGAGAATAACTAATATTTAGGGTTGAATGGAAACCTCTAATAGTCTTTCTTGTAGAAATTAAAAATGATTTGTGTTCTTTGTGGGTTTGGTGAATAAGAATTTTTTTTTTGTATAATGGAAAAAAGTGAAACTTCTTTGTAATTATAGTCCATGAGAATCTATTGTTAATTATACTTGCTGTAGAGAGAATCGGAAGTCCATTTTAGTTTAGTTTTGTAGTATGTTGTATGTAGTGTTTGAGTGTGTCTTTAATAAACTTAAAATTCATGGGGGGGGGGGGGAGAAGCAGCACACTAATAAGCACAAAATGTATCTAACTTGCAGTGAGAACCATTGTTGCTATATCCATCCAGTTTGCCCTCTTATAGACATGTTATTTTGATGCTCCTGAAAGGCTCACTTGTATATGACCAACAGCACTCAAATAAGTCTGGACACCAACCATTCTACTGAAAAAGCTATTGCTTTCAGATCACAAGTAAGATTACCTTCCATGTGGCAGACTTTATATTGACAGTTCTTCCTCTGCTGGTCAATGTACACTTCATTCTGAGGAAAAAGCTGCGTTCTGTATTCTGTTCCTTTCCCTTTTTCACAGGACCTAATGCAAGGGAGTATAACATCAATGATATTTATCACTTCACACAATACTGAACCCAGAAGACAGCAACAGAAACACACAGACAGCAGACTTAATGTGCTAGAAATACTTTTCCCACCCAAATAAGCCTGTGGAACTCTGCCACAAGAAACAGTGGCCATGTTCACACAAAATGGTAAGCCAGCATTCTCTGGAATCCTGGCTTACCGTGAACAAACTGTGTGCTCAGGCATTCAGCCTGTTTCCTCCCACTGGACTCCTCCCACCAGCGGGACCAGCTAAACTCAGAAGCTTAGTATGCTGTCCGAACCCAGAACCCTGGTTTGTTGCTTTCTTTACAAGCCATGACCATACACCAGGCTTTGTTCTTGGCTTACAAATCCTGGCTTGTAAAGGGTTTAGCTGACATGCTAAGCTTCTAATTTCTGGTTAGTTTAGCCACTCCCACTGGCAGGAGCCAAGCAGGAGCAAAGGCCAGTGTGCACCAGAATGCAACTTGCTCATGGTAAGCCAGAGTTCTCCAGAATCCTAATTTACAGCTCCGTGCGAATGTAGCCAGTAACAGCCAAGAATACAAGCAGAGTTCAAAACCCTGCCCATACTTTAATACTTTAATCACTGCTGGAGCCAAGAATATGCCATGGAATGTCCCCACCGCATCAGCACAGTATCCTGTTAAAACAGCTGAAGCATCCAGATTTGGCACTGTTGCACTGGAAGCACCATCAATAATGGTGATCATTACTATGCCATCTTCAGAAAATGCTACAATTAAGTTAGAAGCAATAAATGTTATGGGAGACAGGTGATCATTATAGATAAAGAGTTTACGGGACATGCTGGGGACAGCACAAAAGATGGTGGATTAACAGACTAATATTAAAGTTTTGTTTTAGCAGGTAGGTCTCCCTGCAAACCGCAACAAAAGAGGGAGAGGGAGAATTTGGCTCAACACATTCACACTCTCTTGCGCTCTCTTAATTAATGGGAAACAAACAAATCCTGGGGCAGGTCAAACCGGATTTGGTTTATATTCAACGTGTACGTAATGTGCTTCTCAAGCACAGGCAGAAAACAAATAAACTGCTTTGCAGAATTGAGAACAAAATACAGAACAGTACACCTGACTCATAATTGCTCAGTGTTTCCAGCACCACAAAATGATCAGTAAGTACTGTTGTGATGCTGCACAAATTTGTTTGTGCCAATGTCACTGCAGTGCAGCATCAGTCTCCTCTGAGAGGCAAGTATAGCATGTCGGTCCTGTTACATTGCCAGTACGTTGCAAGGCCATTGTTCCAGTGGAACTCCTCCACAGGGTAGTGCCATGGCAGAGGATGCTGCACTGGCTGAAGTCAAAATGCCTATCATGCACCACACAGGCTATTTATCCACTGTTGTACTGATGCAACAGTAGTTCCTCATCCTAGTGGTTAACTTGCTGCTGCAGGAGCAGGCTAGGGTCAGGCCAAGAGGAGACTTACAACTGCCAAACATTTTACATACTCAGAGCTGGGTCACATGTTCAACCGTCCAAGGATCTTCTTTGTGCATAGGGCCACGTAAACTCCCCAATCCATTTTTGGAGGGGAAAGAGTTGTGCCAGCTGGGCCTATGAGTGAACAGTGCTGCATGTAGAACACACTGACTCTCAGCCTAACCTACCTCACAGGGTTGTTGTGAGGATCAAATGGAGGAGGAGGAGGATTATGTAAGCCACCTTGGGTTCCTTGCAGGAAAAAAAAGGCAGGGTATAAATATAATCAAATAAATAAATAAATAAATTTTTGTTTTTTCTAATTTGCAAATATTTTTATGCTGCCTGTCATGTACAAGAAATCAAAGTGGTTTACAATGATAGAACTAGAATGTACATATACTGTAAATTAGCAATACAATCAATTATGCAACAAAACCAGTGGTCATGAATTAAAAATTCATAAGACAGGTGTTATAAATCAACATATAACACCTGTTGAAGGTTTTTTTTATTTGCCTCGGATGGCTGGGGGATGCTGGAATTGTTGTCCAACACATCTGGAGGGCACCAGGTTGGATAAGGCTGTCATAGAGGCTGGGGCTCGGGGCCCTTTTCACCATCATGCAAAAAGAGGATCCTTGATTGGGTAAGCATGTGAACTGGACCTCAGTTTCTACTGAATACAAATATTAACATTTAAAAAAATTAAATATAGTTAAATCTGGCCTTTCAGGATACAAACCCTCACAAGGCTGCTTTCAACAATCAGAAAAATACAACAAGTGATTTAAAAATTTAAAAAGTAGACTTGGTTGCTGCAGAATTAATTTAGATAACTTGGTTAAATTAATCAAGCTGATATTTAAATTATTAGTAGTAGCAAGCAGTCTGATGACTAAGGAGCAGCCATCTGGCCTGAAATCAAAAGCCAGAACATTTCTCTTTACCATTCCGGTGGGTGAGCATCTCTCTCAGCTCTTCGTGGTCACACGGATGAGTGAAATCAAACACACTGTGTCCAGTCAGCTCAAACTGTAAAAGAAAGAGAAAGCTTAGTCTAGCGCAGTGTATTTACAGAAGATAAAACACTGGACACAATCCAAGTTCAGCACTTTTAAAATCGGTGGGACTTTTGCTAGATTGCACCCACTGTGATTATAGCCAAAGGAGTGGGAAGAATGGTTAGTTTCATACCTGTGTGAGTCCCATACACTTGTTCACATTTTCAGACATGTAAACCATGTCGCCATCCTCTGAGAGAACCATGACAAATCCATCAAGAGCTTTCAAGTAAAAGCAATTTAGCTGGGTCTCCATTTCAGCTTCTGCCTCCAGGTCACCTGGAAGAGCCACTATGCATTAGACAAACATGGAATGTCACCAATCAATGTTCACGTCTGCTCGACTCCTATCATCATTATACAACAATAATACACCAATCTCAATAAAATAAAATCAAGATGGAAACTTGGTGCTGATCAAACATGTCAATTAACAGAACCTTCATAAAAGCTCCACTGGAGATCTTACTTATCCACCCCTCTCCCATCCCCGCCACCAGGGGAGCTGCTAGGAAGTGATGCAGTTTCAGATCATTACTTTTCACCCATATTCAGACTCCTTTACACTCATCTGCCCCTGAAAACTCTCACCTGCATCAAGCAGCTTTCTCATGCGTAGGTAGCTGATTGTTAGCCTCATAATGGAGGCTTTGTCAAGCTGTGCGCTCACATGATGGGGAAGAGGCAACTGGTGAGAAAGTTCGTAGAACACCTCCGACTCTTTAGTCCTCCGGCATCTCGCTGCATCTCTAGACTTCTCCTTTCTGCGTTCTGAACTGATCCTATAGAAATAAAGTTAAACATGAATATTAAGACCCATACATACAATCGAACAATATGCATAACAATTGTATGTATGACACTCATTATGGATGACCTACTAGAGGACATAATCAGGATTCACAAGAGGAGACCTGTAACAAGTTATTGCTGGGCACTTCCATGTTCATTCCCCCTCCCCCCTCCCAATTCATATACACACAAACTAATCACACCTGCCTTTCACATATTACTCTTATACATGCACAACATTCACTTAGTCTCTTAATAGCTGACTAACTCTGCAATAGTGGTGCTTATTGCCCATCTCTGCAGAATCGCTTTCCAACAAAAGCACACAGCTGCATCTGTCCCTTGACCTTAAGTAAAATCATTCTTCAAGCATCTGAACAGTTGGCATGTTTGTCAACACTCAAGGCCAATAGGAAAGGCTCATTTTAATCAACTCTATTGGATGTGTGGATAAATGGGCAAACCCACTATTTTCCTGCAAATCTGGTCTTCTGTGCTTTATTTGATTCTTCATTCAATTCTCTAGGACTATCGTAAGTGGTACTAAAACATTATCTAAAAGCTGGCTTTGACTTTGAAAATAGGTATGTAGATAAGAATGTAAGAAGAGCCACTGGATCAAATCAAAGGCCCCTCTAGTCCAGCATTCTGTTTGCACAGTGGCCAACCAGATGCCTATGTGAAGCCCACACCAGGACATGGATGCAACAGTACCTGCTCCTGCTCGTGTTCCCCACAGGAGTGAAGTTTCCATCATTGGTATGCCAGCAATGATAATCAGAGGCACTGCTCATAAACATGACTGGTTTTGTGCAACACTAAACCATGGTTTAGCATTACAACAATGAGCTGCAATCAGCCTCAGGCTCACAAACTCTCTCCTCCTTCAGCATGAGAAAACTGAAAACTTCTGCTTTCGATTAACCACAGTTTAGTGTCATTCGAAGCCTAAACTGCTGTTAATCTTAACTATGGTGCCTTGAAAGAAGCCAGCTTCATAAACGTCATCAATAAACCACAGTTAGGATTATCCGCAGTTTCTCCTCTGGGCTCAGATGTTATGACAAGCTGCAGTTAATCTTAAATGGAAGTGAAATCTTCTGAACTCATCCTTGTGGCCATGCCGGAAGAAAGGGGAGGAGTGCACAAGCCCAAAGCGCATTGTGGCACATCCTGGCAAATGCCAGCCATTCTCTTACTGGATTTAATAACAGCAATCATATACAATTAATTGCTCTTGATGTTGCATGTGTTGCTGTTTTTACATCACTGCTGGCTGTACATATATGTTTAGTTATTGAAATGATCACGCAAGGAAAGCTTGAAAAGCCACATTGCTAGTAGCAAACAGCAAATTCAAAATTTTCTAGTCACAACCTATCACAAACTTGTGCTTAGGATAGTCCTTCCTTTAAGTTTGTTTGCTTCACACCTGCATTATTATTTGGTTTGTACCTTATGAAGCATTAATGGGAAATAAAAAGAGTTTGTTTGCAACTGGCTGAGTCACTGAAGACAACAGTGCTTTGTTCTCAAGCAGTTATTGAAAATGACAGCTCTTTGCACTACACAGGCAGACTTCTTGTTTGCAGTGGGTGTGAGGGTATTTTGTGAAGGGCAGAAAATGTATTGATTTACCCATGTCCCCAGCAGGCAGCCAAACTAACAAAGTAGTCAACATTCTGCTGTATGTCCACCTTGAGACAAGCCAATTTTTGTTTTGGCAAATGCGGAGGAAGGGGGCAAACTGAACTCTGGTGCGATGAGTCGGCAGCTAAGATCAACATGCTTGCTGGGCAAAACTACCATATGGCATTTGCTATGAGTACACTCTGGGCAACAGTTAGCAACACTGGTGTCATAATGAAAGCATTTTAGAACTACGAACAAAAAAAAAAGAAAAGGAAAAATATACGTATGTAAACAAATCTCTTGGCTTATAACATAATGGCTTGATTCACAGGTAACAGTAAAGCCAACGTTCAGCCATTTGTGCCCAATCCTTGAGATCATGCAATGTCTTCTCTTCCCTCCCCCTTCATGCTCCAATTCCCTCCCTGGCTTTCTGGTTTGATCAAATCATAACTTGCCATGACAGCTGAACAGGGCAAATTATAGTCTATGCAAATCAAAGCCAGTCAACAAACCAGAATTGGAAATCATTCTGGTTTGCTGGCAAACTATGGTTTGATCAAACCAGGAAGTCAGGGAGGGAACTGGGAGTGCACACAGGGAGTGGGGGAGGGGTAACATTTACTTTTTATCCCAAACCTGAAAAGGAAAGATGCTACAGATCTTGAACCAGTTACTGACTGAGTTCACAAGACACAACAACCCATCGTGGTTTATGTGGTCATGTTGTGCAACCCTGGTCTGTTTCCCACAGGGTGGCTTGTTCATGGACAACAAGCCACCCTGACAACCCATGGCTTGTTCTAGGGGTTGGCGTGTCATCCAAACTTGGGTGAACATCCCCATTGTGGATGAAGGGAAGTGGTGAGCAAGCCTCTTGGCAAGAGCGGCAAGAATCCCTTGCCGTCACTGCCAAGCTTGCCCTGGCCACCACCAGTGCCAGCCACCCCACAAGTGCTGACGCAGCACTTTGGGGCAACTGTCACTGGCTGGGTGTCCCCCCCCTCCGTGTTTGGCATACTTTTAAAAAATCAACTTTCAAGAATTAGTTTATGTCTTCCATAACACAAGTTAATACTCTCAGAATAAGACTATAGAAGAATATGTATAATATGCCCACAAAGGTCCACATTTTCCTAAAAATGCTATTAAAAATAAAGTTATGACACAGTATAAGAAAATGACCTGAGACTTGGGAGGGCTCTAGCTCATGACAATTCCAGTGTAGCCCCCCGATAACACTGATCTGTAATCCAAGTAACATTGTAACGTGTGTCCAAATGCAAGCACTTCATCGTGAAAATGACCGCCCCCATATTAAACACATGATGAGTATCAGCACTATGGGACAGTGAAAGGCTGGCTTGGATCAACCCCAGTAAGGGGGGGTGGGGGTGGAATCAGCTATCCTCAGGAAACAGGCCTGCTATCTTGGGCTCATTTGTAAAGATAAGAACTGCAGAACAACTTCCACCAAGTCTTCTGCAGAAAACAGACCTCAGAAACTATTTCTGTTGTGCCAAGACCACTTCCTCTTTTCACTTTCCTGCTTTCTATTTGTTGTGATGGGATCATTGCTGTCTCTTAAGCTGCATTCACATGAAAAGGAGACAACAGTGTTTAGGTATTACCTGCAAGCATTGCTCTTTTTATGGACGGGAAAGTACCGTATACACTACCATTTTTCCCTTAGGAAGGGAATCAAGTTCAGTGAAAGCATGGGGCGAGGGAGAGAAGAGGGACATTAAACAAGAGAGTTGTTTCTCTGATGTGTTATGTCCTTGCCAGCCAACATTAAATGTTCTCTAATTTACTGGAAGCAAGTGCCATAGAGAGGTCTAGTAGTAATCATACTCACAGAGTCTTCCTAGAACGATCATCTCCATTTTCATCTTGCTAGATTCTTTCCAGCTGCTACAAATACCAACTACTACAGTACTGCAATTCAGCATTTGCCTAGTATCCTCAGGTGAGTAACAACTGTCTCCAGGAGACCATGTACAACCAGCTGCAGGGATGGAGCTGAAGGTATAACCACCAAAGCACTGCCCTGCATGCCATGCCAGCCAATCACGTATTTCCCCTCCTAACCCTGGAAGTGCTAGTAATTCGTAGGCTAGAAGGGAGAAAAGAGCACATAGTCTTCATAGCTGCACACTATTTGAGCAGTTTTAATCTGCATTTCTATGTTAAATCAGCCCCCCCCCCCAGGTGGCTGACAAGGAGTATAACAAAAATACACAGGGTTGTGTATCCAATTAGTCCCTCCCACTGTTGGAATGACTTGTCAATGGAATGGGGAAGGAGCAATTCCCCCTTCCCCTGCAGCCCACCGTGTGCCCTCCAAATCTGCTCTGGCAGGTGGGAGATACTGGATTCCACCCACAGTTATAGGATTCATGCACACACAAAAACAAAACAAAAAAACAACCCAAAGTTTTAAAACTAAAGTACTAACTGCTAAAACCAAACAGAAGTGCCAAAAATCACAGCTACAGAGCCTGAGCATACGGCTCTATCCTGCTGTTGATTCCAGGCAGGTAACTGCGATAGCCCCACCAAAGAAGTGGGCAGAGAGAAGGAACCAATAGACACAAGCAGCACTGAGGTGCAAAGTCTGAAAGGAAAAGCAGTGTAGCAGTGTAGGAAAGAGGAGCCCAGGGCAGGCACCATCCTCACATCACTTATTTGTAAGTTTAAGCTATTTTTTTCCAGTTACAGTTTTTACCCGATACAGTCTGCATTTCACAGCTGCTTAAGTCTTCCTTGTAAGGTAATTTATTTAGACCCTATTCTCAGATGACTTACTCATGGAGAAATTGAGCAGCTATGCCTTTTGAATAGGAATGCCTCATACATTGCTTAATATGATTCCTCTGAGATCCCATTCAGAGATCTCTAAGTTTGGGGAAGGGGAACATGCCTTGAATCGGTTCTTGGTCCTCTTCTGTTGTATGGTCTCACCTTCTAATTGTCCCCCCCACTTTTTTTTAAAGAAAAGGAATGTGTAAAAACATCTCTTTCTAAAAAGTTTCACATCTTATCACATCACCACCTGTATGCTTCTCTGAAGAATTCTAAAATTTACCAACGTTGTGGTATTTACGAGAAACACTGTTTTTTGTTGTTGTTTTTAACCACACTAGCTGCAAAAAAAAAGCAAGAGTGATACCTTATCTCAACAGAACCGCTTTGGAACGTTGGTTTTGAGAAAAATGCACCAGTTGGCCAAATAATGATTCTCAGGGCCTTTTTTTCTGGTGGAACTCACCGGAACTGAGTTCTAGCACCTTTTCTTCTATTAATTGCATTACAATTTAATCGCCATCTACTCCCGAGGAAATGTAATCCAAGAGTTCCGGTACCCTTTTCTCCAGAAAAAAAGCACTGATGATTCTCAAAATTAATGCTTATTTTTGTTCCGCTGGAAGGGGGGGGGGTATTTCCCCTCAATTATATATGAAGAGGCAAATACGCTTGTTAACTTTTATACGCATCTAGTGTTAAACCATGAGGGTGCGGGGAGGCCTTTTACAAAGCATTTCACCTCACATGAAAAGCTTCCCCCAACCCCAATTTCCTGCAACTTTGGGGGGAAGGGAAAACTGAACAAGACTGAAAGTGTTCACCTCATTTAAGGTGGCAACTGTAAAAGAGCAAATGTATTCTGTAAGCCCTCCCTCCCCAACAATGCCAAGAGAGGCAAAGGGGGCACAATTTTACAACAAAAGGAATAATGTAGAGTTGGAAGGGGCCTACAAGGCGATCAAGTCCAACCCCCTGTTCAATGCAGGAATCCAGGAGTTTTTCCCTAGAGTGTGCTGGCCTTTGAGAGAAAACTTCACACATACACACACAGAACTTCACACACAAAAGAATAAAACAAAGAATCCCACCAAAATTCAGCACAGCCCTAGACAGATCCTAGAAAGACAACTTGCGTCACAATGTAGAGCACCACTATAGGTACAGGTTGGCCCACTTCTCTGAATCAAGGCCTAAAATTTCAGCCACAGTTATGATAATCTTCTCTTCTCCACACTAAAGCTAGAGTACGGTAGCAGCTAAGAGACTGCACAACACCTCAAGACCCCAGTTCAAATCTTGTAAAGAATTCACTAGATGGCCTTAGGCACCCCCCTCACTAATTCTACATTCAGTGCATAATTAACTTGTAGAAGTCACTCACATAAAATGAGTCAATGACCACTAGCTTAGGTGATTTAAAAAGGGATTAAGGAAATTCATGAGGGGCAGATCTCCCAACACCTATTAACCACAAAGGTTCTATGGAACCTCCAAGTTCAGAGGCAATATGCCACTGAATGCCAGACACTGCGGAACAGACAGTGGGCTGGTTTGCACAATCAATAGCCCATGGGTTATCTTAGGGTTCTTTAAGCCTCCAATAAGCCATGCCATCCAGGTTTGGATGACAAGACAAGCCACGCCCAGGAGATGATTATTCAAACTGTGTCCAGCATGTGCCATGGGGTGATTGTGAGAACCAGGTCAATAATAACCCTAAAACAAGCTAAGGGTTGTATAACCCTCAAACATCTCCTGGTTCCTGACTTCGCACAACATGGCAAGACACATGCCCATGGACACCCGGCACAATAGTCCCCACGGGTAAATTAACCCATGGTGGGCTATTGTGTTGTGCGAACCAGGTCAGTGGCCTGGTTCACACATAACCTTACCCACAATTTATTTAACCTATGGTTTGTTAACTCAGGGTTTGTCTGGCAGACGATCAAACAAACTGTGGTTTGTTTTCTCAATCCCTGGTTGGTTGGTTGTTTCCCTCCTCCTTCACCCACTCCCTCCCTATATCCCATGGCTCATGTTATGTTTTTCATCTGCAACATGGGGCTAATTATACAGACCTTACCTTACAGGGTTGAAAGGATTATCAAGTATTTTTGAACACTCAAAATTTACTATAAAAAGGGCATAGAGATCATACATTGCTAAGAACAAAGGAGAAATCCATGAAGTGCCACTGCTGTTGGGCTGGCTAAACAACCCATCTGTTTCAAGAAGGAAATGAAGTAAGACCCACTAAAAGGAGGTAGAGTTGAGTAGCAGCACCAAGTGGATTGTGTACAAATTAATTCATATGTAATTTACTGCCACTCCTATCAGACTCCTATCAATATTTATTATTTACATTTATTTATCGCCCATCTGGCCGGCAACCGGCCACCCTGGGCGATGTACATACGATAAAAACAGAATAAAATACATTTAAAACAGTACAAAACTTTAAAATCTTAGCCCACCCCATATTCCCGCCTGAATAGCCAAGTTTTTAGTAAGCAGCGGAAACTCAGCAGAGAGGGGGCATGGCGGAGGTCACTGCCTTATATGCTGCCTTAGAAGTGTTTCTTTTCACAGCAAACTCATTTACTTAAAAGGTTACTGTGGCGTAACCCCACAATTCAGTTCCCTGGTGTATGTCTGCATTAGTATGTTTAGTGTGTCTAGAATGTTGATCCGAGTGGGTGTGGTTTGTGATGTCTTGGAAAGGGGGGGGGGGAGTACCGGTATATAAGGAGTGTTTGAGTGATGTCAGAGTTAGTTAAGGCAGTTAGTGTGTTATGGAAGAGTGTTTGGAGTGTGGGGAGAGTTGGGAGTTTTACTAAGATTTTGAGAATTAAAATAAACTTATTTTTATTTTGTTTGCTACCCAAATCCTACGTGTCAGCTTGGTGTTATTAACCTGCATTACTTTTAAATCTACATACACACCTTTGTACCCACAGTATCATAAATTTAAGCTTGATCCGTAATAACCAGTATTAATCTTTTCCCTCATTACTAGGGGAAAGGTTTCATTTGCCCCTCCCTTCAGGTTTTTAAGTGTTGATGCTTAGCTTGAGAAGGGTTTATGCACCTGGTCCTAAAGTGTAAGAGACTGTGTCGTGCAGTTACCTTCGCCTCTTCTCCAGCTGCAGGAATAGCATAGTACAAAAGAAAAACTCATGACCCTTCTCCACAATTTTTTCAAAACTGACATGTACGTATATCCTACCAAATATAGCTCCACAGAGCCCTTAGGGCACCTAACCATTCAATATAAAAAATAATTAAAAAAACACCAAATATCAAAATTTTAATACATGGATTTGGTGTTGGCAATGATCTTATTTTTGCTCTATGAAGAATCTCTTCCCATCCCCATTCTAGAACTATGGATGAAAATGAGAAAATAATAATCCCTGTTCCAAGTCTTAATAGGCAATCTTCACTATCACATGGCTGAACTTCACTTCTGAAGCTCTGCAATAAAATTCCAGCGTGCAATACTGCTGTAACAGAGGCTGATATGCACATAAAACTAGCCAATAAAACAGATGCCAACTTCAGGGGTTCGTTAAGTGCAATCAAGCCATTTGTTAGAAAGAAAGGCAAGGAGGAGGGGCCCCTGACACTTTTTGGCTTGGAGCAGCGGCCATGGAAGCTGGATGAACCTGGCAGGACCAAGATAAAGAGAGCTTGGGGAGAGAGTGGAGGGGGCTGAGCTGAATAAGAAAAGGGCTCAGATATATAGGACTTGTAGAATGGACTCTCTGGGCTATTCTGCCCCAATGACAGCCTCAGAGCATTTGGGGTGTGCACCTGAATTAATTTTACAAAGATCTTCAGGGAGATGAGTTGTCATGTTCTTTGAACTTAAGCTTTGATCTTTTTCCTTTTGCTGGTTGGGGTTCATAGATTTCATAGATCATAGAGTTGGAAGAGGCCTAACAAGGCTACGAGTCAAAACCCCTGCTCAAGCAGGAAATTAGAGATGGTCTCCCATCCAGTAACAACAGGCATGCCCTGCTTAGATTTCACACTCAAACAAGGCTGAGCCAGCGTAAGCCACAGTGTGTGGGGTGGACTCAATAGTTCCCTTTTACAAACACAAAGTAGAGGAGGGAAATTGTTGATGCCTCCTGCTGCTGCCTTTCCTTAGGAGTTTGTGCATATTTATTGACAACTTCTGGTTTCTCTCTTATCACATTACCAAAATTGGGTTGTCTGCAGAAGTAGTGAGGCATGCTTGTATAAATGTTAAACTTAATATGAATGCAGAAATACACATGACTCTTGCCAAGACTGTTCCTTGATTTTGGTCTGATTTTTAAGAGAGAGAAAAACTCTTGAGGAGTGCAGTTGAGCTAATGCAAGAGCATTTTAAAAAAAAAAACAATATTCATTATTTGCTCTAAATGTAAACTGCATGCAAAAGAGACAAAAACCAATGCTGCAGCTGCCTAAACGTTTCTGCTTCTTGTAACCCATGAAAAATCTCTCTCTCTCTTGCAAGTGGTATAAGCCACTTGTTTCTCTCCCACCACCCTCCATCTTCCTAAGAGCCTGTGTGCGAGAAAAACTCACCCTCCCCAGGGTCATTCACTTGACAGTAGCAGGTGTGTGTCCTGCAAACAACTCTTAAGGGTGCAATCCTATGACCATTTACCTGGGAGTAAGTCTCATTGAACTCAATGGGATGTATGTCTGAGTAGACATGTATAGGTTTGCACTGGAAGTTGCATTTAGTTAGTCCAGTACATACACAGCTTTTTCTTAAGTGTGTACAGTTATTTATTATATTTATACCCTGCCTTTTTTCCTTCAAGGAACCCAAGGTGGCTTACATAATGCTCCTCCTCTCTATTTTATCCTCACAACAACCCAGTGAGGTTAGGCTGAGAGTCAGTGACTGGCCCAAAGTCACCCAGTGAGCTTCATGGCAGAGCGGAGACTAGAACCCGGATCTCCCGAGTCCCAGTCCAACACTCTCACCACTACACCACACTGACCTAGAAGCTTGTCCCCAAGTTCAACAGCTAAATTGTGCAAGTAATTATAAGTACCCAAAGCCTGCCACTAGGAAGAGTCAGCAGAAATGAAGAGTGCAAAGTTAGCAGATAATTTACAAAGCAATTACTAACTCAAGTTCATATATATTCCTGGTGTACTGAGGAGGTCTCCCACTTCTGGATCATTAAGAGTGTATTCTGGATCAGAGTATATTCTGAATCTTAAAGCCATCTCAAACTATTCCAAATTCTCAAATTTGGTAGAGGCAGAAAACCAGCTTTTAAGCCAGCCCAGGTCTCAAAAAACAGAGCACCACATGGCACTCCCAATTTAATCCCTGGAGGCAGATTGATAAAAGGAAAAAAGAGGGAATGGGGCAGCATTCGAGCTCATGAAGGAGAGACCCAAGGGAATCCAAACATCTGCAGAAAACCAGCACTGTTGTCTCATGCACCCCCCAAGACTCATGCACAAGAGATAGAGCACATGGTCAGTGGTATTGTACTGCAAGCTAGTATAGCATCATCATCATCAGGCGATCACTCGTGACCGAGTAAGATTGTCTTCCGGGATAAAAGGAGGAAATTCTAAAGAAGATTGTGTAGACTCTAGCGATGGGTCCGTAAGTGACTGTGGAGGCCAATTCTAGATCCACACAGCTTCCCACAGTGAGGACACAGGTGACCAGATAGAAGATGGTCCTGTAAAGGATTCATTTGACGTGCTTTTCGCTTAGCACGTTTCTCCCTTTCACCTTGCATTCGGGCTTTTTCAAAGTCCATGGAACCTTTGTGAAAGGCCAACCTCCAGTTAGATCGTTCATGGGCCAGAGCTTCCCAGTTTTCGATGTTTATATTGCATTTTTTTAGATTAGCCTTATGAACATCTTTAAACCTCTTATATTGGCCACCGATATTCCGCTTTCCATCCTTGAGTTGGGAGTAAAGTAACTGCTTTGAGAGACGGCAGTCAGACATTCGAACAACATGACCAGTCCACTGAAGTTGGCGTTGAAGGATCATTTTTTCAATGCTATTAGTCTTTGCTTCTTCCAGTACACTGACATTTGTTCGCCTATCTTCCCAAGTAATTTGCAGGATTTTCCTGGAGGCAACGTTGATGAAACCTTTCAAGGAGGTGGAAGTGACGTTTATAGATAGTCTAAGAGACTGGGCTGTGAATGATACAAATCCACCCTCTGCTATAAACCCACTAGCTGGTCCTTAGGCAAGCCACACTCTTGGCTCAGTCAGACATCTGATATATGGGCACGGTGATACTAAGCAGGAATATTTTAAGGGCTACAATAATAATATATGCAAAGAGTTCTGAACACTCAAAAAGCACTATATAACTGCTAAGTTTTATTGCCATTGTGCTGATATTCTGACCTAAGCAAGACGCTTATTGGGAAGAAGGGGACTTTGAGTCTCTCTTAGCAATGACCTTATAATGTAAGATGAGCCCTGCTGGATCAGACAGAAGGCCAGCATTTTGTTCCCACAGTGGCCAATCAGCTGCCTATGGGAAGTCCACAAGCAGGAGATGAACACAATAGCACCCTCCCACATATGCTCCCCAGCAACTGGTATTCAGAAGCATGGTACCTCCAGTACTGGAGGTAATATACATCACCATCATGAATAGTAGCTACTGATAGCCTTATCCTCCATGAATTTGTCTAATCCCCTTTGAAAGCCATCCAAGTTGACAGCCATCACTACATCTTGTGGTAACAAATACCACACTTTAACTATGTGCTGTGTGAAGTACTACCGGTACTTCCTTTTGTCTGTCCTGAATCTTCCACCACTCAGCTTCATTAGATGACCCCAAATTCTAGTACTATGAGAGAGGGAAAAGAACATGTCCCTATCTATTTTCTCCACCATGCAATTTTTAAATACACCTCTATCATGTTCCCCCTTTCTTGCCTATTTTCTAAGCTTAAAAAGCCCCCAACGGTGTAATCTTTCCTCATAGGAGTCGCCCAAGTCCCTTGATAATTTTGGTTGCCCATTTCTGAACCTTTTCCAGTTCTACAATATCTTTTTGAAGGTGTGGTGACCAGAATTGTACACAGTGTTCCAAATGCGGGTGCACCATAGGTTTGTATAAACTAGACATGGCAGTTTTATTTTCAATTCCTTTCCTAATGATCCTCAACATGGAATTTATCTTTTCAACAGCTGCCACACACTAAGACAGCATTTTCATCGAATATCCTCAAAAACCCCAAGTTCCTTTTCTTGGTCAGCCTCCTATAAACACAATTTAATGTGTTGAAGCTGCATTATTCCTTCCAATTTCAGTTTGAACATCCTTCTGCTTTTCAAAGGCCTCAAACTCAGGGGAAAAAGCCAAAGGCAAAGATTTCATAGATCATAGAGTTGGAAGGAGCCTACAAGGCTATCGAGTCCAACCCCCTGCTCAATGCAGGAAACTAGAGGAGGGGTCTCCCATCCATCCAAGTAATAAGCAGGCCTGACCCTGCTTAGCTTTTCACACTCAGACAAGCTGAGCCAGCGTGAGCCACAGGCCTGTTATACTCTTCTCATCTACCATTTACATTAACAGCTGATTGACAAAATGCTGCACTTTTAAGGTAAAACAAACTTAAATTCTCTAGATTTAGTTACCGTATGCAGCTTTTGAGTCTTTAATAGACATTTTAATTTGTAAATACAGGAACCAAATTTCACAAGAGCTAATCTGTTTTTACTTAAGGTTAGGGTTAGAACTGCAGAAACCTGAGTCTGTCGTACTATTAAACAGTAAGAAATCAAAGACTCAAAAAATCCAGGCACTTATCATGATCTGCAGGAAACCTTATCCAGCAGCTACTTTTCCACACACAAAACAAAAGGCCAAAACTTACAAAATTGGGTGGGCAAAGCACAGCCTGCAGAGTTCCTTCCTGCTGTCTAAATTCCACACTGAGTGCTAGCTATGCAGAGCTATTAGAGCCACAGCTTCCCCTGTTGCTTGATTTCCTGTCATTCTCAAACTCATGGATGCTCTTTCCCAGGACATTTCCCACTGTATATTTGACTTATATAGTTATACGATTCCTGCTTAAAATTTGGCCACATCACGCAGCAGGGATGTTCAAGAGTCCTTGGTTTCGAGTCACGAGTCCGAGTCCTTGGTCCAAAATGGTGACTCACGAGTCACACTCCCAAAGCTGACTCCACAAGTCCCTATAAAAATCAATGGGGGGGTTTCCCAACAAAATAAGGCTATTTTGTTGGGAAAACCCCAAAATAACCAGACAGGCAGAGGAGGCAGGGAACCCCAAAACAGGCAGGCAGAGACCTTTGTCTTGGACAATTCAAACTGTGGAACTGGTTAAGAAGAGACCAGGCAGGCAGAGGAGGCAGGTTTGGGAACCCCAAACAGGCAGGCAGAAGCAGCCAAACCCAAAATGTCTGAAAGGTTGCATTTTAGGAAAATGATTTAAAAAAATAAACTTGCTGTACTTCCTAAAACCTATCCATGTTGCATTTGAGGAACACGATTTTGGAACACGAGTCCTTGGTCTCGAGTCCCGAGTCGAGTCTCGAGTCCCATTAAAAATATTGGGACTCGAGTCTGACTCGAGTCACAGGGGGGACTCAGTCCGACTCACGAGTCGAGTCCTGGAGTCCGAGTCCCCATCCCTGTCACACAGTTGCCCCCAGAGACAGCAAAGCATGACACTGTACTGGAACGGAGGTATTTTTTGTTGTTGTTTTTTAAACTCCTACAAGATCTGTGCATAAACTAGACTCTTTTAGTTGCTTCAGATCCTAAAGCTGCCTACTGCACAGACATTAGATGTGAATTTTATAGGTTTCCAAGTCGCTTATCCTGAAATGAAACAACAATCTGCAATCACAATGAACAGACGCCCATGCTTTACTTTGTCAACAATTAACACACCAACATTTTATAATTACAGTCCTCAAAATCACTTACTTCAAAGTAGTTTCACTAAAGTCAACCACACAGATTAAGCAGTCTGGTGATTTGAGAGGCACACAGTCAGTAAGATCATATTGTTAATGTGGAGAAAGCCCAAAACTCAGTACACACACGCACACACATCTTTCCCCAAAGGAGGGGGCCAGGGGAGGAGGGATGAGGTCACCAGGGAGTAGCCAGACAAGTCATCAGCCCCAACAAAGGAAGACCTCGGCAGAGATCCACAAACGTCCAGGAAGGGCCATCAAGGACCATCAGCACACAGGGCAGCCTCGAAGAGCTGCAAAGGTTTCCCTACGTCACCTTCTTCCCGGGCAGGAATAAGCCTATCTACACGAAGGGGCAGGCATAAGCCCCCACCTGACCTAGGGGGCGGGGGGAGAGCGGGGAATCCGGGGTAGAAAACCCCTCTCCCGTCCCGGTTCGGGTTGTTGGGAACCACGGGCCAGATCCTCTTAAGCAACAGCCGCCCAGGCACTCCGTTCTCCGCTAGGAAGCGCCGATCGGGAGCTGGGCTGAAACTGACTAGAGTATTGTCTTTGATGTAAGTAGAGTGACCTGAATGTAACCTGCTAGCCACGGAGCCCGCTCATTGGGTAAGACGCGAGTCAACTAAGGTTATGTTGACTATAAACGTATTCTTAGAAGACTGCTAGTTCCGATTTGATTGCTGTATAAACAAATAAAAGCCTTATTTGGGCATACAAAGGGTTGTGGTATTTCCTATTGTACTGAGAGCCGATACGAGCGGTATTGCTCTGCCGGTTAACCCTAGAGTTGCCGAACTCACGCAAAGGATCCGGGTGCTGATCCTTCACAGTTAATATAGACAGACACATGCATTGCTCTGTTAAGCAAGTTTTTACATCATATTAAGTGCTGGAGAATGCCTCAAAACAAGCAATTCAGAAACCCAGACTAAGTCCCAATTGGTTCAAAATTACCCACTTGCATAAAAGGAGGGAATTCCTTCTGCCATCCATTATTTTTTCTGTAGTCGCATTGGTAAAGTTTAGTGGAACCAGACTTAACTATAATCCTAACACCTCAGAATGTAAGCTACTCTCCCCAAAAAACATGCTGTAAACAAGACAATTCTCTCATTTAAAACACATTTATAGGCCACTTTCCCACAAATTCAAAGCAGCATACAGGAAAATAATCAGATCAGTTGGTTAACTTGAGTTGGATGCAATGATTAAAACAAGCGTCAGTGCCTGCAAACTAAGGCAAAGACCTACGTATATTTATTTTCTGGGCATTAACTGGATTCAGAAATCAGTCTCACAATTCACTAGTATCCTATTTTCTTTTCTCTGTAGTTTGTAAGTTAGGCATTGCTGGGTTGGGTCCAAAGGAGGAGGTCGATAGGTAGATCCTATGGTAGTTAACCCACAGTTTGTTGCTCCACCCAGGATTTGTCTGGCAGATGATCAAACAAACTGTAGTTTGCATTTTCAATCCCTGGGTTGTTTGCTTCCCTCCTCCTTCACACTTTCCCATCCTGTATCCCAAATGTCTTTGTAGTGCTGTAGTACTGGCATGTAGAGCAGCTAGAGTTTTTTAACCACTCTTGCCTGCTGTCTTTGTAGCCTGGAGAAACAACCCATAAACAATCCATGGTTCTGGTTCACACATAATGACAACTCATGGTTTAAACAACCCAGAATTAGCATTATGTGCAAACCAGGTCATTATTTCAAATACTACAGTTCTTTTGAAACCGCAGAGAATGAGATATATGAAACAGGTAAGGTGATCTTTCATTGGAATAATTTCTGTTGGCGGAAGAGTATGCAAGCTTTCAAGTTCAGATAATTGTCATGCAGAATGGAAAAGATGCCAGTTACATCCAGTGATACAGGGAAGAAAATTTTCTGCGGAAAATTTTCCAGTGCTTTATTTTTCCTCAGAAAATTTTCCGTATTGTAAGTTCATTAGAAAAAGTAAATTTATGCCAATTGCAAATATAATAGGCAAGTTGGCAGTTTCAAAATTGTAAGTACGGTAATGTTTTTCAGGTACAGTCATGCCTTGGATTGAGAGCATAATTCGTTCCAGAAACGTGCTTGTAATCCAAAACACTCTTATATCAAAACGAAATCCCCCCCAAAAAAATTTGTAGATTTTTAATTTAAGCCGTACTACAGTACTTGTATTGCAAGACGTCGCGTGTATATCAAGTAAAAAAAAAATTAAATAAATATTTAAAAATTTGCTTGTCTTGCAAAACGTTATCAAACCAAGTTACTTGCAATCCAAGGTATTACTGTAATTATTCTTAGTAAGTACCGTATGTGAGAGAATACATATACAGTCATGCCTTGGATTGAGAGCATAATTGGTTCCGGAAAGGTGCTTGTAATCCAAAACACTCTTATATCAAAACAAAATCCCCCCAAAAAAAATTTGTGCAGAGATTTTTAATTTAAGCCGTACTATAGTACTTGTATTGCAAGACAATGCTTGTATATCAAGTCAAAAAAAATTAAATAAATATTAAAAATTTTGCTTGTCTTGCAAAACGCTCTCAAACCAAGTTACTTGTAATCCAAGGTATTACTGTATGTCACTGAAATACATATATGTATCAGCATGAAATGAAAGTAATAGTGACAGAGAAAGTGAAGGTGCCCCAGCAACCTTAGTGGAAGAGAGTTGAACTCTGTTGAAATAGATGAATAGTTGTCAGCATATCATGCAATTTCTTTGGGCTGCTAAAATTAGTATGTCAACAGTTTTCAGTACCTTTGTTGTTTTTTTCTTAAATGTAAACAAAGGTAAGGATATGCTATTGTCAATTTAAAAATTCTCCAGAATATAACATTTAAATCACATTAAGGGTGCCTTAATTTTTCCCTCAAATATTTCAGGTAAAATACTTGGGATATATTGGGCAGGGGGAATTAACATGAGGTATTTTTTTCACTTTCTTTACTAAATACAAGTAAAATAAACATACTAAATTTGATCTCTAAGGCAAGGGTGGGAAACTTGTGGTCCTCCAGATGTTTTGGCCTATGACTCCCATCAGCTCTAGCCAGCATAGCCAATGGTGAGGGATGGTAAGAATTGTAAGCCAAAACTTCTGGAGGGCCACACGTTACTCATCCCAGCTCTAGGGCATCAGAATATTTTTCAACACAAATTAATTTTTTTTCCTATGCAGCGGACATAATTTTTTTCCCAGAAAACCTACATCAACAATTTTTTCAACTGAAAAAGTGTACACACACTTTCACCAACAGATGTTGATCCAAAAGGTAACAGTTTGCCTATCAGATAACTGTGTTTTATTCATGACTGGTATTTCATTGTTTCTGACCTTTAGAGATACATGGATTTTGTACTGAATACAAGTCCATATCAAAGACACACACACACACACACACACACACACACACAGAGCTTCCTGAGACTCCTGGCCTTTTATTTGGAACATCATTCCCCCTCCCCACACCCATGTTCTTCAGAGGAGGCCCTGCTGTCTGTGCCATATCCTGCAGAGTCCCATCTGGCAACAACATGGCAACAGGCCTTCTCTGTGGTGGCTCCTTCTCTCTGGAAATAACCTCCCCTCTGCAACACATCAGGCACCAACATCATGTGCTTTCAGCAATTACTAAAAGCATACTTGTTTACCATGGGTTTTCCTAACTATTAACTTATCTAAATGCTGTTATGCTTTTAAGATTTTTTATATTTTTTTTGGTAATGTTATGAACCATGTGGGTTTTTAAAAAATGGGAAGTAGTATATAAATGTTCTAAAATAAAGAAATCTGTCACTTTCGGTCTCTTATGGTTATATGAAACCCAAGTATGGCTGAGCAGGGATTCTAGCAAACAACAAGTAGGTCCCTCAAGGTCCTACCCTTGTCCAAGCCATCATTTCCTCCCCTCCTGGTCACAGAGGCCACCATTACAGCCTCATTGCCCTCTCCCCTCTTCCCCCCCCCCCTTTGCCTTCCTAACTAAGAGTTCCTTGCAGCATGTACACATTCATGTTTAAAAAACACGGCACAGAGAGAGAGAGAGATGGGGTCAGTTGCCCAGGTTCGGATGACATGACAACACACGGTGGGTAAAACAACCCATACAACAAGCCATGGGTTGGCAGGGTGGCTTGTTGCCCATAAACAAGCCAACCTGCGGGAAGCAGTCCAGGTTCAGACAACACAGCAACCCACTGTGGCTAGTTACCCACAATGGGTTGCCTTGTTGTGCAAACCTAGTCAGGGTTTCACTGCACAGATAGGAAATAGAGAATCAAACAGATTCAACTAAACATTGCTTTCAACAAAACCCTATTCCATTCATTCAGATATACCTAAAAGCAGCATTCCATTTACCATACCCCAAATGATTTATTCAATTATTCATTTCTGGGAATCCTACTCAAGATCTCAGAACTGAGAAGATTCTATCCACCTACTTCAGTCAGTCAGCATTTCTCAAACTTCTTGAACCTGAGGCCTCCACCCTACTCTAAATTATTCAGGTTTTGTCTTATTTTCTTAAAATAAAACTAAATTTCCTGTTCTAGAACCTTGCACAAAATGTTGTTTAGAATGGAGGTGAAAAATTATCCCTATTTCTGTGCAGCTTTTTGTAAATCCACTATGTTCCCCAATTTGAATCCACCATGTTACTGGTCCAAACCCATCCCTCTGTTGGCCATGTCAGCAACTGGGTAAATGCCCCATCAGCACAGGAAAAACCTGGTACAAGGAGCTTTCCTGGGGAGGAAAATGTGCTCAACTGCTGAGGCTACTCACCAAAGTTTTTGGGACAGAGCCTAACGGATCTCAATATGCCCTTCAGTAGCCAATAAATACCTCAAATTTGATGCTTCATGGATATTTCTGAAATCACAACTCAAAATAATGTGGGGAAAGAATGTGAAGTTTCCCTATACTTTTGCCTGCCTGGAGGTGTTTCCTATAATCTCTCTCGCCGGATCGTCACCTTGAAGTGGTTAGTGGGCTTGCGTGTTCCGATGAACCCTGTGAGCAATGCCGTTGGGCGCTATGTACTCCCAGTAGGGTCACCCATGGCGGTAAGGTCCGGGGAGAGGAACCAGACAAAGAACGATCCAAAACATAAAGTCCTCAACAGCAGAACAGGCGGAAAATAATTAAATCTAAATTACAACGGCTGTGAAGGTGGATGAAGGCTGCAGCAGAAAATGGTTTTCCAATCGTCATAGTAACCGTGCCATTGGATCACTGCTGTACTCTGTCAAGTTTGTGTGGTGATTCGTTTGTGCACCGATTTCCCCACATAAAACAATTTCACGCACAGGCATCTTCCCACCCACCCAACCAAACAAACAAACAAAGTCCCATGGTGACTGGCGACTGGCAACGGGGGCAGGACTGTGCATCCGGAAGCCCCTAGTCATGGACCAGCACATGGGCGGTGGATGCAGATTCAGTCGCCCTGTTCAAGGAACGAGGTAGTCGAGCAGCTCGGCAGCTGTATCCATGACTGAACAGCCCTATTTAGGATCCACTCTGCTTACCCCATATGGGGAGGGGGCTAGAAAAGGTGCCCTAAACATAGTCTACCTCTTTCTCCCCTGACTGGATTACCACGTCCAGTGGGGTCACCATTTAGCGAAAAACGTCGAAAAAGACGTTTGAGAATTTCCTCCTTTTATAATGTTCTTTTTGTAATTTTATCCTGGAAGACAATCTTACTCGGTCACGAGTGCCTACTACTACCTATAATCTATTCAATCACAGCCTGGTGATGAAAAAAATTGTGTCTGTGAATATGCACAATTCAGAGAATGTAAGAGGTGTGTGTGTGTGTGTGAGAGAGAGAGAGAGAGAGAGAGAGAGAGAGAGAGAGCATAAGAACATAAGACGCGCCATGCTGGATCAGACCAAGGGTCCATCTAGTCCAGCATTCTGTTCTCATTGTGGCCAACCAGCCGCCTGTGGAAAACCCACAAGCAGGACATGACTGCAATAGCACTTTCCCACCCATGTTCCCCAGCAACTGGCGTACATAGGCATAGCGCCCCTGATATTGGAGGTATCATATAGCTATCAGGAGTAGTAGCTATCAATAGCCTTTACCCTCTATGAATTTATCGAATCCCCTTTTACAGCCATCTAAATTGGTGGCGATCACTACATCTTGTGGAAGTGAATTCCATAGTTTAACCATGTGCTGTGTGAAGTAGTACTTCCTTTTATCTGTCCTGAATCTCCCACCAATCAGCTTCATGGGATGACCCCACTGGGTTCTAGTATTATGAGAAAGGGAGAAAAATGTCTCCCTCTCCACTTCCTCCACACCATGCATAATTTTATACACCTCTATCATCATCATCATCATCATCATCATCATCATCATGTGATCACTCGTGACCGAGTAAGATTGTCTTCCAGCATAAAAAATTTACAAAAAGGAGATTTTAAAAGGAGGAAATTCTAAAGAAAATTGTGTAGACTCTAGCGATGGGTCCGAAAGTGACTGTGGAGGCCAATTCTAGATCCATACAGCTTCCCACAGTGAGGACACAGGTTACCAGATGGAAGATGGTCCTGTAAAGGATTCATTTGACATGCTTTTCGCTTAGCACGTTTCTCCCTTTCACCTTGCACTCGGGCTTCTTCAAAGTCCATAGAACCTTTGTGAAAGGCCAACCTCCAGTTAGATCGTTCATGGGCCAGAGCTTCCCAGTTTTCGATGTTTATATTGCATTTTTTTAGATTAGCCTTAAGAACATCTTTAAACCTCTTATATTGACCACCGATATTCCGCTTTCCATCCTTGAGTTGGGAATAAAGTAACTGCTTTGGGAGACAGCAGTCAGGCATTCGAACAACATGACCGGTCCACTGAAGTTGGCGTTGAAGGATCATTTTTTCAATGCTAGTAGTCTTTGCTTCTTCCAGTACACTGACATTTGTTTGCCTATCTTCCCAAGTAATTCGCAGGATTTTCCGGAGGCAACGTTGATGAAATCTTTCAAGGAGGTGGAAGTGACGTTTATAGATAGTCCATGTTTCACAGGCATATAATAAAGTTGGCAATACAATGGCTTCATAAACCAGTGTTTTGGTCTCCTTACAAATATCCCGATCCTCGAACACTCTATGTTTCATTCGAGAAAACGCGGCACTTGCGGAGCTCAGACGATGCTGGATTTCACTGTCGACGTTAGCTGTAACAGAAAGATAGCTGCCAAGATAGAGAAAATGATCGACATTTTCCAGTATTGTCCCGCCAAGCTGGATAGATGGCATCATCAAAGGGTTAGTTTGCACTTGCTGATGAAGCACCTTGGTTTTTTTGATGTTAAGTGGGAGACCAAGTTTTTCGTATGCTTCTGCAAAAGCATTTAGAATAGTTTGGAGATCATCCTCTGAATGTGCGGAGACCACATTATCATCAGCATACTGAAGTTCCACAATGGAGGTTGTAATTACCTTACTTTTTGCTTTCAGCCTACTGAGATTAAAAAGCTTTCCATCTGTTCGATATATAATTCCCACATCAGTGGGAAGTTTCCCCTCGACAAGATGTAAAATCATGGCGATGAAAATAGCAAATAATGTTGGGGCGATAACAGATCCCTGTTTAACACCTGATCCCACTTTAAATGGAGCACCATGAGAGCCGTTGTTGTCCAAAACCGTGAGAAAGGTTTCCCTTATGAAACCTTTCCCTTATGAGAAAGGGAGAAAAATGTCTCCCTCTCCACTTCCTCCACACCATGCATAATTTTATACACCTCTATCATGTCTCCCCTTACTCACCTTTTTTCTAAGCTAAGCAACCCCAGGTGTTGTAACCTTTCCTCATAGGGGAGTGCTCCAGCCCCTTGATCATTTAGTTGTCCTTTTATGCACTTTTCCAACTCTATAATATCCTTTTTTTTAGGTGCGGTAAGCAGAACTGTACACAGTATTCTAAGTGTGGTTGCACCATAGATTTGTATAAGGACAGTATGATCTTGGCACTTTTATTTTCAATTCCTTTCCTAATTATGCCTAACATGGAGTTTGCCTTTTTCACAGCAGCTGCACACTGGGTTGACATTTCCATTGAACTGTCCACCACAACCCCAAGAACTCTTTCTTGGTCAGTCACTGCTAGCTCAGATCCCATCGGATTATACTTGGAAGTTGGGATTTTTTGCCCCAACATGCATCACTTTACACTTGCTTACATTGAACTCCATTTGCCATTTTGATGCCCATTCTCCCAGTTTGGACAGATCCTTTAGAAGCTCCTCACAATCCCTTTTTGTTAACCACCCAAAATAATTTGGTGTTGTCAGTAAAGGCCACTTCACTACTGACTCCTAATTCCAGATCATTTATGAATACAGTAATACCTTGGATTACAAGTAACTTGGTTTGAGAGCGTTTTGCAAGACAAGCAAAATTTTAAATATTTATTTAATTTTCTTTTACTTGATATACAAGCGATGTCTTGCAATACAAGTACTGTAGTACGGCTTAAATTAAAAATCTCTGTACAATTTTTTGGGGGGGGGATTTCATTTTGATATAAGAGTGTTTTGGATTACAAGCACGTTTCCGGAACGAATTATGCTCTCAATCCAAGGCATGACTGTAAGCTGAAAAGTATCAGTCTCAATACCCTTGTGGGACCCCACTGTTTACATCCCTCCATTGGGAGAATTTACCATTTATTCCTCCTTTCTGCTTTCTGTTCCTTAACCAGTTACTGATCCATAAGAAGACCTCTTCATTAGTCCGTGACTGCTAAGTTTGCTCAGGAGTCTTCTGTGAGGGAATTTGTCAAAAGCCTTTTGGAAGTCCAAGTAAACAATGTCTACTGGATCACCCCATCCACATGTTTATTCACATTCTCAAAGAACTCTAAAAGGTTAGTGAGAGTGCACATGCACATACATTTTTGGGTGCAGTCTGCTGGCTACGGTAATTTTGAAGTACCGTAGCTCGTTTTCCATCACACTCATTCAACTGGTTTTATTTTTATTTATTTAAAATGATTTTTAAGCCATCTTTAAAGGTAGAACTGATTTCCTCCTTCCCTGAGGAAAATCTTGCCCAATGTCCCTTAAACATGGTTTTTTCAGATCCTGGTTTAAGGGGAAACCCTGATTGTAACTCACTTAACAGTGCTGACAGATTTGGGGGGGGGGGGGGGAGGAAGCAAGCAAGCATGTATTCCTGAATCTGGCTCCCAACGTGTTAGCTTCAGTTAGCAAAGTATCACTATTAAATCTGCAGAGCCCAATAAGGGCATACACTTGTTTTTAGATGACTGATCTTAATGCCACACTCCAGTTATGACTTATATGGACTTCACTGAACTTTCAGTTGCCACCAGTGTATAAGATCTTTAAACACTGGTTAAACTAAACCAGCCAATAATACATTGAAACCTGAATATAAACCCAAGTATGCAGAGGAGTTGATGGTTCCAGCTAACGTTCAAAAGGAAGAAATTACAAGAAGTTACAACTGAACAGGCTCACAATACTTAAATGCTGACTACAGTAATACCTTGGATTGCAAGTAACTTGGTTTGAGAGCGTTTTGCAAGACAAGCAAATTTTTAAACATTTATTTAATTTTTTTTTACTTGATATATAAGCGACGTCTTGCAATACAAGTACTGTAGTACGGCTTAAATTAAAAATCTCTGTACAAATTTTTTTGGGGGAATTTCGTTTTGATATAAGAGTGTTTTGGATTACAAGCACGTTTCTGGAACTAATTATGCTCTCAATCTAAGGCATGACTGTACATTTTTTTTCTTCTTTCATATCAGACCTTATTCAGGGTTTGGAAAATTGCAGGCATCCTGCTGCTTAGGATCCAAAAATATCAGCACTTCACCTCTTAAATGTACCAATACATTTTCCAATGTCAATCCTAGCATTTTAACACTGCAATACTTTACATATTTGCATGGAATTAAGTTTCCGTGACCTCAATGGACTGACCTTCAAGTAACATACTTAGGATTTGACTGCACACCTGATCCTTGCACTGACAGCTGGTTTTGAATCCATGAAATACTCATTCTTCTCAAGAGTTTGTCTGTTAGAGTATAAGTTCAGACTCCTGGCAAGTATGCTTTCAAAATACAGTGTATCCCCACCATTCAAGAGATCTGAGACTTAAGGAGAGACACAGTTCCAAGAAGAAGAAGAGGAAGAGGAAGCTGCTGCTAAAGGAAAGTATATCAACTTTCACATCTTCATAAGCTTCTCAGAGGCACCTATCTGGCTGGTCACTTCACTGATGGAACAGAACACTAGACTACGTGGATTTAGTTTAATCCGTCAAGGCAGTTCTTAAGTTCTTAGGAGCTAGAGAGCCGTAGAATGGCTCAAGAAGACGATGTACTGAGCCTAATGTCAAGCCAGAAGCCATCCAGAGCTCCAAGGAAATCAGTGCATTTTCTTTTCACCTACTGGATGTTTCCTGAAATCTGAGGAAGGAAACCTACAGAGGACAGAAGGCTACTGCAAACAAAGACAAGCCCTTGGCTGCAAGCCAGAAAGTGTTTTGGATGAAACAACATCTCTGCTTACCAATAGCCTTAGATACTCCTATGTACAGGTCTGCCCATACCCACTTTCAACTTCTCATATTTATTAATCCCACCAAATGGCTAGAGCAAGGGTAAACAATGGGGCTTCATCTGGCTCAGACTGGGTTACTATGGAAAGGGCAATTAAATTCCTGTGTCAACTATAGCTATAACTAGGCTAAAATACAATTGACATTGTGATGCTGTCTTTGCCAAACAATCCTGGTCCAGGAGGTGCCTACAGGCCAGGAAGTAGGAGATCCATGATCTGTTGTTTGAGAAGTTGTCTCTTGTCTGTTGTTTGAGAAGTTAAAAAGGCGGTGAGAGGATAACCCTTTCCACCATACTATTTTCCTGAACAAAAAACTTGTCTGTCTCTTCCATCAAACTGCTATTAGCCCCTCTACAGGACAAAGAAACAGGAGAAAGGCGGTAAACCCCAGCACTGCTAGTGCTCCAATCCAATCTGGGGGGCCCATAGTTGCTGTTTCAGGTTTTTCAATGAATATTGGGAGATCTGATCATGAATTTCCTGTGTCATTTCGGCCTGATCTAGAACTGGTGACCTGAACCGTCAAGGCCAAACATCCTGGCGTGTGCCAACAACCAAAACCAGCCATAAGATAACTATTACGGTACTTGCACACCCGTAAGCCACCCTTCCCCAACCTCCAGACATTTTGGACTACAGCTCCCATCAGCCCCAGTCAGTATGGCCAATTGATCTGTGATGATGGGAATTATAGTCCAAAACATCTGAAGGGCACCAGGTTGGGAAAAGCTGTATTGAAAGCATAGTTTGGAGGTGTGTGCTTGTTTTTTAAACTTTAAATAGCTTCCAACAGTCGGGCCCTATCTGGATTGGGACTGCAGCACATAAGGAGGGAGGAATTAATTATCCCCTCCCCACACCATGGTCCCAATAAACACCCCCCACCCTCCCCACCTGCTATTTAGAGAAGTCGCCAAAGGGAGCTTCCTTCCATGGCGCAAAGAAAAAAATTAGCCCCCACTTCCCATGTGCCATGCTCCTGATCCTGATCAGGTCCCCCTCACAGATGCTATTTAAAGTTTAAAAAGCGAGCACGCATCGCCCAATGACATGTTCAACGTACCGTGTAGGTTGGCCCTTCCTTCTCTCCTTTTTGTAGGTGGGCTATGGGCATACTTCCTTACTCTGACTGCCAGAAGAAGTGATTTGAAAAAGGCAGAGTAGCAAATAAACCCCAAACCTGAGCGGAACATAGAAGGGGGGAATCCTGAAGTAGCATTACTGACTACTGGAGATGCTGGCTGTGGCTGATGGGCTGATTAGCAATGCTGCCTGGGGCTGATGGAGACTACCTGGTTGGGGAAGTCTGCCTTGATGCATCGCTATCTATCCCAAGGAAATCTATCCTTCATACAAGTTACCCTGAGCTCAGGAAAGTTACGTAGGAGTAACATCTAAAACACTGCATTACATTATAGATCTGGAATGTCTGAAGTCTCACATGTCAATTTAGCATGCACTGATATGCCAGTGTGGCATAGTGGTGAGAGTGTTGGACTGGGGCTCGAGAGATCCGGGTTCTAGTCCCCACTCAGGCATGAAGCTCACTGGGTGACTTTGGGCCAGTCACTGACTCTCAGCCAAACCTACCTCACAGGGCAGTTGGAAGAATAAAATGGAGAGGACCATGCAAGGCGCCTTGGGTTCCTCCAAAAACAGCGGGAGAGAAAAGTGTCACAAGTGCCTGTAAATACTGTTTATCACCCAATGCGTTTCAGAATTATCCTTCATCAGGGACTGATAGTTTTTCAGATCTATTCGAGAAGAATTCCTCAGCTATCTCGTGAGTGAGTTATCTTGCCTTGGGTTCCTCACAAGAGGAAAAAAGGCTGGATATAGTCAGTCAGTCAGTCAGGCGATCACTCGTGACCGAGTAAGATTGTCTTCCAGGATTTAAAAAAAAAAAAAGAAAAGAAAATTTACAAAAAGGAGATTTTAAAAGGAGGAAAATTCTAAAGAAAATTGTGTAGACTCTAGCGATGGGTCCGTAAGTGACTGTGGAGGCCAATTCTAGATCCACACAGCTTCCCACAGTGAGGACACAGGTTACCAGATGGAAGATGGTCTTGTAAAGGATTCATTTGACGTGCTTTTCGCTTAGCACGTTTCTCCCTTTCACCTTGCACTCGGGCTTCTTCAAGGTCCATAGAACCTTTGTGAAAGGCCAACCTCCTTTCATGGGCCAGAGCTTCCCAGTTTTTGATGTTTATTTTGCATTTTTTTAGATTAGCCTTAAGAACATCTTTAAACCTCTTATATTGACCACCGGTATTCCGCTTTCCATCCTTGAGTTGGGAATAAAGTAACTGCTTTGGGAGACGGCAGTCAGGCATTCGAACAACATGACCGGTCCACTGAAGTTGGCGTTGAAGGATCATTTTTTCAATGCTAGTAGTCTTTGCTTCTTCCAGTACACTGACATTTGTTCGCCTATCTTCCCAAGTAATTCGCAGGATTTTCCGGAGGCAACATTGATGAAATCTTTCAAGGAGGTGGAAGTGACGTTTATAGATAGTCCATGTTTCACAGGCATACAATAAAGTTGGTTTCAGAATTATCCTTCATCAGGGACTGATAGTTTTTCAGATCTATTCGAGAAGAATTCCTCAGCTATCTCGTGAGTGAGTTATCTTGCCTTGGGTTCCTCACAAGAGGAAAAAAGGAAGGATATAAATGTAATACTAAGTAATAAATATTGATGTGGCTTAGCCACAGAGGAGCCACAGAGGAGCTTACAACATTCACACTACACGCATGTGAATGCGATTATTGTACCCCCTCCCAATGCAATGCCTATAAACCTGGTGAAGCAGTCCAGAGTTTCCCCTCAGAGCAATCTGTAGTTATCTTACAAGTTTATTATCTGGGGGGAATTTGTTTTTAGAAACAACTCTCCACATCATAGCAAGTAACAGCTGAATAAGTAGCAAGCTGGTCTCAGATACTTCTTCAGTGACATATTGTGAGTGTTCGCACCACAACCCAGGAGGGCAATGCCCTTATCAACAATACTAGGTTTTCACACAAGCTGCTCCCAAAAGGTAGAAGATGCACTGCATGTACTTGTTCCTTCTGAACCAGGGAAGAGTTTCTGTACATCAGGAGATTATACTCTCTCACACCCTAACTCAGCGTTCCCCAATCTGGTGCCCTCCAGATGCTTTGGACAACACCCCCATCATCCTTGATAATTGTCCATGCTGGTTGGGGCTGATGGGAGTAGTAGTCCAAAACATCCAGAGGGCACCCAATTGGGGAGAGCTGCCTTAGCTTGTGGGCTTCTCAGGGTCACTTGGCTGGCCACAGTTGGAGGCACAGTGCTGACCTCGATGGCCCTTCAATCTCAGCCAGCCATAATCTTTATGTTAGATCATCTCAATAGAGACCCCATGGTGGCATTAAAATACTCTCTATTTGAACACACCATAGACAAGCAATTTAATCTTTGCAAGTTTAGCACATTATTTGTACATCCTCTAATAACTGCTTCAAAATATGATATGGTGGAGGCTGTCTGTGCAATGCAGAACCACAGTCAACTTTGATTCCTCTGTGCATACACCTGTACAATGCACACCATTATCAAGCAAACATACAACATTCATAGGTATGCCCATAAATACTTTTACAGATATAGTCTATAAGCATAATGCATGAAGCAGCCCCTGTTCAGCACAAAACCAGAATTACGGATGTGTGAGGAATCCGATAGGGGGGGGTGAAAATCCAACAGATTTTCTAGGCTCAGCCCCACAGATTCTGTTCCATCAACCCTGCATTGGCGCCAACTCAATCTGACGCGAGTCAAGCCAGCACGTGGACTTGTTTTCAAAATAGGACACAATTTGCTTTTTTTCTAAAAAAATAAAAAATAAATAAAATAAAAAAAGCCATGGAAATTTGCACAAAATTCAGGCCTCACTCCACAAACTGCATAAATTTGCACAAACTGTGTAAATTTGTGCCAATTTGCTGAGCGGAGGTCTGAATTTTGCACAAATCTGACATTAACTGTCAGAAAATCCAAGGTGGCCAAGGTGGAGTGTGTGCATATGTTGAGAGAGGAGGAGGGTTCCATACTTCTCATGTTAAATGCTACAACAAGAACAATAACGACTCCAATTTGCACAAATTGCGCTAGAGACATGCAGTTCTCGACTCCAAATTTGTGTAAATATTTCAAGCAATTTTGCAGAGGCCAAAAAAATCCCAAAACCCTGACTCGGCCAGCTTTTGGCCGTTGGGTCGGAAATGTGTCAATTGAGCTCAAATGGAATGAGTTTTCCAGTGTTGCACATCCCTAACAGAATCCTCCATGCCAAGCTAACATATGACAGCGCAGTGAGCATTTTACCCACATCAAGTTCAATTATTGAAACAGTAAGGTATTTTATATCTTAAACTCATTTAACCTACTGAAATTGCAAAAATGGCCTCACTATCAATATAAACAAACACTGCTTTAAGAAACTTAATCCCCCACAAAAAGGATGGGTGCAGTTTTGTCTAATTTAAAAACAGACCACCCAATGGCCTGCAATCTCCACAAATATACAATGGCAAACCTTATTACACACCAACAAATTATATTACACACCAACAAATTACTGCTAGTGTATTGAAATGTAACAGCCATATTTTTTTCCAGAGGGGTAGCCATATTTTTGCACCAGTAGCTTTGAGGGCTGTCCAATTTAATTACCACAGTAAAATCCAACTAGTCCTGAGTACCACAAGGGAACCAGCAATTAAAGGGAATGTGTAGGTTATTCTGGGGCTTAGAATAACAACTTGTAACCTTGCCAAAAAGAAATAGCTATAGTGTCCTCTCAGTGTCCTCCATTCTCTGTGACTCATTTTACTGTTGGGTGAAGCAATAGATGGAAGAACCTGATGCAAATGGAGAGATTTGCTCAAGCAGTTACAGCATACAGGAGAACAACTTACAAGTAGCATCTAAAAAATGATTATGACTGTAGAATCACATTTGATCACACAGGGTTAAAACGTTCATTTGAGGACACTCTAGCCAAAAATGTGATTTCCAAATTCATTTGCTACTTATATTTACATTAAACAAGAACTATTTACAGAATGTTAACAGGGATTTTAAAAATGTTATTTGAACTTTTTTAAGCGATACCTAACTTATTTAGCAAGGTCAGGATAAACAACAGGACTTTTAGAAGGAGAGGATCATTATCATTCTTCCCAAACACCCTAAACAATGCGTTCCATACAACAATACAAACCAAGTCACGTAAGAAAACAGGTCACAGCAAAATGAAACACACATTCCACCTCCCCCACACAACAAATTTCCTGTTATTTCTGTACCTAAATATTTGAATGTTTTCCTCTTAAGCTCATTGTCATAATACTTCCAGCATACAAAGGTGTTTACACAGATACTGTTCTTATCTCCTTTACCCGAGACATTTCTACACAACCACCAAAATAATTTTAAAAGGCCTTAAAAACATTACTTTCCTTCCATTTTAAGTCATTCAAAGGCAACATATTTGCATCTCTCTTAACAAAAGTTATTTTATACCTTCTTCAACCTGACTCTCCCCCCCCCCCCCCCCATGGCTTGCTTACAAAGAACTTGTAAGGACAGTACACAGCAAAGCACTGTTCTTTCCAAATCAAAACCAGGCCAAGGCAAACTCATCTCCATCTAATGTCCATCTACAAATACTTAAGAAGCATGAACCTAATTCCACGCTGTGTGCGTGCCTAAGAAACCAAAGAGGCATGCATCACATCACACCAACCACAGTTCTTGTCTTTCTCATTTCAAAACTCAACAGCAGCGCCAGGTTTTATGTTCAGCCTAAATCTACATGTTAGCAGAGAAATCAACCACCTCAAACGTTGAGGCTCCATGCTGGCCAGGCAGCTACAAGCGTCACTGGCATGATTAAATTAATCTTGTTGGGAAAGTTGCATGATTAACAAGTAAAAAGCACCTTCCACTTTCAACTCCTGGATACCAGTTCCCCCCCTTTCAGGCTCTCACCACTCACCCCCTTAACCCCCTCCAACACAAAATGGCGACGTGTACTGTTGGGAGGAGGAGGAGAAGAAGAAATGAAAGAGTGAAACACTCTCCAGAGAGAAAGAAGGATGGAGAAGGAGGAGTAGAGAGAGAAGAGGACAAAGTGTGGGGGGGGGCTTAAAAGATGAGGCTAGGGGCGGCGGGGGGGGGAATTAAAGATGAGGACAAAGGTAGAAATGGGAGGGGGGATCTCAGAGGGAAGGAATAGGAAGAATAAAGGGAAAGGAAGAGGGTTGGAAGGTGGGTAGAAAAGAAGGGGGCGCTGCCAGGAAAAAAAGGGGGGCATAAAGAATAGGAGATTGTGACGGTAACGTTGAGAAGACCCTGGAAGAAGGTTCCCAGATCGAGGGGTGAGGTCTTCCAGGGCACCCCCAACCCCTCCCCCTTTTCCAAAATGGCAAAGCATCTTCTTGAAACCCAGATGGGTCCAATGAAGAATGGAGATTAGAAACCTTGAAAAAGGGAGAAACCAGGTTCAGGCGGGGCCGGGCTGAGAGGCGACCTCGGACATGGCAATGATTACCACCACCACCACCACCACCACCACCACCACCCCTTGCTCCTGACTCGGAGCTGCGCGTGGAGACGGAACGAGGAGGAAGGCCGGAGAAGGGGCAGAATAAAGGAAAAGGGGAGGGGGGGTGTCTCTCCTTCCACCTCTATCCCTCATTCAGACGCACAGACACGCGTCTGCCTCCCTCCCTCCCTCCTTCCTGAGACTCCGCGCACAAGACAGAATACACAATAACTTGAGGGCTGTTTTTTTTTTTTTTTTTAAATAACCCTCAATGGGGCAAAGGCTCCTTCCGCCGCCCCCATCCCAAACAGACAGACAAAAGCGGGCGGGAGGAAGGATGGGGAGGCCAGCGCCGGGAAGGCTCCCAGGCCGCGCCGGGGACGGGAGAGCGCGCGAGGGAGGACCATCTCCTTACCGCTTCTTCTCCACGGGGCTGCCCGCCGTCGCGCCAGGCTCCACGTCGGGCTCCATGGCGGAGGAGGAAGAGGCCAGCCGGGCTGGCCGAGGGAGACCCTCACAGGTCGGCGGGGCTTTGCTGGGCCTGCAGGAAGGAAGGAAGGAAGGAAGGAGGAAGGTAGGAGCGCGGGAGGCGGGGAAGAAGGATCTCCTCTGAGCGGGCTCGAGTCGAGTCGCCGCGCGAGCGCCAGTCACACGGCTCGGGGAGTGGAGCTGCCTGGAAGGGGGCGGCAGCGGGGGGAAAGAGGAGCCGCGGCAGGCGGGGCCGGCCCAGGCCGCGCCTTCCCGTCACGAGCGCGGCCTGCGCCAGTGAGGAGCCCGCCTGGCGGCCCGGCCCCCCGCGCGGCCTGCCTCCGCCGAGCCAACCGCCGGCGCGCTTCGAGGCGGCTGGAGACCGCGGCGGGGGGCTTGGCCCGTCCGCCCCGCTTCACGTGGAGGGCTGTGTGCGCAGCCGAGGAGCGGGCGGGACCCGCCGGCCAGGAGGCGGCCGAGCCTCCGTCCCTGCCTCCCTTTCCGAGGCGGCTCTCCTCAGCGCTGGACGCGCGCGCGGGTTTCCTCACAGAAACGATAATGCGGGCCGGGGCGGGGGGGAAGGTTTATTCCCCCTGTGAGGAAAAAGTGGCTCCATCGCTCGCTGAGGGCCGTTCCAAAAGGCCCAAGGCTCAGCTCTCCTGGCCCAGCCTGAAGCAGCAAGAGTGTTTCTGGGGGTGTACAGAGTGCACATTCCTGACTAGCCCACACACATCTTCTTCTTCTTGTTCCTCTCCTACCAGAGGTTGGACACCATCATGGCTAAACAGTCTTTATATATGGCTGCTCTATTTATTTATTTATTATATTTATACCCCACCTTTTTCCCTGCAAGGAACGCAAGGCGGTTTACATAATCCTCCTCCTCCTCTCCATTTTATCCTCACAACAACCCTGTGAGGTAGGTTAGGCTGAGAGTCAGTGACTGGCCCAAAGTCACCCAGTGAGTTTCATGGCCAAGTGGGGACTAGAACCCAGATCTCCCGAGTCCCAGTCCAACACGCTCACCACTACGCCACACTGGCTCTAAACAATGATATTGTATTGCCCCCAACCCATTTTTTAAGGTTTTTCAGCCAAGACCACCACCTTCCTACATTTCTTTTCTCATTTATTTTACCCACACAGATAGGGAGACATTTTTCTCCCTCTCTCATCCCATGAAGCTGAATGGTGGGAGATTCATAACAGAAGTCCTTCTTCACACAGTGCATGGTTAAACTATGGAATTTGCTTCCACAGGATGTAGTGATGGCCACCAATTTGGATGGTTTTAGAAGGGGATTGGAGAAATTCATGGAGGAGAAAGCTATCAATGGCCACTAGTCAGGATAGCTATATGCTGCCTCCAGTATTAGAGGTGGTATGCCTCTCAACACCAGTTGCTGGGGAACATGGGCAGGAGAGTGCTGTTGCACTCATGTCCTGCTTCTGGTTTTCCCACAGGCAGCAAGTTGGCCACTGCAACGACACAGCCCTTTTACACTTTAGGACCAGGCGCATAAACCCTTCTCAGGCTAAGCATCAACACTTAAAAACCTGAGGGGAGGGGCAAATGAAACCTTTCCCCTACTAATGTGGGAAAAGATTAATACTGGTTATGAAGGATCTATTTTTAAATTTATGATGCTGTGGGTACAAAGGTGTGTGTGTACAAAAGTAATGCAGGTTAATAACACCAAGCTGACACGTAGGATTTGGGTAGCAAACAAAATAAAAATAAGTTTATTTTAATTCTCAAAATCTTAGTTCCAGAAAATAACTTAAAACCTGCCTACACCAAACATTTGAATAATTAACCTAAGTCCCTATAATTCTAAATACTTTCACTCCTCATACAATCACTGATTCCTCTTAAAACTCCTGACAAGACACAAATAACCCACCTAACTCCCAGACTCTCTAACACTCCCAACTAGGGATGGCTCATTGGCCGGGTCGCGCCCCCGACCCGATCTTCCGCGGGGACGCCGACCCGACCCAATCTTCTGAGCGGTGCGGAGAGGTTCTCCACGCCGCTCAATTGGGCGTCTTCTGCCCTGTCCGTCACTTCCGAGACCAGAAATGACGCGACAGGACCCTGCGCAGGTGCAGAACACCCCACAGGGGTCCAGCACGCCTGCACAGGGTTCTGTCGCGTCATTTCCCGTGCCGGAAGTGATGCGACGGAACGGACCGCGCGGGCGGCTTGCCGCGGAGAGGGCGAGCCGCCCCGAAGAACAAGGTAAGGCCTCGCCGGGCGTGAGGGGGGCCAATTTCGGCCTCGTTTCTGCCCGGCAAGGCTCAATCATACAAGTATACGAGTCCCAACACACTAAAACCAACACTACTTCTTAACTAACTCTGACATCACTCAAACACTCCTTATATACTCCTCCCCCCACCCTTTCCAAGACATCACAAACCACACCCACTCAGTTCAACATTCTAGACACATTAAACATACTAATGTAGACATACACCAGGGAACTGAATTGTGGAGTTACGCCACAGCCACGGTGTGAACAGAATGCTGGACTAGATAGACCTTGGTCTGCTTCAGCCTGTGGCTTACGCTGGCTCAGCTTGTCTGAGCGTGGAAAGCTAAGCAGGGTCAGGCCTGGTTATTACTTGGATGGGAGACCCCTCCTCTAGTTTCCGGCATTGAGCAGGCGGTTGGACTCAATGGCCTTGTAGGCTCCTTCCAACTCTATAATCTATGAAATCTATGTTCTTAAGAGCACCTACACATAGGATTGTGTCCAATGAGTGGTATCCAATATTGCTCAAGTCCCATTCATTTCAGTGGGTCTACTCTAAATTGGATACAACCCATAATGTCTTGGGTTCTAGGTCTGGGATGCTGCTTTTTCACGCACATTGGAGGTTTCAAATTTAATAGATTTTTTGTTTGTTTGTTTGTGTTTATCCCACCCTTGAAATAAAAGTTAACAGGGTGGCTTACATAAAATCAGAATATGATGTAAGAACAATGTCATAGTAAAAAAAAAGAAAAGAAAGAAAAAACTGGGTAAAGGCCATGGGGTAGTATCCAATGTTGGTCCTATGCAGAGTAGACCCATTGAAATGAATGGGACTTAAGTTAGTCATGACTAACTTAAGCCCCATTCATTTCAATGGGTCTATCTAGAACTAACATTTAGGGCTAGTAGGCTATGGGAAGTCATGCTAAAGAAGAGAATGCCTTTAAGTATGTACACAGTGGTTCCCCTCACCGGTAAGTAACTATAGACAACTTACACACATCAGAATTCTGGCAGGGAAATCTATGAAGTCAGAGATTCCATCACATCTGGGGGTTAAAAAAAGAAAAGAAAGAAATATGCCACTATCACAGCAGAAATACCTCCCACCTACAACTACCAGCTTTTGCCACACCTTCCACTACTTGACTGGAAAATAGGCCCATTTGCTCTACATTAAAAGTGAACAAAGGTTACACTACGGTAGCTTCTAAATAACTACGCTCAAGATTTTAGCCTATGGGGCTTGGAGTACATCCAATTGAACTCAGTGGAACTTAGGGTTGGGTTGGGAAATATATTCTCACAAATATTTCCCTGCTCCAATAGACGAGTATGAAAGAGTTCCTTCAACCTCTTCCACTTTCTGCCTTGCATTAACAACATTCACAATTGACACATCCCAGAAAAAAAGAAGTGTTCTTAGGGGGGTCATAGGATGCTGCCTTATAGCAAGTCAGACTATTTGTCCATCAAACTCAGTATTGACTACTGTGCTTGGCAGTAGCTGTCAAGCAAAAGTCATTCCCAGCACTGGCTACCGGGTTCGGGGGTCGTCTGTGTGCAAAAGCATGGGCTTTACCACTGAGCTATGGTCCCTTTCCAAACTATTGGTCTCCTTTATGTAATACATTGGCCCGGTTTTCACATCACAACAACTCAGGTTTTTTTTAAGACCCTGGGTTGTTGTGAAGTTAGCGAGCATGCCAGCTTCTGCCACCTGATCAGTTCTGCTGAAAATGAGGGGACACTGCATCCTTGGGTTGTTCAGCATTGTGTTTGAATGCTGGGTTGTTGGGGGAAATACAACCCAGAGTACCTGGTTGTTTAGCCCCTTCCACTTGCATTGGGAGTGATTGGTTGGTGGGAGCCAGCAACATGTTCACTCACTCTTATGTACTTCACAACTCAGGGATTTAAAAAGCCCTAGGTTGTGATGTGCAAACCGGGCCATTTTCTACATACTCTATAGGAAAAAGCAGGTACTACTTTGCACATTGTGCAGGGTGAGGATTTGTTTTGCCATCAGTACATGGATCTCATCACCAATGTGCACAGGAAGCAAAAACCCATCCCAAATGTCTCCCTTCATGGCCTAGGGGGAAAAAACCAGACACTACACGCTACAGCAGTCATTTTTACATCAACATATGTAACCAGTCACTTGCCACAGTACCCCTGCATATGTTCAAGGATGCACACTTAATTTGTGTGGGGTACTGGCCAGGCCTGTTTGGCCTCACTATAGTCCTATGTGAACTGAGAGTTTGACCTAGAACACACTAAACTTGAGTTTAGTGACTAAACATTCCCCCTGCATCTGCACATTCCAGATGAAGAGTGGTGGTTGTAATCAAGTTTGTCCACAGTTACTGAATTTATAGCTGAATAAATGAGGTGCTAAAGAAACCTGCAGTTCCATGGAAAAGAACTTGGAAACATGTCTGCACTTGAGAGACACTTCCTTTTCAGACAGATAGTAACAAGCTCTCCACCCCTCCAAAAAACCTTGCTGAGTGTTGCAGGGGGGGAAAGGACAGCCATCCACTCATAAATCCTGACAACATGGCCATCCTTTCCTTCTCCTGATGTTGCTAGGCGTTTCTGTAACCAGAGGCCCATAAACACACACTCTATCCTTCAAATATCCATCCTCTCTGAGCATAACATACCATTCCTTTCCACAGACTTAATGGAGATCAGCAGCCCTCCCCACCTGTCCAAAATATCTGTAGAGCAAGGTGGGGAGTGATCCCAAAGGGAACTTAGCTTTTGAGAAGGGGAGGGAAAGACCGTGATGGGGATTTGGTGGATTTTCTCAGATGTGAAGAGAAAGTATGTCTCACCCACACTGTAAACAGAGCCTTGGAGGCCTCTGCCATCTGAGCTAGTGTGAACATGGCTGCTCAGGGGGCAGCCCAAATCTAATCCTTAGCTATTCATGTGCAGATGAACCTGCTTGCCACAGAGTACTGGAAAGCCCAAGCAGGACACAAAAGGGGGTATACAGAGACAAACGCAGCTTCCATGGGGGACAAATGTTTCTGTTCTTTGTTTAGTTAAGATCTTAATCTTTTATCATTTACTAGAACACAAAAAGTTCTTCTTGTATTGTGAAAAATGGGATTCCTTGCATCAGTGTTTGGTACCCAAGGCACAGGTTTTTCTTCCTGGATTAAAACTGGAGGCACACCTCACTTTTAGGGGGCTTCTGGACAGGGCTGGTACCTACGTAAATATCTGATCTTGCCTAGGGCACCAAACTGCCTTGCACTGGTCCTGCTTCCGGACATGACTTTCATTGTGCAATTGCCCTGCCACACTCACGGAATTTTACAGGGGGTCCAGATGACGTCATCTTCCACTTGTAGCCCTCCCATGTTTTTCCCATTGCTTCTTCCATATTTTTTTCTTTCCACAAAGAGTACTTCCAGACTGAGGGCTCCAAGTGTTACCACTCTGAAGGCATTGTGCAGCTATTCTGACTAGCCCTCCATAATGGATTTTCTGCGGTAAGGAAAAAGATGGAAAAAGCAGTGGGATGACAACACAGGAGGGATATGATTTGAAGAGGACAACTTCTGGACCCCCTTTAAAATTCCATGGATGAGGCCAGGCAATGGCATGATAAAAGCCTTGCCAGCCCCCCCACACTCCAGCTAACTGACATCAACTGCCCCATGGGAAAGGAAGAGTGATAGAGACAGAAGCAGGAAAGAGGAACATAAGGGCCTACTCCAGTTGGACTGCCCCCACTGGGAGATGAGAGGGCATGCAGGGCCATTCCACTAGCCCTGCTGACATTCTACTTATTTTTTCCCCTCTTACCTCCCCATCTCTTTTTCCTTGTGTATCATGTCTTTTTAGATTGTACATCGGTAGGCAGGGACTGTCTTTTTCCCTGATTGATTGTAAGCTACTCCAGGAGCCTTGTTTGGCTGAGGAGTGGCATAAAAATACTTAAATAAATAATAAGCACCCAAAATTCCATTAAGGGGGAAAAGATGGAATATTTATTATTATTTATTATGCACATTTGTATACCACTTTCCAATAAAATTATCAAAGGGTTTAAGATGATGATGATGATGATGATGATGATATAAAAACACTCATCATCATCATCAGGCGATCACTCGTGACTCGTGTCTTCCAGGATAAAAATTTACAAAAAGGAAATTTTAAAAGGAGGAAATTCTAAAGAAAATTGTGTAGACTCTAGCGATGGGTCCGTAAGTGACTGTGGAGGCCAGTTCTAGATCCACACAGCTTCCCACAGTGAGGACACAGGTTACCAGATGGAAGATGGTCCTGTAAAGGATTCATTTGACGTGCTTTTCGCCTAGCACGTTTCTCCCTTTCACAAACACTAAAGTAATCCATACTCAACAATAAAACTCATAACTATGACCTGGGTCATACCTCAGGAAAAGCCTGCATAACAAGGTAGGTCTTGAGCAGATGATTAAAGATCAGAACTGTAGATGCCTGTCTAATATCAATGGGGAGCATGTTCCAGAGGGCGGGTGCTGCAATACTACATGCTCTGCTACAAGTACTGCTAAGGCAAACCTCAGGAGCATGCAGCACCCCCAGACATGCTCCTTCTGAAGCTCGCAAAGACCAGCAGGGACATAAGGGGTGAGGGTGGTAACCTCCCAACTTGTTTAGGGCTTTATGTGTTAACAGCAACATCTTAAACATGGCCCAGTAGTTTACTGGCAGGCAGTACAGTTCTTTTAGCAGCAGTGTAACATGCTGCCCAGAAGAGAGCCCTGTTAGGAGCCTCGCAGCTGCATTCTACACCAGCTGCAGTTTCTGGACAGTCCTAAGAGTAGCCACACATAGAGTGCATTGCAATGATCCAGTCTTGAGGTTACCAGTGCCTCCCCTCTTAGGATAGGGGTGGTGTCCTGCCCCCCCTAGAAGACTCCTCCGTGGAAGACTAGGAACTCAGGGTCATCCCATGAAGCTGATTGGTGGGAGATTCAGACAGATAAAAGGAAATACTACTTCACATAGTGCATAATTAAACTATGGACTTCGCTACCACAAGATGTAGTGGTGGCCACCAATTTGGATGGCTTTAAAAGAGGATTAGACAAATTCATGGGGGATAAGGCTATCAATGGCTACTAGTCCTGTTGGCTATGTGCTACCTCCAGTATCAGAGGCAGTCTGCCTATGTACTCCAGTTGCTGGGGAACATGGGCAGGAGGGTGCTGTTGCACTCATTTCCTGGTTGTGGGATCCTGTGGGCAGCTGGTGGGCCACTGTGTGAACAGAATGCCGGACTAGATGGACCCCTGGTCTGATCCAGCAGGGCTCTTCTTATGTTCTTAACCAGCCACCGCCAGCAATGCCCAGGATCTGCCAGTGAAGCAGGAGAAGCCCTGGGCCCTCAGGGGTGACTATCATGAGAGCATCACCTGCGGAGGGCAAGGTCTCTGCCTCAGAGGTGGAGGCAGAGAAAAACCCAAGCCCTTGGGAGACAGGAACTCAGAAGGAGTGCTAGGCTGTGCCAGAGGCCTCCTTGCGAGAAAAGGTCTACTTGCATGTAGGAGGCTTGCAGTTTTGTACCCAGTTTTCTACTGAGTCAGATGCATCTCCAGGTAGGGCTGGAAAAACTCTTGCCTGAAGAGCCGCTGCCAGTCAGTGCTGACAGTACTGGGCTAGATGGACCCATGGTCTGACTCGGAATAAGGCAGCTTCCAATGTTCCTAAAACCGACTGCGATTGTGATGGAATATGGCAGCGTCCCCCAGACTGGTGCCCTCACCTGCCTGACCTCCTGTCCCGCTGCCCCTTTAGGCTGCAATTCTGTGCACAATTACCTGGGGGTAAGTCCCACTGCATGGTGGGAGATACACCTGAGTAAACATACTTTGGATTCTGGTGTAAAATGTTTTTCCCCCACAGGTTGACTCGAACTGTGAAATATTTTCCTAGGGGAGGAAGTGGCTTCCCTCACTCCAGCAACACCTTTTATTGTAGAAAGTAGCATGTGCCCCCCATCCTCCATTTTAAATGTGAACTTGGAAGAAGACATGTGAACAGAGAAACATGGTTGCCCCTGTAGGAAGGAACATAGGACGCTGCCTCATACCAAGCTGGACCACTGGCCCTTCTAGCTTGGGCACTGCCTACTGACTCTCCGGGGGTTCAGACAGGGGTCTTTCCCAGCCCAACCTGGAGATTCCTGGGATTGAACCGGGGACCTTTTGCATGCGAAGCAGGTGCTCTCCACCACTGAAGTACAGATGAAGGCGCTGAGATGCAAAAGAGGCCTCCTGCACACTTGACAGCTGTGTAGCAGAGGACTTTTCAGCGGGTGTGGCTTGTCATGCCCCTTTTTTTCATCACGCCAGCCTAGCCATAGATCCTTCCCATCAAATCTAACTTGGGCTTGAGGAACGTGGTGTCTGTATTTCTCCCAGACAAGGTAAAGTGGCTTGTGGGGCTGCTGTGAGGGAAAGGAGAGGGGATATGCAGAAGGAACTTAAACTTGGACTTCCTCCCCGCCTTCCAGGCACCCTCCAGGTTCACACACGCCATGGAACGGGTCAGAGCAAATATTGAAAACAAAAAGGTTGTCTCCACAGTATTAGTCCAACTTAGAGTACACCCATTGGAATGAATGGGGCTTAAGTTAGTCTAACATGGGATACAACCCAGTGGCTGTAGTCCAGGAAAGCTTATGCCATCATAAATGTGTTAGTCTTTACCGGGGCCACAAGACACTTGGTTGGTTTTGCTGCAAGAGAGCAAGGCGGGGCTATCCAGGAGCACCATTTAGGAGAGAGTGGCCCCTGATGCATCACCAAAAAAGAGGAAATGCATCTCCAGAAAAAGAAGACAAAAGGGAACAGAGCTTTGCATAACAGTTGCATATGCTAATTTATTTATTTATTTATTATATTTATACCCCGCCTTTTTCCCTGCAAGGAACCCAAGGCTGCTTACATAATCCTCCTCCATTTTATCCTCACAACAACCCTGTGAGGTAGGTTAGGCTGAGAGTCAGTGACTGGCCCAAAGTCACCCAGTGAGTTTCATGGCTAAGCGGGGACTAGAACCCAGATCTCCCGAGTCCCAGTCCAACACTCTAACATTTAAAAATAATTGCTATAATGTAAATAGAAATACAATGCATCTCACCACAGCAGGAAAGACTGTGACTGGGTGTTGGACTGGGACTTGGGAGATCTGGGTTCTAGTCCCCGCTTAGCCATGAAACTCACTGGGTGACTTTGGGCCAGTCACTGACTCTCAGCCTAACCTAATAATAATAATAATAATAATATTTTATTTATTACCCGCCTCTCCATCTAGATCGAGGCGGGGAACAACAGAAAATATAAAATACCTAAACTAAAACAACGCAATATATACTATTAAACATCTTAAAACATCCTAAAAACATCTTAAAACATCTTAAAAACATCCTTAAAACATCTTAAAAACATCTTTAAAACATCCTAAAATTCCGCCGGATAGGCCTGCCGGAAGAGTTCAGTCTTTATGGCTTTTTTAAAGTCCAAAAGACTGACAAGTTGACGTATCTCCTCCGGCAGGCCATTCCATAATCTGGGAGCAGCAGAAGAGAAGGTCCTCTGGGTAATGCTAGTCAGCCTAGTTTTGGCTGACTGAAGCAGATTCTTCCCAGAGGACCTAAGTGTGCGGGGTGGATTGTACGGGAGAAGGCGATCCCGTAGGTAGCCTGGACCCAAACCATGTAGGGCTTTAAAGGTAATAACCAACACTTTATACTTCGCCCGGAAACTGATTGGCAGCCAGTGGAGTGCTTTTAAAACTGGTGTGATGTGGGCACCCCTAGGTGTACCAGCAACCAGTCTGGCTGCCATATTTTGCACTAATTGAAGTTTCCGGACTAGGTATAAAGGTAGCCCTATGTACAGCGCATTACAGAAGTCGAGCCTCGAAGTTACCAGTGCGTGCACTACCGTCTTTAGGTCTTCCAACTCTAGGAAGGGGCGCAGCTGGCGTATCAGCCGAAGCTGATAATAGGCACTCCTAGCCGTCGCATCTATCTGGGATGTCATTTGGAGCGACGGATCCAGGAGCACCCCTAAGCTGCGAACACAGTCTTTCAGGGGGAGTGTAACCCCATCCAGAACTGGTTGACATACCTCCAAACCCAGGTTGTGGCCTTTGACAGCAAGCACCTCCGTCTTGTCTGGATTCAATTTCAGTTTGTTTTCCCTCATCCAGCCCATTACTGCCTCCAGGCATTTATTCAGAGGAGACACACTATCCTTAGCTGATGCTGTTGACGAAGGCATAGAGAAATATATTTGGGTGTCATCAGCATACTGATAGCACCCCGCCCCATGCCTCCGGATGATCTCTCCCAGCGGTTTCATGTAGATATTAAATAGCATTGGGGAAAGAATAGCTCCTTGTGGCACGCCACATAGCAGCTCCTTTTTGGAGGAGCAGCTATCCCCAAGCATCACCATCTGGAACCTACCCGAGAGGTAGGACCGGAACCACTGAAGCACAGTGCCCCCGATTCCCAGTCCCCTCAGGCGTTCCAGAAGGATACCATGGTCGATGGTATCGAAAGCCGCTGAGAGGTCCAGAAGCACCAACAGGGACACACTCCCCCTGTCGGTACTCAGGCGCAGATCATCTACTAAGGCGACCATAGCAGTCTCAACTCCGTGTCCTGCTCTGAAGCCAGTTTGAAATGGGTCTAGAAAATCGGTGTCATCCAAAACTGCTTGGAGTTGGAAGGCAACCGCCCTCTCGATCACCTTGCCCAAAAATGGAAGATTGGACACTGGTCTATAATTGTTAAGGTCCAAGGGATCCAGGGAGGGCCTTTTCAGAAGCGGCCGCACCACCGCTTCTTTCAAACATGATGGAAAATTCCCTCCCTGGAGAGATGCATTAACAATACGCTGTACTTGTAGTCCAACTGCATCTCCTCCTTGGACAACCAACCAGGAAGGACAGGGATCGAGAGGGCAGGTAGTCCTCTTCACTCGGCCAAGCAGCTTGTCCACGTCCTCGGTACTCACCAACTGAAACTGATCCAGTGTAATCCTACTTGCGGAGTTGCTGGACACTCCATTGTCTGCTTCTGCTACAATGAGGGCGTCTAAGTCGGCTCTTATCCGAGAGATTTTATCTGTGAAATGATTGTTAAAGGCATCACAGCGAGCAACCGTAGGCTCTAAAATCGGGTTCAGGGGGGAAGGTGTCTGCGTTAGACCCCTCACCACCCTGAACAGTTCTGCTGGACGCGAATTCGCAGACGCAATGCGTGCAGAGAAGAAAACTTTCTTCGCTGCACGTATTGCCACCCCATAGGAGCGAAGATGCTCTCTATGACGTGTCTTATCGGATATGAGTCGAGTTTTTCGCCATCGGCGCTCCAGTCGTCGTCCTTTCCGCTTCAGTTCCCTGAGATCTTCTGTAAACCAGGGTGCCCGATTAGAAGCGGGCCGGAGAGGACGTTTGGGGGCGATCATGTCGATAGCCCTGGTTAGATCTTGATTCCATCTGTCAACCAGGGCTTCAACAGGTTCGTCGACGGTACCAGCCATAGACCCCTCCAAGGCTCTCTGGAATCCAAGAGGATCCATTAGCCTTCGAGGGCGGACCATCTTAATAGGTCCGCCACCCCTGCAGGGGCGGATAGTAGCTGCGATACTAACCCTAACCAGAAAATGATCTGTCCATGACAATGCAGAGGTATTGATGACCTCTGCCCACAGATCTGTCTGTTCAGAACTGAAAACAGCATCGAGGGTGTGACCTGCTAAATGGGTGGGTCCAGAGACCAATTGGGATAGGCCCATGTTTGTCATGGATGCCATGAACTCCCGAGCTGCACCTGACAAACTGGTCCCAAATGGGATGTTGAAGTCGCCCAGGACCAAGAGCCTGGGCGAGTCCAACACCAGCTCCGAGACCAGTTCCGTGAGCTCGGCCAGGGAGTCTGTTAGGCAGCGGGGTGGCCGGTACACCAACAGAATCCCTAGTCTATCCTTGGTCTTCAGACTCAGGTATACACACTCAATGTGATTCAATTCCCGAACAGGAACTCTGGTCAGGTTAAGATTATCTTTATAAACCACAGCTACTCCACCCCCCCGCCCACTTTCCCTCACCTGCTCACTAACACAGTACCCAGCTGGGAGGGCCTGGGCCCATGTCGGGCCACTGTCATCTCCCAGCCAGGTCTCTGTGAAGCATGCCAGGTCTGCCTCCTCATCCAAAAGGAGGTCATAGATTATATTAGTTTTGTTTTTAACTGACCTGGCATTGCATAGGAGCAAGGAGAGGTTCTGTGGGTGGTCTGGTTCGTTCTCCAAGTTCCCCAGGTTGGCAGGACGATCGGAAGGTAAGATAGGTATTATATATCTATCTCTCCTTCCCCTGTAATGGCATTTCGCCCTGCCATCGCCATATCTCCCTCTGCCCCGCACAACACATATTTCTGCTCCCACACACATTATGCCCTGCTGGCAACAGGTTGCCTTCAGGTCTCTCAGAGGGCGGGGGAAGGTGGTGTTCAGGCGGCCGCCTTTGCTCCCTCCTCCTCCCAGGTGTTGCCTCCTCGGGGCTGCTGCTCAGCTGGCTGTGGCTGCCTTCAGGTCTCTCAGAGGGCGGGGGAAGGTGGTGTTCAGGCGGCTGCCTTTGCTCCCTCCTCCTCCCAGGTGTTGCCTCCTCGGGGCTGCTGCTCAGCTGGCTGTGGCTGCCTTCAGGTCTCTCAGAGGGCGGGGGAAGGTGGTGTTCAGGCGGCTGCCTTTGCTCCCTCCTCCTCCCAGGTGTTGCCTCCTCGGGGCTGCTGCTCAGCTGGCTGTGGCTGCCTTCAGGTCTCTCAGAGGGCGGGGGAAGGTGGTGTTCAGGCGGCTGCCTTTGCTCCCTCCTCCTCCCAGGTGTTGCCTCCTCGGGGCTGCTGCTCAGCTGGCTGTGGCTGCCTTCAGGTCTCTCAGAGGGCGGGGGAAGGTGGTGTTCAGGCGGCTGCCTTTGCTCCCTCCTCCTCCCAGGTGTTGTTGTGAGGATAAAATGGAGAGGAGGAGGATTATGTAAGCAGCCTTGGGTTCCTTGCAGGGAAAAAGGCGGGGTATAAATATAATAAATAAATAAATAAATGCTGGTGGGCAACTTCAAGGCCCATCTTCCCCCTTCCGATGGTCTTTTATCTTTGAGCTGGACTTGGACAGGACAGCTGTTCAAACAGAGGACTGTCCTCTATAAAGTAGGACACATGGGCACCCTAGCTTGGGGGTGGTTATCCCTAGGGTTGCCAGATCACTGTGGGGGGGGGGGAGGTGGAATGACCAGGTCTGGCCTGCTTTTGCGCCTTTAACAGCAGTTTAATCTGCAGAAATCAGAAAGTGGAGTTCTTCACAGCATGGAGATATAAGCAGGATCATCATCTGCTACCGCCTGCGGATCAAGCTGCTGTTAAAGGCACAAGGCCTAGAGGGGGGATCTGACAATGGGGATCTGGCCGATGCCACAATCAGAGCGCAATCCTGTGCATGTTTACGCGGAAGCGAGTCCCTCCATGTTTTGAAGCACAAGTTTTGCATGCGGAAGGTTCCGCATTCGGTCCCTGGTACCTCCAGGTAGACAAGACTGTGCTAGATGGACCAATGGTCTATAGTGTGACCATTTATGCATCGCCAAAGAAGAGGACAAGAAAAGATACTGATCTGCATAAAGTGTGTGAGCGCTAATTTATATGTATAGATGCACATTTTAAAATCGTTACTATAATTTCTATTGAAACACGTTACATCTCATCCTGTGACCGGGAGACACGTGTGTCTGCTAGCTCTGCTGTCCAGGGACTAGCTTGGTGGGCCTCTTCAACATCTGTCCTTTCCCTTCTGATGGTTCTTTATCTTTAAACCAGACTTAGACTGGACAGCCCTTCAAATGAACAACTGTCCTCTGCAAAGTAGGACACCTGGCTACACCATGCTAGGGACTGAACTCAAGACCTTCTGTATGCAAGGCAGGTGCTCTGCCGAGCCACAGTTTTGCTTCTCTTTATCTTCGACCTGTGAGAGCCCGGGTTCAAATCCCCACTGACCTATGAAGCTCTCTGGGCCACTTTGGGCCATGGGCCAGTCACTAACTCTCAGCCTAGCCCACCTTACAGGGTTGTTGTGAGGATAAAAAGAAGAGGAGGAAGATCATATACACCACCTTGGGCTGTCTGTCAGCCTAACCTAACCCCCAGGGTTGTTGTGTGCATGCACATACACCATTTTGTCCTGACATGTGTAGAACCACATTTGCCTCTATGATCTCCTTGGAGGTAGCATGGGATAAAAATTGCATGAGCAAAATGAGAGAATAATCTTCACTTCTTCTTTCTGGTTCCGCACTCTGAAAGCTCTTTTCACATGGACTCTCCTACCATGCACCTTTAAAAAAAAGCAACCATCCAAATCATGTACTGCTTGCTTGGCCCGCCCTTTGTAAGGGGGTAACAACATGCAAGCAACAGGCAATGACTCACCAGCTTTTCCTGGCCTCTGCCAGGGATGTACAAAGTTCCAAAGTTCACTCAAACTGATAGCCAAACTTCCTGACTAAAGTATTGCTTACGCAAAATCCTGACTCATCTGGAGAGGGCAAAGGGTCAGGGGACTTCAGACAGGAAATGTGCAAGGGGGAAAAGTCAGGGGAAAGCCTGCAGCCTTTTGCCTGGATGATTGCTGATGCAAATTTTGATCAGGAGGGCAAATACAGTGCCTTGCAGAAATATTCACTCCCCTTTGACTTTTCCATATTTTGTTGTGTTACAACCTGGAACTGAAATGGATTCAGTTGGCATTGTTACCACTTGATGTACACAAGATACTCGACATGGTGAAGGTGCAAAATATTTTTATTGTGGCACAAAAGTTTTATTGTGGCACAAACTGGCACTTGTTGGTTGCATAAGTATTTAAACCCCCTGAGTCAATACTTGGTTGAAGGACCTTTGGCAGCAATTACAGCTGTGAGTCTTCTTGGGTAAGCCTCTACCAGCTTTGCACATCTGGATCCTGCAACATTTGCCCATTCTTCCTGGCAAAATTGCTCTATCTCTGTCAGGTTGGATGGGGACCATTGGTGAACAACAACTTTCAAGTCTTGCCACAGATTCTCAGTCAGATTGAGGTCTGGGCTTTGCCTAGGCCATTCTAAGACTTTCAGGTTCTTGTTTTTAAAACACTCCAGTACTACTTTGGCTGTGTGTTTAGGGTCATTGTCCTGCTGGAAGATGAACCTCTGCCCCACTCCCAGGTCCCTTGCAGACTGAAACAGGTTTTCCTCTAGAAATTTGTATTTGGCTCCATCCATCTTGCCCTCAATCCTGACTAGTTTCCCAGAAAAAGCATCCCCACAACATGCTGCTGCTACCACTAGACTTCACTGTGGGGTGGTGTTTTCAGGGCAATGAGCACTCTTGGCTTTCTGCCTCACATAGCATTTTGTGGCAAGGCTGAAAAGTTCAGTTTTGGTCTCATCAGACCAAAAAACCTTTTCCCACATGTTTGCTTTGTCTCCCACATGCCTTTCTCAAACTCCAAATGGGCTTTGATATGGGTTTGTTTCAGCAATGGCTTTCTTCTCGCCACTCTTCCATAAAGCCCAGCTTTGTGGAGCATCCGGGTGATAGTTGCCCCATGAACCGTTTCTCCCATCTCAGCTGCAGATCTCTCCAGCTCCTTCAGAATTACCATTGGCCTCTTGGTTGCTTCTCTGACTAATGCCCTCCTTACCTGGTCACGGTCACTGAGTTTTGGTGGGCGGCCTTCTCTAGGCAGAGTCGTGGTTAAGCCATATTCTTTCCATTTTGTAATAATGGATTTAACGGTGCTCTGAGGGATGTTCATAGTTTGGGATATATTTTTTAATAACCCAACCCTGATTGGTGCTTCTGCACAACTTTATCCTGGAGTTGTTTTGATAGCTCTTTGGTCTTTATGATGCTGTTTGTTTAGATATGCTCTCCGACAAACTCCGGGGCCTTCCAGAAACAGGCATATTTAATCTGAGATCATGTGGCAATGGAATTGCACACAGGTGGACTCCATTCAAATACAGTATGTGACTTCTGGAGGCAGTGGGTTGCACCAGAGCTTATTTAGGCATGTCACAGCAAAGGAGGCGAATGCTTATGCCACCAACGAGTGCCAGTTTGTTTTGGTTTACTTAACTTTTGTGGCACAGTAAAAATATTTTTGCACCTTCACAGTGTTGAGTATCTTGTGTATATCAAGTGGTAACAATGCCAATGAAATCCATTTCAATTCCAGGTTGCAACACAACAAAATGTGGAAAAGTCAAAGTGGGGTGAATACTACTGCAAGGCATGGTATCACCAGGATTGTGATGCTGGAGATCTGGGTCAGGAGCAAGGACAGGTGTGTTTGTGTCAGGATCCCAGTTCCCTTCTCCATATGTTTAGTGAATGTGTGAAAAACTTATATGATGATGTCTATTGCGATTTTTCTTCTTCCTGGCCATCTCTGCTCATGCTGCTTTTCCTGTTCTTCTCCGGCAGGTCACTCGTGGAACATTTCTCTCTGAATGGTGATTGGTTCACACATGCAAGGTGATCCTTAGTTAACTGCAGAATGAAGCATGTTTATCTGCACAGATATCACTACCTACTGTCAACTCAACCCCATAGCTTCTATATTACCACCTGATGTCGTTTCAACTTCAGTGCTTTAAAAAAAAAGACTCAGTTCACACATCCAGCTGTGAGTCATCGATTGTTATGCAATTGTGTGATTATGAGAAATCATCAAGTGATATACATGCAGGTCTATTATGCTGGTCCTTAAAATACGACTTTGATATGATTAACATACTGGAATTTGAGACACAGGATTTTTGAAGCTGCTAAGCTTAGGGTGACTGATACGTTTAGGGTAACCACCTTTTTTTTCTGACAGGGCTCCTGTGTTGCCAGTTGTTTTCATTGGCCCCAGCTCTTAAGCCTTGAACAGCAGCATGGTTTGCGGGCATTAGCGGATGATCATGCTTGTTTCCAGGCCTTGAAAATCCACCTGGTGATTTCTTCAGACCAAGCACAACTGGTCAGCTGACAACTGTAATGGCTTTATGATGGGCGACAATGACAATACAGTCATGCCTTGGACTGAGAGCATAATTCGTTCCGGAAACGTGTTTGTAATCCAAAACACTCTTATATCAAAACGAAATCCCCCCAAAAAAATTTAAGCAGCGATTTTTAATTTAAGCCGTACTACAGTACTTGTATTGCAAGACGTCGCTTGTATATCAAGTAATAAATAAATAAATAAATATTTAAAAATTCGCTTGTCTTGCAAAACGCTCTCAAACCAAGTTACTTGCAATCCAAGGTATTACTGTACAGCTTTTCCAGGTTTATAGTCCATCTAGCTGCAGAGATATGCTTACAAATATATGCAAAGTGTCTGGTTAAATCTCAGAGGTTGGAGTGTGTGTATGTGTGTGAGAGAAGCACTTCTCTGGAGACAGGTGGTAGGATTAAAGTGCTCTGCCCCCTCCCCCAAAGCTAGCAGAAGTAATATAAAAATTATCCAACCGCAGCTAATACCGTACATACCTTTTGCTCGACCTGCGTAACTTGGTCTGGATGACTGATGTTTTCATGGCACAACACTGGGGTTACAGTTGCAGGGGTGTTTGTCTGGGGTTCTTCTCCTGCCAAATGTATGCAGCCCTAGCAGCAGAATGGGGCCCCGGACCACTGCCCCAAAGTCCTGCTCTGACAGCACCACTGAAGAATAGCCCTGCTGGATCAGAACAAACATCGGAAGCTGCCTTATACTGAGTCAGACCCTTGGTCCATCTAGCCCAGTTCTGTTGACACTGACTAGCAGCGGCTCTCCAGGTTTTCAGGCAGGATTCCTTCCTAGCCCTACCTGGAGATGCCGAGGATTGAACCTGGGACCTTCTGCATGCAAAGCAGGGGCTCTACCCCTGACCCACAGCCACTCCCCAAAAGTCCATCCAGTCCAGCATCCTGTTTCCCACAATGGCCAGCCAGACAATTCCAAGATAATTAATTAACTCTGGCCTTAGGTTATCAACAATTACTGACACCAATGTCTTTACATGACGCCAGGACCTGTCTATTTCAGTACAACAGTCAGTGATCTATTTAATGTAGAGCCCCTCTGATCTATATTGGAAATCACCCTGTTGATTTCCTGCATTCTCTAGTTCTTGTACTTGCTGCTGCTTCCTGGCTCCTCTGGACTTTCTCCCGCAGCGCTATTAATTTCAGCTGAAGGCTGCGTAAGACTGTTGTGGGAGGGAAGGAATCATGGAATCATAGAAAAGTAGAGTTGGAAGGGGCCTACAAGGCCATCGAGTCCAACCCCCTGCTCAGTGCAGGAATCCAAGTCAAAGCATCCCCGACAGATGGCTGCCCAGCTGCACCTTGAATAATAACAAGATGATGATGATGATGATGATGATGATGATGATGTACCAAAAAAGTAACACCAAAATACTCTTAAAATGTACTTCCCTCCCTCCTCCAATTTATCTTGCAATCTTATGCATGCTTACTCAGAAGCAAGTCCCATTGTGGTCAATGGGGCTTACTCTGCGGTAAGCATGCACAGGATTGCAGACACATTTATTTATTTATTTATTTATACCCCGCCTTTTTTCCTGCAAGAAACCCAAGGTGGCTTACATAATCCTCCTCCTCCTCTCCACTTTATCCTCACAACAACCCTGTGAGGTAGGTTAAGCTGAGAGTCAGTGATTGGCCCAAAGTCACCCAGTGAGTTTCATGGCCGAGCGGGGACTAGAACCTGGATCTCCCGAGTCCCAGTCCAACACTCTCACTAGCCAGGCAGCAGCATTTTTCTCTGTAGGTCACACATGGTGTATAGGTGTAGCCTAAGGCCACTGTACCGCACTAAGCCATTCCTCAGTTTCAGAAACACAGATCTGCTCATTTCATGAAAAGCTGCACTTTCATATCAACACCTGTCCGTAACCAAACTCTTTTAAAAGTGAAACACTTTTTGCTGAAAACCAGCAGGCAAAAGAAGAAGAGGAAGAAGAAAAGGGCCTCTGAAGAGTTCTGCTTGCTGTAAAGGATGACGATTTTAACACACTGCTCAAATTCCCCCTGACACAGGAAACAACTAGTTTAAAGCAGTCTGGTTTATGCAATCTGCCCACATGATGCTGGAGACACACCACTTTCTGCGTATGTAGTCATTCATGCCACTTAATGGAGGCTGGGTACACAAGTCGCTGCATGCAGCCTAACCTTTGCCTTTGTGCGGTTAATTTTTAAATGAAAGGCACTGGGTGTCATCAATGCAGCAATAAGGCCTTCTGTGGCCAATTCCATGCTTGCTGCTAGTATAACTGGATCCAGAGAAGCTCTTCCTGGATCCAGAGAAGCTTTTCCTAGAAGCTATAAATACACTGTATGGCCTCTGTAAAAGAGTTCTGTTGAACTCAAAAGCTTGCATACTGCTAAACCAGCATTTTACGCAAGCAAATAGAGAAGAAGAGAGAGAGAGAGAGAGAGAGCCTGCGAGATCAGACCAAGGGATCCAGTCTGGCACCCTGTTTCTAACATGGCCAGCTGGCTTTGAAAATAGCAGCTCTCCCCAGCTGTTTTCTGCACCACCATCCCGTCGGTGCCAGCACAAATGGTATTTAGAGGAATACTCCTCCTGAAGCCCTGACAATTTCATTTACCAGGTATCTGTCTACCTATCAGTCCTCCACAAATTTATCAAATCACATTTTCAGGCCGTCTGGGCTCGTGGCCATCACTGCATGCACTGGCAGAAAATTCCATACATTAAATCTGCATTGCACAATATCAAAACATAAGAAGCTGCCTTATCCTGTAGGTGCAGTATGCCTACGTACACCAGTTGCTGGGGAGCACAGGTGGGAGGGTGCTGTTGCACTCATGTCCTGCTTGTGGGATCCCATGGGCAGCTGATGGGCCACTGTGTGAACAGAATGCTGGACTAGATGGACCCTTGGTCTGATCCAGCAGGGCTCTTCTTATGTTCTTTATCCTGAGTCAGAACCCTGGTCCATCTAGCCCAGTATTATTTTTGGCACTGACTGGCAGCAGCTCTCCAAGGTTTCAGGCAGGAGTTTCCCTGCTCTACCTGGAGATGCTGGGGATCGAACCTGGGACCTTCTGCAGGCTAAGCAGATGCTCTGCCACTGAGCCAGGACCCCTCCCTAATGAAGCGCTCTCTGATATTGCTGGCCCAGTTTTGCATTTCTAAGCATTTCCCCTTTGTCTAGCTAGAAACAGCTGCTGCCTTCTGCCTGCTTTTTGGAGACCACTCTAGTCCCACAAAATGAAAAACCAATAATACTGTAAGCCAGCCTTCCCCAACCTGGTGCCTTCCAGATGTGTTGGACTACACCTTCCATTATTTGTTTATTTAAAAAATGTAGAGAGGGCAGAGAAAATGGGGGGGGGGCTGTCTACAGGACCACTGTAGCAGACCTGTGTCTCTGCCCATGAGCAGGCGGTCCTGCTGGGACACCCTTTCAGGGACCATAAGCCAGCACCCTTACTGTACATAAGGTGTTGTTGTTGTTGTTGTTGTTGTTGTTACAAGCTGCCCTGAGAATATGATTGTAGGGTGGCATATAAATATTCTAAGTAAGCAAGCGAGCAAATAAATAAATAATGCAAAATTGCTTGGCAGCAGTTGGAAGCAAGCAAGCAAGCAACTGAAGATGGTACTGCCGGCGTTAACCTCATGGACACATTTAAAGTAATTAAAATTAATTAATGAGCTTTAAAAACAAAATAACCCCCGGCGTGCACAACCCCAGGGTCCCCTTAGTATGCATGGCAAATTTCAGGTGTCTAGGTTCCACGGTCTTGGCTCTGCTATAGAAGTAGACCTCCTTCCGCACTGCTTTAGATGCCTTCTGCCTGCAAAGCATGTGCACTGTCACTATTCTGTGCCCCTTCGCTAAGCTGTTGCCACACATATTTTATGTAAGGGCAGTTTTAGTCAAGCAAATCCAGGAAAGTGGACATGCTGGAAAATGCGAAGTGCCCCAGCCTTCCAACCAGTAAAACTATTTGCATCTCAGAGATAAATAATTCCTATTGCTTCCAACTACTTGTAAACAGATCTGTTATCTATGATGCACGGGTGACTGGATGAGTGCATTCTACAGAAAATACTCTTATTTCTCTTGTCAGAAACAACAACAACAACAACAACAACTACAACAATAATGTTTATTTACGGTCTACCGACCACACCAATATATATACACAATACAAACAAGATATACCAGCTCTCAGTTGTACACTCAGAATAAAAACATACAATAAAACCGAATCAGGCAAGCATAGAAGGCCTAGTCAAAATAGCAACATTCAAGAATTTTGCAACTTCCTTAGTGATTAAACTATTGAGCCATCAGGCAAAATGGTCAAAAGAGACTCTAAAGATCGTCCAGGGAAAGTTTGTGTGATTGGATGTATTAGAGTCTCTCTAGCCCCTTGATAGAAACTGCAATTAAATAGAACATGCACAACAGATTCCACCTCCTCGTTGTTGCAGGGGCAGCATCTATTTTTCACTGGAATTTTACTGTATCTGCCATCCAAAAGTTTGGAGGGTAGAACATTAAATCTGGCTAAGGAGAATGCTCTCCTGTATTTAGGGATAGATAACCACTCTAAATAGAGCATCCCATTTTTAGGATAAAGGCCCGACAAACCCAGTGACAGAGGGGAGCATGGGCCCTGGGGCGCTGCATGGAGCTCTTGAAAATTGATGTCAGTCAGTCTCTGCTTGACTAGAAATTTAGCTTTCTCCCAGGACAAGGATAGCAAATAGGAAGGAAGGAGACAGCCCAATTGAGGCAACCATTTGCTTTATTCCAAGCAGACACATAGGCATCTAACGTCACCTGGGAAACAAAAGAATTTGGCTTAACCAAAAGCTGGCAACGACGCCAGAAGTGAAAAGAATGTATCCAAGCCAGACAACTGCGAGAATTAAGGCCAGCTTCAAGATAAAGGGCAGCACCAGCGACACACCTGGGCACGCCAAATATAGATCTAAGTAAGACAGACCGAATGCTTCCGAGAGAGTCTTTAAGACAAGGAAACCAGATAGGAGCTCCAAAAAGAATCTGGGATACTAAACTTGAAAAACACGGATGGCAGCTGGAATAAATTTCCCACCTCTCGTGAAAAAGAAGCGCAATGTGGCACTCAGATTTTGTTCGGCTTTAGCCTTAGCAAGCTTTGCCTGGACTCTCCAGTTAGCAGTCTCATGAAACCAAATACCCAGATATTTATAGGAGTCAACTCGATCAAGTCTACTGTTATCCATAACCCAAGAATGTCTAACCTTCTTCCTTGCAAATACCATAACTTTAGATTTGGAGTAATTGATTGTTAAAAGATTTTTATTACAGAACTCAGCAAATCCAGATAGTAATCGCTTAAGACCTAAGTGTGTCTGTGAAATTAGAACGGCATCAGAAACAATATATTGTCAGCTCAACTAATGCAAAGATAGATGATAATTTCTCTTGCAAAATTATCTACATTGTAGTTTAAAAGCCCTACAAACTGGCAAACATCTTCTTATCCGATTCCTCAAGTTGCTGCTATATTAAAAGCAATCCTGGTGTAGCATAGCTCTACTTCCAGGTCTAGCCATGCTTTCAGTGGTTATCTAGCATATTCATCAGTTTTTTGGAAATCTCAAGCTTTCGTTTGGGCGGGAAAAGCAAAACAGGAAAAGATTCTAGCCCTCAGGGTTATGATGAATATAATATGAAGGTCAGTGTCTAATGGAGCAATCCTACAGTCACTACAAAGTGTCCCAGGAGCCATAGGATTGTGCTGGAAAACCCCTCCAAGGTCTTACCGACCTTGGATGGGTTTTGCCAATGTCAGAGACACCATCCTGGCTCTGCCCAGCCACTGCAGAGGTTTCCCTGGTGGTTCCCTGTAGATCTTCTGAAGACCCTGAGATCTTCTTTGGAGGCCCTTCTCAAAGTGCCCCCTCCAAAAGAGGCTAGAAGGGTGGCTACTAGAGGAAGGGCCTTCTCAGTTGTGGCACCCCATCTATGGAATCAGCTTCCCAGGGAGGTGCGCCTGGCGCCTACCCTCTATTCTTTCAGGTGCCAGGTGAATACCTTTTTATTTGCCCAGTATTTTAATGGTTGATTTTATTCCTTTTATTATCACCACTGTACCTCTGGATTGAATTTATTTTGGCTGCTTGTTTTTATCATGTTATTTTTATTTATTTATTTATTATATTTATACCCCACCTTTTTTCCTGAAAGGAACCCAAGGTGGCTTACATAATCCTCCTCCTCCTCCTCCTCGCCATCTTATCCTCACAACAACCCTGTGAGGTAGGTTAGGCTGAGAGTCAGTGACTGGCCCAAAGTCACCCAATGAGTTTCATGGCTGAGCGGGGACTAGAACCTGGATCTCCCGAGTCCCAGTCCAGTACTCTAACCACTATGCCACACTGGCACACTGGTTATATTTTAATATGTTTGTGTTTTTATACTATTTTTGTTGTTATTTCTGTGTTGTGTTTTGGAAACCACCCAGGGAGCCTTTTGGCTGATGGGCGGTGAATACATACGGTATATTAAATAAATGAATGAATGAATGAATAAATAATAAAATAAGACTGGAACCCAACCTTGTGTAGCGGAGTGGGGGAGGATATAGATTTATACATTATTTATTTACACGGGTGCTTTCCAGTGAACTATTAAAGCAGCTAACAGCAATAATAACCATAAAAATATAACAATTATAATGTAATAAAATAATCGCTGGTGGGCAATAAAAAAGTATATCTATACTGGCTGGATCACACCACCAGGAAAGCCTGCTTGAAGAGATGTGGTCTTGAGCAGACATCTAAAGATCAAGGCTGAAGGCAGCTGCGTACCGTCCATGCATGCGGGCGCTGCAACACGAAATGCTGTGTTGCAGGTACTCCTGAGGGAACCCTCAGAGATGTTCCTCCTGGGCAGGGACATAAGGGGTGAGAGGCGGTTCCTAAGGTAACCTGGTACCAAGTTGTTTAGGGCTTTATAGAACCATAGAATAGTAGAGTTGGAAGGGGCCTATAAGGTATGTTAACAACCAGGACCGGTGCAAGGCAGTTTGGTGCCCTAGGCAAGATCAGATATTTAGCGCCCCCCCTTCCCACTTGAGAGCGCTGTATTTTTTTCCCAAGGTGTTTCTAGTGCCCCCTTTAGCCCTGCGCCCTAGGCAGCTGCCTAGTTGGCCTAATGGTAGCACCGGCCCTGTTAACAACAGAACCTTAAACGTGGCCCGGTAGTTTATTGATGGCCGGTACAGTTCTTTCAGCAGAGATGTAACATGTTGCCGAAAAGAGGGCTCTATGAGGAGCCTCGCAGCTGCATTCTGCACCAGCTGCAGCTTCCGGACCAGGCCTAAGGGTAGCCACACATAGAGCGCATTGCAATGATCCAGTCTTGAGGATATCAGTTCCTGAATCACCGTGGCCAGGAGCAGGAACTGGTAAAAGGCACTCTTAGCTGCCAAGGCCTGGTGTGTCAGGGGCATGCCAGGGCGTGCTGAGGAATCCTAAGCCTTCCTTGGGCGCAAATGCTGGCTGGAGCATGCTGGGAGTTGTAGGATTCCCCCCCCCCGTCTAAACAGGCATAGGATTGCACCCTTAGAGATCCTAAGCCCACCAGCTCCCAACCACACCCCCAACACTGTGGGGAAGTTCGTTGAACTCTGAGGCTCATCTAGTTGAAATTGGTCTTTCTGGTGGAAAAAATCCTCGCCGAAGGGAAAGGAATCCCACGAATGGACCTGCAGTTCCTTCTGCCCCGTCGCCAAGAGCCTGGGAGGGCTTTGGATAGGATGGAGCCTCTGAGATCCGAGCACTTTGTCACTAGGGCTCCTTGCCCTTGGGATTGCATTCTAAATTGAACTAGATGGTTCAATTTCCTTCCAAATTTTGATTTTTTTTTCCCCTTGAAAAAACCTGGAGGGATTTATTTTTCTATGGCTTCAAAATTTCCAGAAATTTGACATTTCTAGATCTCACTGGTAGCTTTGGACCCACAGTCATCTGGAACTAAGCCTGGTTGAAGGCAGTATGACAGAGGCATTTCTTGCGCATGGTGTGCATGCTCGTTTCTGTTCACAGGTTTTGCAGGTTTGGGTAACTGTTCAAAAACCTGCCAGACCTGTTTGACCAAGAGATGGAAGCAAGGCCAAAAGAAAAAAGAAAAGCAAGCATTCTTCAGGCAGTAGTGGCTCTGTCAAACCTCCTTCAACCCCACTCCCAATTCCCTCAAATATTGCGCATTGCCAGCTGTAACTTGTGTGTAAAGAAAGACAGATGGCTGCAAAACTTTGCTTCTATGACATGCAGTGAGTGAAGGTCACTGCATCATCATCATCATCAGGCGATCACTCGTGACCGAGTAAGATTGTCTTCCGGGATAAAAGGAGGAAATTCTAAAGAAGATTGTGTAAACTCTAGCGATGGGTCCGTAAGTGACTGTGGAGGCCGATTCTAGATCCACACAGCTTCCCACAGTGAGGACACAGGTTACCAGATAGAAGATGGTCCTGTAAAGGGTTCATTTGACGTGCTTTTCGCTTAGCACGTTTCTCCCTTTCACCTTGCACTCGGGCTTCTTCAAAATCCATGGAACCTTTGTGAAAGGCCAACCTCCATTTAGATCGTTCATGGGCCAGAGCTTCCCAGTTTTCGATGTTTATATTGCATTTTTTTAGATTAGCCTTATGAACATCTTTAAACCTCTTATATTGACCACCGATATTCCGCTTTCCATCCTTGAGTTGGGAGTAAAGTAACTGCTTTGGGAGACGGCAGTCAGGCATTCGAACAACATGACCGGTCCACTGAAGTTGGCGTTGAAGGATCATTTTTTCAATGCTAGTAGTCTTTGCTTCTTCCAGTACACTGACATTTGTTCGCCTATCTTCCCAAGTAATTTGCAGGATTTTCCGGAGGCAACGTTGATGAAACCTTTCAAGGAGGTGGAAGTGACGTTTATAGATAGTCCATGTTTCGCAGGCATACAATAAAGTTGGTAATACAATGGCTTCATAAACCAGTGTTTTGGTCTTCTTACAAATATCCCGATCCTCGAACACTCTATGTTTCATTCGAGAAAATGTGGCACTTGCGGAGCTCAGACGATGCTGGATTTCACTGTCGATGTTAGCTGTAACAGAAACATAGCTGCCAAGATAGAGAAAATGATCGACATTTTCCAGTATTGTCCCGCCAAGCTGGATAGATGGCATCACCAAAGGATTGGCTTGCACTTGCTGATGAAGCACTTTGGTTTTTTTGATGTTAAGTGAGAGACCAAGTTTTTCGTATGCTTCTGCAAAAGCATTTAGGATAGTTTGGAGATCATCCTCTGAATGTGCGGAGACCACATTATCATCAGCATATTGAAGTTCCACAACGGAGGTTGTAATTACCTTACTTTTTGCTTTCAGCCTGCTGAGATTAAAAAGCTTTCCATCTGTTCGATATATAATTCCCACACCGGTGGGAAGTTTCCCCTTGACAAGATGTAAAACCATGGCGATGAAAATGGCAAATAATGTTGGGGCGATAACACATCCCTGTTTAACACCTGATCCCACTTTAAATGGAGCACCATGAGAGCCGTTGTTGTCCAAAACCGTTGCCGTCATGTTGTCATGGAGAAGTCGCAAGATATTCACAAATTTATTGGGGCATCCAATTTTCATAAGGATAATCCAGAGAGCTGTACGGTCTACAGTATCAAAGGCCTTAGCCAATCGATAAATGCCATATAAAGGGGTTGATTTTGCTCCCGGCATTTTTCTTGGAGCTGACGTGCAGTAAAAATCATGTCTACTGTCCCTCTAGAGGGGCGGAAACCATATTGAGTTTCAGGGAGGATCTCTTCTGAAATAGATAGAAGACGGTTTGCGAGAATCCTAGCAAATATTTTACCTGCGGTTGCTAAGAGAGAAATGCCCCGATAGTTTCCACAGTCTGTTCTATCACCCTTCTTAAAGAGGGTGATAATTATGGCATCCCTGAAGTCTTCTGGGATCTCTTCTCTTATCCAGATTTTTTCGATGAGTTTATGAAGATGTTGTACAAGTTCGGGGCCCCCTTCTTTAAAGATTTCAGCAGGAATCCCATCTGGTCCACTAGCTTTGTTGTTCTTCATTTGATTAATGGCTTTTTTTACTTCATCCAAAGTGGGGAGTATTGCAAGTTCCTCTTTAATTTGTTTTTGCGGGATTTGCGAAAAAATCTCATTATCCACCTTAGACTTACGATTTAAAAGGTCATAATAATGCTCTTTCCAACGCAGTGCAATAGACTCTTTGTCTTTTAAGAGTTTGGTGCCATCTTTTGATTGTAAAGGGTTTGTACCATAGGTTTTTGGTCCATAAATGGCCCTTGTGGCCTTAAAAAAGCCCCGTGCATCATGAGATTCTGCAAGTTGTTGAATTTCTTCAGCTTTTTTTTTCCACCAAGCGTTCTTAAGTTCTCTTGTTCTTCTTTGGACCTCAGCCTTTGCGCTAGCGTAGGTTTTTTTCTTGGCAGCGCAGTTAACATCATTTTGCCATATTTGGAAGGCTTTCCTTTTTGGTCAATTATATATTTAATCTCATTGTCATTTTCATCAAACCAATCCTGATGTTTCTTAGTTTCATATCCAATAGTTTGTTCACAAGCTGCAATAATGGAGGTTTTCAGCTTAGACCAATGGTCCTCAATGTTGTCAGGAGGTTCCGTAGGTAGATGTTCCTTAAGAAGTGATTGAAGACGAGTTTGCTTAATAGGATCTTGAAGGACTTGGATGTTCATTTTACGCCTTGGTTTCCTTCCTTGAAGCCTACGTTGGGGAGCAATGTTGATAACCATTGTGGACCGGATTAGTCGGTGGTCTGTCCAGCAGTCGTCGGCACTCACCATGGCCCTAGTAAGAAGTACATCGCGGCGATCTCTAACACGGACAATTACATAATCCAGAAGATGCCAGTGCTTTGACCGTGGGTGCTGCCATGATGTTTTAAACTTATTCTTTTGTCGAAAGAGCGTGTTTGTGATAGCGAGATTATGCTCTGCACATATAGTCTGCATATAAGCAAACAAAATACAGCACTATCGGGTACGAAACCAGAACGGAGAGCAGAAAACTACGCTGTATGATTGTAATGCAGACTGCAACCGACAGGAAGAAACTCTGACATAATGCTGGGACTTGCGACTGCAGTAAAATAAGCAAACAAAAAGTCTGGGACTGTATGTACAGTTGGTGGATGTGAAGGCTCATAAAAGCTGCTTTGTCTTTGTCAACATCAGAGTCTGGACCAGGACTTGCTTTATCCTACATACTCTGGATCCTTATGTAGTCAAAACAGCACCATCCACACACAAGAGGGAAATCTCATCTCTGGTGCTGTTTGGGAGGCAGAAAATGCGGTATGTTTTAAACGCCTCCTGAAAACGCACATGTTCAAGCAGGCTTTCTCTGGCTTGTAATTAATCATAATCTTGCTGCTGCTGTATTTTGTGGTTTTTGTATTGCTTTTATTGTTATGGTAGCCGAAATTGTTTTTAACAGTGTATTTTAAGATGTGATTTTAATACTGTTTTTGTATTTAAACCATTTAGGGTGCAATCTAATGGGGTGGGTTTCAGCCGTCTAGCTGCGGCGCTTCAGATGGGAAGGGAAGGGGGCTGGTAACAGAAAACAGGTAGCAGGGGATGGAATGGAGTCTCCTGGAAAGGAGCATGATGGGCACACTGGAATCCTGAACTGGGAACCCTCTACACTGCAACATTTTGTTGCAGGTCCCACTTATGACAACAACCACCTAATTTCACTATTTCTCAGTGCGCGATCTTGAGTTTTCAGGTGGCCTGACGCAACCTTTGCACTGATGCATGGAGTTAAGCATGCCATAATGTTTGGAGAGTTAAAAATAAGGATTTCATAGATCTTCTGTTTTAATGTAAGAAGTTGAAAAGTGTGAAATCAGCCAGGAGGGTAGCTACTACACTTCACCATCTTGTTCTATTATCGCACTATATAGCACACATAGGCAAATGCCAGGCCTGCATGATGTACTTTGGGGTTTTTTTTTTACTAGAACCCTGAGGATCACCGACTGTAGCCAGGTACAAAATAGTGACTTTGAGGTGGGGTGGAGTTAGGGTCCCTAGAGAAGAAGACAACAATTTGCATAACATTTCCATATGCTAATATATAGGTATAGATGCAAATTTAGAAATTATTATTATAATTTAAATAGAGAGACAGTACATCTCATACGGTGGAAGACTGTGACCAGGGCCGGATCCACACCTAAAGTTTATTGCAGTACTGTATCACTGCCTTGACTTGTGGAGCACATGATGCACGCAGCTTTCAGTGCCGGTCGCACTGGTCCTGCATAATCATTCCTTGTTTCTTCCAGAATTTCCCGTACTAGGTTTATCACAGTTTTTTTCAGTTATTGCAGTTTGCTACCGCAGTACGCAGCTAGTGTGTGCTAACGTTGCACTGTCGTTGCCCGCCCGAGGTGTGGCCGTAAAGGTGTTGTCACTGGAGTTAGCCAGTAGTTTTCGAGGGGTGGGGGAAATGCGGCATGACGTGTGTCTCCCAAGCTGGTGGGGAAGAGAGGTGTCTGCCATTTGTTGTTTTGCGGGCAGGAAAAGCTTTTTTCTTTTTAAAAAATCTCCCTACTTTACATGTTCACACCTCTGTAGCTTCACAGAGCTGATTAACCAAAACAAACAGTGCTTTCTCCTAAAGGGCCCTGCAAAGAACAAGAAGGTGTAAACTGGCCTAAAGGCATGTCTACTCAGAAGTAAATCACATTCTCTTCACTGGCTTTGCTCCCAGGGCCAGGCAAATCACATTGATATCAGTGGAGCTAGTGCTTGGGAACCTTAGCATGGGGAGGGGGGAAAGACTGCTTCAGGGAAATTGGGTTTGGATGGAGGGGAAAGATCCCGCTGGCTTCAGCTCACAGGAGGATGGTCTCTTCCCTTCTCCTTCAGCTTTGTGAGCTGGCATGGGGCAGGAGAAGCCTTTATTTCTTTAAAAAAAATATCACTGCTATGCACATTTGCTCCTCCATTGCTTTGCAGAGCCAACTAACAAAACAAAACAAAACCCCTTTCTCTTAAAGGGCCATTTCCTCTGCATGTTCAAGGCAGCACCCAGTTCTACTGCTATGGAGTTAGGTGTGGGATGGAAACCCGGATGACTGCAGTACATTTAACGAGAGTGTGCCCTGTGAGTAGTGACTGCGGAAGATGGATGTAGCAGTACCGTTCTGCTAACGTGACAATACGCAGGGTAATGTAGATCCGGCCCATGTGACCTGCCTGTCTGTGTACTTGCCTGTTCAGTGTGTTGCCAAGGGGCAATAGTCCTTATGGTTCTCTATCTTTAAACTGCAATTGGACCAGACAGCCTGTCAAACAGAGAACTAGAGTAGAAAAGGACACGTGGCCACCCTCCGCGAGATGCAAAACAGTGGTTTGGGGAGGGAGCTAGCGGCCCACTGCGCCATATATTACCAAGGTGGCCTGTGTATACAAGTACTGCCTCTCAGAAACTGCATCTCGGTTTCTACAGATCATAGATTCTTACATAGATTTCATAGGTCATAGAGTTGGAAGGGGCCTACAAGGCTATCGAGTCCAGCCCCCTGCTCAATGCAGGAAACTAGAGGAGGGGTCTCCCATCCAAGTAACAACCAGGCTTGACCCTGCTTAGCTTTCCATGCTCAGACAAGCTGAGCCAGCATAAGCCACATAATTTAAGGTTTTTGTTGGTAGTAATATCAGGGATGGGGACTCGGACTCCAGGACTCGACTCGTGAGTCGGACTGAGTCCCCCCTCTGACTCGAGTCACACTCGAGTCCCAATATTTTTAATGGGGCTTGAGACTCGACTCAGGACTCGAGACCAAGGACTCGTGTTCCAAAATCGTGTTCCTCAAATGCAACATGGATAGGTTTTAGGAAGTACAGCAAGTTTATTTTTTAAAATCATTTTCCTAAAATGCAACCTTTCAGACATTTTGGGTTTGGCTGCCTCTGCCTGCCTGTTTGGGGTTCCCAGCCTCCTCTGCCTGCCTGGTCTCTTCTTAACCAGTAACACAGTTTGAATTGTCCAAGACAAAGGCCTCTGCCTGCTTGCTTTGGGGTTCCCTGCCTCCTCTGCCTGTCTGGTTATTTTGGGTTTGTCTGCCTGGTCTGTTCTTGCCAAAATCAGTTGCAGAGTTTTGAAATAAAAAGGCACACTTGTGCCTAGAATGTATTTAAGCCACACATCTGAAATAGCCTTATTTTGTTGGGAAAACCCCCCATTGATTTTAATATGGACTCGTGGAGTCAGCTTTGGGAGTGACTCGTGACTCGTGAGTCACCATTTTGGACCTCGGACTCGGACTCGAGACTCGGGTCCAAAGACTCGTGACTCGACTCATGACTCAAAACCAAGGACTCTTCAACATCCCTGGGTAGTATTGTTAAACAATTGGGCATCAGGAACAGAGGGGCAGGTGGGTAATTTTAGACTCTGGACTTAATGGTGTTATGCCCTCCCCCGCTCTTCAGGTGGTAACGCGCATCACTTCACTTACTACAAAATGTGGTAAGCCAGCCCTGCTGCATTTGGGTTCTCTGCTGCTCATTCTGCTGAGTGGGGCCCCAGACCTCTGCCCCAAAGACCTGCCCTGCTCTCGGTTTCTACAGATCATAGATTCTTACATAGATTTCATAGGTCATAGAGTTGGAAGGGGCCTACAAGGCTATCGAGTCCAGCCCCCTGCTCAATGCAGGAAACTAGAGGAGGGGTCTCCCATCCAAGTAACAACCAGGCTTGACCCTGCTTAGCTTTCCATGCTCAGACAAGCTGAGCCAGCATAAGCCACATAATTTAAGGTTTTTGTTGGTAGTAATATCAGGGATGGGGACTCGGACTCCAGGACTCGACTCGTGAGTCGGACTGAGTTCCCCCTCTGACTCGAGTCACACTCGAGTCCCAATATTTTTAATGGGACTTGAGACTCGACTCAGGACCCTGATGGCACCACTGGTAAGAAACTCTTGCCAATCTACCAGTAGATCCCGATCGACCATCTGGCCACCCTTGCTGTACAGTACAAAGCATGTTGCTTGGGGGGGGGTGCCCCCCCAAGGGATCCCCCAAGGGATCCACACAGGAAATAAAGTGGGGAAAGATGCAGTTCCCTGCCTTGTCTACACTTGGAGACAACCCCAGGTTTGCGTCTATGTATTATATGGGAAGGACCTCAGATAGGTGAAATGCAAGCCCAAAGTGTGGTGTAGTGGTTAAGCAGCCTTTCCCCAACCTGGGGTCCCCAGATGTCATTGGACTACAATTCCCATCACCCCCTGTTGGCTGGGGATGATGGGAACTCTAGCTCCACAACATCTGGGGAGCCCAGGTTGGGGAAAGTCTAGGTTAAAGTGTGGAACTAGGAATGGGGAGACCCAGGTTCAACCCCCACCTCTTGACTCAGCCGTGAAGCTCACTGGGTGGCCTTGGGCCAGTCAGTCACTGTCACTCAGCCTAGCCTACCTCACAGGGTTGTTGTGAGGATAAAATGGGAGGGGCCATACATGGCACCTTGAGCTCCTTGGAGGAAAGGTGGGGTGGCAGCGTCTTCCTCCTGTTTTGGTGTTTAGGAGTGGTGAAAGCAAGAAGTGGTGAGAACAATCTCTTGTCTATTGAATGGGGAAATAAACAACGAGAGATGGTGCTAGTAGACCAGGGTAATCCACTGGGTACACCCCTCTATATGTCGCTACTTGCCTTCTGTCATGCAGAAGATGGAGCAGACGTGTTCTCTGTTGCTCCAGAAGGACACGGAATAATGGGCTCAAGTTACAGGAACCTAGATTCCACCTAAACATCAGGAAAAATTTCCTGACTGTCAGAGCAATAAGACAATGGAATCAACTACCTAGGGAGGTCGTGGGCTCTCCCACTCTGGAGGCATTCAAGGTGCAGCTGGACAGACATCTGTCAGAGATGCTTTGACCTAGATTCCTGCATTGAGCAGGGGGTTGGACTCGATGGCCTTGTAGGCCCCTTCCAACTCTACTTTTCTATGATTCTATTCTAAGGCAGGACTAGAACCGAGGGGTGGAAATTGCAGCAAAGCCGATTTCAGGTAAACGTTAGGAGAGCTGTTTGACTGCGGACCAGCCTGCCTCGGGAGGCAGTGGGCTCTCTGCTGAAGGAACCCAAGCAGAGGCTGGACGGCCATCTGTCAGGGACGTTGTACAGTCATGCCTTGGATTGAGAGCATAATTCGTTCCAGAAACGTGCTTGTAATCCAAAACACTCTTATATCAAAACGAAATTCCCCCAAAAGAATTTGTACAGAGATTTTTAATTTAAGCCGTACTACAGTACTTGTATTGCAAGACGTCGCTTGTATATCAAGTCAAAAAAATTTAAATAAATATTTAAAAATTTGCTTGTCTTGCAAAATGCTCTCAAACCAAGTTACTTGCAATCCAAGTTACTTGCAATTACTGTAGTGGCAAAATTCCTGCATCAAGCAGGGGGTTGGATTGATTGACCTCCAAAGTATGGTGTGGAGAAAGTGTACAGGGAGACATTTTTTCTCCCTCATAATACTAGATTCCAGGGTCATCCCATGAAGCTGATTGGTGGGAGATTCAGGAAAGACAAAAGGAAGAACTTCACGCAGTGCACAATTAAACTGTGGAATTCACTTCCACAAGATGTAGTGATGGCCACCAATGTCGAGGGCTTTAAAAGAGGATTGGGCAAATTCCCAGAGAAGGCTATCAATGGCTACTAGTCCTGATTGGCTGTATGCTACCTCCAGGATCAGAGGCAGTATGCCTATGCACACCAGTTGCTGGAGAACATGGGCAGGAGGGTGCTGTTGCACCCATGTCCTGCTTGTGGGATCCCGTGTGCAGCTGGTTGGCCACTGTGTGAACAGAATGCGGGACTAGATGGACCGTGGTCTGTTCCAGCAGGGCTCTTCTGTTCTTAAGATCCCTTCAAACGCTTATAATTCTATAGCAGTGTTCTCCAACTTTGGGTCCCCAGATGTTTTTGGCCTACAACTCCCAGCATGCCCCAGCCAGAATAGCTCTCTGTTGACCTATCTCCAAAGTCAACAGAGAGTATCCTCTTAACTATAGAACAGTGTTCTCCAACCTTGGGTCCCCAGATGTTTTTGGCCTACAACTCCCAGCAACCTGGGAATCCCCAGAGGGCTGTATCGGAAGCCCAGACCTCCTTTAAACCCATATAGAGTGTTGTGCTTCCCCCTCCAGTAGGAAAGTTCAAGGGCAGAGTTTGCAGGATCAGGCCTCTCATTGGGAGAGGACATTAGACAGATTCTTTATTTATTTATTATATTTATGAATCGCCCATCTGGCCAGACATCCAGATTTCCTTTGTTTTCCTAACGCCTTTTTATTTACAAGCTGAGCAGGAGGGAGCTGGCTGGCACCCAAAGAGATTGTGCTGCTCTTTAAAGCAATGTAATCCCCCCCCCAAGCAGCCGCGTAACCTTGTGCACCTCCCCAGCCACCCTCATCCTGCTGCAGCTGCTTTCTGCCAGCTACCTCCAAAGATACCAATTTCTCTCTCATGAGCTTGCCGATAATGCACAGCCAGTGCAGGTGCTGGTTTAATGCACTGTACCAGTGAACCCTATCAGGAGTCAGCGTGTTGCCAATAACTGTGCCACAACTTGGGTGATGGGTGCAAGTCTGAGCCTTATCTATAGCATACTTGGCCTAATGCTTAATCCGGGCAGGGTTCGACTCCCTGATATACAAGGGAGAAACCGGTTTCTTCAGGACTTCTGGCTGCTATTTTAATGCATTATCTTAAGAACAATAGTTTTAACCTTTTGCAGGTGTTTCCCCACTTCAGATTATGATTCACATGTTTTCAGCGGTGCCCTGCTGCTTTGCCTGGGCAGCAAACTGTATAGTCTCAGCTAACTCGCTTCCTCTTTTTCTTTTTCTTTTTTTTTGTATCACTGGGGCAAACAGCCTCCAGCGTACGCTGTTGCGGTGGCACTTGCAGTCTTGCAGAATATGTGAGACAGACCAACAGGATCCTTTCAAAATATTTCTTCATAACCCGGGGAAGTTTGCGATTAACCAGAAGAGCCATCATCTCTTCTTAGCCTCAGCCCAACCTCTGTTGTATGGGGATAGTAATACTGACCTACCTTACAGGGTTGTTGTAAGGATCAATGAGATAATGTATGTACAACTCTGCTCTAAAGTGCAATGTAAATGACCCTGTAAGCTAGGGTGGGCAACCCACAAGACGTCGCTTGTATATCAAGTCAAAAAAAATTAAATAAATATTTAAAAATTTGCTTGTCTTGCATAACGCTCTCAAACCAGGTTACTCTCAAACCAAGGTATTACTGTATTTTCTGTGGTTCGTCTTGCAAAACAGGCCCTTGTGCTAATATAAGGGCACCATAAAGAAGTCTTCCCCAACCTGGTGCCCTGCAGATGGGCTATGCTAGAACCCCCATCATCTTGGGGGTGATGGGTTGCTTACTCTAGGCTTGAAATGTCGCTCAGCTTTTCAGAGTTCCTTGACAGGGAGAAACCCAACAGAGGCAGCCTTTCCCAGCATGGAGATGTGACTGCATGTGTTTAGTGTTCCAGTCAGAGGCGGTGTTGGGGGTGGCCCACTAGGGCTGGAGCCCCGAATCTTTCATTTGGAGCCCCCAATCTCTGGGAGGCCCTCTGCCCCACCACCCTGCTGTCCATGAGCACTTGCTGAAATGCAGGTCCAGGGGCCCTGATGATCTCTGTTGCGTCTGATTCCTCTGGATGAGCTGGCTTTTTGCCCACAGGTGCTTCCCCTCCTGCTGCCTCCCTTGAATCTTTCAGCCTGAGGTTTTTTCCTGAAATCAAATGCCCTCCTCTCCCCTGTCTGTGCATCCCTTTTTACAAATTCAGGTGTCCTTAGGAGACAGGCTCCTTTACACACACACACACACACACACACACACACAAAGAGAGAGAGAGAGAGAGAGAGAGAGAGAGAGAGACTTCAGAGCATATGTAAATTAGCATGGGCAAATGTGTGCATTTTTTTGGTCCTGTGGGCCAGACCCTGGATCTTTTTGGTACCTAGCACCGCCCCTGGTTCCAGTCAGTCAGCCATGCCCTCCTCCTCCAGGATACGCCATTCCACACACCCCCAGGTTCCCCCCACCAACACAGTCGGCATTTTGTAGCTATTGAGCATGCTTAGTCCTCTTTGGGGCCCTTGGGGTTCCCCCCCCCACGATTTTTGTACTTCTGCAGACCACGGGCCCCCCACCAAGCCTGCTAATACCTCCTCTTGCATGTAGGTGGTGCCCTTTGGGCTATAAAAGCGTCGGCACTCACACCTGAACATCAGAAATAGATGGAATGATGAGTGCACGGGCAGGGGATTAGACGAGTACATTAAAAGGTGGCGTGTAAGTTTCCCGGTTTCACAGAACTCTGCAGCAGGCTAAATGTGTATTCGGAGCAGGGGGGGGGAATGTAACAAGCACTCACAAGTCTACTTTGGTTTCAGTCTATAGATAAAAGACAGGAGGTAGTGGAGGCTTTGTTGTATTTTTTTCTCATGCGCAGCGCTGGGCGGTACCTGCGAGGTCTCAGCTGACATTGAGAAATGTCCAAGTAAAACAATGAGGTTTATTAATCCTCTCCTAAAGCTTCCTAGTCTTTGGGTTGACGCATCCCAAGTCTGCTCACATGGCCAACACCTAACACCACGACATGCCAGGGCTGAGCTGGCATAGCATAGTGGTTAAGAGCATGAGGTATTATCTGGCCAGTTCCCAGTTCAAATCCCAAAGCCCAAGCCCAGAGGTACTCTATGTAATTATCTCTCAGCCTCGTCCGCCACCCTGTAAAATGGACGGAATAATACCGGTCTACCTTACAGGAATGTATGTGAGGTTCCTGCACACAGGATCATCCCGGCTGGCTGCAATTTCCCACGGAACAAAAGCTCTCGCCTGCAAGCATCGAGTTACAATGTACACGTGGGCTGCATGTTAAAATTACTTGCTCTTTCCCCCCCCCCTCCCCTCTCTTTTTGACATTAAAGCTGGGATTGTCAGAAAGCTGATTTTTGCCATCGTTGCCATATTCACTGCATTTAAAAGTATATATATACACATATCAGCAAATGGACCCAGCTTTGCACGGGTTGGAATAGCCCTTTGCTTGATTCAGGGAAGCATTCAAGGAATGTACAGTATGCAGCTCTCAGAAGCGGACACACTGGCTGGGTTGGCACAACACTTTAAACCCACAGAGGTTCTGAAACCTCTGTGGGTTTAAAGTTGCCTGCCCCCCCCCCCCCCGAGTAATGATGGGGCACAGCAGGGCTCCCTGGCCATCTCCCCCGCCCTCTTCCCTCATTGGTCCTCCTGCAGGTATCCCAGGGTACACCGCAGGAGCACCAAGTCCCCCCCCCCAAGTTGTAATTTGTACTAACAACCCCCCCCCCACCACTGGGGATTCCCTCTGGTTTTGCCACTTCCCGAGATGCTATTGACTTGGGATAAATAGCAAAACTGAGGAGACAGTTGGGGCTTCCCAGTACCCCCCTAACCCCAGGGAACCTGCGTGGAAGGGGGGAATTGTGGGGGTGTCCTCCCAAATACCCTTTTTTGCAGGATCTTGGGGTTTTTAAAAAAGGGGGGGCTTGGGCCTTTGGGTTATCCACACTTGGGAAAGTGAGGGCAGCCCAGGGGATATGAACCCCCACCAGACCCGAAGATTCTGCTGCAAAGGGTGCTTTCTACTCTCCCCCCACCTTAAAAGAAATAGGTAACAGTGGTCTACAAAGTTCCAATTTGGCATGGACACGGTGTCCATTCAGACAAGTGTCCGTGCTGATTTTGGAACGTTGTAGCCCATTGCTAATGATTTCGTTTACATTAAAAAAAAAAAAAAAAAAAAAAGTTGAAGGGAGTGGAAAGCACCCTTTGCTAGCCCCTTGGCAAGAGCGGCAGCCCTTTTTTTGCCTAGATTCACAGCTCATAGATTCATAGCTCATAGAGTTGGAAGGGGCCTGCAAGGCCATCGAGTCCAACCCCCTGCTCAGTGCAGGAAACTAGAGGAGGGGGTCTCCCATCCAAGCAACAACCAGGCTTGACCCTGCTTAGCTTTCCACGCTAAACCTACTAGGGTTTTCTTAACCCCACTGTAAACCAGGGCTTAGCAGGGTGGTCTATAAGCCACACCAGGTTGGCTTATAAACCACCATGCAGCATTCAGACAATACGCTAAGCTGCCACTCTGCCTCTTAACCTACTGAGGCCTAGCGTGTTGTGTGCCCACCTCGTCTGAGTGAAGCTGTGCCCACTGGCACCCCTTAGCCATGCCCCTGCCATGGCACCCCTATAGCCCCGAGGGAGGGGGTCTGTCCACTCCATTCCTCGGGGGGGGGGGGCTGCCCCACAGCAGAGGGGAGAGGTCAGGAATATAACTCAGTCCCTGGGCCTACTAATCCCCACCGGCTTTCAACTGTATGGACTGCTAGGCTATGTGCTGGTGAGGGAAGTCTGCCCCAAGTGGCTGAAGACATTACTGCAGGCTTCAACCACATGGACACATTAAAATTAATTAATGCAGTTTAAAAACAAGATAACCCTGAGGTAGGTAACCCTGCGGTCCCCTTAGCATGCAAGCCAATTTTCAAGTGTCTAATTTTAACGGTCTTGGAGCTATGGCAGTGGCAGACGGATGGATGGGCAGTCAGACAGACAGCCTCATTTATTATTATAGTACTGTGAAGAAAAGAGCCTTTGGGGGTTCCCACATGCACACACACACACATCATGTGTGAACCAGCTAGAGGCTGGGGTGGGTGGGGTGTGTATGCCGGCGTCCCAAAGTCTACAGTGACCCGGCTTTTCAGATGCAAATGTCATGAGTCTCCCTTCCCTGCCTGGCCAGGTGAAGTACATCCTGATTGGCTGGAGGCAGAGAAGCTACAGGAAGGAGGAGGGGAGGGGGAAAGAGCTCTTTCCCAATGTGTGGGTTTTGTCTTTGTCTGTCTTTGGTCATCGCGTGGCTGCCCGGCTGTTGGAGCAATGGCGGCGTGCCAAGGAGAGGCCCAAGCCTTCGGGAGGCCTCAAGAACCGACCCCAGGTAGCTCCTGGTGAAATTAGCTGAATGAGGGCTGTGGTAAAGGCAAGCCCTATATTATATTTATTTATTTATTTATTATTATAGTATAGTATAGATATATCTGGCGTTTCTACGGAATTGTGGCGTATACACTGCCTTTCCTGTATTCCACTGACATCTAGTTTAAAAAGGTCCTGTGATCTGTTTTATTTGATTTATGTATTTATTAATGACATTCATATACCGCTTAATATTTTTTTAAAAAATCTCTAAGCTGTTCACATACAAATATTAAACATCACATATTAAAAAAACAGTTACAATACAAATACACTTAAAACACGCTATTAAAAATGATGACGAGCTGCAATAACAATGCAGAACAATGCAAGGAGTGGTAAAATGGAGCCGCATGTGACAGATTGCAATGTACTCGCAAGCCGGAGAAAGCCTGGGTGAACAAGCACGTTTTCAGGAGCGGGTTTGTTGGGTTCCTTCCTTGCGTTTCTCTCTCTATCAGGCTTCATGATCAGATCATGGAGGTTTCTAAAGGCAGAGCCGAGCTCCCATTGGCCTTACTACTCATGGATTCGACCTGATGTGCGAGCACCTTTGCTTCTTTAAGGTTACTGCAGGTGGTGGTGGTGGTGGGGGAACCTTGCTTCCGATGAGGCCTTGTTAATTGTCCGACTGGGGTTGTTCCTGTCCCAGCTGCTCCATTCAGAAGCTGGATGGCTTGATGACTCATTTGTCTGGCTCCTTTAGATTACAGGGGCAGCCTCAGAGCAACAGAAACATGCCTTTGCAACGGGGAATATAAGCAACGGGGGGAAGCTGCCTCTGCTGAATTACTGCCTGCAGGCTTCTCACCAGCTCCTTATTTCAAGGCATGGTTCCTTATTTAGTATTGGAATCGTAGGATTTTAGAGTTGGAGGAGACCTTGGAGGTCATCTTGTCCAACCCCCTGCCAGGGTTGGTGCTTGGAACTGAAGAGGTCAGGCCCACAGGGGGGGAAAACAAACAAAAAAATATGCACAAATATGCATATGCTAATTTACATATGCTCTAAAGTCTCTGTGTGTGTGTGTGTGTGTGTGTGTGTATGTGTGTGTGTGTCTGTAAAGGACCCTGTCTCCTAGGGACACCCCTATTTGTGAAAAGGGACATATGGACAGGGGAGAGGAGGAGGGCATTTGATTTCAGAAAAAAAGCTCAGGCAGAAAGATTCAAGGGGGGGGGCAGCAGGAGGTGAAGCACCTGTGGGTAAAAAGCCGGCTAATCCAGAGGAATCAGACGCAACAGAGATCATCAGGGCCCCTGGACCTATATTTCAGCAAGTGCTCGTGGACAGCAGGGTGGTGGGGCGGATGGCCTCCCAGAGATTCGGGGCTCCAAACGAAAGATTCGGGGCGCTAGTCCTAGTGGGCCGCCCACTAACACCGCCTCTGCATCAGTGCAGGAATCTTGTAACTACAGCCTCTGCTTAATTAAATTTCTCTGAAATGTTTTGTCAAAATTTGCTTCCTTGCAATTCCCGCCCGTTGGTTCTAACCCGGCCCATCGGAAGCAACAGGGAACACATCTGCTCCATCTTCAGGCCTTTAGATATCTGAAGACCACTATCATGTCTCCCCCTCATCTTCTCTTCCCCAGGCTAAACATGCGTGGCTCTTTCTACCGTTCCTCTCAAAGGACTTGGTTTCCAGACCCCCTCACCATCCTGGTCACCCTTCTCTGGATGTGCTCCACTTAAAATGGCGTGCTCCTTTCCATGCCAACACCCATCGTGCAGTTGCTTGGACTCAACAAAGCGCCTTCTCAATGGCCATGCCCAGACTTTGGGACCCCCAACCAAGGGAGGTTCATCTAGCTCCCTCGCTGATTGCCTCCAGAGAGTAGTGCAGATAAGGGCAACCAAGATGTAGTGATGGCCACCAACTTGGACGGCTCTAAAAAGGGATTGGACAAATTCATGACAAATTCATAAGGTTATCAATGGCTGCAGGGCCGGCGCAAGGCAGTTCGGTGCAGTTTGGTGCCCCAGGCAAGATCAGATATTTAGCGCGCGCCCCCTTCTCACTTGAGCCCTCCCTCCCTATTTCTGGCGCCCCCTTTAGCCCTGCGCCCTAGGCAGCTGCCTAGTTGGCCTAATGGTAGCACCGGCCCTGAATGGCTGCTAGTCATGACGGCTATAGATCAGGGATGTTAGATTAATGATGTTTTAATGATGTTTTAATGATGTTGTTTATGATGTTTTTAATATGTTTTAAGATGTTTTAATAGTATGTATTGTGTATTTTATATTTTTGTTGTTCCCCGCCTCGATCTAGACGGAGAGGCGGGTAAGAAATAAAATTTATTATTATTATGTGGAACCTCCAAGGGGGCCTCCTTGGGTTCCTCCAGGGGGCGAGGCTTAGCCTCCAAGCCCCGCCCCCTGGAGGGATCCCCACTGTTTGCTCAGATCTCAGACTGGAGATCGTTCGGGACTCGGACAGCGCTTGGATGAGCAACGGCTCTTCCCAGGGCTGCCCGAGGGGCTTCTCATGGTGCACGTGGGGATGACCCATGCCACGCAAAGCCAGGGACTATGCCAGTGCCAGGAGCAGGAGCTGCTTCTCCCAAGGCCGGCTGAGCCCTTTTCTCCATGCTGGGAGAGGCATGCAGTTCCATTCCTCTCCCAGCACGGAGAAAGGCAAAATGGTGGGCGGGGGGACATGCCATCAGTGGGTGTGGCCTTGCCCACTGAAATCATCTAGCCCAAAGAGGGCCTGGTGCGGGGGGGGGCAATTCATCCCCCCCCCGCCCAAATATTGTTCTGCGCCCCTCCTGGATGGAGTGCCTCTCCCAGCATGAACCTACCCAGGGGAGGCTGGTGACTCCTATTTGGTTGGGGCTCATTTTCCATTGCAGGTTTTGCAGGTTTTAGTTGGTGCTTTTATTTGGAGCTATCCATGGTGCTTCATGGTGGTGAACCTATTTTGGGGGGGGGGGTTCAGCACCATGGATAGCTCCCATGAACCTCCAAAGAAAACCTTCGAAGCCTACAACGGAAAAGGAGCCCCACTGAAATAGGGGTCACCACCTTCCCATGAATCTACCTGTACACTACGTTCATCATCTAAGGCCCTGCTCCAGGTGCCTCCTCCAAGGGAAGCTCAGAAGGTGGCAACAAGGGAGAGGCCTTCTCAGTGGTGGCCCCCTGATTTTGGAGTGATCTCCCCACTGAGGCCCACCATGCACGGACATTGTTACTTTTTGGTGCCAGGTTAAGACCTTCCTCTTCTCTCAGGCATCTGGTAGCATATGTTGAGGTTTTAATCAGGTCCTGAATTTTTCTTATTATTGATTGTTTGAAATGGTTTAGATATACAGTATGTGTGTCTCTGTGTGTGCTGTTTGCTTATACGTTTGAACGTAAATGGTTTTTATAATGTGTTTTAAAGGTTTTAATCTTTGTGTGAACTGCCCAGAGAGCTTCGGCCTTTGGTTGGTATAGAAATTGAATAAATGAATTATTGAAAGGAAGGCTGGCGGCCCCTGTTTCAGTGGGGCTCCTTATCCATGGCAGCTTTTATCCTGAGCTTTATAGGAGCTGTCCATGGCGCTCCATGGCGGCGAACCTATTTTGGGGTGGCGGCGGCGGCGGCGTTCAGCACCATGGATAGCTCCTGCAAAGCTCAGAACAAAAGCTGCAATGGATTAGGAGCCCCACCGAAATCGGAGTCACCAGCCTCCTCTGCTATACAGGCCTGTGGCTTACGCTGGCTCAGCTTGTCTGAGCGTGGAAAGCTAAGCAGGGTCAGGCCTGGTGGTTATTTCTTGGATGGGAGACCCCTCCTCTAGTTTCCTGCACTGAGCAGGGGGTTGGACTCGATGGCCTTGTAGGCCCCTTCCAACTCTATGATCTATGAAATCTATGGAATCTAAGTGTCTCCAGTATCAGCGGCGGTGTAGCTCTCAATACCCGTTGCTGGAGGAACATGAGTGGGAAGAAGCTGTTGCACTCGTGTCCTACTTGTGGGCTTCCCAAAGGCCTCGGGCTGGCCTCTCCGGGAACAGTACGCAGCAGAGGCCTTTGGTCTGATCCAGCCAGCATGGCCCTTCTTATGTTCTTGCGATATTAAAGACCACGGCAAGAAGACCACCAGGGGCAGGCATTTCTGGTTGCGCCTCCCCGTTACAAACGGCCACTGCACTATCATCTCGCAGGACAGTGGCATCAGGCGTGTTGATCTGCGAAATAGATTCACAGAGGAGATTTTTCCGAAGAACTGTAAAAGCTGCATACGCTGTACAATTTTTTTCATACATTTTTGTTTTTTCCCATCCAGATTACCGGTAAGTGTATCTCGAGGTTTATTTTTGTGCTTCTGGTTTTTTAAATGGATGCCGGCTTCCCGGAGCCATCTGCCTTGAGAAATGAGTAAAGATTGGCATCAAGCAATCAGGAGGCCATTTTCTTTCTTTTCTTTGTTTTTTAAAGGGGGGTTTGTGGGCATGCGAGAGGCGGACCTCTCTGGGTTTTATTTCCGCCGGCGTAAGTGCTCTGGAGTCTTTCGGCTTGCTCGACTGCAGTGTTCTCCAACCTTGGGTCCCCAGATGTTTTTGGCCTACAACTCCCAGCATGCCCCAGGGGCATGCTGGGAGTTGTAGGCCAAAAACATCTGGGGACCCAAGGTTGGAGAACACTGCTCTACTGAAAGGTTAAGTGGTATTATGGGAACTGCAGCAGGCCTTTCACGTATGTCCTTGAGGTGAGCCTCCGTCTGTGCAGTCGAGGGCAGCAAGCAAAAGGTGCAAATGGTGCCTTAGGGCCGTGGTCTCCTCCTATCCAAAGCCTCACTTCAGCTTTGACATGGGTTGGCCAAACTCTCTGCAACTTGCACCCTTTTAACATTTTTGCCCTAAACCAGTGGTGCCGAACCTCTTTCAGCCCAAAGGCCAAACTCTATTTCAGAGAAGCTCTCGGGGGCTGCATTTCAGTGGTGGGCCCTAAAATGGGTCGGGCCCAAAAAGTACCAAAAAAACCCACACCCACCAGCATGTTTCATCTTAAAAGTTCTTGCTGTCTGCACCTCTGCCTTAGGAGAGGCATTTCAACCTTTCCGGCTGTTCTTAGCATTTCAACCCCAGCCCCCTTTTTGTTTGTGGGCTGCCCCCTTTGCCTTCGGCCCCAACCACCACTGGAACGCAGCCCCCCCCCCCGCCCAGAACTTTTCCGAAATGAAATCTGTCCCTTGGACTGAAAGAGCCTCAGCTGTTCAGCACCCCCGATCTAATCTATAAGGAGGAAGATACACAGAACGTGGCTGGGAAGGCAGCCGTCTTGAAAGGTGGCTCAAAAAAAGTGTTTTAAGGGCGCAATCCTACGCCTGTTTAGACAGAAAAAAGTCCTACAACTCCCAGCATGCCCCAGCCAGCCAACTGTAGGACTCTTTTTTTCTGTCTAAACATGCTTAATAGGGTTGTGCCTTAAGTTAATCGGTTGATTGATTAAATAAAGCCAGTATCTGCAGCTGCCCAGGGCCTAGGAAGAGCGGACAGGTTCCACTGGCAAGTTTTTGCACGTGCATAGAATGCATGTTTTTGTTTTTATTTTATTTTATTTTAAAAAGTAATCTCTCTCATCCCCCTTCCAAAGGAATGCCGAGTCTGCCGCTGCCCTGGCACTTACGTAACGCTTGCCCAGAAGGCATTATTAACAGACAGAGTGCATTCACAGAGAGGGTTAAAAGCACCCCCCGCCGCCGCTGTGCTGCTAGCTACGGGCTTATGGATCGATGACAGCTTGTCCTCAAATGCCCCCCAAGAAGACCGTGAATAACATTTCCCCGTTTGTAGCAGTGGGGAAAGGGGGCTGGATGGATGGCAAGAGGGGAGTGGCTTGGGCTTGTGCAGGAAATGAAGCCGTGGTTCAATACTGATTAGTGGGAGATTTTAAGAGGACCGGACAGGATGGAGCAAATGTATTTGCTAGCTGGAGTCACCTCAGATGACCCACAGTGGCAAGCGGGGCTCTAATGAGATGCTATTGGCAGGCGAGCGAAGCCGCTGCTGACCATGTTCGACAGATTGAGCTTCCCCTCAGCTGACGGGGAAGAAGACCGACTCTCCGCGTAGAAGACAGCCTTTGCTTCTGAATGATGATATCATACCGGTTTGGGACCGAAGGCTCTGCATTCAAGAGCGGCGCTCCATCAAACGCGCCTGCTTTTTCGCTACCCTGCTGGAACCCAAACCAGCATTCTCGTGTGCTGCTTTAAATATATTCACATCCCAGTCCAGATCTAGTTGCACTTACGAAGAGCGAATGAGTGATTAGGCGAGACTCTCCGCGCCAGCGTGTGGGCGGCGGTGCACATTTGAATATGCATCGATTGATTTCATTTGATATGTACCCCACCCTTCCACCAAGAAAAATGGCACTCAAGGCGGGCTTACAATCACAAATAAAACTTGATTAAAATAATTGTAAGAGCAAATGCATTAAAATACAATTGAAAACACTGCAACAGCAGAATAAAAACGGCATCCAACCCAACAGACCCGCTTACGTGCCAAAGGCCTGCTTGAGTAAAAAAGGTATTTGCCTGCCGGCAGAAAGGCAGCACATCTGCATCTCACTGAAAGCAATGCAGTGCAGGCAGACGGTGCCAACGCTCAGATGCACATTCCAATGTGCATTTGGTGTGCATCTGATTTGCACCCACAGTTCCTGAACCGGCCTATGATATGCACACAGAAAGGTATCTCTCTCCTTGGCTGGATTGGAGGGACCAAGCTTAGGCAGGGGCAGGCAACCTGTGGGCCTCCAGCTATTGATGGGCTACAACAACTCCCATCACCGCTGACCAGTGGCCCTGCCAGCTGAGGGATGCTGGGAGTTGTAGTCCAATACATGGAGGACGCCAGGTTGGGATTCAATACATGCATTGAATCACATCAGTATGCACCGTACTTTCCAGCAAAGAACATCTATGTGGGCCTTTTGTGTCTGACATCCCTCCAAACAAGAATATAAAATGCTAAGATCATGTTTGGAGGCTCTTCTCTGAGTGCGACAGTTGCTACCAGGGAGAGCCTTCTCTGCAGTGGGCCCCTGTCTGTGGAATGCCCTCTGCAGGGAAATCTGCCTGGCATCTTTATTGCACACATTTAGAGACTGGAGGTCCAGTCCCACGGGGCAGCAGTTCCTTACCCCTTATCTACAGAGGAAAAAATGTATTTGCATGATCACAAAGCATTATCAATTATAAGTTGCTTTGAACCTCAGTGAGAAAGGAAGGTGAAATTGGTCCAAATAAATAATGTAAGGAATTTAAGCTGAGATCTTGGTCTTCCGGTTGCTACTTACATACCTTGCTGATGTGTCTACTCAGGAGTAAGCCCCACTGGGTTCCAAGGGAATTACTTCCAGGTATGGATGGGAGAACCAGGGTTATTCAAGCTCACCAGAAATTCTCTGAACTTCACTTTGAAGCTTGGTCGGTTTGGCTCACTCCCATTTTCGTTTGCGACCTCTATTTTTGGGTTTGTTCGAGCAGGAAAAGTGTGCCTTTCAGGTGGGAAAAGTGTGCATTCCGCCCCCCCTTAACTTAAGCATGAAAACGCGCATTTCCAATAGGCATTTTTCAAACCTGATCGCAAGTTCAGGAATGTGTGAACATTTTCTGAGAAAATGCACTCACGTCCAGGGTTGCAAAACGGGGCAAGTTCAGATGATTTGCGAACTGAAACGAAAATTCTTGTTCATTTCTACGTTCCAGGTAAGTGTGTATAGGACTGCAGCCTTAAGGCGCAATCCTATGCAAGTTTAGACAGAAAAAAAGGCCTACGACTCCCAGCATGCCCCAGCCAGCAGAGCTGGCTGGGGCATGCTGGGGGTTGTAAGCCTTTTTTTCTGTCTAAACTTGCAAAGGATTGCATAGGATTGCACCCTTGATGAATCATGTGGCATGCAGGACCGGTGCAAGGCAGTTTGGTGCCCTAGGCAAGATCAGTTATTTAGCGCCCCCGCCCTTCCCACTTGAGAGTGCTGTATTTTTTCCCCCAAGGCATTTCTGGCGCCCCCTTTAGCCCTGCGCCCTAGGCAGCTGCCTAGTTGGCCTAATGGTAGCACCGGCCCTGGTGGCATGCATTCAGTACCTAAGAGGCAGGGATGTTGAAGAGTCCTTGGTCTCGAGTCACGAGTCAAGTCACGAGTCTTTGGACCCGAGTCTCGAGTCCGAGTCCTTGGTCCAAAATGGTGACTCACGAGTCACGAGTCATGAGTCACTCCCAAAGCTGACTCCACGAGTCCCTATTAAAATCAATGGGGGTTTTTCCCAACAAAATAAGGCTACTTCACACTCAGAGCAGTCACACAGAGTAATCTCAGGTCCTTCCTCTGCCTCTCCCAAGTACGCAACACATCAATCAAAATAAATCTTGACACACTGTTGGGGCTGCACTCCCGGTAGCCGTCCATAGTGGCCGAGCAGCGGCACACCTCGCTTCCATGCGCTCTTCGCCGGCGATCGCGCTCCTCTCCACTCCTTCTGGCACAGCCCAGGGATGTTGAAGAGTCCTTGGTCTCGAGTCCCGATTCGAGTCTCGAGTCCCATTAAAAATATTGGGACTCGAGTCCGAGTCGAGTCAGAGGGGGGACTCAGTCCGACTCACGAGTCGAGTCCTCGAGTCCGAGTCCCCATCCCTGCTAAGAGGCCAGCAGGAATGCGGACATGCAGAGACAAAGTCAGGCATTGAGGGGCCTTCCATCTTCCTGGCCCTGGCTCCTTTACATTTCTGTGGCATTGTAGACTGCTCCGAGCACCTAAAAAAAAAAGAAAAGCCATCTGGGAATCTGAAGAATGCATTCCATTTCCCCTTTCGAGGCAAGGTTTAATGAAGTGGTGAGGACTGATGCATATCACAGATGCTGGAAGGCACGCAGCCGCCACAGAGAGACGCAACAGGCATGTTAAGGCCAATGTCGGCAACTGAGCCTTGGGAGACCTCGCAGGGGCATGGGGAGTCCCAACAGGATCGGGGATAGGATCTCTGGGACCTGTCAACAACGGGGCCATGGGAGTGGGGAGGCTTTGCCTCGGAAGAAGGGCAGGGTCCCACTGTAGGCAAACAGTCCATCCGTAGGGTTGCAAGGTGAGGTCTGTGGTCCGCGCCATCTGTCCCGGGAAGGCTGCAGTCAGAGCGGGCAAAGCAGGGCAGCCGTGAAGAAGGTGGGAACCGAGGATGGCAAATGCATTGGGAAAAGGAACTTTGTTGGGCTGGGCAGGGCTGGTGCCAAGGGAAGGCATGACCATGATGGAAATTGTAATGCTGCCTGCTTAAATCAACGAGATAATGTAACTATGTACTACAGTCATGCCTTGGATTGAGAGCATAATTCGTTCCGGAAACGTGCTTGTAATCCAAAACACTCTTATATCAAAACGAAATCCCCCCCCGAAAAAAAATGTGTACAGAGATTTTTAATTGAAGCCGTACTACAGTACTTGTATTGCAAGACGTCGCTTGTATATCAAGTAAAAAAAAATATTAAATAAATATTTTAAAATGTGCTTGTCTTGCAAAATGCTCTCAAACCAAGTTACTTGCAATCCAAGGTATTACTGTAGTTGCAGTGGGAGGAAAGGGTTAATTGAACAATCCCCTCCCCCCTACTTCCTGCCTCTCTGTGGCCAGCTCTCGCGCTCTCTCTCTCTCTCTCTCTCTCTCCAACAAGATGGACACAGGGTCTGAGCTGGCTTCCAGCCAGAGATCTCCAATGAAGACACTCTAACCGGCCTATATGCATCCTGCATATATGAATAAACAGACTGTAAGTAAAACTAATACATGTCCCCATTAGTTTTAAACCTTGTCTGGACAATCCGTTTCCTTTTAAGAGCCTTTTAGCAAGGGTTTAGCAACCCACGTGGTGATAACCAGTTTCAAGAACCAGGCTGTGCGTAAGGGGGGGGGGACGACTCTGCTTTGTCCCAACCAGTGTGGGGTAGTGGACTGGAGAGAGTGCTGGACTGGGGACTCGGGAGATCCGGGTTCTAGTCCCCGCTCGGCCATGAAACCCACTGGGTGACTTTGGGCCAGTCACGCTCTCTCAGCCTAACCTACCTCACAGGGTTGTTGTGAGGATAAAAATGGAGAGGAGGAGGAGGAGGAGGAGGATTATGTAAGCCGCCTGGGGTTCCTTGCAGGAAAAAAAAGGTGGGGTATAAATATAATAAATAAAAATAAATAAATAAACCAGTATAGGACTGACTCCTTTCCATATCCTCCAACCGATCGGACACCTGCCGAGGGCCTACCCCCCCAGCAGGGGCCCACCGACAAGAGCGCCCTGGAGTCGCTTCTCCTCTTCGCCATTCCATCCTGCCTGTTCACCTGCCTCTTGCTCGGGCCCGGACAACAGTGGTGGTGAGGAGGAGGAGGAGGAGGAGGAGGAGGAGGAGGAGGAGGGGATGCCACGGCCTGCTTGCTCACTGCCTCCCTGCCTGTCAGACAAGCAAGTGGTGATGACAATGATAAGAGGAGGAGGAGCAAAAGCCCCCGGTGACAATGGCGGTGAGACGAGAGACGGTCAACTCTCGCTGAGGGAGGGGCCCCCTGGAGGGTGTCTTGCCCAAGGGCCCACAGAAACCTAGCGCTGAGCCGGACAAGGACAGTGCTGGGAAGAGGAGCATGGAATATCAGAGAGCAATTGCCCACAGAAGGGCTACCCACAGTTGACTAGGAAGCTCGTATATCCAGTCATGGAATCATAGAGATGGAAGGGGCCTTCGAGATCATCTAGTCCAACCCCCTCCTCAGTGCGGGCTCTGCAATGACAGGGTCTTTTACAGACACAGACGTTTAGAGCATATGTAAATTAGCATATGCAAATGTGTGCATTTTTTTGGGCCTGAGCCCCGGATCCTTTCGGTACCTAGCACTACCCCTGCATATCATCCTGCCTGTGCACTAAGATCTTCAGCACATAGCATCAATGGGAGACATCCACTATGCATTTACAAAAGAGTACGCCTTCTCTGTGGTGACACCCCAGCTTTGGAATGTCCTCTCTCAAAGGAGATACCATTCGTCGTGCCGACTTCCTTTTCTTTTTGGCACCAAATTAAAATGTTTCTTTTCGCCAAGCACTTTAACATTTTAGAATTTTCAGTTTAAAATATAATTTACAGTATTTTTAAACCAAATTGATGTGTTTTTGTTTGGCCTGCTGGTTGAAGAGTTGCTGCTGTAATTCGTTTTGGGTTTTTTTTTAAATGTGTAATTGTATGTTTTTTTTTAAATATTAGATTTGTTTTTGATGTTGTGTACACCGACCTGGGATCCCTTGTGGATGAAGGGCGATTTATACATTACGTTAAACAAACAAACAAACAAACAGGTCCTGCTGGCATTCACTGGCTGTGTTCCATTGGCTTCTTAGGATTTAATCCCGTAACAATGCCGATTGAGGGCAGCCAAGGAAGATCGCCTATGATGATGTTTCACATGGTAATAGGATTCCCCAGGTTCATATTACACAACCTGATTAGCCAAAGTTATAGAATTAAAAGACAGTTTCGTGGCCTGATTTTTTGAGGCTGTTATATGTGGCAAACACCAGATCATAACCCTTTGGGTGGGGGTGGGGATCTGAAAGGGAATTTCACTCCCAGTTCTGTTCTTGCCGTTATCTTGATATATTGGGGCGGGGGAGGGGGACACACACACCATCCCACGCATAAAGGTGGTTTGAAAGTTTAAAGGCACAATCTTATGCATGTTTAGACAGAAAAAAAGGTCTACAACTCCCAGCATGCCCCAGCCAGCTATGCTGGCTGGAGCATGCTGGGAATTGTAGGCCTTTTTTTCTGTCTAAATATGCACAGGATTGTACCTTAACGGAAATCCACCATTACTGTTAATAGAGAGCAACAAAAGCAGAAACATTTCTGGCATTACCCAACTGCATTACATGATCTTGAGCATGCACATGAGAGGGAAAGTCCGGACTCCCACCCCGCTCCAAGGTCAGGTGCCTAATATCACCACAGCATTCTCATAACGTCATTGTCCCAATTTCCAACTGATTAAACTGTAAACAAACAAACAGACTCTTGTTGCCGCGGGCGAGTTGGCTTCCATTCGGAAGTTTTGTCCGTGCGCTTCATAAACTCAGAATGAATTTTGTTTTATTTATCGGAAACCACTAAAAGAGTAAACACAGCTGTGGAAGCATCAGCTTGTGAAATAAAAAACTCGAATTCTGCTGGGCAACGAGGTCCAAAGGCAGAAGCTGGACAGCCATCTGTTGGGGATGTTCTAATGCTGGGTTTCCTGCAGCGAGTTGGACTAGACAGCTCCCTGCTACAAGGCCCTTCCAACTCTATGCAGGTTCTATTATTCCACTTGAAGATAAATCTGAGCAAAGATGGCACTTGAATTCAGACAGCCAAGGTTCACACCCTCCTATGTCATTCATTCATTCATCCATCATTCATTCATTTCATTTCTATACTGCCAAAAGTCACAGCTCTCAGGGCAGTTCACACAAAAAACGAATCCCTAAAATGCAACCCTGTAAAAACATGATACAAAATCGTTAACATACAAAAACTTAAAACAGTTTGAAATGGCTAAAAAAAACAATTAACAATAAAATACCAGGGACCCAATAAAACAATGAACACGAGAAAGCCTGAGCATACACCATCAAATGCCTGGGAGCAGAGGAAAGTCTTCGCCTGGTGCCAAAAAAAGATGACAATGTTGGCGCCAGGTGGACCTCACCGGGGAGAATGTTCCACAATTGGGGGGGGGGGGCACCACCAAGAAGGCCTCCTCCCTTGTTGCCCTCCTCCCAGCCTCCCTTGGAGGAGACAACTCAGAGAAGGGCCTCAGATGTTGATCATTGTGTACAGGTACTATGGGTGTCTATGAATTATCCTGTCATATCCAGGTCCTCTGAAACTTGTGAGTTGTGACACATTTCAGTGCTCATCTTCTTCATAAGCCAGTGTTCTCCAACCTTGGGTCCCCAGATGTTTTTGGCCTACAACTCCCAGCATGCCCCAGCCAGCATAGCTGGCTGGGGCGTGCTGGGAGTTGTAGGCCAAAAACATCTGGGGACCCAAGGTTGGAGAACACTGTCATAAGCCCTTCAATACATGCATCCTAGAGGCTAGGGTGTCCGTCAGTTGTCTGCATCTATCTTTTCTTCCATAAAGACCATGATGATGTACCTAAGGACCCATAGACATAAGGAAGGAACACTGTACTTGGGAGCATTTTAAGTAAATCATCTCAAGAGACTATTCCATATGGAAGGGAGGAATGTACATCCAAACAAACACCATGTATCATTAGTGCTCTTGGAAAGAAGAGGTAGCAAGACCCTGATTTCCCCGTGTTGAAGCAGGACTTTGGTACATCCCCCACTTGCACTATCACATTCTACAAATACTCGTGAGTTAGGATGAAAGGCAGAACTAGAAGCTATGATGGAAACCCAGGATTCCCTAGTGCCCTGTGTTTCATAACGCTAATGCAGGGGTTGGACCACTTGCAGAGAAGAGCGCTTCCCCCACCTCCAGATGTGCTGGACTACAACTCCCATCATTCCCAGCCAGCACAGCCCTTCCCCAACCTAGCGCCCTCCCTATGTGTTGAATGACAACTCTCCACCATGCCCTTTCTGGCTGGGTGTGTTGGGAATTGTAGTCCAACACATACGGAGGGTGACAGGTTGGGGAAGGCTGGATTAGATGCACCTTTGATCAGATCCAGTAGGGATTATGTAACATGTGCTTGCCACGCTAATGTCTAGTTCAGCCTGAAGTGCCGAAAGATTTCTGTTTTTTTGAATCACTGCCCCTGAAAAAGTGGGCTTCTGTCTACCAAAGCTATTACGTACCTAGCTTGCAACATTATTTTATTTTATTTTTTTTATTTATTATATTTATATATCCTGCCTTTTTTCCTGCAAGGAACCCAAGGCGGCTTACATAATCCTCCTCCTCTCCATTTTATCCTCACAACAACCCTGTGAGGTAGGTTAGGCTGAGAGGCAGTGACTGGCCCAAAGTCACCCAGTGAGTTTCATGGCCGAGTGGGGACTAGAACCCGGATCTCCCGAGTCCCAGTCCAACACTCTCACCACTACGCCACACTGTACAGTAGCCAGTTGTGAGGATAAAATGGAGAGGAGGATTATGTAAGCTGCCTTGGGTTCTTGAAGGAAAAAAGGTGGGGTATAAATATAATAAATAAATAAATAAATATTGTGAAGGAGGAGGAGGTCTCTTCCAGTTGATTAATGCATCCTCACCTACCTGGCCACCTGGATTGTCTTCTTCTCACCCCATGTAACTTCTCTCACCCCCAACTCGTAATTTGTCATTTGCCCTCATCTCTTTGTAGATGTGCTGGGTACAGGGTAAAGAATCGAGTTTGGATCCAGTGATCAATAGCAGTGTTTGGCTTCAGGAAATATTCGCATACCAAGCAGGAATGATGGAACCGCTTGATCAAAGCGAAGAGCTATAATGGGCGTTAAGTGGGTTGAAGCGACAATTTCAAGCTAACTGTCGGGACCTATTAGGGTAAAACTGACTGAGCAGGCAATACCAACACCCTTGGCAGCCAAAGATGGCCACAGTTTGGTTAATGCAATAATAATAATTTTTAAAAAGTCAAGCACATTTCTGTATCTAATACAAACATATTTCTGTGTCTCTGTCACAACAAGCTGAAGTCTACTAAGAACATAAAAGGAGCCCTGCTGGATTAGCCCCGATGGTCCGTCGTCAGCATCTTTGCTTCCCACAGTGGCCAGCCAGATGTCTCTGGGAAGCCCACAAGCAGGGTATCACGGCAAATCTCCTCCTCCATGTTTGCCCTTCAGGAACTGGTATCCAGCAGGGATGGGGACTCAGACTCCAGGACTCGACTCGTGAGTCGGACTGAGTCCCCCCTCTGACTCGAGTCGCACTCGAGTCCCAATATTTTTAATGGGACTCGAGACTCGACTCGAGACCAAGGACTCGTGTTCCAAAATTGTGTTCCTCAAATGCAACATGGATAGGTTTTAGGAAGTACAGCAAGTTTATTTTTTAAAATCATTTCCCTAAAATGCAACCTTTCAGACATTTTGGGTTTGGCTGCCTCTGCCTGCCTGTTTGGGGTTCCCAGCCTCCTCTGCCTGCCTGGTCTCTTCTTAACCAGTTCCACAGTTTGAATTGTCCAAGACAAACACCTCTGCCTGCCTGTTTTGGGGTTCCCTGCCTCCTCTGCCTGCCTGGTTATTTTGGGTTTGTCTGCCTGGTCTGTTCTTGCCAAAATCAGTTGCAGAGTTTTGAAAAAAAAAGGCACACTTGTGCCTAGAATGTATTTAAGCCACACATCTGAAATAGCCTTATTTTGTTGGGGAAAACCCCCATTGATTTTAATAGGGACTCGTGGAGTCAGCTTTGGGAGTGACTCGTGACCATTTTGGACCAAGGACTCGGATTCAGTCCTCTATTTGAAGCGCTGCCCAGTTCAGCCTGAAGTGCCAAAAGATTTCTGGTTTTTTTAATCACTGCCCCTGAAAAAGTGGGCTTCTGTCTACCAAAGCTATTAGCTTGCAACATTAGTTTATTATTTATTAATTAATGTATTTATTATATTTATATCCTGCCTTTTTTCCTGCAAGGAACCCAAGGCGGCTTACATAATCCAGTATAAAGTCAAAGAACCATTGGAAGGAAGAGCTGGGCCTTGAGGCTGCCCATCAACAGCACCCGGACAGCAGACTGAGCAGGCAGGTAAACAGCTCACCTGGTCACACAGGCCAGTTTCCCACACTATTGTGAGATGTACTGTATTCCTACTTGAATTATAATGATTATTTATTTTTATGTTTTTATTATACCCCGCCTTTTTTCCTGCAAGGAACCCAAGGTGGCTTACATAATCCTCCTCCACCACTCCTCCATTTTATCCTCACAACAACCCTGTGAGGTAGGTTAGGCTGAGAGGCAGTGACTGGCCCAAAGTCACCCAGTGAGCTTCATGGCCGAGCGGGGACTAGAACCCGGATCTCCCGAGTCCCAGTCTGACACTCTCACCACTACGCCGCACTGGCTCTCCTGGCTCTCTTCCTAATTTTGCACCCATATATGTAAATGAGCACGTGCAAATTTCATGTGAATCGCCGTCCTCTATTGTCCCCTTTTGGGGTGATGCGTTTTCTCTTTTTGAGCGATTCATAAGTGGACACCCCCGATGCACACACACTGCATTCTCAGACGCACACCAGGCTCAAGAAGCAGTCCAGTCAGGAACCGGCTTTGTTCTCAGTTGGGAAAGGAGGAGGCTCAGTCGGGAGCTGCTTTCTCTCTCCCTTCTCTTGTTGGGTCAGACGGGGAGGCCTGGCAGGGCCAATTTGTGACATCAGGCAACTCTGCAAGGAGGGTGGAAGCAACGTCAACCGCACAGGCTGATAATGCACGATGTTCTCACAGTAGTACGTAATGCTGGATCAGGCCAAGGGTCCATCTAGTCCAGCATCCTGTTCACACAGTGGCCAACCAGCTGCCCACGGGACGCCCACATGCAGGACATGAGTGCAACAGCACCCTCCCGCCCAGGACCGGTGCAAGGCAGTTTGGTGCCCTAGGCAAGATCAGATATTTAGCGCCCCCCCTTCCCACTTGAGAGCGCTGTATTTTTTTTCAAGGCTTTTCTGGCGCCCCCTTTAGCCCTGCGCCCTAGGCAGCTGCCTAGTTGGCCTAATGGTAGCACCGGCCCTGTTCCCGCCCATGTTCCCCGGCAACTGGTGTACAGATACAGGCCTGTGGCTTATGCTGGCTCAGCTTGTCTGAGTGTGGAAAGCTAAGCAGGGTCAAGCCTGGTTATGACTTGGATGGGAGACCCCTCCTCTAGTTCCCTGCATTGAGCAGGGGGTTGGACTTGATGGCCTTGTAGGCTCCTTCCAACTCTATGATCTGTGAAGCAATAAAAACAAAACACTGTTGATCAGATCCTGCTCAACCCAGGGAACCCGTGAATTTGACAAAGCTCAGAGCAGCCAGGATAGGCTAAATGACATGGATGACACAAATGACCAGGGAGAAACCATCCCCCGGCCGAGGTGCCTGAGGTGGCTTGTGACTTTTGCTGAGACAAAGTGATCGCCACCATGAGACCTTGGCACTGGGAAGGATGAGAAGGGACATGGTGCTCGATAAGAGGCGAAGAAGAACATTGCCAGGCGCGGAGAAGCCATAATAATACTGGGTTTTGCTTTGAGAAGATGCTGCCCTGAGATGTGATGTGCTCACTTGCACAAGAATAGAGAGACTGCAGGGGTTTTCTATTTCCCCCAGAGAAATCCTGAGCATGTTTTCAGGGTGCTAACATCCACCTCCGGGCTCAGCTCCGGGCAGAGCGACCCTATGGGCCCCTAGACAGTGTCTAGAGCAGGGGTTCTCAACCAGGGGGGGAATTTTAGGGTTTCAGGAGGAGAATTGGGAGCCACAGACTCAAACTGTTGGAATACTGATCTTTCTACAAATTACAATTCTACGGATCGTACATAATCTACAGGACATCACACCTCATTGTATGGCACAGATTAAGTCAGACAATCTTGGAAACGGGGGGGGACATTCTGACATATGGTGAAGAGGGTGCATGGGGCAAAAAAGGTTGAGAACCGCTGGTCTAGAGGGCGACAACATCGTTTGGATTCCCAGATCCAAGGTCGGAAAAGAGATCCAACCTCGGATCTGGGGATCTGTGCTCAGATTCCACCCACCCCCTGCAGCCAGCGCAGAAAGGACCATGCTGGCTGATTCTCCGAGGTCGTAAGAGAGAAGGGGTTCAGGGGGGCAGGGCAGGGAGAAGACCGGTGCCAGCAAGATGCAGTCTAATCCTGGTGGTGCCGCGGCCTCCTTCTGTCCCCCTTGGAAGCCAAATCCGTCCGTCCAGCTGCTTCGCCTCTGCGCTCCTTCTGTTCTGCATAGGATGCCCCGTAGCCCTCTGAGTTCGGAGGCTTGCAGGCAGCCCCACTGGAGTGCGGCAAAACTGATGCAAAAGTCTGGCGGCGGTCCCATCTTTGATCACGATAAAGAAGGGCCCGCTCGCGAAGCACCAAGTCTTTTCCTTGCGACTTCTTCCCCCATTTTTGATCAGAGTGACCATGTGTCCTCTGCTACAGAGGGCAGTCCTCTATCTGAAGGGTTGCCAGAGGACCACCACCACCCCGATTCTGAAGGCATCCTCTATTTGAACGGCTGCCCAGTCCAAATCCAGTTGATAGATAAAGAGCCATCAGAAGGAAAAGCTCAGGGGCCTTGAAGTCGCCCATCCAGAGTACCTGGACAGCAGACTGAATGGGGCGCACAGGTCACAGTCCTCCACTCTGGCGAGGTGTATTGCATTTCTTTCTTTTTTAAAAACTTGTTTATTTGAATTTTAACATATACAAAACAACCGAACGACAAACAAAACATCCAATCCATTACAGTAACTGTATTAGACCAGTACAAAGTAAATCCCCCCCCCCCAATCAAAATTTCAAAGGAACAAATCTGGCTGGGCGCCTTTTCCGGAGTCTTTTTTGTCCATAAAGTAGTCAGTTTTGTGATAGGTGAGTATTTGTGAGTTTATTGCATCCAAATGTGCTGGAAGGCTTGAGGTATTTTTGTTGTAGCTGTTCTGTATGAAAATTGGACAAAAGGCCACCATTCTGTTTCAAAAGAGTTTGTTTTCTTCCCCCCCCCCCCGCAGTTCTCAATTTCTGAGTTAATTTTTCAATTAATGCAATTTCCCATACTACATTGTACCAGTGATTGGTAGTTAACCCTTTGGCATCTTTCCATCCTCTTGCTATTAATAGTTTTGCAGCTTGTAATAAAAATCTTATTAGGCTCTTGTATAATAAATTTTTATTTTCCCTTTGAAAGATGTTTAATGTTGCTAATTCTGGAGTTTTATTTATCTCTGTCCCTATAATTTTAGATATTTCTTTGAAAACCATTGTCCAGAAGCGAGATACCTGCTTGCAGGACCACCACATATGTTTGTGTGATCCGATTTCTCCACAGGCTCTCCAGCATAGGTGTATTGCATTTCTATTGAAACAATCATCATTCTTTTTAAATTTGCATCTATAAATCTGAGGTTGTCTAATTTTGAGACCTGCTATGGGCCCGGTGATTTTTCTTCCGTCCTGATACGTGGAACCATGGAACTCGAGAAGGGTGTACGGTACTTTCTTTTTCACATGACTGTATATAAATTTGCATTTGCAAATGTTATGCAGATCAGTGTCCTTGGTTTTTGATAATGCATTTCCTCCTTTTTGGCAGTTCATAAGTGGAAGTGGCCACCCTATTTTTGATACTAGTGAGTTGTGTAATGCGAAGCACGGTTCAGCCTAACATCATGGTTACCTTTCCTGAGCTTTGGACATCCCCTTCCCATTAAAAATAGCACTCAGTTCAGAAAAGCCAAGTCACAATGGGGCAGCCGGGCGAGTGGTGTGGGGAGGAACCCATTAGCCCCCTTTATTTCCCTTGCATAACAGCCGAATACAGCATCTGGCTTAGTTCAATCAGACCCACTTACAAACCGCCTCGCTGCCCTTATCTGAACCATCATCTTGACCCTAATTGAGGTGCTCCCTCTGGCATCCCAGAAATAAACAGCTTTCTTGAATTGTACTCCACCAACTGCCAAGCTAAAAAAATTGGGTTCTTGCCAAATCGGTGTTTCAAAGGATTAGCCTGCTTACATCAGCTAACACAGTTGTGCAACGTTTAGGAATACAGAGTCAAGTCAATTACATCATTCACAGAGAAGAAAGCTATTCTAAATCAAGCAGGATTTCTGGGTCCCAGCCAAGATGTTAACTTGGATATATTCTCAAGCATCTGAGGGGGAATCACGTTACGCAAACAAAAAAAGTGCAAGACATTAATTCTCTTGCAGGGCACCTCAAAACAAAGAGAACAAAAGACAAAAGGCCCAGATTAATTCTCTTCTGTAGCCCTGTGAAAAAAACAAGAAGTCATGAAGTCCAGACTGATCTTTGTTGTCATTTCAATGAATATAGAGGGCAAAGATTTATAGCTACTTCTTCCAAATCAATATTTATTTATCTAACAATATTTGTGAATCACTTATATTAAATACATTTCTAAGCGATGTGCAGAAGACAAGATTACCTTCTTGGAAATGCCTGTTAGATCAACCTTATCAACCTGCCCGGTCACTGAGTTCATCGGATGGAATGCTTCTGGTGGTTCTGCATGGACCCGTTGCCCGGTTGGAGTCTACCTGGAGCAGAGGCTTCAATGTGGTGGCTCCCTTTCTGTGGAATTCCCTGCCTCTGGAGATCAGGCAGGTTCTCTGGCATTGTATTGTTTCGAGCACCTGCTGAAGATATCTTCATTTTAAGATGCCTTCCTTGATTAACCAACCATGGTTTTTCCTTTTTATTGGTATTCTGTTTTTAAAAGCTTTTAATGTGTTGTTGTATTCTTTATATGTTTTAATGTAGTGTTTTATTCCTTTTATATTTATTGTTCACCACTCCAGAATCTGTTTAGATGTGTTATAGTATATAAATGTTATACATACATACATACATACATACATAAAATAAAAGGTATGTTTTCAACAGGCGCTGCCTAATTCATAATTCTAGGGAGTTCCAGAGAGTGGCTTTATTTATTATATTCAGATCCCGCCTTTTTTCCTGCAAGGAACCCAAGGTGGCTTACATAATCCTCCTCCTCCTCTCCATTTTATCCTCACAACAATCCTGTGAGGTAGGGTAGGCTGAGAGTCAGTGACTGGCTCAAAGTCACCCAGTGAGCTTCATGGCTGAGTGGGGACTAGAACCCGGATCTCCGGAGTCCCAGTCCAACACTCTAGCCACTACACCACGCTGGCTATGATACTAAAGGCCCTATTCTGAGTCATGATGGACTGAAGCTCTGAAGCCACCAAGTTTTGGGTACCACCAAGAGGGTATCTCCAGATGAGCGCAGCAACTGAGCAGGTCTGCAAGGGATCAGGCACTCTCCAAGTATCTGGGTCCTGAGTTGTTTAGGGCTTTGCAAGCCCGTAACAAAACCTTACACGTGGCCTGGCAGCATAGAGGCAGCCAGTGCAGTCCCCTCCGCGTAGGTGTAAGATGCTGGTGATAAGCCGCTCCTGTTACCAACCTGGCGGCGGTATTCTGCTCCAACTGTAGCTGTTGCACCAACCTCAAGGGCAGCCCCATGTAAAGCGCATTGCAGTGATCCAATTTTGAGGTTACCATGATGCACGGGCCACAGTGGTCAAGTTGTCCCTGTTCTGCATAGAAACTTCAGCCGTCTTCACCTCTGCAGCTCTTGGCAACGTGAAGCTTTCCCGTCTGCCCATTCCCTCCTTCACCTCAGGCAGCAAAAGGTCTTGGGCCAGCCCTGGGAAGCAGGAAGGAGGGAAAGCAAGGCAGGGTGAACAAAGAAACCCCGCCCCTGCGCCATCGGGCATTCTGCGGCCCATTACGAAGAAGCCCCAGGTTGCTTTAGCTCCGGCCAGCCTTTTTGGAGGATGGTGTGTGTCAGATCGAGAACTCTAGTAAGGAAGCCTTCCGTGGTCGCCTAGCAATGGCAGATGGCTCGGTGTAATTTAATTTATCTGGAACGTTCCTGTGCTGCCCTGCTGCCGAAGAGGGTGGTTCGCCGACGAAAGATTAGTCCGATACAACAGAATCAGACCATATCAGAATAAATGCTTGGCATGAAAACACGTTAAAACACGGAATGCAAAATACCCCACCCCACCCCTACCCCCTGAGAAAATAAAAGATGTCTTTGCCTGGTATTGAAAAGATAACGGAGATATATCTTTATTTAATTGGTATATTCATATCCTGCCTATCTTTCTTCATGGAATTCAAAGCAGGTATTTGTGGCTCCTAAGGTGGTCTCCCATCTAGCAACTAACCAGGGTCAGGCCTGGTTATTACTTGGATGGGAGACCCCTCCTCTAGTTTCCTGCACTGAGCAGGAGGTTGGACTAGATGGCCTTGTAGACCCCTTCCAACCCTATGATCTATGAATCTATGACCCAAACCCTGCACAGCTTTAACAAAGTGGTGACATCATGTGCCCACAGGCTGTACCATGTATCGCAGTGTTCTCCAACCTTGGGTCCCCAGATGTTTTTGGCCTTCAACTCCCAGCATGCCCTAGCCAGCGTAGCTGGCTGAGGCATGCTGGGAGTTGTAGGCCAAAAACATCTGGGGACCCAAGGTTGGAGAACACTGATGTATCGGGTAGGCCCTCTAGCAGCCAGGGCACCCAGTTTCCCAGGCACTCCTTCTAGGCCTAAAGTTGCACTTACTGAAGGTCTGTACTGGGCTTCCTCCTTTCCGCTGCCCCACGACTAGCTTGGTTGGAACAAAGCAGAAGGAAGCATAGCTAGAGGATGTGACCCATTGCCGGCTCGACAGGAGCATCATCAAAAGTAATTTCGTCAAAAATAAATGGGGAGGAGAGAGAAATGGGTAATTAAGGTCGCAGTCCTGTGCACGTTTAGACAGAGAAAAGTCCTGCAACTTGCAGCATTCCCCAGCCAGCTGAGTAATATTTTATTTTTATATATATTTTTTTATATTTACATCCTGCCTTTTTTTCTTGCAAGGAACCCAAGGCGGCTTACATACTGTAATCCTCCTCCTCCTCCTTCATTTTATCCTCACAACAGCCCTGCGAGGTAGGTTAGGCCGAGAGTCTGTGACTGGCCCAAAGCCGCCCAGTGAGCTTCCTGGCCAAGCGGGGACTAGAACCCGGATCTCCCGAGTCCCAGTCCAACACTCCGGATGTCTGTAAGCCCCCCAAACCTGGAGGCTTACACGGGCATCCAACGCAGAGCGGGAGGGGTCCCTGCCCTCCCTGTCCTCCGACCCTGCAGTTTCTGCTAGACAAGCTTCTTTGCCCATCTAGCTGGAGTGCCCTTGGAGAGGGAGGAAAGGAGGCTGGAGTGACTGCAGGATACCTTGTCTCCTGTCCTCGCCGGTCTCCTCCCCTCCCCCCGAAAGGCCCCCTTCCCCCCCTCTCCGAGGTCGGCTTGGACGCGAAGTATCCCGTGGATGCTGGCTAACGTTCATTCCCTACACGTCTAGTGCAGGGCTCTCCAACCTTGGGGCCGACAGCTCCCAGCAGACCCGGCCAGCATGGCTAATGGCAAGGGATTCTGGGAGCTGTCGTTCAGCAAACATCTGGGGGGACCCGAGGTTGGAGAGAGCCCTGGTCTAGTGAAAAGGGACGGGGGGCGGCGGCGGAGAGAAGAATGGATGGATTGAGCTGCTGTTGACTTAAGTTCATTGTTTTGCGTTGTGGGGGGGAAGGAGGGCATTGATTGGCTGAACTGCTGAGAGGTCACAGAACATTCACAAACACTCAGACTGTGGAGAGGGAACAATCAGTTAGGTAATGCTGGAAATAAGGATGGCTGTTGGGAAGGAAGAGGGAAGGTCGGTTTGGTTGTGTGGGGAAGAAAATTTGGGACTGTACGCTGCCATTGGCATGGGGTACAGAAAGGGGAAGAGGGTGGGTTTTTTTTGGTATGCTGATTAAAAAGGCATAGCCACATAATATAGTTTTTTTGTTTACACGGCAGCGGCGCATGTGACGCACCTGGGTACAGGCCTGAAGTCTGTTTGCACCTCGCTGCAAAAGAGCCGATAAATGACAGCAGCCTGTTTAGATTGTAATATGAATCGACATATTTTTTAAAAAAATTGCTCAGAGCCCCATCTGCCGAGGTTACGTAACTCTGGGATCTCAAGCAACGTTAGAAGCAGGATTTGCTGCACAAATAGAACACTTTCTGGTAAGACGATTAAGGGGGGAGGGGAAGAAAAAAAAATAAGGCAAAATTACTCAAAAAGCCGTCATCTCTGTATATATACACAAGTGAATAACGGTCCGAAAGCTGCAGAGCTGCAAATATGCCCATTGAGTCTCTGTTTGCTCTTGGAAGGTGGCTTGTGCAAATATGCTGGGATTCTTGGATAAATAACATTTTTTGGGGTAGTTAACCTTACTTTAAAACTTGAAATAAAACAGCTTATTAGATTCCCATATCAAACTTTCCATATCGTGTCAATTAATGTTAAACAATAGATAAGAGGTGCTATTAATATTGTACATTTTGAATTGAAACCCACTAGGTATTCCCGCCCCCTCCCTTTTCCATTTGGCTTTACGTAACTGCTAGCATTCAGAAAATCCAGGCCGTGCGTATCCTAAAATAACCTCTTCTTCCAGCACTCATTAAAATTACTATAAATAAAGTGTAGCCTCTACTGTTTTTTTCCTCCTTTTAATGTGATCACATGGTCGTCCTGTAGTAAACTGAATTGTGTGTCACTAAGAAAGGAGCCGTGAAATGCTATCTCCACGATCTCTAGTGCATACACCTGTAGATGGGTTGGTTTGTTCTTTAAATGCAGCTTTCTATAGATACCCTTGCAGTCATTTTGTTGTTTACATTTAAAAAAAAATAAATATCATTTCCCTTGAACGTTTTGAAAAAGGACAGTGTGAACGCCAGGGGCAGGTTACAAAGATGTGGTTTCCTAGCAGCTGGAAACCTAACCCGCCCATTGCAGCGTGCGTTCCTGGAGGTCACGGAATTCACACATGTGGCACATGCGTGTTGCGATTCCCCGCGTTGCCAGCTTGCCAACTGGCCCCTGCAGCTGTGACTTTGCAGAGGCAACAATTAGTGGGCGGGTAATATTTCATCTTGCTGCGCTTGAAAAGCTTCCCCTGCATTATTCGATGCTGGTCCAGGTACACAGCAGCAGGGGGGGGGGCAGCTTGAAAAAGCTGGCTTTCCCTCTGCCAAGACAGCGAGACCCTCTGAGTAGTTTCTGCAGGTGTGAAACGGTTGCCCACCCTAAGTCCCTGCCCTAAGTCCCTGCCCTAAGTCAATTAAGAGTGTGTGGGCCTTGCATGGCGAAATCACAGAGTCCGGAGGGTTTTCGTATAGCTTCTCATAGGCTGAAGACGATCTTGAATCTTTTTTTTCAAACTGGAGGGCTTTTATCTCTGGGTGCGGTATTGTTAGTACCAATGTTTTTTTGTTTGTTGCTTCCAGAGATAAGTCCTCCCAGCAAAGAAGCTTTCCTGTTGATAGGTAGTGAAGCCAAAGGCGTTTCTTCGGCCCTGAAGGCTTCACAGCATTGTCTCAGGAGGTTGGTAAAGGAGACCAGCATTGAATTGAGAAAACAGAACAATAGATTGTAAAAGGACTTGAGTGTGAGCTACAGTGCCACTGAAGAAGGCCTCTTCAGGGCCGAAACGCATTTGGCTTCACTACCTATCAACAGGAAAGCTTCTTTGCTGAGAGGACTTATCTCTGGAAGCAACAAACAAAAAAAAAACATTGGTACTAACAATACCACACCCAGAGATAAAAGCCCTCCAGTTTGAAAAAAAGATTCAAGATCGCCTTCAGCCTATGAGAAGCTATTATTTACATGTCTATTAATGTTTCTGGCTTATACATGTTTTATATTTTTTTATATATAATTCTTTTAAATATATTTCTGTATATCTTGATATTACAAATTAAGTTTATTTTACATATATTTCTCTTGACTTTTAAGTTTCTGGTTTATGTTTTAGTCAGGATTTTTTTAACATATTTCCCTTTTTTTTATATGTTTGGGTTTTCGTATAGAACAGTGTTCTCCAACCTTGGGTCCCCAGATGTTTTTGGCCTACAACTCCCAGCATGCCCCAGCCAGCAATGCTGGCTGGGGCATGCTGGGAGTTGTAGGCCAAAAACATCTGGGGACCCAAGGTTGGAGAACACTGGTATAGAACGTTGCTTCATTTAAGTGCACGGAGCTCAGTGCCTTGAGCGCTGGGATTTTCATGGCCAAGGAGTGCCGATCTCAGCAGGCCTCTGTGATCAAATAGAGCTGGCTATGTCCTGTGACATCATTGTTCAGCTTTGTCCTGGGGAAATGCAAGATGGGAGGGAATTCCAGCACAGCAGGCATCATCACACATCCTGTTAGCAACTATTTCTCCGTAAATATGGGCCTTTCCCTCTCTGGGCTTCTGTTGAGCTTGACAGCTAATAAAGGTGTTTGATTCATGGACACTGATGGACAGAGATGATGATGCCCCAGGAGCCTTGCAGTACAGATCACAGGGAGAGTCAAAACAGTTTTGCCATATTATTAGTCTTGCCAGACTGGTGACTCCGGTATCAGTATGGATCCTTATCCGTTGCAGCTTTTATTCTGAGCTTTGTAGGAGATATCCATGGTGCTCCATGGTGGTGAAGCTATTTTTTTGGGGGGGAGGGCTGGAGTTCAGAACCATGGATGGCTCCTATAAAGCTCAGAATAAACTCTGCCATGGATAAGGAGCCCCACTGACACAGGAGTCACCACCAGCCTCCCCTGCAGAAAGGAGAAGTCTGCGTTTAAAGAGGGCTGGAAAAGACTGTAAAAGAGATTTTTGGCTTGCAAAAACAGCTCCTAGCAAAGACAGCCCGGGACATTTTGGCGGCCGAGGCAGAACAGTCACAGGGCATCCCCCCATGGCAGGAAAAAGGTGACTGTAAACTGCAGAATTAACTATTTCTTGTCCTTTAGCTGTACTGAGGGTGTCCACTTACGTGGGGTTGGCCTACTAAAAGTATTGCTCCATATGGATTTTGCCCCCCCCCCCCCGCCGTTATGGCCAACACAACTGTTCTATCTGGGTCTGTGGCTCACGCTGGCTCAGCTTGTCTTGCGTGTGGAAAGCTAAGCAGGGTCAAGCCTGGTTATTCCTTGGATGGGAGACCCCCTCCTCTAGTCTCCTGCATTAAGCAGGGGGTTGGACCCGATGGCCTTGTAGGCCCCTTCCAGCTCTATGATCTATGAAATCTATGAAATCTCTGTTCTATCTCTGGTCTCTCACAAACAGGCTGATGCCCTCCTGTCTTTGTAACAACCACCTTTGTATTCAGCCTTCTGGTACTTTCTCTACCACAGTCTGTAGTGCTCTTTATTGCCCCCTGTGGCAGGCTGAGAGAATGCAGCCTCGACTATTTCTCTATATTACAACAACTACCTTTGCCTTGTGCGGTATTCTCTCTCTCTCCCTCCCTCTCCCCCCCCCCATGAAAATAAGAAGAGCCATGCTGAATCAGACCAAAGGCCTATCTAATCTAGCATTCGGTTCACACATTATCTGTCCTGAACCTTTCACCAGTCAGCCTCATGGGATGATGACCCCAAGTTCTAGTATTATGAGATTATTATCCACCTTCACCACAGCAGGCATAATTCTGTACACCGCAACCATATCTCCCCCTCACTTGCCTTTTTCCTAAGCTAAACAGTCTCAGATGTTGTAACTTGTAACCTTTCCTCACAGGGGAGTTGCTCCAGCCCCTTGAAACAGGCCCGAGGCTCACGCTGGCCCAGCTTGTCTGAGCGTGGAAAGCTAAGCAGGGTCAGGCCTGGTTATTACTTGGATGGGAGACCCCTCCTCTAGTTTCCTGCATTGAGCAGGGGGTTGGACTCGATGGCCTGGTAGGCTCCTTCCAACTCTATGGTCTATGAATCTATGAATCAGGGATGGGGACTCGGACTCGAGGACGACTCGTGAGTCGGACTGAGTACCCCCTCTGACTCGACTTGGACTCGAGTCCCAATATTTTTAATGGGACTCGAGACTCGACTCGGGACTCGAGACCAAGGACTCGTCAACATCCCTGGGCTGTTGACGAGTCTTCTGGCTGTGCCAGAAGGAGCGCGATCACCGGTGAAGAGCGCATGGAAGCGAGGCGCGCCGCTGCTCGGCCACTATGGACAGCTACCAGGAGCGCAGCCCCAATGATGTGTTGAGATTTATTTTGATTGATGTGTTGTTGTGGGGGGTTTGGGTTAGGGTCAGACATTTTGGGTTTGGCTGCCTCTGCCTGCCTGTTTGGGGTTCCCAGCCTCCTCTGCCTGCCTGGTCTCTTCTAGATCCTGTTCAACAGTTGAATTGTCCAAGACAAAGGCCTCTGCCTGCCTGCTTTGGGGTTCCCTGCCTCCTCTGCATGCCTGGTTATTTTGGGTTTGTCTGCCTGGTCTGTTCTTGCCAAAATCAGTTGCAGAGTTTTGAAATAAAAAGGCACACTTGTGCCTAGAATTTATTTAAGCCACACATCTGAAGTAGCCTTATTTTGTTGGGGGGAAACCCCATTGATTTTAATAGGGACTCGTGGAGTCAGTTTTGGGAGTGACTCAGGACTCGTGACTCGTGAGTCACCATTTTGGACCAAGGACTCGGACTCGGACTCGAGACTCGGGTCCAAAGACTCGTGACTCGACTCGTGACTCGAGACCAAGGACTCTTCAACATCCCTGCTATGAATGTGTACCCTTGCTCCTTTTAGGGAATAATCCCATGGTCCCTAGATGTTGTCTGAGGAGGCGTAGGTAGTTTGGATCCCCAACTCCGTGGTCGGAGACAGACCTCCAACCTCGGAGCTGGGAATTGGAGCTCTGCCCACCCAGCCGGCGAAGAAAGAACCATGCCAGCTGCTCTCTGAGGCCGGCAAAGTGACTTCGGAGAGGGGTTAAAGGGGGCTTCATTGGACAGGAGGGGAGGAGACTGGGGCAGCCAGGATACAAGGCATCCTGAAGCCATACCCTCCAACATTTCACAGATGAAAATAGGGGCACACGTGTGAATTTGTAAGAGGTATGGTTAAGCAACATGAAGGTGTGATCAAGAGGGCGTGGCCAGGCAACATGAGGGTGTGGCCAAGGGTATGGCCAGGCAACCAAAGGGCATGGTCAAATACAAAAGTTATTAGAGGAAACACACAAAATCTTATATATTATATATTATTTTATAATATTTTATAAGTGACTTTTGTAATATTTTTTTTTACCTTACTTAAACCCTTAATTGTTGATATCTGGTGTTTTTCATGGGGTCGGTGTGTCAGTGCTTGCAGGGCAATCCCTTTCTTTTTGTTTTAAAATGGTCAGGATTGGCACAAATTCAACAGGTGAAGCTTACCCACCCACCCCACACCCCCGAACATGGAGCTTCAGAGAGAAGAGGAAGTTTCTTGCATTTCCTTCTGACACTGTAAACTCACCTGTTAGAGGCTCAGAGTCAGCTCTGTTAGGAAATAAAATCTTTGGCAAGATACAGATAGGAATCACGTGATAAATTCCCTCATTCACCTCTCCCTCCCGCTGTCCAGGCCACCAGGTGCAGCCTCCTTTTCAGCAGGTAGAGCGTGTATGTGCGCGCGCACACATCCTCCTAGTGTCTGTCTCTCCATGGAGCTGTTCAAGCCTAAAAAGAGCTATACTTAAAGGGGCCATGCCATGGGCAAAATTGCAGCTAAGTTTGCCGTTTTAGCCTAGCTGCAATTTTGCCCATGGCATGGCCCCTTTAAGGAAAGTTTTAAAAGTTTAAATTTGGGACTCTGCATGACAAAGTGAGAAGCCGGGAAGGCTTAAGGGTTTTCATGACAGTCCCGGGAATTTTCGGGGCAGTTGAAGACTATGCCTTAAGCTTGCTCCAGGCTCTTCCCCCCCCAAAAAAACACCGTCCCTAGAAAACGGCCGTCTAGGGAAAATGCAGAGCGGGAGGAGTGGGGAGGTGAAGATCGCCTCCACCACTCCTCCCACTCTGCACTGGATGAGCACGAGCCTCCCATTTTGCAGGCTTATGCTCACCTCCATAGGATTATGCCCTTAGTTGCCCTTTTCTGCACCTTTGGCAACCCTACAATATCCCTTTTTGAGGTGCAGTGACCCGAACTGTGCACAGTACTACGCCAGCCTACATTGAACCGCTTTTGTTGTGTTTATGCCCATTCTCCCAGTTCTGAGAGCTCCTTCCAGAGCTCCTTGCTGCAACCCCTTTTTTGTTTTTAGCATCCTAAATAATTTGGTGACATCAGCAAACGTGGCCACCTCGCTGCTCTCTCTCTCTCTCCTAATTTCAACTTTACAGATACGGTTACAATAAGACTGATTGTCTTGGCAGGGGTTGTGTTGTGTGCTGGTCCTGCTAAATCTCACAGGCTCCAAGTCCTTCTGAGATTGTACCTAAGCAAACACATTAAGATAGCGCATGAGACAGCGTTTGCTTTTCACATGAACCAGCCCAACGGCAATGGAATGAAGCAATTTGCTTTTGGGAAGGGCTTTGGTCGGGTGGGGTGGGGGAGTGGGAAGCTGTGCTTTGGCAGCATGGGGATCTTCTAGCCATTTTGTAAGAATCTCTTAATTGGACTCTTTCTGGAACCGAGGTGAGTAAGGGCGCAATCCATGCATGGGTAGATGGGAAAAAAAGGCCCACAACTCCCAGCATTTCCCAGTGGCTGGCTGGGACATGCTGGGAGTCGTCGTGGGACTTTTTAAAAAATCTAATCATGCATAGGATTGCACCCTTGCAGTGCCATCCAATGTGGCTGCCCGTAATCCTCTGAATCTGGAGGATTATGGGTATCCAATCGAGGATGGAAGGAGGGTGGAGATTGTCTCTCCGCCCTTCTCCCACCTCGCAAAACCCTCAGACAGCTGATTTCGGCCATCTAATGTTTTGCCCCTGCTCACGAGGAGGACGGGCTGAGGCCCCGCTGGGGTGTGTCCTATTGTGACTTAACAAACCCTGGGAGAATTGCACTCGGGTGAAAGACAAAAGGGGGGGCAAGGAAGGAGAGGACGGGGCACATGTGTGGGCACAACGCTAATCCTCAGTCCAGTAAACCAGATCTCAACAGAAACAGCGTCAAGGGTAGGCACGGTCAGGCACCGGCCGAGGGCCCATAGCCCAGGGGCCCACTGACAAGAGCATGGGATTGCTGCTACTCTTCACCATTGCGGCCCGCTTGCTCGCCTGATTCCCGCTCTCTGGTCCAGACAACGGTGGTGGCGAGAAGGAGGAGCAGGAGATGCCGCGGCCTGCTTGCTCGCTGGCTCCCTGCCTGTCAAGCAAGCGAGTGGGAGCAGTAAAGAGGAGGAGGAGGAGGAGCATTGAGCAGGGGGCTGGACTCGATGGCCTTGTAGGCCCCTTCCAACTCTAGGATCCTATGATCAAATATACCTAATCATAAGAGCAGCTGGTGACCATGGCGCTGAGGAGGAGGGCTCGCCGAGGGAGGGCCCCCCGTGGAGGGTGTCTTGCCCAAGGGCCCTCCAAAACCTGGAGTCAACACTGTGTCAAGTGATGTGCCCTTGAACGCACATCACTTGGGCTAGCCTGTACCCTTGGTCTGATTTCAGCAGGGTTCAACATGCCTAAGCATGCATGGCTTCTAGACTATCTTGACTTTATAGCGCTTACATTTAAATTTTACATTTTAAAAGCCAGCGACCTTTTTTTTATTCAGGCAGGCCTTTGGTGTGTAAAGCGGGTCTGTGTGGGGTTGTTGGATGCTGTTTTTTTTATCCAGCCGCTGTTGTGTTTTTTTAGTGGCGCTTTCATTTGTTTTCATTATTGTTTTAATCAAGTTTCATCTCTGACGGTAAGCCGCCAGCCACCTTGAGTGCCGTTTTTCTTGGTAGAACAGCAGGGTACAGATCAAATCAATCGATCGATGATGTGGCTTCTTCGGGCGCAATCCAATCGGGACGCCCGGAACCCTCGAAACTCGGAGGATTACGAGCATCCTGTGGCGGGCGGGAGGAGCGTGGAGGCAAAGGTCACCTCCGCACTCCTGCCGCTCTGTAAAGCACTTAGAGCACTGTTCTCCAACGTTGGGTCCCCAGATGTTTTTGGCCTACAACTCCCGGCATAGCAGTGTTCTCCAACCTTGGGTCCCCAGATGTTTTTGGCCTACAACTCCCGGCATGCAACCTACAACCTCCGCACTCCTGCCGCTCTGCAAAGCACTTAGAGCAGTGTTCTCCAACGTTGGGTCCCCAGATGTTTTTGGCCTACAACTCCCAGCATGCCCCAGCCAGCGTAGCTGGCTGGGGCGTGCTGGGAGTTGTAGGCCAAAAACATCTGGGGACCCAACGTTGGAGAACGCTGACTTAGAGAACCGAGTCCGTCCATCCAAGTATGTCGCTTCGGAGCGGGAGGGAAGGAGGCTGAGGCACCGCCAGGATATGTCATATCTTGGCAGTGCCGGTCTTCCCCCCGCTCCCTGCCCTCCCCCCGGAATGCCCCCTAAACCCCTTCTCCAAGGTTGCTCTTACGACCTCAGAGAGAAGCAGCCAGTACGGTTCTTTCCACGCTGGCTGTGTGTGTGTGTGGGGGGGGAGGGATCCAAGCGCAGATCCCCAGCTACCAGGTTGGAGCTGGGAATCCAAAAATCCTACGGGGCCCCCTAGACGATATCTAGCGGCCATAGGATTGCGCTGTTTGTTTTGCATTAGCATCTTAAAAAAAAACACACAGTAATTTACATTGTAAGTCATCAATTCGGAGGCTTATTTGTGAGCCAGAAGGCAAGTTATAAATTTGGCATCTAGAGTAAAAAACAAACAAACAAACAAAAACCCTCAGCAATTAACGTCGGTGTGGCCAAAGTGTTTTCTCCGCAATGCCCAGGCCTTTCCACCTGCTGCATCTTCAGTTCCGCCGATCTAGCTGGGGACGCTGCCACCCTTCTCCTCTCGTCCGGCTTTTCGTTGTCCTCACCGAGAGGTCGGCGCTTGCAAACAGGCAGCGAAACCCTGCTCCAGATAAAAAAAAAAGCCTATGAAATGACTCCCCTGCCCCGCGCCGCCCGATACGCAGTTCAAAAATGCCTGCCAGCGGAAAAGCTGACCTTGATTGCTCTTGGTGCCGGCTAAGTCCCTAAGGCAGGGATTAATTAAATTCATTCACTGATGTCACAAAGGAAGAGTTCTTTTAAACGAAGGCAGACCAACAGAAAAGGTGCGGGTTGATATATAAATAAAGACGCTTGGCCCTGATCCACTCACGGGGGCGCCAGAATGGTTAGGATGCAGCCACGTAATTACTAGGAAAGTGTGAGACAATGGGACATTGGTCTACATCGTTTCTCCCTTGAGATGAAGTACTTGACGTGTGACCCAACATGGGACTTCTGTGCCACCAAGAAAGCTGAAATGGGGTTGCGTGGGCAAATGTTATTTATTTAATTATTTATTACATGTATATCCCACCTTTCTTCTATCATGGAACTTGAGGTGGCTACATGCGTCTCAGGTGGTCTCCCCTCGAAGCACTGACCAGACCCGGACCTGCTTAGCTTCAGCATTGGTGGCTGCCTCACGTGCCTTCAGACCATACCCTGGGACCAAAAATCCTATGGCCCCCTAGAACAGTGTTCTCCAACCTTGGGTCCCCAGATGTTTTTGGCCTACAACTCCCAGCATGCCCCAGCCAGCGTAGCTGGCTGGGGCATGCTGGGAGTTGTAGGCCAAAAACATCTGGGGACCCAAGGTTGGAGAACACTGCCCTAGAAGATATCTGGCGGCCATAGGGTTGCGCTGTTTTGTTCTTCATTAGCATTTTTTGAAACACCAATTTACATTGTAAGCCATCCGAGTTGATGGAGTGTTACTCCAGGACATCCAGATTACTACCGAAAGAAGCAGCTGTGCGTATCTCTCCGCCAAAATGAGGGGACATGAAATGGAGCCCAAAATTAGTAAAGTTGAACAGAAATTAATGCACCCGGTTTAATCGAAGACATTCTGGTTGTTGGAAAAATGTAAAAAAATGAATTATTATTATTTTTTTACAGGTAACAAAACCCTGAGTTTAGGCTGCAGTCCTACGGCCCCCGGGGTGGCATACCAGGAGCCGTAGGAGAAGACCGGATCTCCCCTTCCAAGGCTGGGGAGGGAGCTCTGACCTGGAGGAAGAGATCAGATTTTGGATCTCTGCTCCCTGCCCCCGCGGAGCTTCCCATGGTCTTTCCCTCTCCGAGGTTGGAGAAAAGGGGAAATGCGCGAGTGGGCGGAGGCCTGACACGGGCAACGCGGGAGACGCTCTGGATATGCGGTATCCAAAGCCCTCGCAGCCCTGTACCATGTCCCAAATGGGGGTGGGTGGGTGGGTTTAGCCCAGCCCGAGAGCTGGTCTAAATGTTTTCCTCCTATTTTTATTTATTTAATATATTTTTAAATCGCCCATCTGGCCGGTCACCCGGCCACCCTGGGCGATGTGCAATCAAGATAACATATAATAATCAAGATAAAATACAATAATATGAGGGAAATAGGGCTTTTTTTTGAGGAAACACTGGGAGGAAAGGATCAGTGAATGTTGCTCCTCCCTCCCTTCTTCCCTGCCAGAAGGCACGGCTTAGGAAACGTTGGAGCACTCCGGCCGTGGAGCGCTTTGAATAAGTAGCGGGGCTGCCCTGATCATGGCAACATCCCACCCCAAGACCAAGCAAATTGACCCATGGGGTGGAACATTGGAGTTCCATTGCCTTTGGGGGAATTTCCAACAGTGGCCAGAACGTAGCTCTCTATTTGTAGCACATAAGCTGCATTTACTAGTATTCTGCCTTGTTGTTGTTGTTAGAATTTCTTAGGGTGCAATCCTATGGCCGCTAGACACTGTCTAGATGGCCATAGGATAGGTCGCAGTCCCAGCTCTGACCTTGGAAATGCGTTCTGAGGTTGGAACTGGGACTCCAACCTCGGAGCTCCCTCCCTCCGCCCTCTCAGCTGGTGCAGTTCTTTCCACGCTGGCTGCGGCTCCAAAGTCGCAAGTGTGACTTCAGAGAAGCGTTCCAGGGGGTGGGGAGGGGTGAGGCTCCTCCGAGATAGGCCATATCCCGGCAGGGCCTCAGCCCCTCCTCCTCACGAGCAGGGGCAAAAGACATAGATGGGCAAAATCCTTGCCTCCGCACTCCTCCCACACTCAATTGAATGCCCGTAATCCTCCAATTTTGGAGGGTTATGGGGAGCCACATCGGATTGTGTCTCCCGTCACCTTCCTCTTAAAAAACGACCCAAGGTGACTTATAACAAAATTATTAAAATATGCAAAATATAAAATAGCTAAAAACAATTTCCATTAAAATACCAAAACATAACAAAGCAACTGAAATATCAGTACAACCCAGAGCTGGAACCACTGATGTATAACAAGCCTTCAAATGCCTGGGGGAGTAGAAGGAAGTCTTGAGCTGGTGCCAAAAGATGACAGTGTCGGTGCCAGGCAGGCCTCACTGGGGAGAACGTTCCACAGACAAGGGGCCAGCACTAAAAAGACCCCCTCCCTTGTTGCCATCCTCTCTGAACTCTGAGGAGGGCCTCAGATGTTGGTCACAGTGCGCGGGTAGCTTCATACCGAGGAAGAACGAGGACAGGGAGTTTAATATTAATATCCAAAGGTGCTTAATTGCTACACACATCGAACTGTTACAGCCCAAGGCAATGTTAGGTTTTGCATGGGCAGAACAAGGATTGTCACCTGACATTAGGATTGTCACCTGACATGGAGGATGTCTCTTGAGGTGAAGTACACAAGGTCTATTGTCACCAGACATAATGTCAAGGTCTATGACTCAGACTCATGGGGCAAGTTGGAATCAACATGTTGTAAAGAATAGGTTATATGACTGGTGAGTAATATCCTATTTATAAGTACAGGGTCTAGGGGTATAAAGACTGACACACTTGTTGACAGCTTCAGTCTCTTTCACTTGTTCTGGACTTCTACTTCAAGTCAGTCACTTCACTTCATCTCAGCCTTACCACTGGGGTCTTGGATTTGTATCTGCAATGATGTAGTGAGTAAGAAATGCATTGCTTGCCTTAATCCCATGTAATTGGGTCTTACAAATAAACTCTTTAATCTTTATTAACTGCTGTTATCTCCTCCTTCCGTCTGTGTGACTGGGACTGAGGGTCACTGGCTAGGTAAGCTTTTGAACCCAGGTCAGTCCAGCTCTCACATCTGGTTATGGGCCCAGATCACCCAGAGATAACCCTGATTATTATCTCAGATGGGGCAGATAAGCCCAGGGACGCAGGAAAAACAGCAGTTATATGGTTAAAAGGATTTGTTTACATTTGTAAGCAGTTGGAATGTAAACAACCGGGAAGGCGATGTTGCTAGAGCTGGATGCTGATAACAGCAGCTTGGAATGCAGCACAACTGAAGAATGCAGGACAGAGAGAAGAAGGATTTTTCGTTTTGGAAGAAGCTGGAACGGAGGTGCCAAGCTTGGCAGATCCAAGGCTACTGAACAGTGAACAACGCTGGACACAAGGATTTCGTTTTCCACAGCTTGCTGGAGTGATTGTCAAGGAGCTGTATCGGGCAAGGAAATATCTCCAGGAGGCTCTGTGTCTACTCATTTGAGCCAAGACTACAGCAGGAGGATCATATTTCTTTTTACAGTTTGCTTCTTCGCTCAGCAGCAGCTCAGCTATCTTTTGCATTGTGTCAACAAGTGGCTTGGATTACAAAACAACGTGGATTACGTCTGATGTGGGTAAAGCGTCTGGAGCGTGTGTCGCAGCAAAGTCACGTGTGACTGGAACGTATCTTGGGAAACTTGATACTACACGGGAGGCTGTATCAAACCAACGGAGGCGTAGTTTCAAAACAGCAGGGTAGAAACAGCGCAGCAGTTTTTGAAAGACAAAGCTGTGCTTCGAAATGAGAAGCTGTTCTTCATATTCTTCATGTAGGATCACAGAAGAAAGAGACTTGAAATCAGCAGGGGTGCTGCTGATGGGAAAAACATTGTGTTTTAACCCAGGACATAACAAAATGGACATTATTTTGGTTGTGGACAGAAACAGTGGCTTGTTAAAACGAAGCTTTCTGTGTTGGACATAAATAAGCAGAAAGAGGACTGTGCAAATGGTTAGGGGTTTGAAAGTCATGTTTTGGAACTGTATTTCTTGAAAGTTTGAAAACTTGGAATCAAGAAAGTGTAATATATGCTCTGAAATGTCAGGAAGTGTACTGAATGTATATATGTCATGCTGACTTGAGTATATTGTGGATTTCTCTGTAGCAAAATGTGAAATACTGCATAATTAGAAGGTATGTTCATATGGCAAAGCGAAGAGATGGATTATTTCTTTTATCATACTGTAATGGTGTAATAAAGAAATGGAAAGTTGTACTGCTGCAACTATAAAAAAGGTTAAATGCTTATATGTATGACATGTACATGCATGCATATCACATGATGTTTGGTCATTTAGATTCACAGGCCTGTGAAAGAAAATGCAAACTGTGTTGGGGAAAGCATTTGAAAATTGTAATTTTCACATGAAAGGTAATTTTGTGCACATATACAAGGGATGCTAGCTTCAACAGGTAAACTGGAAGGCAAGCTGAAAAACCATGTCATTTCATTTTAAATTTGTTCTTGGTGATCTTGTGGGTACTCTGATGGTTTTTAGAGGATAGGCACGTTATTTCATGATGTTAATTGATCAATACACTAAGTACAGGTTGTGTACATGTTAGATAGAAAGCTGGAGTATTGAATAAAGTAAGGTGTTTTGTGCTTGGGTGGGAAACAAGCATATTATCCATGTTACCTATTTCTTTTGAGATATGGGAGAAGTTCAATTCAGTGCATACTTTGATGCATTTCTAACAGGATGTGGTATTGAACACATGGATTGTGTGGAAGAGTAAACAAACACTCAGAAGAGGTGATACTAATTTGGCTAATGAGGTTTGGGTAGAAGCTCTTAAATGTTTTGATTATGTACATGGTAGAAGTTTTAGTTCTGTGTTGAACTGTATACCTTATGGAAAATTGTGAATAGGAAGAATCTTCTGGAGAAACATTTCAGGATCTTGGATCTGATATGTAGGTACATACACCTCAAAGTTAGAAGAAATCTGTAAGGGAGGCTTACATGGAATTTTTCTAAATCACGAATAACACTTGGATAGTGAGATTATCTAGAAGTGTTGAGTATAATGCTGAATGAAAAGGTAAGATTTTCAAAATTAATTCTGTTAATGCAGGGGATGCATCAAGCTCAGAGTCAGAATAGAAAAGCATTTGCTGAAAGACAGTCAGGTAAATTTGACAACTCTGATACACATTTGGTTTAGAGAAGGCTAAACAAATGATAGTTCATCATTGGTGCAAGTTCATTGGAACAGGAACCTTATAACTGATGAGGTAAGGAACAAGTGAGTCAAACAACCTGTGAGATATCAGGATGAATTAACAGGAAAATCCAAATTCAAAATTCAAAATTTCAAAGAGGTAAAAAATTATCTGTTAAGGAAGCTAAACCATAGCTTCAGGCTATGCAAGCTGAGTTGAATTCTTTGGATAAAGAACAAAACATGGAAGCTGGTAAAACAAACAGCAGTCCATGGAACTCATTGTTACCAGATAGATTTTTCAGGTGAAAACTAACCAGATTGGACAAGGTTATGTGTGTCAAATAGCAAGATTGGTTGCTTGTGATTTTGCTCAGGTCAAAAGGGGCTGGAAAATCATAAGGTGAGTGCAACAACAATTTGCTTTGGAAAACAGTTAGACTGATGTTTAAGAATGTGGAGAAATGTATGAATATTTCACAGTTGGAAATATTGGAACATAAGCATTTTAAATGGAAAAGTGTCTTAGAAAAGCTAGAAATCAGCTAGAGGCTGGAATTCTGTTTTGAATTCAAACATTGCTGGATTTGGGATTTGCACAGAGAGGCAGATCAATGTTTGTTTGTTAAACAGGAGGAACAGGGACATAGACTGTATGTACTTTGTTAAGATGGATGATCTATTGTTTTTTTTCTGGACAGATAGAAGCAATATGATATAATTGATCCAGGGTTTGGAATTTCATTTTGATGTGAAACTGCTTGGTGGTCAACTGTCTATCTGAATATAGAAGTTGAGGAAGAACCAAGAGGGCAGTATCTTACTGAAACAAACCAGAGAAAATCATGGATGTGATTGAGATTTTGGAGAAAAAGTTGGCTCAGTGCGAGACTACAAATAATTGAGGATTTTCAAGCACATGCTGATGGAAAAGCAGTTTGAATGCTACACAGAAGCATTGGGCTGTTGAGCTTCAGTGTGCAAGCAACAAGGCCAGATATTGCTGTTAGTGTAGTATGCAAGCTGTTAGACCAACAGGCAGGGCCGGCGCTACCGCTAGGCAAACTAGGAGGTTGCCTAGGGCGCGTGGCTGAAGAGGGCGCAGAAACGCTGCGCTCCTCTTTGCTGCCGCCGCACCACCCCTGCCAGGCCTCCCCCCTGCCCGCCGAAGCCGCCGCCGCACCTCCCCCCGCCTGCCGCCGCCGCACCTCCCCTGCCCGCCGCCACGCCTACCCGCCCGCCGCCGCACCTCCCCTCCCCTCGCCACCTACCTTCTCCGCGTCGCTTCCGGAGCCCCGCCCGCGTTGTTTTGGTGGGAGGAACCAAGGCAACAGGGCTTAAACAGCCCTGTTTGCCCTGGTTTCCCCAGCAAAAACAGAGCGCGGGGGGTCCCATCGCGTCACTTCCTCCTCGGAGGCGGCGGCAGCAGCAGCCAGGGCGGGGGAAGGTAGGTAGGTAGGTGGTGGCGGCGCGGGGGGGTTGCAGAGCAGGGCTGCTTTACTCCGGAGCCCCCCCACGACACGAGAGGGGGGCGCTAAATATAATTCCGCCTACGGCGCCAAACTGCCCTGCACCGGTCCTGCCAACAGGACATGCTTGGAGAGCTCTGAAAAAGGAGTTGAGTGTTATCTGGAGGGAACATCATACTTCAGACTATGTTACAAGTCAGAGCACAGGTGGCTTACAGATTCACAGAAATGCCAGTTGTGGTTGTGATAGTAAGAACAACAAGAATACACCTGAAGTTTGTTATTTTTAACCATACTTTGTTTGATTGATTTTGTAAGAAACAATCATTTAAAAGTTAGAGTTCAGCTGAAGCTGAGCTGAATGCATTGTATTATGTGTTGTGCTATTATGCTATTGTAAAGCTTGAATAGTTATTGCATTTGTTTAAATAGTTTTTAAATTGTAAAAAATATTTAAATGATGCTCGGATTGATGTGAAAAACCTATTACAGTTTTTTCAGGAAACCAAGGCAGGATTGCTATGCTGCAGGCAGATAGCAATACACAAAGAACAGTTTTAGGTTTGCAAATAAAACTGTGTCATGAAGAGGGATACATCAGAAGTGATTTGATGATGGTTCAAATTTCTGGCAGGTAAAGTCATTCCTGCAAAGTTTTTTTTTATCAAAGTCCATAGATAAGGAACAGCATCAGTGTCAACAAAACTGTTGCTGTTGTATTAGGTAAATACCACGTTCTGCAACAAATGCAAAAAGCAGGGGGATGTTAGGTTTTGCATGGGCAGAACGAGGATTGTCACCTGACATTAGGATTGTCACCTGACATGGAGGATGTCTCTTGAGGTGAAGTACACAAGGTCTTCTGTCACCAGACATAATGTCAAGGTCTATGACTCAGACTCATGGGGCAAGTTGGAATCAACATGTTGTGAAGAATAGGTTATATGACTGGTGAGTAATATCCTATTTATAGGTACAGGGTCTAGGGGTATAAAGACAGACACTTATTGACACAGTGACTTCTTCTGCTCTTGTTCTGGACTTCTGCTTCAAGTCAGTCACTTCACTTCATCTAAGCCTTACCACTGGGGGCTTGGATTTGAGTCTACAATCATGTAGTGAGTAAGAGATGCATTGCTTGCCTTAATCCCATGTAATTGGGTCTTACAAATAAACTCTTTAATCTTTATTAACTGCTGTTATCTCCTCCTTCCGTCTGCGTGACTGGGACTGAGGGTCACTGGCTAGGTAAGCTTTTGAACCCGGGTCAGTCCAGCTCTCATAGGCAAATGTAGGCTTAGGTAGCGAGGGAGAGCCCACCATTTCTCTGGCTGGAGAATGGTTCCATTGTCCAAACGCTCTCAAACTGGAGCAGGTCTAAACTGTATGGGCTTAAGTTACAAGAGGATGGATTTTGGTTGAACATTAGGAGAAACCTCTTGACAGTTAAGTAGGGTGACTGTGTGTCCTCTTTCACAGAGGACTGTCCTCTATTTGAAGGTCTGCCAGAGGACTGTCCTCTATTTGAAGGTCTGCCAGAGGACTGTCCTCTGTTCGAAGGGCTGTCCAGTCCAAGTCTGGTAAGAAGACAAAGGGCCATGTGAAGGAAGAGCTCGGGGGCCTTGAAGTTGTCCATCAACAGTGCCTAGACAGCAGACTGAGCAAGGCCCCCAGGTCACCAGGTCACCGTCTTCCACACGATGGTGAGATGTACTCCTATTTAAGGGTACAATCCTATGCATATTTGGACAGAAAAAAACCCTACAATTCCCAGCATGCCCCAGCCAGCTGTAGGCCTTTTGTGTGTGTCTAAACGTGCATAGGATTGTGCCTTAAACAATCATAATTATTTCTAAATTTGCATCTATACATGTAAATCAGCATATGCAATTTCTATGCGAACAGGTGGCCCTCCTTTGCCCTCTTTTTTGGCGATTCACAAGTGACCACCCAAACGGTAAGAGAGGTTTGGCAATGGAGCCATTTATCTGCAAGGGTGGTGGTGGGCTCTCCCTCACTGGAGGTCTTCAAGCGGAAGCTGGACAGCCTTTTGCTGTGGGTGTTCTTGCTCTGGGTTTCCTGCATGGAGCAGGGGGTTGGTTCAGATGGCCCATGAGCCCCCCGCCAAAAAAAAACTCTAGGAGGGGAGGATAGCCTCTCTGCTCTTAGATGAGACCTGTAGCCACAACTGCAGGACATGATTGCGTTCATCCTCGAGAATGTGCTGTTGCCAGCCAACAGATTTCCCAAATCTTTCCCCAATTTGTAATCGTCTGTAGGTTATCGAAAGGTCGGTTGTCCCACAACTCCCATGACAGCCCAGCAGACTCAGAAAAACAGCATCATCTCTCCATGTGATCTGCCCTCTCTGAGCGATGTACAATCCAATAAAATACAAGAGGGACACACACACACACACACACACACAGAGTATAAAACACAATTAAAAACAGTACAAAACTTAAAAATCCTAACCCACCCCATATTCCCACCTGAAAAGCCACGTTTTTAATGCACGGCGGAAGCTAATCAAGGAAGGGGCATGGCGGAGGTCGCTGGGGAGGGAGTTCCATAAATTGGGGGCTGCCACAGAAAAGGCCCTCCTCCTAGTCCCCACCAGCCTGGTTTCTCTGGCTGATGGGACAGGGAGAAGGCCGTCCGTGGCAGATCTTGTTGAGCGGCCCACTTGATGTTGCTGGAGGCGCTCCTTGAGATAAACTGGACCGGAGCCGTACAGGGTTTTAAAGGTCAACGCCAACACCTTGAATTCGGCTCGGCAAACAACTGGTAGCCAGTGCAACTCTTTGAGCACTGGAGTGATGTGATCACGCCGGCGGCAGCCTTTAACCAGGCGAGCTGCTGCATTCTGTACCAGCTGCAACTTCCGAACCGTCTTCCAGGGTAACCCCACGTAGAGCGCATTATATTATTAATATAGTAACGATTTCTAAATTTGCATCTATGCATTCAAGTAGCATATACAGCCTCCCTCATGAAGCCACCTCCTCCCTCAACTGTCACCACCAGCAGCAGCCATTTCAGCAGGCTGAGCTGAGGGAGAGCAGAGCCATTCCACCAGCCCTGAGGAAAGAATGAATGTTTTCCCCTCTCCCCTCCCCATAGCTTTTTCCTTGTGTGTCGTGTCATTTTAGATTGTAAGCCTGTGGGCAGAGACGGCCTTGTTTAATTATATGTAAGGCACTCTGGGAACCTTTTTGACCGAGGAGTGGCATATAAAAAGACTTCAAGTAAATAAACAAACAAACATTTTTTTTTGATGAAAATAGCTGTCCTCTTTTGCCCTCTTTTTTGGTGACGAGTTTCCTCTTCTTTTTTTTGGCATTGTATGAGTGGCCACCCCTAGTGCAGAACAGTGGCTTGGAGGTGGTGCCATTGACCTACTGCACCCACTGAGCCATGCACTGGGAAGACCTGTATTTACAGTAGAGAGGAGGGAGAAATTTGTTTGGTTGGCATTTTAATGCGAACTTTCCTAATGTTGCACTTTCGAACCAATACGTGAACCGAAGCACAATTATATTTAGACATTCGCACCTCTCTGAATTTTGCGGTGGAGTTCTCCAAAGGAAAAATGCATACAAAAATGCATCTCGTAGGGGGACGTGCGCACAAAATTGTGTGTACGTTAGTGAAAATAACATTTTAAAAATGCACTATATTAGCAAGATTGCTTGCAAAAAAATGTGTACGCTAGGCAAAGTGGCATACAAAAAATGCATGTATTGGAAGGAATGCACACGCAAATACATATGAATTTTCACCCGAACTTTTAAACAAAAATTCTCAAAGTTCGGGATGAACTGAATTTAAGATTGGAAAATGAGAAACTGAGACTGACAGATCTATCCATCCATAGACCAGGGATTCTGACAGTCTCATTGAAAGTGGGGGAAGGAGTCTCTCTTTTTTTTTGGATGTTGCTCTTGCCGATCTACTGCAAATCATCCAGCAAGTCCTGATCTTATTTATTTAGTACACTTATATGCTACCTTGCCTCCAGGGAGCTGAAGGCAGCATACCTGGATCTCCATCGCCCACCTCATTTTATCTTCACAACAGCCCTGTGAGGTAGGTTAGGTGGAGAAACAGTGTGACTGGCCCAAGGTCACCTACTGAGCTTTCTGGCTGAGTAAATCTCCCCAGTCCTAGCTTGACATTCAAGCCTTAGGGTGGGCAGCTTGTGGACCTCCAGATGTTTCGGCCTAGCCAGCATAGCCAATGGTGAGGGGTGAGGGGAGTTGTAGGCCGAAACATCTGGAGGGCCACAAGCTGCCAACCCCTGCTACTGCTCCTACATGCCCCTGTGCTTTCACAGAGTTCTCACATCAGTGGGCTTCCCCATTCACTTCAAAGGAGCAGGCAGTTTTCGGGGCACCCCATTTTGTGCAGCTGGAGCTGATCACTTTATTTATTATTTTATTTATTATATTCATGCCCCGCCTTTTTTTCCTGCAAGGAACCCAAGGCGGCTTACATAATCCTCCTCCTCCTCCTCTCCATTTGATCCTCACAACAACCCTGTGAGGTAGGTTAGGCTGAGAGTCAGTGACTGGCCCAAAGTCGCCCAGTGAGCTTCATGGCTGAGCGGGGACTAGAACCCGGATCTCCCGAGTCCCAGTCCAACACTCTAACCACTACGCCACACTGGCTCCACTGAAGAGAACAATAACACTCGTGGATTGTGGATCTCGGCACCATCTTGAACCAATATGGCATCCTCCATTGGCTGGGGACCAGTGTAAGAGCAATCTCTGTTTTCTCATCTCCTTCTCTTTGGACCTACGGTAATAACGGTAGGTTCAAGCTCACGGACGCATTCCTGCACAGCTCCCATCAATGTCAGTGTGTCTTACGCTGCAGAACTTCTGGATGGAAAAAGTGATGCAAGCCTGAAAATCGTTTTGGTTTTTTGCATGCGCAGCCAAATTAAAGTCTACGTCAGGGGTGGGGGAAGAAAAAGGAATGACACTTTAACATGCATCTCTGAGTAAGCAGGCAGCCGAAACTGCTGAGTACATTTTAAAGCCTGAGGAAAGCAACAGATTCAGAAATGAAATCTGTCAGATCGGATGAGCACCAGGCAAAAGGTGGGGTGGGGTGGTGCGGAATCCAGGGTTTGTTCAGTTCGACCATGTGGCGCTTCATCAGCTCCACTGGCTTCCAATCCATTTCCGAGCCCAATTCAAAGTGTTGGTGTTCACCTTTAAAGCCCTAAACCAGTGTTCTCCAACCTTGGGTCCCCAGATGTTTTTGGCCTACAACTCCCAGCATGCCCCAGTCAGCTACGCTGGCTGGGGCATGCTGGGAGTTGTAGGCCAAAAACATTTGGGGACCCAAGGTTGGAGAACACTGCCCTAAACAGCACGGGACCAGAGCACATAAAGGCATGTCTCCTCCCACATGTACCTGCTCGGACCCTTTGGTCATCTTCGGAGGCCCTCCTCTGGGTGCCTAGCCAAAGGAAGCTAGGCAGGTGGCTGAAAGAGAGAGGGCCTTCCCAGTGGTGGCTCCCCACTTGCGGCATGAACTCCCCAGAGAGGTTCACCTGGCACCTACGTTGCTATCTTTTCGGCACCAGGCAAAGACCTTTCTTTTCTCCCAGGTGTTTTAGAGACCTACATCTACGTTATTATGGCTGCTTTAGTGATTCCTGTGCTTTTTATTGTTGATTGTATTGTATTTTATTCTTTTAAATATCTGTCTTGCATTTTATATTTTTAACTCTGTTTTGTAATGGCATTTTAGTTTTTTTTTTAACCTGGTTGTAATCTGCCAAGAGAATATTAGTTATAGGGCAGATTAGACATGTACTAAATAAATAAATAAATAAATATTGCTTTGTTGCTTGACTCTGAAAAACCGAATACGGGATCTAGCAGGGAGTCCAGGTCCATTTTCCTTCTATTGCATTATTGCAGCCTTCCCCAACTTGGTGCCCTCCAGATGTGTTGGAAATACAACTTCCATCATCCCTAAGTGATGCTGACTAGGGATGATGGTAGTTGTAGTCCAACACATGAAGGTTCCCCACTAGGTTTGGGGAAGGCTGTCTTATTCTGATTGGAAGGGATGATATCATTTGACACACACACACACACACACACACACACACACACACCTCAGGCTTCCCTGTTCCCTCTGGGTGTAGCTGCAGTCCTCACAGTAGCTGGGGGCGAAATGGATTTTCCTAACAACAATAGATTATTGAGAGCCAGCGTGGCATAGTGGGGAGAGTGTTGGACTGGGGCTCAGGAGATCCGGGTTCTAGTTCCCACTCGGCCATAAAGCTTTGGGCCAGTCACTGACTCTCAGCCTAACCTACTTCACAGGGTTGTTGTGAGGATAAAAATGGAGAGGAGGAGGAGGAGGATTATGTAAGCCACCTTGGGCTCCTTGCAGGAAAAAAGGTGGATGATGATGATGATATTATTATTATTATTATTATTAATAATAATAATAATGATGATGATGATGATGATGAGCAACCCATGTTGTTGTTGTAATGCAAAATATTTGGGGGTATTATATAATAATAATAATAATAATAATAATAATAATAATAATAATAATAATAGAGCAACCCATGTTGTTGTTGTAATGCAAAATATTTGGGAGTGGTTTGGTCTTGAATGACCAATAAAGACCCATGAGCTTTACCAAAGACCTGCTCCTGGTGGAGATGAAAACTGCTAGAACTGGTTTGTTGGTATGGATCAACTCTGCTGCCTGCATTTTTGGACTCTCCTTGGGGGCGTGGCTACAGGGACTGTCACGATGAGCATCCTCACTTCAAAAGTTACCATTACACCACTGCTCACATGTTGCCTTTTACCAGATGTCGGCTGGAGATGCAAGTTGGTGACTTTCCCCCCTAATGTCCAGTTTGGGCAATAGAGATCCCGGCATCAAGCTGTGGGTCTATAATCTATAATGCAGCTGAAGGGTTGTAAGGTACAAAACACCTGATGGTACTCAGCCTAGAGAGCATATGAGGTCATAGCCTCAAGTGACTTGGGTATAATTTATGTTTCCTTGGGGGGGGAAAGAGCACAGAGTAAACAGACAGACTCGATTTGCTTCCACTGCTTGAGGTTCTTTCCTTTTCCTTCAGGCTGGCACCGTCTTTTTCTTTTAGCGTTCACTGTCAGCTCTTCAGCATTCTTAACTCCTTAGGTTTGTACACTGCCTGGATCTCACACTTTGATCTTCAGCAAGTCACCCGGCTTCAAGATTTATCACGTCTCCCACAGAGTGCGTATGTGGCTGGGGTCCTGGTACTGATAAACTGCATGCTCCTGTTTTCTGTTTTAGTGCAGCACCTAAACGAGTGACGTGATCCCCAGCAGACATGAGTCCTGCTGCCACGTCCACAAACTGTGGCTGGTGTCCTCTCCCACTGCAGAAAGAGGTGGCAAAATGGCTTACTTCAGACTGTGGGTAGGGGGATCATATTTTTCAGTGCTCCCCTGTGTTAAAAAAATAAATAAATAAATCCCTGCAAATAGAAAGCCAGCGCAAAAAGCAAAGGGCCAGAAACCTCCTTTCTGATGTGCTAGTTTTCTATTTGTGGGGCATTTTAAGATGATGATGAAGAAGAAGAAGAAGAAGAAGAAGAAGAAGAAGAAGAAGAAGAAGAAGAAGAAGAAGAAGAAGAAGAAACATGGAGAGAATTCAAAGTAGTATCTCCCAGTTGTGGCATATGTAGAAAAAAGGTTTGCAACAGAAGAACCATCTACCTATGGCTCAACCCCAAATGGCAAAAAGTTCTAATTTATAGAGCTGGGAAAGAGAAGACCGTCTCAAATGCCTAGTCTGGAGGGGATTGACCCAAGAGCAATCTGCACCCTCCAAAGTCTCGAGAGCAAGAGAAGGAAGAGGGAGCTGCCTGGTTTGGGGTGTCGAAAGATCACCAACCTCAACGCCACTTGTGCTTCTCTGTGTTTGCTCATTACTGGAATTGGCATCTGGCAGCTTCTTCGTACAATCACAACCATGTTCTTGCCACCGTGTGGCTATGAGTCACATAAGCCCTTGTGGCGTTAGTGCTGATTTATGCTAGGCGTTTACCACTGACCTGCCTGCGTAGCTGGCCTGACTTAAGATCACCACACCGATCACCTTGAAAGAAAAGGAGTGTCTCGCTCGTATGAGCTATTCATATTCATCCTCACGCCAATTTTATTGGCCTGAACCTATCTGTTGACATCCAAATCCCAAAAGGCGGGGCTTTCAAGGATGAAGCTTAGAATTTACGAAGATTGATCAGTTCAACCAAATTGTTATTCCTACCCGCTCCATCTGCTCAGAGAGCACTCAGAGAAGCTTTACAACATCAGAACTATGAAAAGAAGTACATATTTTAAAACAGCCAACATAAATTGGTGAGGGACCATTTGGAATGATTACAACTAAAAGCAGAGGCACCAAAATCAGGCAGCAGTAAAATTCAACATCAAAAAGCTGTTCATGTTGGAGAAAAAAATATTATTCATTTTACATGTGTTTCCTGTTCCTCCTCCAAGGAGCTCATGGCAACATTTGTTTATTTGTTGTATATTTGGATCGCCCATCTGGCTGGCAAACCAGTCACTCTGGGCGATGTACAACATGATAAAATACATTTAAAATACATGATATAAAATATATTTAAAACAGTATAAAGCAGTATAACTTTTAAAATCTTAACCCACCCCATATTCCTGCCTGAATAACCATGTTTTTAGTGAGCGGCGGAAGCTCAACAGAGAGGGGGCATGGCGGATGTCACTAGGGAGGGAGTTCCACAGTATGGGAGCCACCACAGAAAAGGCCCTCTTCCTAGTCCCCACCAGTCTAGCTGCTCTGGCTGAAGGGACAAGGAGAAGGCCCGTCTGTGGCAGATCTCGTTGAGCGGCCTACTTGGTGTTGCTGGAGATGCTCCTTGAGATAAACTGGACTGGAGCCGTATAGGGTTTTAAAGGTCAAAACCAACACCTTGAATTCGGCTCGGCAAGCAACTGGTAGCCAATGTAGCATCTTGAGCACTGGCGTGATGTGATCTCGCAGGTGGCTGCCTTTAACCAGGCGAGCCGCCGCGTTCTGTTCCAGCTGTAGCTTCCGAACCGTCTTCAAGGGTAACCCCACGTAGAGCGCATTACAGTAGTCTAGGCGAGAGGAGACCAAGGCATGAACCACTGATGGGAGCAGGTGATTAGGAAGGTAGGGGCACAGCTGCCGTATCAGATCATGCATAGAATCATCCTTGTTTTATTCACACAAAGCACAATTAATTCAGACAAGGCGTGCGTACGTGCGTGCGTGCGTGCGTGTGTGTGTGTGGCAAGGGCGGGTAAAATGTAGTCTGGGGCCCCTGGGGGGCTTTTGTGGCCCCCACTGGGTCCCCTGCCTCCACTGGGCAGCCCCCATCACAGCTGTGCCACCGGATTCCCAGCAGAACTGCGCTTCCCCCCAGCCTGCCAAAGAGCTGCTCTCTGCACACCTTGTTTCCCATCAGAATGGTTGCTTCTGTGGAGAAACAGGGCGCATGGGGACAGCACGGCTTGTCCCTCTGCAGAACCGCGCTCCCTGCAGCCCACCGAACAGCGTGCGCCTTGTTTCTCAGCAGAATCGGCGGGAACACAGCCACACACCCACTTCCGGTTGCTTGCAGCTGCCACAAGGGAGAGATGAAGCCCCGAGAGGGTTCCAGGGGTTCCATGTGCCCCCTTCGGCCCTCCAGAGTTGCCCACCCACTGCACTGTCGGCACTAAGGCACCGTGAAATCTGATTCCCAGAAGCATTTGGCTGACCGCTCTTGGAAACAGGATGCCGGAGTAGTTCGGCCCTTAATTTAAAACAGCAGGGCTCTTTATAACCATCTGAGACCGTGATGTACAGCCTTGCCAAAAGGCCTCTCTCTCAACCTGGCGAGCCTTACAGCTGAAGGGCTTTGGATCCATCTCCCCAAACTGTGTTTACTGCTCCAGCTGCTTCACCACAATTGGCTATCAGTTGATGGCTACCTGGTGCTGAGAATCATGGCTAAGGAGCTCTTCAATTATTTCTTCCCAAGATTCACCGAGTCACTATCTCCTAGGGCAGTGTTCTCCAACCTTGGGTCCCCAGATGTTTTTGGCCTACAACTCCCAGCATGCCCCAGCCAGCGTAGCATAGCTGGCTGGGGCATGCTGGGAGTTGTAGGCCAAAAACATCTGGGGACCCAAGGTTGGAGAACACTGCCCTAGGGATATTGGAGAAATTCACAACGGATTCAAATGAGTTCAAATTTCTATGAATCCGACCCACAGATTCCACAGCAGCCTGGCTTTTTCCAAGTCACATGGATTCCCTGGACTTATGGGCCTTTTTTTTTTTTTTTTTTTTTAACTTTCTGGGAATTGTTTGCAAATTTAATCAACCAAAATGTGCATTTCCCCCATAGGCCAAAGTGTGAAAATGCAGATTGGGGGGGGGGGATTTGCACATTTCCCTTTTCACTTTTGGGGAGATATGCACATTAGTTAATGCGGATGAGTGCATGTGTGCGCATGTGTGCATCATTAGTGCATGTGAGAATTAGTGCAAGTAGAATGAGATTCTCCTACCAAAAATCAGATTCCATCAATGAGCAGACGATGGAACGAAAGATGCCCGACAATCCGCAAAACACAGATGGATTGGATTTCACAAAATCTGCACATTGCAAACTTGAACCACAGAGTTCCTTTGATTTTGCAACACTGGCTGCATTCTGGGCTCATCCCAGCCTCCATTTGCCAACACTACGGTTGCAGCTTTTACTCTGCAAGTTTAGCCTCCGTTAGACAGGACGCATGGCCACAGCATGGGAAGGAGAGGGGTCCACAAAGAAGGATACAAGACAGAGCCAGGTGCCGATGCCCGACTGCCTGGCTCCACGCCACCAACCACAGATTCCAAACCTATCTTCCTGAAGTCCCAGGGACGTCTACGGGACTTTCCCAAGGCTGCCTGTGGTTTGGAGATTACAGCCTATTATCATAGCTCTCAAATGCCTCTGGTTTGCACATAGCTGTTCATAGATTCATAAATCCATTGGAAGGGGCCTACAAGGCCATCGAGCCCAACCCCCTGCTCAATGCAGGAAACCAAAGGTGGGGGTCTCCCATCCAAGTAATAAGCAGGCCTGACCCTGCTTAGCTTTCCACGCTCAGACAAGCTGAGCCAGCGTGAGCCACAGGCCGTGTGTATATTTAAGCCAGTCTTCCCCAAGCTGGAGTCCTCTAAATGCACTGGGCCACAACTTCCAGCCTCCTCCAGCCAGCCTTGCTGGAGGGCACCAGGTTGGAGAAGTCTTGTTAAAGCTGTCCCTCTTTTCAACCTTACAGCAAATGGCCGTGATCTACCCTTGTGGGTCCCTCTTCTTCTGTATTTGCTTACAACCACGTCTAACAGCTGCTGGAGGTCACTTTGACACCTGCCCAATGGACCACGCAAAACACATTCAGACCGGAGTGTTAGAAAATGTTGTCTGTTTTGGAAACGTCTCATTCCATAAAATAGACAATCTCTGCTTCATAAAGTCCCTTGGAACAGAGATGCTACAAAGGATCTAATTACAGCCTCCCCCAACCTCATGTTAGGCAGCAAGTCCCATCAACCTCAGCCACCATGGCCATTGGCCAGGGATGATGGGTGTTGTAGTCCAACACATCTGTGGCAAAGGCTGAGTTCTAATGTGAACGGGTGAGTCTGAACCAGCCGTTTACCAGTTAATGGATGTCCTTGGGTCCGCTAACATTTGAGGTGCAATCCTATGCATGTTGGAATGAAGAAAAGTCCTACAACTCCCAGCATTTCCCAGCCAGTATGGCTGGCTGGAGAATGCTGGGAGTTGTAGGACCTTTTCCTGCCTACTCATGCATAGGATTGCACCCTTAGAGTCCCAATAGAAGTCTAATTCCAGGTTTGTTTGTGAAAAAGTTAGTTCCTTATTAGATGTTAGTTCCTTAGTGCCTGAAACCCTGGAGAGCCGCTGCCAGCAGGAACGGTGCAGGGCAGTTTGGCGCCCTAGGCTAAATTATATTTAGCGCCTCCCCTCTCCTGCCGTGGGGTGGGGGCTCCGGAAAGCAGCCCTGCTCTGCAACCTCCCGCCACCACCGCCACCGCCACCGGACCCCCCCCCCGCACGCTGCCGCTGCCGCCCCCCACCTACCTTCCCACGCCTCCTCCGAAAAGGGACCCCCGTGCTCTGTTTTTGGCCGGGGGAAACCAGAGCAACAGGGCTGTTTAAGCCCTGTTGCCCTGGTTCCTCCCGCCAAAACAGAGCGCGGGCGGGGCTCCGGAAACAGCGCGGAGAAGGTAGGGGGGGGAGGCGGCACGGAGGCGAAGCGAGGCGAGGTGGGGGGGAGGTGGCGCGGGGGGAGGCGGCGCAGAGGCGAGGCGAGGTGGGGGGAGGCGACGCGGGGGGAGGCGAAGCGAGGTGGGGGGGAGGTGGCGCGGAGGCGAGGCAAGGTGGGGGGGAGGCGCCCAGGCTCAGCCCCACCACTACTCCGGGCGCAATCCCCCGCACTGACCTGGCTTTCTCGGTGAGGCAGGCGGGCGGGCAAGGCAGGAGCGCGCCGGCAGCGAAGAGGAGCGCAGCGTTCTGCGCCCTCTTCCGCTACGCGCCCTAGGCAACAGCCTAGTTGGCCTAGCGGTAGCGCCGGCCCTGGCTGCCAGTCAGTGTCGGCAATACTGGGATAGATGGACCAATGGTTTGACTCGGGTTAAGGCAGCTTCCTATGTTCCTATGACATACATTGGTGATTAGATTAATTCCCTGTCTCCATAATCTGTTTCTGTTTAAGGACATCATTTTACCAAACCATGTGTAAAAAATACACGGCTAATTTCCAACTGTGTGTGGCATAGAGCCAGTGTGGCGTAGTGGTGAGAGTGTTGGACTGGGACTCAGGAGATCTGGGTTCTAGTCCCCGCTCAGCCATGAAGCTCACTGGATGACTTTGGGCCAGTCACTGACTCTCAGCTTAACCTACCTCACAGGGTTGTTGTGAGGATCAAATGGAGAGGAGGATGAGGATTATGTAAGCCACCTTGGGTTCCTTGCAGGAAAAAAGGTGGGGTATAAATAGAATAAATAAATAAATAAATAAATAATAAAAAGAGCCACTTGGGTTGAGCTTACTCTAAAGCTGAAATTAATTTGCATTGACAAAAACTGTCAGGAAATTTCTCCTAATTCTAATTAGCTTGCAAAAGTTTGAATTTGTTGTTGTTTATTTTGACAGGTATGCATTCTTTGGATTTTGGGATTATGAGTTTTTCTGGCTTTCTTTCTTTCTTTTTTTAAGGCTCCCTGAAATTTGAACTCCAGAAGTGAAACTTGAAAATGTTTGACTGTTGAGAAGAAAGTCAAATCTAGATTCAGAAAAATTTGCCTAAATTTTGAGTATGTATGAACTGTCTGTTTTTTTTAACTCTGATTCATACATGCAATCCTTGTGAATCGGGTGGCAATTTGCAAATGTGAAAAAGCCATTGCAAGTCAAATGCCAGGTACAGACCTTTCTTATTGCCTCATGTCACCTCATCGACTTGTTTGAATGCTCGGAGGACATCGTGCGGAACAGTGAACACAGTAATTCATCGCATGCATTCGGATGTTTACACTCTTCTGCCTATCTGGCTTTGTCACTGGGTTGGAAGTGACACCAAAGATGAAATGGATTAATGTGTAAGATGGAAAGCTATGGAGTGAGCTGCTTATTTTGGCCCATATATAGGGTGACCTGCATAAGCACCACTTAGCACAATAAGCGCTGAGGTCAGAAGTGACGTGTGGTTGAAATATCCTTCTAATTCAACCACTCAATGTATTCTAAAGAGGGTGGATTAACTTTCTATCTCATTATACTTATCTAATAGGGGGTGTAACGTGTGCCTGTCATCATTTTCTTGCTCTATATCTCTGTCAATTGCATATAGAAATAGCTGCTTAACCTGCTTTAACAATAGCTTTACCTAGCGATTTACAATAAATAATGCAGTTTAATGCCATTCTACCATTGGGTTGTTGTTGTTGTTGTTTTAAAAAAGTCTTTTGTATTGTAATAGCTCCATGCTCCTTTCAGATCTGTGACTAGCCTTTTAAGCTGGACCTGCAACATGGATCTCAGTTTTAATGTTTTAACTTCTCTTTCGTCTTCTTTGAGAGCAATCCCATGTGTTCTGGTAGGAGGGGAGGCAGACTGAGAGATGTGGATCTGCCAGCTCCGCAACGAGGCTTTCTACCTCCCGTCCTTGCTCCCAGGTGAGCGAGTGAGTGAGTGGGACGGGTTCAGAGGCCTGTCTAGCTCTAAATAGCAAAATGGAGGAATGAGGGGCTGCAAAGGCCTCTGTTGCTGCTCCTCTTGCCCTGCCTGACTCTGGCTTCCAGAGTACGTCATCATCATCAGGCGATCACTCGTGACTGAGTAAGATTGTCTTCCAGGATAAAAGGAGGAAATTCTAAAGGAAGATTGTGTAGACTCTAGCGATGGGTCCATAAGTGACTGTGGAGGCCAATTCTAGATCCACACAGCTTCCCACAGTGAGGACACCGGTTACCAGATGGAAGATGGTCCTGTAAAGGATTCATTTGACGTGCTTTTCGCTTAGCACGTTTCTCCCTTTCACCTTGCACTCGGGCTTCTTCAAAGTCCATGGAACCTTTGTGAAAGGCCAACCTCCAGTTAGATCGTTCATGGGCCAGAGCTTCCCAGTTTTCGATGCTTATATTGCATTTTTTTAGATTAGCCTTATGAACATCTTTAAACCTCTTATATTGACCACCGATATTCCGCTTTCCATCCTTGAGTTGGGAATAAAGTAACTGCTTTGGGAGACGGCAGTCAGGCATTCGAACAACATGACCGGTCCACTGAAGTTGGCGTTGAAGGATCATTTTTTCAACGCTAGTAGTCTTTGCTTCTTCCAGTACACTGACATTTGTTCGCCTATCTCCCCAAGTAATTTGCAGGATTTTCCGGAGGCAACGTTGATGAAATCTTTCAAGGAGGTGGAAGTGACGTTTATAGATAGGAAAGATGGAGCATAGGATCGACACTACAGAGACTGTGTTCTTTGTCTTCCTTGGGACCAGGGTTTCATAGATGTCATAGATCATAGAATTGGAAGGGGCCATCGAGTCCAACCCCCTGCTCAGTGCAGGAAACTAGAGGAGGGGCCTCCCATCCAAGTAATATCCAGGCCTGACCCTGCTTAGCTTTCCACGCTCAGACAAGCTGAGCCAGCGTGAGCCACAGGCCTGTTTGGGGCCTGGATCTATTCCCCGGAGCCCTGAGTGTCCGTTTGTGCTGATGGAAGGGTTCCCCCTTCTTAGCTTAAATGCCATGCAGGGGGCGAATTTCAATTGCAGCTGGGTAGGGAAGGATTAACGCCCTCTCCCCCACATGCTGTAGGGCCCACCCACCCCACCCCACACAAAACCTCTCCCTTCAGGTTGCGGAAGGCTGATTGAGGCAGATCTAAGTAGAATGATAAAGAAAAACAATCCAGATGCTGAAACAATTAAAGGTGGTTTCCCTTGGCAGGTTGGGTTTAACGGTGGGTTAGGGGTCTGGAAACATTAAAAGCCACAGTACTGGACCTGCACCCACGGACACTCAGTTCTCATATACTTCAGCAACTTTGACCGCATTATAATCTCACCCTGTTTCCTTTGGGTACAGTAATTGGCCATTATTTTGATCATGCATACAAGGAGGAAATGCGGTACACAGAGTTTGTTTGTTGTTCTTTGCTGAAGTGGGTGGAGTGGAGGCAGCAAGCAACCGGTTGAGTCTGTAACATCCGGAGCCTCTTGGCCTTGGCACATGACTTCTGAATTGCCATTCTGAATCGCACCGGGTACATAGTTATCAAGGCCAAGGTAGCACTGCTCACTGGAAAACACGCACAACACTGCACAGCCCCGGCTCAGCTACAACCCATCTATGTGCTTCTTTGGAGAGAAAGACCACCTGGATCCAGAACCAGCTATAGCATTTTTCTCCCAGCATATACTGGCAGGCAATGGCTTTAAGAACATATGACCATAAGAAGAGCCATGCCAGATCAGACCAAAGACCTCCTAACTGGTCTGGCATTCTGTTCTCACAGTGGACAACCAGCTGCCTGTAGGAAACCCATAAGCAGGACATGAATGCAATAGCACCCTCCTGCCCATGTTCCTCAGCAACTGGTATACAGAGGGCTGGTTCATACCATTACCAGTGCCCACCATAGCTTAAAACAAGCCATGGTGGGTTGCAGCACATGTGGACCACCATTGTGATTGTTCAAGCAATGGTGGCTCGTCTCTGGAGGCCTCCTGCTTGCCAGTGCAGATAAGGGGCAGGCAGTTATTCTGCAGTAGCCCCACACCTCTGGAATGCGTTACCATCCGGGGTCCATCAGGCCCCACCATTGCAGCCTTTTGGGAAGACCCGGAAGGCTTACTTGTTTACTCTGGCTTTCCCCTGATGGTTTTATTGGACTGTTCCGGGTGTAGCTGCAATTGTATTGCAGGGTTTGTCTTATGCTGCTTCTGGTTGTTTTTTATGAATGTTTGCCATTTTATTTCCTTACCCGTTTTTATTACATGCATTTTATTGTTGTCAGCTGCCTTGGGAGAGCTTCTTCTCCGAAAGACAGCCTAGAAATATTTTAAATAAATGAATAAATAATTAGGCACACGCCAGATGTTTTGGGACTACAACTCCCATAAGCCTCATCCAGAATGGGCAATGGTCAGGGATGATCAGGGTTGTGGGTCAAAACTTCTGGAGGGCACCTCACCTCATGCAAACAGTATGGAGCTAGACGGCCCAACAGCAGCTCTTTGCTTCTTCTGGAGCCCGGTGACCTTGCTCGAGAACTTAAGAGACATGATCACAATGTGTGCAAACATGCCCGTAGTAAGATACATGACAGTTGTAGTCCCAACACATTTGGAGGGCCAAGTGCTTCCACGTTCTGATTAGTGGAAGCACTTTTAAAAAATGCCAGCAGGCACAGATGAGAGATTCAAAGCTTTAATTCTAGATAAGCTTGCAGCCTGGAAGTGGGGTTGAAACACTGACTCATTGTTCGCTGAAATGCTTACTCAACGTTTACAGCTCTCTTCTTCCCTCAAACCACAGGGTGTGTGCAACAGCAGGCCAAGCGATCCCCCCCTGGTGAGAGCGACGTTGCAATATTTATGGCAAGATCCAGTAAGAGCAGCATTTGTTGTTGTTTTCTGGCTTGCCAAAAACTCATAGATCATAGAGTTGGAAGGGGCCTACAAGGTCATCGAGTCCAACCCCCTGCTCAATGCAAGAAACTAGGGGAGGGGTCTCCCATCCAAGTAATAACCAGGCCTGACCCTGCTTAGCTTTCCACGCTCAGACAATCTGAGCCAGCGTAAGCCACAGTCCTTTCTAGGAATTCTGACATCTTTGGTGGGTCAGAAAGGCCTGTTCACAAGGGAACTTGATGGACAACTCTTCTGGGCCTGAACGATGAAGCCAGGTAGCTCACACTTTACTGGAGTTGGATGTTTAGAGGAAAACCAGTGGTCCTAATGGGTCTTCAGTTTGGCCAGTTTGAAAGTGCTTAGCAGATGGCTAGCATGCCTGGAGCATGTGAACATGTCTTTCCAGGCACACCTAATGCAGCAGCCAACATGGCGCATGCTTAAAGAATGAGAGGAAATTTGCACAATGGAGGCTGGGGGCAGGAGGCGTGGAAAGAGGCCAACTCTCAATCTTTCTTTAAAAAAATAAATAAATCAAACTTCTACCAACTTCCAAACCCACGTTGGGCAGCATTGCTGGTGGAACACAGATGCCCACTGACCTAGCAGTAACAATTGAGCACCGGCCATGTGCGGCCGCGTAACTCATAGAAGCAACAGCTGATGCGATAAAGCCAACCTGGGACAGTCCCCCACTGAAACGTCTGCAGGTGCTGAGAGGGGAAATCAGTCATCTGACTGAAAACTTCCTGCCCTGTTTAAGATGGGAGAGAAATTCTAGCTGATGTTCTTGGAAATGCTAGTTGTTTTTGGCCCATGGGGAAGCGTTCAACCTCACAATCCTCCACCTTGGTTCCGGCTCCAGGTTTCTGGGGGCCCTTGGGAAAGACACCCTCAATGGGGCCCCTCTCTCAGTGAGTCAACCTTCTCGCCGCCATTGCTTGCTTGATAAGCAGAGAGCCAGTGAGCAAGTTGGCTGCGGCATCCACGGGTCTTCCTCTACACTGCCACCATTGTCTGGGCCACAGGGAGAGGCTGGTGGACGGGCAACTTGCAGTGAAGAGGAAGTCCAGGGGGCGCTTATCAGTGGGCCCCTGCTGTGTTGTGGGCCCTTGGCAGACGCCCGACCGTGCCTACTCTTGACGCCGGGAAACCATGTTGACCACCTCATCTGCTCTTTCCATACATTAGGGTAGCCATGTGGTGAGGTGAAATCGCACATCCATGCATGGTCAGAAATCCTCATCACTCCCGTCAGGCAAGGGGAACCTCTGGCATGCAGGCCTAATCCAGCCTGTGAAGAGTTCCCCGTTGGGCATGCCACCTTCTATCCTATTCACGACACCCCCCCCACCTTTTATTTCTAAATTTGCCTTCATCCATGGCGTATGGAAATGTGATGCAAATCACTGTCCGCTTTTGTCCTCCTTTTTGGTGACGCGCTTCCTCTTTTTTCCAGCCATTTGTAAGTGGCCACCCCACTTCCCTGTCTGTCTCGCCTGGGAGGACTAGGCCCTGACGGACCCCAGCTACAAGCGCTGCTCCTGTTGAAGGTGCTGCTGAGAAAGCACCATTGAATTTGGTGCATGTTATAGGACAAACTGGTGGAGTTATTGATGGAGATTAATGCACCTCTGTTTTCAACCGCCTGCTTGCGATACAAGTATTTTGATAAACTTTCAATGTAACTGGTTGACACAGAAAACTTAGTGGTTTGGATTAGTTAGTGGAAAGGTTTTTTTTAATGAAATGTGGATTTTTGTGTGTGTGACTGCTCGTTTTTATGAAAGGATTCCCCCCCCCTATGATTAGGGAAACTTGAATTGTAACGTTTTTGTTAGCTTGCTAACGTGGATTTAAATATTTAAATATGAAATGCATTTGATATATTTTCGACCGGGTTTTTGTTGTGCCTATATATTGATTTCTTTACTGTTGTTGTGAACTGCTTTGAGCATAATTGGGAAAGGCAGCACATGAATAAAATGATGATGAATGAGAAGCCACAGGCGGGTTGAAGTCAAGACAAGCAACTTTCCCCCATAGCTATCCTGCACTGAAGAGTCAGCTGTGCAAAATAAGCCATAGAAAGCTACTAGCCAAGAAAAAAAATAAATAAATTAGTAGCCTGCATATATGTGTGTACATACTCGCTGTTACTCACTGTATACTCAGTCACTCACTGTGACCTAAAATAAATGAAAGAACCAATGTATGAAATTTCCCTTTATGGTCATAAGATGAGGCCCTGAGCTGTAAGCTGGGTACATGGTGAAGAAGTCGTGTGACCAATTTATAGTGTGCCAAATGCTGCATGGATTCGCTTAAGTCATTCTTAAGTCATTCTTGGTGAAGAAGTCGTGTGACCAATTTATAGTGTGCCAAATGCTGCATGGATTCGCTTAAGTCATTCTCGGTGTCGTAACGGTGAACTGATGTATGGTTGGCATCACCTTCTGGCCCCCTCATGCCTGTGGCAAAATAATTTAAGAGCTGCTATTTTGAGTTTACTTTTTTTCTTCTTCTTTTAATGAGCACTTGGAGCCCAAAATAATTCATTGGTTTTTGTAAAGGGAATCGAAGCAAAATCCACTTTGAGATAAAAAGGTAGATACTGTTTTACACATTCTGTTTTTTACAAAGGAAAAGAGCATCTGAGGATGCAAAAACAAACAAACAAACCTAAATGAACCCCACACCGTCTTGGCATTTCACGGACCGCAGGAGATAAAAATTTCCCTCATCGTAACATCCAGAGGTAGCAGGTGGGTCGGCTCTGTTCCAAAACACGTTCACCCCTATTTAGCAAGGAAGATTCCCTCTCTCTCTGTCATACATGTGTGCGCGCGCGCGCGCGCACACACACACACACACACACACACACACACACACGATGGCCATGTGTCCTCTTTTACCGAGGATAGTCCTCTAATTGAAGAGCTGCCAGAGGACTGTCTTCTGTTTTGAAAGCATCCTCTATTTCAGTGTTCTCCAACCTTGGGTCCCCAGATGTTTTTGGCCTACAACTCCCAGCATGCCCCAGCCAGCATAGCTGGCTGGGGCATGCTGGGAGTTGTAGGCCAAAAACATCTGGGGACCCAAGGTTGGAGAACACTGCTCTATTTGAAGGTCCGCCCAGTCCAAATCCGGTTTAAAGATCAAGACCCATCAGAAGGAAGAGCTCAGGGGCTTTGAAAGTGCCCCTCTCAACAGCACCTGGACAGCAGACTGAGTAAGGCACCCAGGTCAGTCGGTCAGTCTTCCACACTAGGGTGAGGTGTACCGTATTTCTATTTAAATTATAATAATTATTTCTAAATTTGCTTCCACACACATAAATTAGCGCATGTATGTTTTATGCAAACGAGTGTCCTTCGTTTTGGCGATTCCTAAGTGGCCACCCTACACACACACACACACACACACACCTCTGATATAAGAGCACATCACGATGCTCATCTCTGTTCCCCCTTTACTTGATTGGATGCATCTGATGGAAACAGGGACGGTGCAACCCCACGACAAAACATGACCGGGGCTGGATGGCCAAGGTGTCTTGCTTTGACTGTGTTTGTTTTTTTTGCTTCTGTCAGTTTGTACAGTGAAACATATTTTTAAATGGAAGCCCAAAATGTTTTAAATAGACCCATTTGCCCAGATGGAGGAAACAATCTCCGACCAATCTCCAAATAATCTCTGACCAAGCTAGTGCCACGTGTGATATATCTCCCTGATATAGTTTCCCTGTTTCCAAAAGGTGCTTTCAAGAAACGTTTTGCAAGACATCAGTGCTGTATAAAGATCAGTTTGGCTCAGAGTTGATTTCATCCTTCCAAAAACTCCCCGGACTTCACTACAAAGTTTAACTTGCAGCAGCCGTCCGGAGCCAAACAAAGCCCTCTTTCCACACCATCCATTTCACGAAGGGAGATTCATCGCCTTGCTATGAATATTTGTTCTTGATGCTTCAAAATTTCCAGGAGACACTCCCTCTGCTTCAGTGTTAAATCAGTTGTGCTCCTCTTGCTGGTGATGCATAATAGAAGGCTGCCTGCTGGATGTTCCAGCCGAACACATTTTACAGGCAATATTAAACGGCCGTTCTTCCTCGACGGGTGGAGAGGCCAGTCAGCACCCTCAGACGTGGCTAAGACTCTAATTCTGGGTCTGTATAAGAAAAGTTTCTGAATTCCTCTTGGTTGATCATAGAAAGAATTCCTTCTTCGATGTCGGTTAAGATAGGCTCTTCCTTTAAAAATTCAGGATCAAAGTTGCTCACGTCCTCTTTTGATTTCTGCCAAATGCAAACATAAAACAAATATTAGGTGCCTCTACTTGTTTTCTTGGTTTCCCAATCGTTCCCTGGCGTGAAAGCCACACTGGCCCACAGTCAAAACTAGGATTGACACGGAGCCTTCCAGAAACTGAGTGGGATCTCAGCTAAGGGTGGTTCCAGACAGGGCCGGTGGCAGACTTCAGGGGGCCCTTGGGCGTGGTGCTGCCGACGGCCGCCCTGCTTCCGCCTCCACCCCTACCCACGGGCCACCTCCACCCCTCATTCTCCTCATCTGTAGCCTGCAGCTGCCTCCTTCTCCATTCGCCCGCCCGCCCGCTCCCTCCGCCACTACCATCCTGCCTGCTTGCCCACTGTCAACGCCAACACTGGTTTGCTCCCTCCCACCCCCCAAAGGTTTTCTAGTAGGGCAGCAGCCCTTTCGAATGGAACCAGTGCTCAGCTCCGCTCTGCGGCTGCCACTCGCCACCTAAAGATGATCCCAAGTGCAACGCTCCGTGTCGAGCGTTTGGGGTGATCTTAAAAGCGGCGGGCAGCAGTGGCGGAGTGAATGGCTCCACTCCCATTCAAAAGCACTGCTGCCCTGCCAGGAGATTTGGGGGGGGGGAGTAGAGGAGGAGGGGGCAGCAGGAAGCAAGGTGGGGGTGAACAAGCGGGCTGTAACGGGGAAGAGGCGGAGCAACTCCAGGGGACTCTTTGTCCGTGGGCCCCTGCTGGGCTGTGGAACCCTCAGCAAGTGCAAAACCGTGCCTGCCCTTGTGGAGGGCCCTGGGAATACGGAAGCTTGTGTTCCCACAGGGGTCAGGGAGGCCCACCTGATCTGCCGTAGCCTATCGGTGTAGAGAGGCGTCCTTGCTGACGCGGCCTCCCGCTCCCTTGTCTGGCCACCGCATGGTGATGGCGCACAAGCCGACTCCCCACCCGGCATTTCTCAGATCACAAGTTCAATATCCACTTCAGGCTTAAATCCTTTAGCGCAGCCTCCCCCCAAACCTGGAACCCTCCAGATGTGTTGGCCTGCAACTCCCATAATTCCCAGCCGGCGTGCAGCCAGCTCTCCAAGAGATGGTGGGTCCACTCTTGCCCCACTGGGAATGGCTTCCTTTCCCGCTTCATGCGTGGATGTGAGAGAGCGGGGCGCGCATGGGGCGGCCCCAGGAAAGAAAGAGTGACGCAATCCCACAAACGCGGCCCATTTTTGGCTCTGGCTCCACCCGCTGTGGCTCGGGCTCTGCCCAGCATCGGCTGCAGACCCCACAAACGGAGGAGGCTGGTGACCCCTATTTCGGTGGGGCTCCTTTTCCATTACAGGTTTTATTGGGAGCTTCATAGGAGCTATTCACGGTGCTCCATGGTGGCAAACTTATTTTGGGGATTGAGTTCAGCACCGCAGATAGCTCCTATGAAGTACCCAACAAAACCTGCAATGGAAACGGAGCCCCACGGAAATAGGGGTCACCTGCCTCTCCTGCCCACAAATGACTTTTCTCGTGGGTGCACTGACTGGTAGCCACTCCCCACAGTTTCACACAGGAGTTCCTCTCTCCCCCCCCGCCCTATGTGGAAATGTCAGGGATAGGTGACCTTCTGCAGGCAAGGCTTGTGCTCCACGACGAAGCAGTCTCCTTCACACGCACACGCACAAATTCCGAACACTTACGATCCGAGGCCGGAACGGTGGCTCGATCCGGCGCTGGTTCAGCAAGTCCCAATCCAATCCGTTAAAATATGGGTGCTGGAGGATAGCTTTCTCCCCACCCAAGGCAATATTGCCTAGCCGCATTTTGGGGTTCTTTGTCATGAACTGCAAAATAATAATAATAATAATAATAATAATAATAATAATAATAATAATAATAATAATAATAATAATAATAATAATAAAAGGCGGGTGTTAGCAAGGAAGAAACCAATGCTCTCAACTATATGCTGTCAGTTCCTATTAGCATTCACCCAATGTCTAAGCCATCCTCCCCCGAGGTAATGCTCTCCAGATGGGTTGGACTACAACTCCCAGCATACCCCAGCCAGCACAGCTGGCTGGGGATGCTGGGAATTGTAGTCCAACCCATCTGGAGAGCATTACCTCGGGGGAGGCTGGTCGAACTGCCGTGGGGGCCCGTCTTGAAAGGTGGTTAACACCCCCCCCCCAAAATAAATAGAAATCTAAAATAAATGGCCATTCCTTCCTCCTGGGAACTACCATCCCCAGGGTTCTTTGCAAGGAAGCCCCTGACCCTTAAACTGTGTGAAACTGCAGGCAGACTAAGCCATGAATATATGTATGCAGAAGGGGGGGGGGGACGGGACACCTCATCCTGGAAAATGCCGGGGCTTTATTTTATACCACACAAGACTCTGATCTAGTGCGGCCTCCTCCAGCCTGGCTGGCCCTCCAAATGTGTTGGGACTACAACTCCCAACATGTGGATGTTGGGAGTTGTAATCCAACACATCTGAAAGGCAGCAGGTCGTGTGGGGGGGTGGGGGTGGAGAGACTGATTCTGGTGGCTTCCTGCAGGCCTCGGTGCCCAGAATGCTGCAGCCGCCTTTCCAGGTCAGACTGAGGTCCGTCTCATCTAGCAGTTTGTCTCCAGCGGTAGCCAGCCAGAGGTCTCTGAAAGGTCACAAGCTGGGCCTGAAGACAGTGCCAATCTCTTGTTAGTGCCAGCATCCGGTACGCAGAGATACAGTGCCTCTGGAAATGGAGGTTCCATTTAGCTAAATTAGGTTCGCTTAGAGAGCAATCCCATGGTCCCTGGGTGAGCGTCCCAGGGACCACAGGGTGGCTCGGAAAACCCCTCCGAGGTTGGAGTGCAGGGAGTCGGAGATCCTCCCCCCTCCACCTCCTCCTCGCAGCCAGTGCGGAGAGAACCGCACCGGCCGTTGGAAAAGTGCCCTCGGAGGAGGAGGAAAGGGGGCATTCCGGTGGGCAGGGAGGCGAGGGGCCCAGAGAGACCAGGGTACCATTTATCCCGAGCCGCCTCCCGCCTCCTTCCCTCCCCTTCCCACGTGTCCCAGCTAGACAGGCTAAAAAGCCCATCTAGTGAAAATCACCAGAGACAGAGGCTGGGGAGGTGAAGATCGCCTCCGCCGCTCCTCCTGCCCTTCCGGCTTTAGCCGGGCAGAGCACAGGAATCTCGGGAGCCTCCACATGAGGAGGCTTCCAAGCAGCGAGGGTGCAATCGATAGGACTGCGCCCTTACGTCTTGCAAACTGCTGGCCACCACCTCGCCTTGAGTTAGCAAATTCCATTAAGTTTGTTGCGACGTAGGCATACCCACCCCACCCAGCCCTCCAGAGGTTTCGGATTATGACTCCCATCAGCCCTGACCCTCAGCCATGCTGGCTGGGGCTGATGGGAGCTGCAGTCCCAAACCATCTGGAGGGCTCCTGCTTGGGGAAGGCCGCCATAAAGGGATGCCCCATTCACTCCAACAAGGGGGACCGCTTTGAGCGGATCCTTTTGATCCACTCAGCAGAGGGGATGGTTCTGTGCGGCTTTGGGGGGAGGGCGGAACTGTCCTCTCTCCACAGAAGTGAATAGGACGGCCTGTCTATCTGTGTGCATGCCACGTGTGCATGATGAAGGCACACATAGTCACTTCCTGCACAGCCAGAGCCTTGGTTCCTACAATGACGACGACAACAAAGATGAAATGCATGAAGGTCTATAAACATAGCTGCAGGAATAAAGCCGCTTTTTATAAAGGTTTCTGCCAGCCAGCCAGACTTCAGCTGTTGTTCCATCATGACATTCTCTTAAAACCACAGCTGAAAAAACTGGAGCAAGAAGCTCACGCCGTGTCTTCTGTAGCAAAAAATAGAACAGAATAAATAAATAAAAATGCAGTCCTGGAACGGCCTTCCCCAGCATGGCACCCTCCAGATTTGCTGGCTGGGGATGATGGGGAGTTGTAGTCTAACGCATCTAGAGGACACCAGGTTCGGGGAGGCTACCGTAGAAAATTAAGGGTACGAAAAAAGGCCGCAGAGAAGAGAGAAGGTTACCCGAGACAGCAGCCACAGGCTCAAGGCATTTGATCTGCCCCCCCCCCTCCGCCCCATCTTTAACCAAGACGGAGTACATCATCTTTGCTCACACTTTCACTTGGAAAGAAGAGACGCAACGGATATATCTGTGCATATTTCAAAGACAGGCTTACACAGTATTACAGAGAAAGGGAGTGCAAAGACTGTGTCCTCCCCCTGCCCCGCCGCCCACTCCCGCCTGATTCAAGTTTGGCAGCGCTGCCCGCCCTTGAGGGATGTTTCAGGAGGCTCTTTCGTTCCTCCAACTTGGTGCCCTCCAGACGTGCTGGGCTACAACTCCCACCATGCCCAGCCAGCGCTGCCAATGGCCACGCTGGCTGGGAATGACAAGAGTTGTGTGTCCCGACGACACATCTGGACAGCGCCAGGTTGGGGAAGGCTGCCGCACTCCTAGGAGATGGCAAGCAACTGCCTGGTGTGTGGTAGCATGACTACTGATGCACTGCGCCCCCCCGCCCAAGAGAGGAAATGCATCACCCCCAGAAAAGGAGGACACAGGTTTGCATGAAATTTGCATATGTTAATTTATATGCATAGATGCAAATCATCAGGCCTTGCTGGTCATTCCAAAATTATCAGCATGTTGCCATGCAATATTCTGGACGGCGGAGTCTTCTCGGTAGCAGCACCCACCCTGTGGAAAAAGAAAATTTGGCATCTTTTAAATGCCTCCTGAAACACACCTGTTCACCTAGGCTTTCCCTGGCCTGTAATTAAATGAACTATGATGTCCCATTTTTACTGTTCCTGTCCTGTCCTGTATTTTTACTGTTCCTGTACTGTTCGCCTACTACTACTGCTGTGTATTATTATTTTTTAATTATTATTGTAATTATATTGTTTTTAAAATTGTATTTTAAATGTGGTTTTAAATGTGCTTTTATGATTTTAATATTTATATGGAAACCGTTTAGAGATTTTTAAAAAATATCTAGCAGTATATAAATAAATAAATGAATAAATAAATTTAGAAATGATTATTATAATTTAAATAGAAATACAATACACTTCACCATAGTGGGGAAGCCTGTGACTGGGGGCGCTCTGTGCCTTCTGCTCAGTTTGCTGTCCAAGTGCTAACTTCAAGGCAGTGTAGTAAAGTGGTTAGAGAGCCAGAGTGGCATAGTGGTTAGAGCAGGGCTCTCCAACCTTGGGTTCCCAGATGTTGGACTACAGCTTCCAGAATCCCTTGCCATTAGCCCTGCTGGCTGGGTATGCTGGGAGCTGTAGGCCAGCAACATCTGGGGACCCAAGGTTGGAGAGCCCTGGGTTAGAGTGTTGGACTGGGACTCGGGAGATCCGGGTTCTAGTCCCCATTTGGCCATGAAGCTCACTGGGTGACTTTGGGCCAGTCACTGACTCTCAGCCTAACCTACCTCACAGGGTTGTTGTGAGGATAAAATGGAGAGGAGGGGGAGGATTATGTAAGCCGCCTTGGGTTCCCTGTAGGAAAAAAGGCGGGATATAAATATAACAAATAAATCAGTTCCACACAGCATTTCTGCCGCTCTGGCTGTAGGCAGCCAGTCCAAAGAGAATGGGATGAAACCCCTGCTTTGGAAGGAAGGAAAAGTGTCAGAAAAACATTTAAAAAAACAACCACCAGAATTTAAGGAGGCTCTTGCTTAGAATGGATGCAGCCAGTGTGACGTAGTGGTTATAGTGTTGGACAGGGACTCGGGAGACCCCGGGTTCAAATCCCTACCCAGCTGTGAAGCTCACTGGGTGACTTTGGGCCAGTCACTGACTCTCAACCTAACCTACCTCACAGGGTTGTTGTGAGGATAAAATGGAGAGGAGGGGGACCATGTAAGCCGCCTTGGGTTCCTTGCAAGAGGAAAAAAGGCGGGCTATAAATGTAATAAATGAATGAATACAGAAGGCCCCCGTTCTCCCTCCTGATGGCTGTTTATCTTTAAACCATACTTAGACTAGACAGCCCTTCAAACAGAGGACTGTCCTCTCCAGAGGAGGGTGCATCATGGTCACCCTAGGCTTGGAGAACAGAAGTGCCCTGGAGAATTGTAAGGCTGGTGGGTTTTTGCTGGCGTGTCTCGAGCAGAGGCTCCCAGAAGTCAGGACCTGGCACTGTAGCTCCAGCACCACCAGTGCTCTGAATTCGGCCCTTGGGCTGAAAAATATGCAATGCCCCCCTCGGCCTGGCCTATCTCTTGGCTTCCGCTGCAGCCAGACAGGAAATACAGACATTGCCTGTGCCTGAATTGCTAATGGCATCGCTGTTTTGCTCCTAAGGAAATTTTATTTATTGATGACATTTTAAGGTCAGTCACCTTGAAAGTCACTAAGGTTAGTCATAAAAAGCAAAGTAAAATAAAAATACATTAGTAAAATAAATCCAAAATCTCTGTGTGTGTGTGTGTGTGTGTGTGTGTGGCGGCAGTGGGAATCAAAAACCACAGTTAGCCAATACCTTTCTTAGGGCCCAATAAAGGTATTTATAGTGCTAGCAAAGGCACTGCCCTAGATTTTGAAGCTCAGTTATGTGTGGGAAGCCCCTGAAAAACTAAGGGCTTTCCCAGGCATGCTTACATTCACTCCTCTCCACATTGGTGCATATTCCTAAAAAACAAAAAGCTCTTGCAACAGTCTGAAGGTCAGCAAGTTTTGGGACAAGATATTTCAAGACATAGGAAAAATTACACCAGAGTGTAATTTGTTAAAACACCAGAGTCAACTTTATTGAATATGTTTGTAAAAGAAAATAGAAAGATAAGAGAAAAAAACATTAATTGGTTTTCTGTTGACAGCCGCGAAGCATTTCATAGCAAGTAATTGGAAGAATGTCAGGATGTCGACAATATGTGGAAAAATGAAATCTGGGGCAATAAATGAAAAGTTGACATGGAAGTCAGAAGTGCACTGAGGAATAAAGGAAAGAGATACTTTTAGGAAGGGCTGGTGAAAATATATAGACTATATGAAAAAAGAATCGAATAGAATAACCTTGGTAGAAGCTTATAGAAGTCTGTGGGACATGAAAAGAAGAAGATTATAAAGGAATGAAATAGGATAATCAACATACTACACTGGAATAGAAACTGAAAATAAAAGATGGAAGATGAAAATTTTGAAATTGACCAATTTGGGGGCAGGGATTATGTATTACTAATATGTTTTGTTTTGCTTTCTATGTGTATTTTTTTTTCTTTTGGAAAATGTAATAAAAAATTTAAATAAAAAAACAACAACTTGCAACAGTCCGAATCCATGCCATTTTGGGGATCACGACACCAGCATGTGTAAAGCGGGCTTTTGCTTGCTCAGTTATGCATTAGCAGTTTAGGGCACAACCACTGAGCTGAGTGTGTGAAAGCTGCCCTTGAGACATACCCACCAAAGATGTCAGAATTCCTAGAAAAGAAGGAAGCAAAAGTGCCTTTCTCAAACAAAAACAAAAACAAAAACAAAAAAGGAAAAGGGGGGGGGGGACAAAGTGCTTTTTGAAAGGCAGCATGCCTACTGCTCGGAGAGTCACGTAGCACAGGCCATTTCCACAAGGGACTTATTTAAATTGCTTTACAGAGCAATCCTGAGGTCTGTGGGAAGGCATGATCGCACTCTTCCAGTACTTGAAGGGTTGTCACACAGAGGAGGGCCAGGATCTCTTCTCGATCATCCCAGATTGCAGGACACGGAATAATGGGCTCAAGTTACAGGAACCCAGATTCCGCCTAAACATCAGGAAAAATTTCCTGACTGTCAGAGCAATAAGACAATGGAACCAACGACCTAGGGAGGTGGTGGGCTCTCCCAATCTGGAGGCATTCAAGGTGCAGCTGGACAAACATCTGTCAGGGATGCTTTGACCTGGATTCCTGCATTGAGCAGGGGGTTCGACTCGATGGCCTTGTAGGCTCCTATGATTCTATGATCCCAGGGACTATAGCTTGGCGTGGATTTCCCCACTCCAAGGCCATAGACACAGCTATGACCTTGGGGTGTATGAATACAGGCTCGTGGCTCACGCTGGCTCAGCTTGTCTGAGTGTGGAAAGCTAAGCAGGGTCAGGCGCCTGGTTATTATACTTGGATGGGAGACCCCTCCTCTAGTTTCCTGCATTGAGCAGGGGGTTGGACTCGATAGCCTTGTAGGCTCCTTCCAACTCTATAGATCTATGAAATCTATGAATACAAGCAGGGATTTCCCTCCCTCCCTCCCTCCCAGGTGCCACAGAAAAGTCCATGGTGGCTCCTCTACCAAGATCGCAACAGCAACCTTGGAAGAAGATCAGAGAGGAAGGAAAGGAAGCAGGGACAGTGGCTGGGGAAGGGCGGGGGAAGGAGAGACATAGATCTGCTAGATCAGCGTTCTCCAACCTTGGGTCCCCAGATGTTTTTGGCCTACAACTCCCAGCATGCCCCAGCCAGCGGAGCTGGCTGGGGCATGCTGGGAGTTGTAGGCCAAAAACATCTGGGGACCCAAGGTTGGAGAACACTGTGCTAGATCCATGATGAGGCTCTCCATCGCTTGTCCCTGCCCACTGAGAGGTAACGAATATTACTAGCCACTAATAAATATATAAGGAAGAGCAAGTTCCCCCTCTCCCTTCACTTTACTTGCATAATAATCAGACCAAAGTGCTTGCAGCATATTCAGCCTCCAATCTAGTAGTAAGGAAGTCTTAATTAGAATAATTGCTCTGTTTAAATAACCATTCCCTCTTTGTTGAAGAGCAAATGGATGTTTGAGAGGACCTCTTTTTTTTATCCCCTTTCTCTTTACACTGAATTCCACTCCAGTTCTTTCAGGCCATTCACTTAATGAGCTTCACTACTGGATGCCTCCAGTTCTTTATTTACACGGGCAATAAATAGATAATAGATTCTTCTTGCTCATTCTCTTCACTACACTGTTCTTTTGTTACGGGAAATTTACTGTATTTTTGCTAACCCCAGGGAGGGAAATGATTCCCCCCCTACCACTACCTTTTGTGAAATCTGTGCAAGGTGCTGTACAACTTTGAACCAATTATTGTTTTGCCAAGGCAAAATAAACCCAATAAACCTGTAGTAGCCAGGAAAAAAATGGTGGTAGCCATGGCCTAAAGATACTATAGTGACAAAACGGCAGAAACCTAAATATTATAAGTATTTCATTTATTTCTCAAATTTATATCCCTGCCCTTCAGTGGCCAATAGATTGAGCAGAAAAGGAGTAAAATAATAATAGTACATATATATATATATATATATATATATATATATGTAATCTAATATGCTTCAACCAAACTTAATATATTAAGGGTTCAATCCCATGCATGTTTAGACACAAAAAAAGTCCTAAAACTCCCAGCATCCCACAGCCAGTATAGCTGTAGGACTTTTTTCTGTATAAACATGCATAGGATTGCACCCTAAAAGTATTTATTTTGTTATATTTATATCCCACCTTTCTTCCTGCAAGGAACACAAGGCAGCTTACATAATCCTCCTCCTTTCCATTTTATCCTCACAACAACAACCCTGTGAGGTAGGTCAGGCTGAGAGTCAGTGACTGGCCCAAAGTCACCCAGTGAGCTTCATGGCCGAGCGGGGACTAGAACCCAGATCTCCCGAGCCCCAGTCCAACACTCTCACCACTACGCCACGCTGGCTCTATTTTCCATTGTTATCATTTCTGTGTGTTATTATTTTGTTGTAAGGCATCTTGGAAGGTATAGTAATGGGCAGCATAAAAATACTTTAATTACTCAATCATTCAAAGCTCTTTGGTCATTAAAATCTATGCTTTACAACTGCTTCTGCATTCCTGATATGTTAAAGGGGTGGGGAACCATTTGCCAACCCTGATATATATATAAGAAATATTCTGAGCATGTGCAGTTTCGCATTTTAAACTCACTGAAATCGTAGCATGACACTGTGCTACAGGAATAATTTTTTAAAAAATTATTCCGTTTCTGCTGCCCTGATGCTAAACACACTTGCTAGGGAATACGCGTCACTTTGTTGTAGAAAAGGATAATAATATGTTTAAAGTAAAAATAATAAATTTTTCATCTGTAAATGTTAAAATCTGCCAGACTTGTGGTTTATATAACACTGATTACAGGATATATTTTTCTGGTTGCAGAAATCCACATCTCCAGAAATTGTATATAGAGATAGATAGATAAATATAGATATAGATATAGGCGTAGGCAAGGGAGTGTGTGTATGTGAGGGGGAGAGAGAAAGTACCGGTAATAGTAGTTCAGGAAGTAAACACCTGTGCCTTATGTAATATACGTCATAGACCATTATATAAGATCAATATTAACAAGGGCAGATAATATTGTCAAAGGAAACTAAGACAATGAGGAAATTGGGCAGGGCGTTTCCCTCCTTATACTTCTTGGCTAACTCTAAGGCTGGGAAAAGAATCCAGAAATCCGATGGATTTCCACAGCAAAGGTAAGTTTGAAGTGTGTGGGAAACCCTCGGCAAAATCCACAGAAGCCAAAGTGGATGCCAAAGGAATATTTCCAGCGGCGTGGGGGGGGGGGCATTATTGCCCTGCTCTTCCTCTCGCCCCCTTTGCATCTAAATGACATGCAAAATAATGTATCTATTGAGTTAGAGAAAAGTGCAAATGTTGTACCAGTCACTGAAATTTGTTCTTCTGCTTCCAACTAAGGCTGCAACATTTACACTGACCAAAGTGGTCATCACAAATTAACCGGCCCTATCAAGTGGGCATAACAAACCAACAAATGGTGCAATCCTGGACGTGTCAACTCAGAAGTAAGCCCAATTGAGTTCAACGGGACTTACTCCCGGGTAAGTGTGTCTAGGATTGCAACGAAAGTCTCTACGATCTGGGGTTCCAGAATGCCTTTCTGTGGTGCAGCCCACGCAGACAAAGCAGCTCTTTCTGCTCTGCACTAAGATTTGGATCAAAATGAATGGAAAATATATGTTTTCCCCTTCCAGCAACATAAAGGGCAGGGAAGACACATCTTGCTCCCGGAAGCGCACTGCTGCCGATTCTTGCCATGGCCATCTGACTCACCATCTATAGCAGCCTTCCCTAACCTGGTGCCCTCTAGATGTTTTGGACGACAAATCCCAGAATTCCTGACCATTGTCCATGCCTGCTGGGGCTGATGGGAGATGAAGTCCAAAACATCTGGAAGGCACCAGGTTGGGGAAGGCTGGGTCGGAGTGCTCTTGGTAAATCACCGCGTCCGCCCCACGGTGCCTGGCCGCTGCAGCTGTGGAGATCTGTCACGGTCGCCACACGGTCTTGGAAGGCAGAGCCGCGTCTCCTTCCTCGCTGCCAATGCACGTTTCTCGCCTCAGTCGCGCAGCCGTGCTAGGAAGAAGCTACGTGCTATTTGAAAGGTAAATGCAGGGCCGGCGCCAAGGGCCAGCAGAGTTGGGCACTTGCGAAGGGCCCACACCCTTGCAGCATCCTTTCTTTCTTATTTTTAAAGAGATTTTGTAGTTAGCGGGTGGCTGGCCGGGCATGTACAAGAGCCCCTGCAACCCGCTTGTTCACCTGCCTCTCACTCTGGTGATGTGAAGGAGGAGCAGTAGATGCCATGGCCTGCTTGCTCAATGCCTCTCTGCCTGGCAAGCAAGCAGGCGGCGGCCACGACGAGGAAAAGGATCCACAGCAGCAGAGAGTGGCGCAGCCAGGGCCCCCCAAAAGCCAGGGCCACGCAACCCAGCCCCCGCAATGACCAGCACGTGATGAGCAGCGGGCGATGGGGCCGTGGCAAACCGGCCTGGCATCAGCACCCGCGGCAGCACGGGCATGCTGGGACCCACGGGGGCAGACGGTGCCCGCCACAGCATCCTTTCTCCTTGTTTTTAAAGACATTTTATAGTTAGGGGGTGACCGGCTGTGCATGTAACATGGTGACAGATGAAAAATTTATTATTTTTACTTTAAACATATTATTTATTATATTTATACCCCGCCTTTTTTCCTGCAAGGAACCCAGGGCGGCTTACATAATCCTCCTCCTCTCCATTTTATCCTCACAACAACCCTGTGAGGTAGGTTAGGCTGAGAGTCAAGTGACTGGCCCAAAGTCACCCAGTGAGTTTCATGGCCGAGCGGGGACTAGAACCCGGATCTCCCGAGTCCCAGGCCAACACTCTCACCACTACACCACACTGGCTTTTCTACAACAAAGTGACGCGTATTCCCTAGCAAGTGTGTTTAGCATCAGGGCAGCAGAAACGGAATAATTTTTTAAAAAATAATTCCTGTAGCACAATGTCATGCTACGATTTCAGTGAGTTTAAAATGCGAAACTGCACATGCTCAGAATATTTCTTTATATATATATATATATATCAGGGTTGGCAAATGGTTCCCCACCCCTTTAACGTATCAGGAATGCAGAAGCAGTTGTAAAGCATAGAATTGGCGGGGCGCGGAGAGAAGAGGATTGTTATTTGTGTGCTTCGGAATGGAAGGAACACAGAATGGCTTCTCAAGGGGACCCCTGCAAGACGATTAAGTCCAGGGTCTCAAATTACCTAGCTGCACCAGGTGTGGGCCCCACTCCCTGAGGGTGTCTTGCTCAAGGGCCCTCCAAAACCTGGAGCTCTCACTGGGTAAACACCACCATGAACTGCAGTGCTCACATCGCTTTAGGAGCAGCTGTATGCAACAAACGTCACCCTGGTTTTCCACCACTTTCACTGTTGTGCTTTCCCCCTTCCAAGTTCGGTGCTGACTGCTGTCTGTCAAGAGAGCCCTAGTACATACGTACCCTGCCACCCCTGCCCCAGACGCATATGACAACAGTTCCGTGGGAAGAGAAAATGATCCTTAGCAGATTATAGCTGTAGTGTAATTATGACCTGTGTTTTATGAGCATGTATACGCAAAGGCCCACGAGGGACAGACAATGCTAAGCTTTGTTATGCTGGGTGGGTAAGACACTGTAGTGATGCACAGCATTATATAGCCTCTTTATAGATACTAATCAAGAGCGAGCACATTCTGTAAGTTTGTGTGTGACATCTGCATATCTATATGATGAGAGAGTGCCCATTAGGCTGCAATGGCAGATAAGGTGACCATGTGTCCTCTTTTACAGATGACAGTCCTCTATTTGAAGGGCTGCTAGAGGACCGTCCCCTATTTGAAAGGGTGCCCTGTCCAATCCTGGGTTATATATAGCTGAAGAACCACCAGAACTGTTGCCCACCAACCGACACTTCGCACCTGGACAACAGACTGGGCCGACAGGCATGCCGATGCCGCTCACCTGGCCACAGTCTTCCGAATTAGGGTGAGATCTACTGTATCCCTACTTAAATTGTTAAAATTATCTCTGACTTTACACACAAGAGACGTAAATTAGCGCATGCAAATTTCATGCGAATTGCTGTGCTCTTTTTTCTGGTGATGCATTTCCTCTACTTGGGTGATTCATACCCTGACGGAATACGGTGGTAGCTGCTTTTTGGCTGGCTGGGATTTCTGGGAATTCCTAGATTTATAACCGTGTGGCAGTGCCCAGCCCAAGTTCCCCCAGACATTCAGGAAATCAACTGAGCAGAGAACCATTTGCATCACAACAGTGCCCCGTTTTCCGGAAAACGTACACTTTGCCCCCTATGAGTCAGTGAAAGCGCAGCCCATTTTTGACTCGCTGGCTACAGCCCGATCGGCTCTCCTCCTTCCTGTGCCATTTCCTGTTAAGAAGCAAACAATCGAACTGCCCTGAAGGAAGTCTGCTGCATATGGGGAACTGTCTTCTGCTGAGGAAAAATCCCTCGTTTGGTTTCCAGGTGTCGCAGTTTTACCCTTCGGTGTGGGAACTGCTTAAATAGACTGAAAACAGATACTAAAAACAAGCGCTCGACAGTGCGGTCCTATCAGTGTCCATTCAGACATAAGCGCCCACTGGGTTCGGTGGAACGTACTCCCAGCTGAATGTGTCTAGGATTGCCACACAAGAGGTTTAAATATTGGAGGGGGAGAGAAGATTGCTGAGGAGAGGCATGATAAGCAGGGCTTTTTTTCTGGTGGAACTCACCAGAACTAAGTTCCAGCACCTTTTATTCTATTAATTTCATTACAATTTAATCGCCATCTACTCCCGAGGAAACATAATCCAAGAGTTCCTGTACCTTTTTCTCCAGAAAAAAAGCACTGATGATAAGTATGCTATATAACTATGTGAAAAAAAATACATAGCCCTGTGTTTAGTGGCTGAAGCTACATTGGCCTGGGTTTTAATAACACATTTTATTTGCTTTCATCTAATTGTAATGGATTGTTTTAAATTGTTCTTTCATGCCTCGAGCCTTTGAGATGGGTGTGGTAGTAGGCTAGAGATTTAAATAAAGCATTAATTAAAAACACACGCACACCACATCAGCCATCCACAGACCACACCTGAACAAAACTGATGCCTATTATTTCAGAAAACAGCTCTGTGGAATAACTGAATATTCCACTCATCTCTGGAATTCCATTTCTTTCCTAAATGTGGAACTGATTTGGAGCAGGAGATTGGGCCTTCTATGCAGGGTCCCCAACCATTTTTGGACCGGTAGGCACATCTGACATTTTGAAGGAGTGTTGTGGGCACTCCCATAAAATGGCTGCCATGAGGGGGCTTGCCCATTCATAAAATGGCTGCCATAGGGGGTGAGGCATGGCTGGCCTCAAAACACTGAATTCCCAGAAGCCAAACTGATGACACTAAGAGAAAAGTAATTTGCCCAGGAACCTAAGAACAAGGCCGAGGTAGGGTCTCAGTTCCAAAACACAAAACCACTCTCTTTTGCAGGCAAATACAGATGGTGCTGGAGGGTAGTACCGTACTTCACTTTGTAGCATGCCAGCTTCCTGGTTATTTTTAAAAAATTATTATTCTTATGAAATATAATAAATTAGATCTCGAAATTAGATTACTGCAATGCACTCTATGTGGGGCTGCCCTTGGAGTCTGTTCAGAAGCTGCAGCTTGTGCAAAATGCGGCAACCAGACTAATAACCAGCACCAGAAGGTCTGAACATATAACACCAATCCTGGTCCGCTTGCATTGGTTGCCTATATGCTTCCGAGCCTGATTCAAGGTGCTGGTTTTAACCTATAAAGTCTTACATGGCTTGGGACCACAATACTTGACAGAACGCCTCTCCCAAACACAATTTACCCAGACACTACACTCAACATCTGAGGCCTTCCTCCCAGGGAGGCTCAGGGGGCAGCAACAATGGGGAGGGCCTTCTCAGTGGTGGCCCCCCAATTGTGGAATGATCTCCCCACTGAGGCCCACCTGGCGCCAACTTTGCCATCCTTTCGTTACCAAGTTAAGACAGCCCTCTGTGCTGAGGTGTTTAAGAACATCTAGGGTTGTTTTTAATGGCTTGATGGTGCATGCATGTCAGGTGTTCATAACAGGTATTCTGTATTAAATATGGTTATCTCCGGCCAAACTGTTTTTAAATCTTTTAAACTGTTTTTATTAATTTCTTTATTGTAGAATAATTCCACAGCTGTTTTATTGTATCTTGGCCTTGTTTTAGGCACTGTTGTAAACTGCCCAGAGAGCGTCGGCTAGTGGGCGGTATAGAAATGAATGAATGAATGAATGAACGAACAGAAATCAGGAGGGGCAGGAAACCAGGCAGGGAGCCTGGCGGGCACCCAGGGAGGTGGTGGGCACCAAGAGCTGCGGGCACATTGGTACCCATGGACACCAATTTGGAAGCCCCGGTGATTATCCTGATGAAGACCAAGCTGCTTTTAAGCAGACATGTGCCAGTCCCCCCCCCCCCCCCCAGCAGGAGGATTCACGCATTAATGTCCACAAGGTTAGACCTCACTGACTATGACTGACTGACCGACTGACTGATAGATAGGGGGTATCAAAATTCTTGGGGTACTTCCATACAACTTAGGGACCTGAAACTGGGTTTAAAAAAAAAAAAAACTTCTGAAATAAGGTCCTCTGTCCATCTCTTCTGCCAAGGGCAAGACACCAAGTACGTCCCCAGATTATTACCCTACTTCCACACTAGCTGGAAAGATGAAGTTTAGCAATTTATGCAGTCCGAGATCGCTGCTGGACATGTTGGCAGCCGGACCAATTTGGGTTCTGCTGATTCTCTGTCAAGTGTAGGGTTGGACACAATTTAAAGCACAATGCGGGTGGGCAGGAGAGGGGAGCCGAACCCTCCCCTCACCCCCCCCCAATAAGCCATTTTTCTCCCAGTGGGTGTTACCTCAGGTCACAGAACCTTACTGGGAGAAAAACAGCACCAAAAAGTGGTTGTGGGGGAGTCCAGCCCTCTCCTTCTGCCGGCCCATGCTGTGCTGTAAATCACACCCACCTTACTGCATTATAGCAGGGGTGTCAAACCTTTTTCATCCCGAGGGCTGAGTTCAATTTTGGAGAAGCTCTCGAGGGCTGCCTTCTAGTGCTGGGCGGGGCTGAAGGCAAAGGGGGCGGGGCTGTTGGGTTTTGCATAGGCAGAACAAGATTACCACCTGACATCGAGATTATCACCTGACCTGGTGGGTGTCTCTTGAGTTCAAGTACACAAGGTCTCTAGTCACGAGACATAGTCTCGAGGTGATATGACTCAGCAACCTTGGACAGGTTTGAAGACGTAAACATGTTGATGAATAGGTTATACAACTGGGGTGAGTAATATCCTATTTATAGGTGGTATAAAGCTAACACACTTGCTGATAGCTTCTCTCCTTCTCTGCTGTCTCTCGTCTCGTCTCGACATGTCGTATTGTTCTTGGACTTCACTTCATCTAGCCTTACCACTGGGGTATTGGATTTGTATCTGCAATGATGTAGTGAGTAGGAGATGCATTGCTTGCCTTAATCCCATGAAATTGGGTCTTACAAATAAACTCTTTAATCTTTATTAACTGCTGTTATCTCCTCCTTCCGCCTGCGTGACTGGGACTGAGGGTCACTGGCTAGGGAAGCTTTTGAACCCGGGTCAGTCCAGCTCTCACAGGGGCCACAGATGCCAGCATGTTTGGCTCAAAGCACTTCCTGCCAGTATCTGAGCCTTAGGCGAGGCATTCCAACCTTTCAGAAGGGGGGAAACTGCGCAAAAGCCAGGGCACCGAACGACGGGCAATCAGGGGGAAGGGGGCACGGACATCTGGGGAATTCGGACGGCCAGATTTGATCCACTGTTGGGTCTGATTTGGCCCGCAGACTTGTGATGAACCGCATTATAGGGAATTACCCACATTATAGGGTAATGTGGGTTACCTGCATTATAGGGAACTGGATCCCATCATTTCTGCTTTAGTCCCCAAGCACCTTGACTACCAGAGAGGATAGCAGGATATTAACCCCTCACAGTTAAAACTCAGAATGTGAGATGACCCTTTATATGTTACAGCACCGGAGTGGGAGCCATGGCCCAGCACCTGCAATGATTGTACAGGAAGAACCCATGTGATTGGCCAAGCCCATGTGGCGACAGGCTCTTAAATGTTGCAACAGCACCATAGGCTGAAGCCACAAAAAGCAGGTCTCTTTCCACCACTGTAACATATAACGGGCCCTGGACCTTACATCATTACCAGGGGAAACACTGCAAGCGAAAACCACACATGGTATGTCTGGGAAGCTCTTAGAAGTCTGTTGACACCTTGAATGTGCTTTTGAGGAAGCTGCAGCAGAAGTCACAAGTGTGTATCTACGTCTGCAGAATGCAAGCTGAATTTACTAGTGTATTAAAGAGGAGGCAAATTCCTGAAGGATGGGACGAGGGAAAACCCAAGCCCAAATGCACTACATATTCCCCAAACAATCATGTTCCTACATTTGGTCAAGAGTACCTCCCAAAGCTTCTCTTTGGGGGGGGGGGATGTATTCATGCTACTTTAGTTGTTTTCCCCAAGAGTATATCGACTTTTCTATTGGATGGAATTGCTACTTGTTTTGGAAAACCAACAAAAAAATTGTTCATGGAAAAACAAGTTACTGAAGGGGGAGAATTCCCATCAAGAATCCAAAAGACCTTGCTCTGCTTCCCAAACCAATCCCCTTGCGTGTTTGGGTCAGTGTTGTTTTCCTGCCGAAGCCGCTTCCAAGAAAGTTCCAGGAAGAGAACTGACCTTGCAAGACCTTCCATCCAAAGGAGAACCTTGAGAAAGCAATATGGCTCTTAAGAGGAAATGGTTCAGTTGCCCAAACAGCAACCTGCTTCTTGAGGAGGGGAACAGGGGAACAGCAGACACAGCCTTTCTGGGGTGAGTGGGGTGTGCTTTTTTTGGTAGCTGTATATGTTATCTTTAAACTTTACAAAAACAATGATTGCTGGTAGTGTTACATGGTTTCAGAGTAGCCTAGCTGGATTTTAAACCTAGTTATTCATCTTGCTCAGGGCCAAACTAGACATTAAAGTCCGGGCGTTCCACTGGTGTAATGGCCAGTGTGGTGTAGTGGTTAGAGTGTTGGACTGGGACTCGGGAGGCTCAGGTTCTAGTCCCCACTCAGCCATGAAGCTCACTGGGTGACTTTGGGCCACTCACTGACTCTCAGCTCAACCTACCTCACAGGGTTGTTGTGAGGATAAAATGGAGAGAAAGGGGGAGGATTCTGTAAGCCACTTAGGTTCCTTGCAGGAAAACAGGCGGGATATAAATATAAAAAATAAAAAATAGTTAGACCATCCTTCTCCAACCTGGTGCCTTCCAGACAATTCCCAGCCTCCTCCAGTTGTCGTCCAACACAGTGTTCTCCAACCTTGGGTCCCCAGATGTTTTTGGCCTACAACTCCCAGCATGCCCCAGCCAGCATAGCTGGCTGGGGCATGCTGGGAGTTGTAGGCCAAAAACATCTGGGGACCCAAGGTTGGAGAACACTGGTCCAACACATATGGAGTGCACCAAGTTGGAGAAGGCTGGGTTCGACTGTTGGACTGGGACTGGAGAAACCCCAGTTCAAATTCCCACTTAGCCATGAAAGCTCACTAGGTAACCAGCCACGATCTCTCAGCCAAACTTACCTCGCAGGGTTCTTGTGAGGATAAGGCAGGGAAGGGAGAGGGGAAGAGAACAACGTACTTGAGTCTCTTGGAGTTACAGTGGGTTGTAAGTGAGATGGTTAAAAATAAAATAAATTCTCTACAATAATGTTTTTGCTTCACATACTGGCTAAGCGACCTGCATCGAAAACGATTAATAGAATAGGAATTCAATACATTTTAAGGTGACATGGAAGATATTTCATGTGTGTGTGCGTGCGCGCGCAAGGGTAGGGGAAAAGTCATATGAATCCACTCTTGGTTTTAATTTATTCTGCTCCAATAAGAACCTATGAAAAGCTGTACTGGATCAGACCAAAGGCCCATCTAGTCCACCATTCTGTTCTCACAGTGGCTTTAGACACAGAGCCAAATCTACCCTCAGCCACAAAGCTTACCAGGTGATCCTTGGGCCAATCGCCTTTTTTCAGTCTAACGTCCGTGGCAGGGTGTAGTGGGGCTAAAATGCCAGGAGACTTATGTATGTCACCCTGAGGTCCTTGGAGGAATAAGAACATCAAACACAAAAAAGTGTCCTGCTGGACCAGGCCAAAGGCCTCTCTAGTCCAGCACTCTGTTCCAACAGTGGCCAACCAGATGTCCCCAGGCGCAGCCCACAAGAAGGACATGCGCACAATAATAGCACCCTCCAGCTCATGTTCTTGAGCAACTGGTATTCACAGGCAGTATGCCTCTGGAGGTAACAGATACCCATCATGACTAGTACCGGTAGCTATTGATAGCTTTATCCTCCATGAATTTGTCTAATCCCCTTTTTAAAGCCGTCCAAGTTGGTTGCTGTCACCACATTGTGAGGTCGCAAATTCCCTTGGTTAACTAGGTATGTGCTCTGTGAAGAAGTCCTTCCTTTGGTCTGTCCTGAATCTCTCACCATTCAGCTTCATGGGATGACCCCAGGTTCTAGTATTATGGGAGAGAGAAACACCTCCCTATTCACTTTCTCCACACCATGCATAATTTGATCACCTCTATTATGTCTCCACTTACTCACCTTTTGTCCTAAGCTACAAGGCCCCAAACGCTGTAACCTTTCCTCATAGGGAAGTTGCTCCAGCTCTTTATATGATAGGGCAGACTAGCTTGTCTCCTGGGGTCCCTTTCAGCTTCACCAATTTTTCTTATCTCGCTTTGACAACATGCATCAAGCCAGAGGGAACTGGGGCAAGCTAGAAATAAATGTGCTAAACCCAAGGGTATACATACAGCTTTCAGGATGGTCACTGCGTCTTCCTGGAGCCAAGTTGGGTAGACAATTTCATCGTTGAGAATGGCCTCAAAGAGGTCATCCTCGTTTTCGGCCTCAAAGGGGGCATGGCCACAGAGCATTTCATAGAGTAGCACTCCCATTGCCCACCAGTCAACATCAGGACCATAGAGCATCTCCTGCAAAATCTGCAATGGAATGAAGAGGTCCAAATCAATAATACTGCCCTTTCCCGAGTCCCTGTCTGTTCTTCACTTGATGGCTGCAACATCAAGGGATGACTTGCATGTGTCAAGGAACATCAGGGTCAACCCTAGCTGTTCTGCTGCCTGGGGCAAAGGACAAGATGGCGCCCCCCCCCATCCCATTCCATGTACAGAAGGCAACCAAACTGACAACTGAAGTTTACTTTAACAGGGGATGCGCTGATGCTGGGAAGTCCAGCTTGTTTGAGCTCGATGGACTTCCTGCCCCCTTCTGATCCAATGATCGGAAGCGAGCCAAGTCGGGTGGTGGTGGTTCTGCAGACTCCCATCGCTAAGATGGGCCGCAGTTTGCACATTTTTTAAAAAAAATGCAAAGGAAATTTGCGCAAATGACTCTATCGGCATAAATTTATGCAATTTGCGCAAATAGTGTGATTTGCGCAACTTGGACGCAGGAAACTGCACAGTTCTAGAGCGATTTGCACAAATCGTGCTAGAACTGCATAGTTTACAGCTTCCAATTTGTGCAAATAGCTCAAATAGCGTGATTTGTGCAAAATTTCCTTAGGTGTTTTTTTTAATGCGCAAAAAACCGCGTTCCGTCTTAGAGACGGAATCCCACAAGCTGGCTCGACTCGTACAACAGCGAGTTGGAGCCAGCGCAGGCTAATGAACTGAAATCCAGGAGGCCGAATTGTGAAAAATCGATTGGATTTTCACCCCCCTATCGGATTCCTCACACATCCCTAAAACACTGGTTGCCTCTCCTGCACGTGAAGACAGCAGGGTAGCTTATGGGGTGCAGGGCAGGCTATGTTGTTACTTGTACAGCTCTGTCCTGTAACACCTTGCTCCTACTTCACACCCCTCCAGGATCTGCCGCCTGAGGCAGCTGCTTCACTCTGCCTAATGTTAGGGCCGGTCCTGAAGATTACTGCAGATCAACCACCACACCCAGCTATGAGTTTCATATCAACTCACGGGCAGTACTCTCTAGTCTGCACAAATGTTGCGTAATCAAGGTCTGGCCAACATTTGATGATTGTGCAGCATCACATGATAACTTGCATGTATGACTTAAGTCATCACAGCTCTGAATATCACAGACAGAACTTTCAGGAGGCTCCTTTTTCAATGAAGACAGTTCACAGGTCATCAAATGCTGGGAAATCAAGAGGTGCAGATGCATGTGTGAACGAGCCCCAAGTGATGAAAGAACATAAATATGTGAACGAGCTGGAAGAAGGGCCAGAGAGTAGATCTGGAAAGGCCAAATGATAATACTCTGAGTTTAGTCCAGAGATAGCTCTGCACAAAAGGACAGAGCATACATTTGATATGGATATACACATACCGGTAGGTGAGAGTTGGGAAGCAGATTGGCTTTCTGCCTTGCGTTGCCACTGAGCATGCCTGTTTCCACATCAGCACAGATGTGCTGCCACTTGCAGATAGGTCTCTGAATGCTGAGGTCATGATAAGTAATGTGCAAACTATGGAAATATTTTGCTTATCTCGAATAATTTATTCTACCACCAAGTTCAAGCAGATTCCACAACCTGCCTAGCTAGTCTATTCTACTGGCTGCACCGATCTGATAAGAAATTTGGGCTTCTAAGAGCCCCAACACGGGCGAAATCTTTCCTGTACCTCTGGGGCAATATAGTCAGGTGTTCCACAGAATGTTGCCGTGGTAATCCCATCATGGATTCCTTCTTTGCACATCCCAAAGTCGGCCAGCTTGCAGTGGCCCTCGTGATCCAGTAACACGTTATCCAGCTTCAGATCCCTGCAACAGCGATTGATATTTATCAGTTTGTGGGTGGCAAATCGAGGCACAAAGAGACAAAAAGGAAGTGAGTTAAGTTCAATGTTGATGAGACCCATGATTTCTCTTTTCCTGGGTTTTTTTTCCACAAGTGATGCTAAAAAAAAAAGGAAGCCAATGAAGAGAAAACCATAAATGGAAAGATGCAAGGCAAGTGTCTGAGTGGAAAACACAAGACGAGCAGTAGCGTTTGAAAGAGAAAAGAGGTGTTGCGGGCAGTGCTTTTTTTCTGGAGAAAAGGGTACCGGAACTCTTGGATTACATTTTCTCGGGAGTAGATGGCGATTAAATTGTAATGCAATTAATAGAAGAAAAGGTGCTGGAACTCAGTTCCGGTGAGTTCCACCAGAAAAAAAGCCCTGGTTGCGGGTGAGAGATGGGTAAACTGGAAACAAGAGCGTTATGGCAATCATGTCTAGAAGGAATAAAGGAGTGAACCAAAATTTAAACTGTGTCAGTAGGAAAAATGAACAGTGTGTGTGAGAGAGTGAGGAATATTAAGAACTCTAGGGGGAATCATTTCAGACCCTGTCAGGACATGAGATAACCCCTGCGCTTCAAGAACTGTCAAGTAGCAGCTCTGGAGTTGTGGTGGTGAGCAGGTGAATTCTCTCAGCCAGGGGTTGAAGATGGTCCACCCCCTGAAGTTCCAGATACATAGCGTTATGCCCAGGATGGGTGTGGGCTGGGAACTGAAGATGACCATAATGTCTTTACTTCAGCTGTTTCACAAATGCGCAACAAAAGTCAACCAAGATTATCCCCAGATACTTCACCATTAGAATTTTTTTAGCATCGAACAAGGATTTAACTGGAGGACCTGCGTTGAGCAGGGGGTTGGACTCGATGGCCTTGTAGGCCCCTTCCAACTCTACTTTTCTATGATTCTATGACCTAGTCCAGGTTGGGGAAGGTGTGTGGGACTACAACTCCCATTATCTCCAGCCACCGACCATGTGGACTGGGGATAATGGGAGTTGTAGTACAGCACATCTGGAAGGCACCAGGTTGAGGAAGGCTGGCCTATAGGGAAAAAAACTTCTTCCCCCTGACCCCTCCATAAGGTACCAGCTCGCTGTGGTGATAATGTAGACCTTCTTTGTCCTTGTGCTTGTCATTACCAACTCCTTGCTCTTCCTCCTTCTTGTTTCTCCTCCCCTTCTGACTTCGACTCCTCTCATCAATTCTCTCCTTTCAATTCTCTCCGCTCCCCATCCCTGCTTCAAATCTCTCTTTCGCCTCTTCTTGCTCTGTTCCAGATCTTTTCATTTCTCCTTCTCTTCTCTTCTCTTCTCTTCTCCAATCAGATCATGATCTTCTCCGTTTTACCCTTCCTTACCTTTCAGCTTCCCACCTTCACAATGTGCCTTCACTAGACTTTGTTTCTATTCCGCTACTCCTCTGCTGTCCCCTGCTTTTGCTCTTACTTTGTCCAATTTTCTCGGGATCGCTCTGTTCTCCCTCCCTCCCTCCCTCCACCCACCCACCCCTCTCCGCTCGCCCCTGCACTTTTGTGCCTTCTTCTGCGCAGCTTTGGCGTTCTCCTAATCTTTGCTATCTCCCCTCCTGCACTTGAGCCTCTGGGCAACTTTCATTTGAGGCTCCCTTATTATGAGGCACCTTATGATTGGCCTGCCTGGCATTATTAGCTTCCATTTGAAAAGGGCAAAACTTTATTTGGGCAGTCAGAAACACAACCAGCCTAAGGCTTATGCATAGTTCTTGTCTGTCACCATAACAACAAGAAACTGTGCCTCCCTACTGCCAAACACACACACACACACACACACCTTGTTCAATCACTCTTCAAATACCCTATTCATGCTTTGGAAGGCTCTGGTATTCTTTCACTTTCTTGAGATACTGTAATATATAGGGCACAATCCTATGCATGTTTTAGACAGAAAAAAAAGCCCTACAACTCCCAGCATGCCCCAGCCAGCATGGTACAAGTCCTACAACTAAAAAGTAAAAATGTCCTACAAGTCCCAGCATGCCCCAGCCAGCATGGTAAACATCCTACAACTAAAAAGGTTTTTTTTTTTAAGTCCTACAACTCCCAGCATGCCCCAGCCAGCACTTGGAGTTGTAGCACTTTTTTTCTGTCTTTTTTTCTGTCTAAGGATTGTACCCTTATTATATGAAACTGCCTCTGGATTTAAACTCTCTCTGCTTACTAACACTTATACCACAATCCTATGCACACTTACCAAAGGAAGGACTACACTCTTGTGTAGAAATGCATAGCATTGCACTGTTCCATGCATCACTGGTAAAAGGATATTTTGGTTTTATAGGAGAAATTATTTTTCATTATTTTTATTTACAGTATTAAGAAGGGCCCCCAATGCACCCCAAAATGTATAGAGGGCTAAAGGAAAAAAATGTTAAATTGCTGAATATTAAACATTTACCCATTTGGGCTGGGGCAGTGACAAATACCAATTATGCCACTTTAAAAAATATTCACCAGGAAATGTCTGAGAGCTTTGGAGGTGAGTGGACACCTCACTCCTGCAGGGGTCTCCGACTCCCATACAGTTCTACTTCAGATTTTGTTCCTAAGTTTATATTCCATTCATCTTCTCTCGCTTTAACTTCTTTTATTCTCTCATTAACTCTCTTGTCCCCATTCCCGCTTCTTGTTTTTTCATTCTCTCTCTCTCTCTCTCTCTCTCTCTCTCTCTCTCTGTGCCTTTCAACTTTCTTGCTCCCTTGGTCCCCTTAGCTCTGCTTCTCTCAAAACTCTGGCTTCTTCATTATTCCTCTTTTCCTTCATATGTTCAACCTTTTTCTTCTGTTGTACTGCTCCTTTCAAGCCTGCTCCTGTTTCCCCTATTACATTCCTTCCCTGTAGATCCTTTAGCTTTGTCAGGTGATCACCCTCCTTTCTTTCATTTTTAGAATTCTCAAACGCCATCTCCTCCCTCAGTGTGCGAGTTCACATGTCACGTCACGCTAACCCATTCTGGCAACAAGCCATGGCGGATTGGTTGTTGTGCGAACAACCCACAGTGTGCCCAACAGACGATCGGGTTCGCCGTGGGTTGTTCCCGCCTCCTTCCCCCTCGGTCCTCCAGACCGTATCCCAGGGGAATCTGTGGCTGGGGCCCTCCTGTGATTGTGGGCCCTTCTGGGCTTGTCATGGCTTCCCCCCACCCTTTTTCCTTTCTTCGGAGATCGCCTTTTGCAATCTCCAAAGTGACAGCCAGCGACAGCCCCTCCGAAGTGACAAGCGGCACACTGGGGGGCTGTCACAGGTTTGCCACCAGTATTTTTTTTTAAAAATGCACCCTAATATGCCCAAATATTTTCATTATTATTTTTTTTAAAAAAAAAGAGGTTTAGGTGGACTTGCACAACTGTGCAGTTCTGCAGGTCCGAAAATGCAAAGCCTGTCCCCGGGCAATGTCCTGGGGGGGGGGTGTCTGCTATCAAAGTGCAGCAGGTACCAATGTTGGACACTGACCCAGAGAGGCCCCCTACAGGTTTATTTTTTACTGTGCTTTCCCCTGACAGCTATCAAAAGGCGAGCTGCCAAGGAAAATCAAAGCCGCAAGTGATCTTTGCTCACAAAAGGGGTTAGGTGCCTTTTCCTCCCTTCTCACTGAGATCCTCAGGGCTTTGAGTGTCGTCGTCCCCTCATACACACACAGAGAGGTCCCAGTACCCCCACTTTTCTACCCATTCCCGAGACTCTAGATGCTCGGGAAGGTGGAAAAGTGCAGCCCACCCCCTTTTCACCAACATTTGCCTTTGACAGCTGTCAAAAGTAGGGGTTTCTTTGAAAGCAGGGATTTAGGCAGGGGAACACAGGGTAGTTTGGACAGGGAAGTATACATATGAAATTTGGAAGGGGGAAAAAAAAAAACCAGACTGCCCTGCGGGAAGCAGTCTCAGTTTGGATGACACAACAACCCACCATGGCTAGTTACCCACGATGGGTTGTTGTGCTGTGTGAACCAGGACAGTGTCTTTTTCTTCCTGCTCATTGTTTTTTTTTAATCCTTTCCAATCTGGCCTCAGCTGCAACTACTCTTGACTTATGTTATACATTTTTATATTTTCAACAAAAGGGGGGGGGGAAAAATCCCTGTAGTGAATGCAAGCTCTTTTGTTTGCATAGCTATTAGCTGTGAAAGCTCTAGCTTCAGTTGACTGAACTGAATCCTCCCTACCTATTGGCTCAGCTGCGAGGTGTTATGGAATGTTTATGAATATTCCAATTGCTGAGATTTTATTTAATTAAAAAAAATGTATGCGAACAAGACCAAGGGATAAATGGGGTCTAGAGAAGGAAGTAGCCAGCCTTATTAGTAGTAAAGTGTTTTGACTGAGGAGTGTATGTATGTATGTATGTGCATGTGTGAGAGAGAGATGGACAAAGAGTGGGGTGTGTAAGTAGAGCAGCCTTCCGCAACCTGAGAGCCAGAGTGGCATAGCGGTTAAGAGTGTTGGACTGGGACTCGGGAGATCCAGGTTCTAGTCCCCCCTTGGCCATGAAGCTCACTGGACGACTTTGGGCCACTCACTGACTCTCAGCCTAACCTACCTCACAGGGTTGTTGTGAGGATAAAATGGAGAGGATGAGGATTATGTAAGCTGCCTTGGGTTCCTTGCAAGAAAAAGGGTGAGATATAATTATAATAAAGAAATAAAATAAATAAATAAATAAATAAATAAATGGTCTCTGGATGTTTTGGACTACAACTCCCAGCATTCCTGACCACTGGTCATGCTGGCTGGGCCTGATGGGAGTTGAAGTCCAAAACATCTGGATGGCACCAGGTTGGGGAAAAGCTTACGTAGAGTGATGCAGGGTGAATACAGTGAAAGTTCTGTTTATTTTCATTTTTTTAATCTGCAAATTTTGCAGGCCTCCATTAAAATAAATGTGATATATCATGTCAGGGCATGGCATCCTTGACACTGCACGTTAAGAGAGTATTAACACTGAGGAGCCCCAGCTTTCTGCGGCTTGTGGGTACAACAGCCACACCAGGAAACCATTTCCAAGCCAGAAGGCAGGGCCCAGCTTCCAGAAATTTGCAATAATGTGGTTTCCAGTTACCGTATTCTTGGCTCCAGTTTAAATCCAGTTGAGCAAATGTTTGTTGCCGTTCCAGGTATTACTGGGCTGATGCAACATAGTGTTGAACAAGTAAATGACGTCTGAGGTGCACATTTCCCATTGGTAGAGTTTCTAAGGAACTCCCATAGGATGGGGCGGGTGGGGGTGGCGGCCACTATTTCCCACAGCTTTGAAGATGGATTAGACACATTTAATGGCAGACTGGTCTAATGAGAGCTACTAACCATAAGAACACGAGGACTGCCTGGCTGGATGAGACTCTGGTCCGCTGAGCTCAGCATTGCGCTCCAGTGGTGGCCAGCCATGGACCTCCAAGTGCTCACAAGCTTTCTGTTTGCCCCCAGCAACTGGTCTTCCACGGTGCAGTGCCTCTGTATAGAGAAGCGCCACTTAGGGCGCAATCCTATGCATGTTTAAACAGAAAAAAAGTCCTACAACTCCCAGCATGCCCCAGCTAGCATAGCTGGCTGGGGCATGCTGGGAGTTGTTGTAGGACTTTTTTTTCTGTTTAAACATGCATAGGATTGCTCCCATAGCTATCATGATAGAGCCATTGATAATCCTTTTAAAAACCATACGCTTGTGGCCACTATATATACAGAGAGAGAGAGAGAGAGATTATTTTTAATCTGCCCAATAACCAAAGTTCTTTGGGCGGATTACAAACAGTTATGCCATGCAAACAGTTGAATATTTAAAAGAATAAAATCCAATACAAAACAAGAAACAGCACATGAATAGGTAAAACAGCCACAAAAATATCTAGAACTAGGTCTCTACAATGCGTGGGAGAAAAGAAAGGTCTTTGCCTGGTACCGGAAAGATAACAATGAAGGTGTCGGGTGAACCTCTTTGCGGAGGGCATTCTAGAAGCAGGGTGCTACAACTGAGAAGGCCCTCTTTCTTGTAGCCAACCACTGAGCTTCCTTTGGCTACAACACCAGAAAACAGATAAAACACTTGCCTATACCCCAAAAGCCTGTACAAATAAATACATCTTTAACTGGCGCAAGAATAATGACTGTGTGGGGTACAGCCGAATCTGTACCGGAAGGGGGTTCCAGAGTTGGGGTGCAACCACCAAAAAGGCTCTGTAATGTGTGGTAATGCCACGGGCCACATTCCTTGAGGGCAAAGCAAAGACTCCCCGGCTGATCTTAAATGGCACAGTAGGGTAGGGAGATTTTAATTCTAGGAAAACAGTTGAAATGGACAGGATCCAAAGCCAAACATTTTGGACCGATGGGCGGCCTCTGTGATGATGTTTAGAAAAGGGATTTGGAGTTGAAGCCATCCACATTCTCTTTGGTGTAATTTATTTATTTATTTATTATATTTATACCCCGCCTTTTTTCCTTTATCCTCACAACAACCCTGTGAGGTAGGTTAGGCTGAGAGTCAGTGACTGGCCCAAAGTCACCCAGTGAGTTTCATGGCTGAGCGGGGACTAGAACCCGGGTCTCCTGAGTCCCAGTCCAACACTCTCACCACTACGCTACACTGAGCCACTACAGTTGTTGCCTGTCTTTTCCCACCTCTATGTGTGCTCATTTCACATCAAAGATTCCCTCTCATGCTGGACGCAGGGGAAATAACAGAGGGAAGCGGAGGCAGGGGGTAAACTGGGAAGAAAGAGGCAGTTGTTTTAGTTACACATGCTTAGTCTCGGTCGATCAGTGGTTGGGGGAAAGGGTGGGACATGGGGGAAGGGGTTATGTCCCTCTGGGGGATCCCAGAGGGCTGGATTTAAGACCCCAGGTGGGCTGAACTTGAACCATTGGCCTGAGGTTTTGCACACCTGTACTAAAACATGTGGCGATGCCTTTGGCCATCGAGGGGAAGGGGCGTAGCTCAGGGGCGTAGCCCCAGCTTTGCATGCAGGAGGTTCCTCAGTTCAATCCCTGGCATCTCCAGGTGCGCCTGGGAAGGAGCCCTGTCTAAAACTTTGGATCGCTAGACAGAGCAGTGGATCCTATGGGGATAGATGGCTTTAAAAGTGTGGTGTGTGTGTGTGTGTGTGTGTGTGTGTGTGTGTGTTGGACACCAGCCATAATAGCTCAGCGAAGCCTCCACGATCAGAGGCAGCATGCCTCTGGATTCCAGTTGCCAGGGTAGGGCTGTTGCTTGCTTGGAAGCATCTGTTGGGTTGACTACACCCCTGGACCAAACTGACCCTTTGGTCTGCTCCACCAGGGCTCTTCTTCTTCTTACGTTCCTTCAGTGGGCACGCAGCCCAGGGTACCGGATTGTGGGGTACAAGGAGTAACAGGCACCTGTTCTATATGGCTGTATTTCTCTCAGGTGTCTGGAGAGCATGTGTGCCTTGCGGACAATTTCTAGCATCGATGCCAGGAGGGAGGGAGGGAGGGAGATTAGCAGCATCTACTCCTTGCAAGCCACAGACAAGTCCCAGGGGCTAAATTTGGCCGGACTGGCCCTGCTGCTTTCTGTGTCCACTTCCCATCGAGAGAAAGAGGCTCATTTGCGGGGCAATTTGGTTGCTAACTTTGGACACAGCAAACACTGTACATTCCATGCCACAGGAGAAAATTACTAAGCTGTCATGAGAAGTCCCGGACAGCCTGAGTCATCCGAAGAGGGGTGTGGGGGGGGGGACGACCCAAGAAAGGAATAGCTGTTCGGCATTACTGGGAAGAAAGCGTATAGTAGCTCGATTCCCCACATAAATTCCGTTTAACAGGGCACCGTAGAAAATTCAGCCACCAAGGACAGATCACTGCAACCATTCCTACACGTTGAAGCAATTTGCAGTGGTTGAACCAGAATTATTATGAATCGTGAATTGTTTGCCATGTGGCATCCAGAACGTAACACATTATGCAAAAGTACACCCCACAGCAGAATTAATGTATACCTAATTTTGTTGGTGGTGGTACAGCGGACTGGAACCTTAAGACCTGGGGGCCACATCCGGCCCTCTGGGATTTCCCAGATGACTCTGCCTCTTTCCCTGCACCTTCCCCCTTCCTGATCACCAATCGTTGGGTGATTTCCCGGCTGTAGTACAGTTTCCCCCAAACTCTAAAAGGTCGAACTGCCTCTCCTAAGTCTTAGTTACTGGCGGTAAGAGCTTTAAGATACAATATGCTGGCTTTCTTGGTGTTTTTGGTCTCACCCCTGTCGTGTGGGTCTCTGCCCCTCTTGCCTTTGGCCCCGTCCACTGCTGGAACGCAGCCCCTAACTAAGAGCTTCCCTGAAATGGAATTTGGCCCTTGGGCTGAAAGAGGTGTTAGAGGGTTGTGGAACGGGTGGAGAAGGAAATTTGGATCAGGGAGTTCCATCTATTTGCAAATTTGCAGAACAAAAGCAAGGGTTCCAGTAAGTATTGTAACAGCACAGAATCAGTTATAACAAGATGTAACAGGTAAGATGCAGCCCAACTGTCCCGAAGTAGCAGCCAGATTAGCTTTCAAGTCTCTGCCAATGTGCTTCTCAAAGGAGACCTTTTTTAGACATTCATAGATCATAGAGTTGGAAGGGACCTGTAAGGCCATCTAGTCCAACGCCCTGCTCAGTGCAGGAAACTAGAGGAGAGGGTCTCCCATCCAAGTAATCACCAGGCCTGACCCTGCTTAGCTTTCCACACTCAGACAAGCTGAGCCAGCGTGAGCCATCTCTTCATTCATTTATTTACAGTATTTCTATACCACCTTTTCGCAAGAGCCACCAATGCGGTGCAGAGCAAATAAAACAGAATAACATAAATAACACAAAAGATCAACAGTACAACTATATTAAAACCACCAGAAGTTATTTAAAAGGCCAAATTGAAATAGACCCATCTTAATTCTGTCTCAAAAAGCTGAGAGAGTTGGAGAGCAATCTTAACTCTGAAGGGAGAGCATTCCAGGTTTTTGGAAGTTATACAGGAGAAAAAGCCCTTTCATGTGTGCCCAATAAACAGGCTTCGGTAAGGAATGGTGTGATAAACTATCCCCCCCCCCTCCAGTCAATTTTAATAATTGGACAGGTTAACAGCGAGACCAACAGTCCCTCAGATAGCTGGGCCCTAAGCCATTTAGGGTGCAATCCTATGCATATTTAGGCCTTATAGGCCCCTTCCAACTCTAGTATTCTGTGATTCTGGCTTACGCTGGCTCAGCTTGTCTGAGCGTGGAAAGCTAAGCAGGGTCAGGCCTGGTTATTACTTGGATGGGAGACCCCTCCTCTAGTTTCCTGCACTTAGCAGGGGGTTGAACTCGATAGCCTTGTAGGCTCCTTCCAACTCTATGATCTATGAAATCTATGAATTCCCAGCATTCCTCAGCCAGCCATGCTGGCTGGGGAATGCTGGGAGTTGAAGGGCTTTTTCTGTGTAAACATGCTGGTAGGATTGCGCCTTTAGGGCTTTAAAGCTGGAAACCAACACCTTGAATTGAACCTGGAAAGCCATTACTAATCAGCACAGATCTTTCGGTGCTGCAGTAATATGATCTTGATACTATGCACCAGTTAGCAGTCTAGATGCCACATTTTGCACCGATCAAAGCTTCTGCGTGCTCTTTAAGGGCAGCCCCATGTAGAAGACATTGCAACAGTCTAAACGTGATGTGACCGAGGCATGAATAACTCTTCCCAAATCAGACTCACGCAAAAAAAATAATAATATTGCAGCTGGTGCACTGCGCTTAATTGTGCAAACACACTCCTATTGGGCCTCATCCACTGCCATGTGTCAGCTGAGAGGACACCCTGGAACACAGCGGCACATTTGCAAGAGGGGTGGGCAGTGATAGGCCAGCTGCCTTTGCGGACATTCGTCCACCATTGCTGAACTTTGCATTGAGGAACTGCAGGGTCTCCCAGAATGTAGGTTGAAAACCATTGCCTCAAACCCTTCCATGACCTTGAAAATACAGAATGAGAAGCGGCAAGCCTTCATCCTGTATCTCAGAGGGAGTTACACTGGCTGTGTTCGCATGACATGCTGAGCCGCCCTGCGGATAAGCTACACAGTGTGGGTTGTCTGCGGAACAACCCACGGTGCACCCAACAGACGATTGAGCGCACTGTGGCTTGTTCTCCCGCTCAAAAATGGGCAATTGGAGTTGTATTCCCCCCCCCCCCCAGAACATTGTGCAATTGTGTATTATCACTTTTTGTCGGTCTTTCGCAAGTGCGCAAGTGTGCTGTTACGGCTGTCCAATAGATGTAGATGGGTTGTCGTGTCGTGCGAACCCAGTCACTGTAAAGAAAGAATCTTTCATGCAAACTGGGGCATGGAGACATTTCCCAGAACTGCAAGGAAAATACTACTCCACTTAGTGTATGACTGAAAATCCTTCCTGAAAGTTAGTGGCATGCAGACTGGGTAAATCACAGGGTGATCAAATAACCAGCAGCCGAGACCTGTGGCAGTTTCTTTCATCCCACTGGATGGAGGCACTGGAATCTTTCTAGCCTATCCAATATCATGGAGCCAATTCTTCTCTTTAACAGTGGCGCTATTCTGTCCATGCCAAGGAAGGGGAGCGGGAGTAATCTCTCTCCTGGATCTCTCCATGCAAGGGCACATTAATGAGGGAGCCAAAGGATTAGATCAGTGCGTCTCAGACTTCTGAAACTCAGGCACACGTTTCCCCCTGGATTAAAATTGGAACTCTTATTCATACAGGCCTGTGGCTCGTCCTGGCTCAGCTTGTCTGAGCGTGGAAAGCTAAGCAGGGTCAGGCCTGGTTATTACTTGGATGGGAGAGCCCTCCTCTAGTTTCCTGCATTGAGCAGGGGGTTGGACTCGATAGCCTTGTAGGCTCCTTCCAACTCTATGATCTATGAATCTATATCACTCAAAAAAGGTGAATTTTCTTAGGTAGCTCCCAGGACAATGGGCAGCCATCCTCCTAGGAACTGTGGAATAATCCAGGTAATATTCCTTCCTACCAGTGCTGGCTCCAGGTTCTTGGGGGGGTGTGGGCAAGACACCCTCAATGGGCTCCCTCCTCAGTGAGTCTACCATCTCACTGCCATTGTCACCAGCTGCTCTTACGCCTCCTCCTCTTCCTCGTCGTTGCTCCCACTTGCTTGCTGGACAGGCAGGGAGCCGGGCATCTCCTGCTCCTCCTTCTCACCAGCACTCTTGCCTGGGCCAGAGCGGGAGAGGCAGCTGGAGAAACAGGCCGCAGTGGCGAAGAGGAGCAAGTTCAGAGGAGTCCTGCCCGTGGACCCCTGCTGGGGCGTGGGCCCTCGGCAGGTGCATGACCATGCCTACCCTTGACGCTGGCACTGCTTCCTGGGACATCTTTCAAGTTCTTCCCAGACAATGGTTTTTTGTTTGTTTGTTTGTTTAAAAAAAATTAATTAGTTTTTTAAAACGTGAATTACACCAAAACAAAACAAAAACCATATAAAAGATGAAAAAAGTACAATTTTCTTACAGTATTTAAAGTGAATCACTTACAGTAAATATGTATGAAATATATATCCATAAGTATCAATAAGTATGTAGTAATACAACTATCCATAAAGACAGTTATCCATAAACTTCAGAAAAAGCAGACCAACTATCCATGTATTTACGGTATCCATCCACAGGTGGCATCTAAATACCACCCGCTCAAATGTTGAAAACATTATTAGGTCCTCAATCCATTGTGTTATAGGAGGTGAACGTTTATCTTTCCAGTGTTGTAATATCAGTCTTTTAGCTGTCAAGAGGGCGTGGAAAATCCACATGTGTTGTCCTTGTGATAAATTCCACACAGCAGGTATAGAATTTAAAAGCACATATGCATTGGTAAATATTAAAGAGCATTCTAATAGTACAATTATCCGTACTATAACCTCAACCCAAAAAGAAGCAACCACTGGGCATTGCCAAAACATATGGGTAAACAAAGCATTCACACAGTATTACACCTCCAACAGTTAACTGGCTTAGACAAGCTCTTATTAAAACAATGCTGTGGTGTCCAATAAACACGAAACAAAAGTTTTTGCTGAATAAAATGTAACCTAAGATCCATAGACCCTTCTGACACAGATGCAAAAACAAGTTCTTCCTAGACAAAGGTGATGTCTCTGGGGTTCTCCCATACCTGTCAACTATAGTGTGAACTGTGGCCGGGAATCCTGGTACATTGTTACTGACTCCTGCCCGTATATTGGAGGGTGGGTGGGGGAGACTCAGTTTTGCACAGCGCCTCCCCATTCTGTGGGGCACAGAGCTATGGATGCATTCAAGAGGGTGATAATGGTGTCTCCCCTGCCAGGTGGTTTAATTTTCCCAGGCATGCATCTCCTCTTATGGCGCACTAACATGTCCTGGTATGCAGTTGGAAAATCAACGGACGCGATGGATTTTGGTCTGATTCGGCAAGGGCAACCACAGCTCAGTAGGACAAGGCGGCAGTTCTTGTATTCCTAGTCGCTCATCACATTGGGCTTTCTGGAGATGTCAGGAACGACTGACTCCGCCCACCCAGGTTGGCCACTGTTTCCTTTTGGACCGGAAGGAGTATAAAGGGTTTCCTGTTCCAGCCGACCCTTGCTGGAGCAACATGGTCTTCTTGACCTCTGGTGTGTTCCTATATCCTTGGCTATTTCATAGATTTCATAGATCATAGAGTTGGAAGGAGCCTACAAGGCTATTGAGTCCAACCCCCTGCTCAATGCAGGAAACTAGAGGAGGGGGTCTCCCATCCAAGTAATAACCAGGCCTGACCCTGCTTAGCTTTCCACACTCAGACAAGCTGAGCCCGCGTAAGCCACAGGCCTGTATTCTTTGGTCCTGGCTTCTGGCTTGACCTCCAGTTTGCCCTTTGGACCTCACTACTGGCTTGTCCCATGGCTTTTGGTTCTGGCCCACCTCAGATTGCTTCCCATGGGTCAGCCCTAAAAGGATTGGGGGGGGGGACAGGGGACAGAAAAACACTGCACTCTGCAATTTGGAGGGGGAAGAAAAACTTTCAAGACTCAGTGCTTCCGGAAAATATGTACAGAGGCACAATTATGGTTTTATTGCTTTAGCTCAATGTGGGAGAGTCTGTGAATCCTGCCTATTCCCGCCCTGCCCCCATGTTCAGGCCAATCTGTAATGTGCATAAGGGGGCAGTGCGAAGACCCGAGTGTAGAGCGACATGACTTCAGACTGCGCTGGCTCTTGGGAGGTCAGTTAACAAGAGTTTTCTTTTCTTTTCTTTGTTGCTAGTTTCTTCTTGCCTCCTATACAAGCCCAATTAATATCTCCTTGATGTGGAAACACGTTCAAAGAACAACGTTGTGAGGTGCCACCTTTCAGGTGTGCCAAAAAAAAAGTGACTCACCGAAATGGGTTGTGGGCAGCAACTCGGCACAGAGGAACCCTAAAGGGAGAATCACGCAAGTGAAAGACTAAGGGAGAGATTACATCTGGTGACAGCACCGACCTATGAACCAAGGTGACTGCTGCTGCCTTATGCCAAGCCAGACCTGGTCCACCTTGCCCAGTACTCCCTACTCTGACAGGCAGTGGCTCGCTAAGATCCCAAGCTGAGGCCCTTCCCAGCACCTGCTAGCTGGGAAGGACCATTTTAACTGGAGATGCTGGGTTTTGAACCAGGGACCATATGCACAACAAGCATGCGGCCTACCACTGGGCTAACCCGCCATCTGACCATTCTCCTGTTTCTTCATGCTCCATGGCTGCATGGAGATAGCCCCCCATGTCAACCAAAAAACACACATGTGCTTGGCCATGCCAGATGGCCAAGTTTCCTACAATCTCTCCTTTTGGGGCTGCATATTTCCCAGTGCTTGGACAGCTCAGGTGGTGATTCTGACACTAGAGATGGTCCGTACACATGTTGGCCAGCCACAGGGACTCCGCATTCCCCAAGCCTGTCCCAAGGCTAGTCTTACAGAGGGCAACCTGTGACCCACCTGGAATCAGAGGACCTAGCCAACTGCCCAGGACCCCCTCACCCTCCTATAATGCCAAGCTCCCTCTCGAGGACCTCTCTTTGGCCGACGGAGCCGCACAACTGCCCATCAAACGACAAATTAAAAACATCAGCTCTTCAACCAGCAAGCCTAACAAAAACACAACCATCAGCTCAGCTTAAAAATAAGTTACATTTTACACTGTAAATTTCTAAAATGTTAAAATACTTGGGCAAAAGGGGAAGTTTTAAGTCAGTGCCCAAAGGAAGGCAAAGTTCACACCGATCGTATCTCCTCTGGGAGCGATTCCAAAGCCGGAGTGTCACCACAGAGAAGGCCCATCCTTTGTAAATGCATCGTGGACGTGCTCTGTGGCTAAGTCCTGGACTTTCCCGGGTCTTGCCATGACTTAGTGCCCTGCAGCTTACAAGTAAAAACTTTCCCGGTAGTAAGCCTAGCAGCATCCTAATCACCTTTCCACAGAATCCAGTTCACACGCACGTGCTCCAGAATACAGATTACTCAGCTCTTTTTACAGTAATTGCGGAATGTCAATAAATCATGCGTTCCTAGCAAATCCCAAGCAGGAAACCTTTTCAGTCGCAACTCAGACATCAGCTCCTGCCACGCCACCTTGAGTGTGCCAGTGGAGGCTTAAAATGCCCGTCCCCGCTTCTCTTCGCTGGTCCCGTCTGCCACAGTCATGGTTTCCAGAGAATTTCTTGGAATGCATAGCCAACCATTTTGGCTAAAACACATGGCTTTTCCAGAAGAAGTGCTAATCCTGACACCATGTAGACAGGAGTTCTCTAAACTCCCTGAAAATAAGGGCAGAAATGTATTTTCTACAGGAAATTTGGGGATGTATCTGCTGACTTTAAACAACAACAACAACAACCCCGTAGCCAGGCATGGGTGGGGAGAAGCTGTGAACCCGCTTGCAGCAGCCATGGAGGAGCGGAGTCATTCTGGACTGATGTTAGCCCCATGAAGGGGAAAAAAATACAAATAACTTGGATAGCTTGACTGGCCATCTTTCAGCCAAGGCACTTTATTGGTCTATGTTGCAGCACTGTGAATTACATAAGGGATTATACAGAGCTGCTGCATTGTTCGAATGCCTGACTGCCGTCTCCCAAAGCAGTTACTTTACTCCCAACTCAAGGATGGAAAGCGGAATATCGGTGGTCAATATAAGAGGTTTAAAGATGTTCATAAGGCAAATCTAAAAAAATGCAATATAAACATCGAAAACTGGGAAGCTCTGGCCCATGAACGATCTAAATGAAGGTTGGCCTTTCACAAAGGTTCCATGGACTTTGAAGAAGCCCGAGTGCAAGGTGAAAGGGAGAAACATGCTAAGCGAAAAGCACGTCAAACGAATCCCTTGCAGGACCATCTTCCATCTGGTAACCTGTGTCCTCACTGTGGGAAGCTGTGTGGATCTAGAATTGGCCTCCACAGTCACTTACGGACCCATCGCTAGAGTCTACACAATCTTCTTTAGAATGTCCTCCTTTTATCCTGGAAGACAATCTTACTCGGTCACGAGTGATCGCCTGATGATGATGATGATGATGATGATACCCAGTCAAACCATTTGGTCCAGCAAGTCCAGGATTATCTACTGGAACTCCTAGAGAAAGGCTTTTCCAGATCTGCTGCCTGAAATCTGCAGCCAAAGGTTTTTAGCTGGTTATTCCAAAGCATCATTGAGCCTCTGCCTTCCACATCGCTGGACGCATCCAACTCTTCTCTCTGCCCACTCTCTCCCACAGTTTGTTTCCCCCCCTGAGGCTCTACACTCAGAGGTTGCCTTCTTGCTCTCATTCTCCTGGAGGAGGTTTGGGCAACACGCGGCCCGTGGGCTGAATCCAGTGCCCCCAGGCCTTCGGGGCCAAAATTCGGTGGCACGGCAGCAACCCCCCCCCAAAAAAACCAAACCTGGCTGCTTTTTGCTTGTTTGAAGGAAAACAAGCGGCGGCTTGCCACCGAAATTCAGCGGCACAGGCGCAAAAACAGGGCCAGTATTAAAAGAAAAAATAGCCCCTTTTTTTGCTGCTGCGCTATTAATCCCGCCAATTTCAGTGGCAAATTCAGTGATGTGGTGGCAGGTATGTGGGCCCGGGTGGCTTCTGTGGGGGGGGGGGAGTGGCCCCCAGACCCCCAGAAGTTGCCCACCCCTGTTCTAGAGCATATGTGTTGGACTGCAATTCCCACTGTCCCCAGGCAGCACATCGTTGGCTGGAGCTGATGGGAGCTGTAGTCCAACCTATCGGAGGGCACACGGTTGGGGAAGGCTGCTCCAACCATGATACCTCGCTGGCTCCACGGAAGCAGCAGCTTCATGCCGAGTCGGACCACTGGCCCACCTAGCCTAGCATTGGCTTCCCTGATTTGCAGAAGCTCTCCAAGGTCTCTCTAGTCAGGAGGGCTTCCCCAGCCCAGCTACTGCAGATCCTTGACCTCAGGAGGACAGTGTGCATGCAAAGAATGCGCTCTGTCATGGGACTAGGTCTTAGCTACGGATGTGTGAAGAGTCCAATAGTGGGGTGAAAATCCAATAGATTTTCTCGACTCGGTCCCGTGGATTCTGTTCCATCAGCCCTGTGTTGGCGCTGACTCGATCTGATGCGAGTCAAGCCAGCATGTGGACGTCTCTATTTTTAAAATGGGCTGCGATTTGCGTTGGGTTTTTTTTTTTTTTAAGCTGGGGAAATTTGCGCAAAATTCAGGCCACCTACGAGGCCGCAATTTGCAAACTTGCGCAAATTTGTGCAATTTGCAGAGTGGAGCCCAAATTTTGTGCAAATCTGAAATTAACTATCAGAAAATTCAAGGAGGCCAAGGTGGAGTGTGTGCATTTGCAGTGAGAAGAGACTGCTTCTATGCTTCTCAAGTTAAAAGCTACAACAAGAACAACAAGAACAGTGTGGTGTAGTGGTTAGAGTGATGGACCGGGACGTGGGAGATCCGGGTTTTGGTCCCCACTCAGGCACAAAACTCACTGGGTGACTTCAGGCCAGTCATGGACTCTCAGCCTAACCCACTGCACAGGGTGATTGTGAGGATAAAATGGAGAGGAGCAGCAGGATTGTGTAGGCCGCCTTGGGTTCCTTGCAGGAAAAAAGGGGGGATATAAATATAATAAATAAAGAAATAAAATAAACAGCGACGACTCAAATCTGATTTGTTCAAATTTACGCGATTTGCGCAAATCGCGCTAGAGATTCGCTATTCTCAGCTCAAAACTTGCGCAAATATTCGAGCAATGTCACAGAAGCTGGGGATAAAACCCCACGACTCACCCCGCTTTTGGCCGTCGGGTCGGAAATGTGTTGAAAGTTCAGTGGGCTCAAATGGAACGAGTTGTCCAGTGTTGCACATCCCTACCCTAAGCCCACCCAGCCCTCACAGGATCAAGAATAAAATGAAAGAACCCAGAGGACGCTACTCTGAGCTCCGTGGAAGGGTGTGGATGTGGCAAATACAGGGGCGCTGCTGGGCTTGAGAGGGCCCTGGACAAAGTTCTTTCTGTGGGCACCCCACTATCCTGGACACCCATTTTTTAATGTTAAGCAGCAGTGCCACTCTTCTCACTCCCACCCTCCTGCCCACTTTTTTTCCCTTTTTACTGGGAAAAAGGTGGGTGGGTGGGTTGCGTGGCTCCTGTGAGGGGCTGGGCTTGCCTCTGCTTCCCTCCCCTGGCGGGCAAAGCGGCTAAGAAGTCAGCTGCTGCTGCACCGGCTGACTCTGAGGCTGCAGTCGCGTGCCATTTTAAGTTAATTTTTTTCCCCCAGAGCCAGAGTGGCAGCTAGCTCAGCCAGTCAGAAACCAGCGCTTGCAGCCAATGAAAGTGCATTGGGTGCTTGCAGCCAATGAGAGTGCCAGAGTGGTGGTGGGGGAAGGGAGAGGGACTCATTTGGCCGGGTGACCGGCCAGATGGGCGATTAATAAATATAATAAATAAATAAAATAAATAAATTTGAACCTTGCTTGCTTCGTACGCCAATGGAACCAACTACCTAGGGAGGTGGTGGGCTCTCCCACATTGGAGGCCTTCAAGGTGCAGCTGGACGGCCATCTGTCGGGGACGCTTTGACCTGGATTCCTGCATTGAGCAGGGGGTTGGACTCGACGGCCTTGTAGGCCCCTCCCAACTCTACTTTTCTATGATTCTATGTGCTACTCTTGCTTTGTGGAGAAAGGATTTAAAGTAAAATGGTGCACAGAGCTGCAGCCTTGGCTCTCAATGCAGCCCTTTGCTTGCACACTGTATTCGCTGCTGCTGCTGCTGCCGCTGCCGCCCAAGCACCACCATCTCTTTTGGGGCCTTCTGGGTTGCCGCCAGGCTGTGGGGCCCTGGATCTCTGCCCCGGTGGTCCAAGGCTAGTGGTGCCACTGGGCAAATAAGACACTGAGGTGGGAGAAAAGATGACGTGAGCCAAAGTGAGAAGCGGCAGACAGCAAACAGCAGTCCAAGCAGTAACTTGGTGGGGGAGTCACTTGGAGCCCACAACCCAAAGGGCGGCTTTCCAGTTGGGCAAAGGTTCTCCACTGAGCTCGCTTAATAGCTCCAAAAGGTGGGCTAGAAGCGACCAAATGTCAACGGCAGCTGTCCAGACGAGGGGTCTTGTAACAACTGAAGCAGCATCCCAGCGAGGTGTGAATCCTGCCGCGCCGAAGCCGCCTCTTGCACTGTCGGGGTTCCGAGCCAAGTTTGCCTTGCAAGCTTTCCTCCTGTGCGCCGTTGCCAGCCATGTCCAAGGTGCGTATGCCCAGACGGGGCCATTCAAACATCGCACAGAACTTGCCCAAACAAGGGGAGGATGAACAATGAACATAAATTTAGAAAGGCTAAACTGAACAATGCAAGGATCGGGGGAGTGCCAAGTCCTCAACAGAAGCGTGCCAAGACAGATGAAAAGGCTGCGTCAAAACATTTTTATATTTATTTTTATTTTACTGAGAATGGCATTAACCTTTTCAGGGCAATAAAGGGTAACAAATGCAAACTGCACAAAAGGCCCAATGACGTTCTTCGGTGCCGATCTGTAATTAGCAAGGAAGGAGGAGGTCATGGGAGCAGGACAATTTGCAGTGCCAAAGGGCAGTCTGTACCTCCTCCTCTGCCCCACCCAAGCCACGATGTTACGTGCCCTCTTTCAGCTCAGTCACCAATTCAGACATGTTCAAGCCTGCGTGCAATACAGTTGGGAAACACTGACAGCCTCCTCATTAATACGTGGCTGCAAGTGAGCACTGCAAAAATTACAGGAACCTGTTTTACACTACGGAAAAGGCACAGCAGGAATGATATATATTCTGTTCTTGGGGTTCTCGTGAACCATTCAAATATAGCTCTCAGCTGAACTGCTACTGGAATGCTGTGTTATAGTACATTCCCACCAGCAGCTTATTAGAGTAAAACTGGGGCTCTCATGGTGTCACTTACTGATCAGTGGTCCACACCTGAGATGGCTGCAAGGCCTGATCCTCTCTAAACTTTCCCTGCGACATTCCACATAACATCCATTTAAACATTGGCTGGGTTCAGACAACACAATAACTCGCACTCAAGGGTTGTGTATAGGTTGAGTGTGGGTTGTTGTTGAAATGTGGGTTATCGTGTTGTGTTGCCTGAACCCAGCCATGCTAACAAACCATGGTCTGTTAACCATGAACAACCCATGAAGAGAACCCATGGTTTGTTGCTGGGTTGTGAACTGTGCGTTGTTTGTGGTTAACAAACCATGGTTTGTTAGCGCGGCTGGGCTCAGACAACATGATAACCTATGTTTCAACGACAACCCACGGTTCAAGAACAACCCACACTCAACCCATCCTCAACCCTTGAGTGTGGGTTATCGTGTTGTCTGAACACAACACGATAACCCATGGTGGCTTATAAGCCATGTTTGTTTCAGAGTGGCTTGTTATGTTGTCTGAACCCAGCAGCGTGGTTTGCTAACCACACACAAGCCACTCTGGCCAGGTTCAGGCAACACGGCAAGCCACACTGAAAAAAAAACATGGCTTATGAGCCACCATGGCTTATCGTGTTGTGTGAACCCAATCAATGTGTAGTGAGCATCTGATTGGCTGTCTGGGAGAGTCCCCATCTTGTAGGAACATAGGACACTGCCTTATACCAGAGTCAGACTCTTTGTCCATCTAGCCCAATATTGTCAACACTGACTGGCAGCAGCTCTCCAGAGTTTCAAGCAGGGGTCTTTCCCAGCCTTTACCTGGAGATGCCGGAGATCAGGGCCGGTGCAAGGCAGTTTGGTGCCCTAGGCAAGATCAGATATTTAGCGCCCCCCCTTCCCACTTGAGCCCTCCTTCCCTCCAGCCCTATGCCCATTATGAAATAAAAGTCAATTGTGAAATTCCGTCTACTACAAGTCAAGATATGATTGGTAAAACAAACTTGGTAAAATACGCATTTTAGCGCTGTATTTTTTCCCCAAGGTGTTTCTGGCGCCCCCTTTAGCCCTGCGCCCTAGGCAGCTGCCTAGTTGGCCTAATGGTAGCACCGGCCCTGCCGGAGATTGATCCTGGGACCTTCTGCATGCAAAGCAGATGCTCTACCACTGATCTATGGCCCCTCTCCTCTCCTTTGAAATGGGGCCCCGCCTAGCAGGCAGATGTTGCACATCCGCCAGCTGGGGGATATCTCCAGTTCAAGCAGCACAAGGAAAGTCTGCTGCTTGAAACAGACCCACCACCACCACCCACCCCGCTGCTCGTCACCACCCACAAGTTTACGAGGGCTGCGGCAGATCTCATTACTAGAAAAGGCTCCGTTTCGAAAGGGGACGCCGACACTTTCCCGGCCAGCAGATCGAGACTCGCCTGCTTTGTGCATGATGAGGATTCTGCCACTGTTCTTTGTGGATGCAAAGTACGGGATGCAAAGTACGGGAGTGAAACGTTCCGAGCAGCCGGTACATTTGACCTTCTCAGTAACCTTATTTGACCTTATGGCAGCTGAACGACTGGTATCACAACACTGGAAGGATAAACAATGGATCGAGGATCTACTGATTCTTTCAGTCTTTGAACCGGTGGTATTTAGACGCCACTTACGCATGGACAAATATAAGAATATTTGGCTTGCCTTTGTTGAAACTTATGCATAACTACTTCTACTGACAGTAGTATATTTCCTTATATACACGTAATACATAAGTGTATAAACTCTATACTGTATGTATTCATTGCAACTGATATACCTGACCTTTATGCAATGTAAACTATTTTTTTTTCTTTATTGGTTTTGGTTTTGTTATAACTTTTTGAAATTCACAATAAAAAAGAGAAAAAATCCTTGACTGTTAGAATCATAGAAAAGTAGAGTTGGGAGGGGCCTATAAGGCCATCAAGTCCAACCCCCTGCTCAATGCAGGAATCCAGATCAAAGCATCCCTGACAGATGGCTGTCCAGCTGCACCTTGAATGCCTCCAGAGTGGGAGAGCCCACCACCTCCCTAGGTAGTTGGTTCCATTGTCGTATTGCTCTAACAGTCAGGAAGTTTTTCCTGATGTTCAGCTGGAATCTGGCTTCCTGTAACTTGAGCCCATTATTCCGTGTCCTGTACTCTGGGATGGTCGAGAAGAGATCCTGGCCCTCCTCTGTGTGACAACCTTTCAAGTACTGGAAGAGTGCGATCATATCTCCCCGCCCTCAGTCTCCTCTTCTGAAGGCTAAACAGGCCCAGTTCTTTCAGTCTCTCCTCATAGGGCCTTGTTTCCAGTCCCTTTATCATCCTTGTTGCCCTCCTCTGAACCCTCTCCAGTTTGTCTGCATCCTCCTTAAAGTGTGGTGCCCAGAACTGGACGCAGTACTCAAGATGAGGCCTAACCAGTGCTGAGTAGAAGGGGAACTAGTACTTCACGCGATCTCAGGTAGAAGATCTCAGAAAGGCCTTTGGACCTGAGACCTCTTCCCAGGGGATGAGAGATACGGAAGGGTGTCTCGCCCCTCTTCCGCTCCAGGAAACATTCAGTGTGGTGTGTACAGACAGACCATTGCAGCGCATGATCTCCTATGCCATATCTTCCATGCTATTAGATGAAGAGAGGTGGTGTACTTGCTTGCTTTACATTCTGCAAAAGTAGCAGCAATTCATAGTGGCGATGCAGGACCGCTGGGGATCAAAACTGATCTCAGGGGATCTCCTAAAAGGGTGGGCAGACTTCAAGCTTGCGAGATCTATTTTTATTTTATTTTTATTTTTTTAACGAGAACCCTAAGACCCCCAAACCAGAACATGGTGCGAACGAAGTATACTTAGAATTAAAGCATTCAGAGTCCAGGAATTTGTTCTGAGTATCAGAATTGAATGGAGCTCGTTGTCCTTCCAGCCTGCCTGGGATCCCAATCCGGCTCACCGGGCCTCCCCAGAAAGCCATGCCCCCTTCCCCTAGCCCCCCCACGCCCCCCCAACCACTCATCGTCTGGTGGTTTCCCAGCTTTTGCACAGTTTCTCCCCCATTCTAAAAGGTTTAGTTACCAGCAGTAAGAGCTTTCAGCAAAAATAGGCTGTTATTTTTTGTATTTTGGCCAACCCCCTTGGGACCCACCCCATCTTGCCTTTGACCCCGCCCACAACTGGAATGCGGCCCTCCGGAGCTTCTCTGAAATTGAATTTGGGTGGCCCTCAGGGTGAAAAAGGTTCATTGCCCCTGAACTAAGGCCACCAGTGGGGCCACAGAGCATGCATAGTGGTTACAGCATTGGCTTATCCCATACAAGCCAATGGAGCAAAATATTGTCTTTGTGGCCACACCTCAGGAATACCTGGCAGAGAAATCCTGGCCTGGCCTACCTTGGAGAGTAGTTGTGAAAGATAAGTGAGATCCCCATGCATGGTGTCCTGAACTCCATGTTGGAAGTACTGGATTAAAAAGTAATAACAAAATAGTTGTCCTTTTGCAACTGGGTAAGATTAAGGCTGCAATCCTATGAACTCAGTGAGACTTATTTTTTTAGTCAGGTTGCCATTTTTAATCAATTCATTAGCTAGATCCATTGATTAATTAACTAAAAAGTCATTCCCAATTAATTAGACAACACATATATATATTTTAAAAAGTTAATTATGCTTAATATAAGTATTTTTTAAAACTGGAACTGGTAAACACCATCTTAGAAGGGGCATTTCCCTATTACTCTTACCCAGGAAGGGATGTCCTTCTATGATGCTACTTGCCACCCCCAGTTTTGAGAGGTACTTACGGTACATATATTTTTAAAAAACTTTTTAAAAAAAACCCCACCATCTAAAAAAAAAAAGTAAGCTTTCCCCCTTAAAAACCTTTGTTTTTATCATATGCAAATTTATGCAGATTTGGTTGATTAAAACTTACTTGATGAATCAAATAAGACTGCAACCTGATACCCACTTTCCTGGGAGTAAGCCCCACTGAGCCCAAAGGGACTTACGAGCAGAGACATATGGGATTGCATTATCAGATTTCTTTAACCAAGTGGCAGTCCTACTTCTTAGAAAACACACAAAAGGAAACAAGCTGCAAGGCTGCAGGCCAACCACCCGCACTTACCAGAAACTCAATCCCCTTGAACTTGGTGATGCCTGCTTTCAAGTAATAATAATACATCAGATCGCGTCATTACTCAGCTCACTGATGCATAGCGAAGTGTCAAAAACAAATAGCACCAGAGAGGATCGGAAGGGAGATGACTCTCGTCTATTACACAGAAAAGGTTATTTCATGAATTCAGGGAAAGAGTTTAGTTTTCACACTTCCTTTCTTGCTTCTCAATTAATATCTTTTTATCTGAATTCCCTTTGACTGTGTGGAAACCTACACCGCATCCTCTTTGTCCTTTATCTCCTGCATTTAACCCCCCCCCCCCCACAAACAGGATTTTTAATGCAACCACCTTCTAAATGTCAGCAGCTGCAGCTCAAGCATCAACTTTATGAACGTGTTGATGAAAAACATATCCCTCGTAAGATCATGATGCCCTAAGATTAATGAGCAGGACCTGGCCAGGTTCACAGAATAAACCAAGGAAGGCAGCTATTGGACAGGAGGAGCAAACCATTCAAGGAAATGGGATCAGAGAGACTTACGCCTTGTCACCCTGCGGAATGCAAACACGGCACGCACTTCAAGGACAAAATGCAGAAACCCCTTTTGGGTTATTTTAAAGTGTGCCGCAATTTAAAAACTATTTAATTGGTAGATTAATCGGGTAAAGCTTTAGTCGATGAAATTGGTACGAGTCCATTGCAGTCGGTGAGTGCAAATTTGAATTAGTGGTGCTGCAACTTTAGGGCATACAACTGTTTTTTGTTTTGTTTTGTTTTTGGTTATCCTGCGTGGATACAATAGAGTACAGAAAAGAAAATATTAACATCACCCATCATTTCCACCTAGACTGTAAGCCAACTCATGAATTCGGAGAGGTGGCCTCTAAATGAATGAATATGCAGTGCACTTTATACATGTCTACACAGAAGTAAGCCCCACTGAATTCAGTGGGACTTACTCCCAGGTAAGACTGCAATCCCAGACCCGCTTACCAGAGTAAATCCCATTGAACTCAATGGGGCTTACTTTTGAGTATGCATATATAAGATAATACTGTGGATCGGTAGTTTCCAAGTCGTGGGTCTCCAGGAAAGTTTATTAGATGTCCCTCAGTAGGAAGACCTTACTTAGCTTAGCTTAGAAAACAGGCGAGTGAGGGGAGACATGATAGAGGTGTACAGAATTATGCATGGTGTGGAGGAAGTGGGCAGGGAGACCTTTTTCTCCCTCTCTCATAATACTAGAACCCAACGGGGTCATCCCATGAAGGTGATTGGTGGGAGATTCAGGACAGAGAAAAGGACGGACTTCTTCACACAGCGTATAAGTTACACTGTGGAATTCACTACCCCAAGATGTAGGGACGGCCACCAATTTGGAGGGCATTAAAAGGGGAATTGGACAAATTCAAGGAGGAGAAGGCTATCCATGGCCACTAGTCCTGTTAGTATCAGAGGCAATATGCCTACGTACACCCGTTGCTGGGGAACATGGGTGGGAGGGTGCTGTTGCCCTCATGTCCTGCTTGTGGGTTTCCCGTGAGCCGTTGGTTGGCCACTGTGTAAACAGAATGCTGGACTAGATGGACCCTTGGTTGGATCCAGCAGGGCTCTTCTTGTGTTCTTAAGATCAGTAACAGTGGAAAAGCTTTCCTGAAACCCTAACCACTGTATGCCTTCTAACCAACGCACACCTTCCCCTGCAATGGAAGAACCAGCGGGTGTAGCGGTTGGCTTAGACACAGAAATTGTTTTTGTTTTTTTACATAGGCAATGGACAAATATGAGCTTGAGGTCTGGATCTCTGAGGTTCTGTTGGACACAGGGGTGCTATGCCTTCTCCAAGGGTACAAGTAGACACCCATCCCCCACCATCAAATCCCTTTCAGCAGGGATGCAGAACCTCAGACCTGGGGACCAAATCTGGCCCACCTGGGGACCAAATCTGGCCCACCTGGGGACCAAATCTGGCCCACCTGGGGTCCCAATCCATCCCTCTGGTGTTCCCCAGATAGCCACAGCCCTTTCCCTGGCCCCACCTTCTTTCCCCCAAGTGCCAATCGTGGCCTCCCAGCTTTTGTGCAGTTCTTCCCTCATTCTAAAAGGTCGAAACACCTCTCCTAAGGCTTAGTCAGAGGCCGGTAGACCTTTGAGCTAAAACAGGCTGGTATTTTGGCCCATTCTTTTGCCTTCAGCCCCCACCAGCACTGGAATATGGCCCCTTAGAGTTTCTCCGAAATGGAATTTGGCCCTTGGGCTGAAAGAGGTTCTGCAACCCTGTTGTACAGGTACAGTTAAGGCGCAAGCTGGCTGGGGCATGCTGGGAGTTGTAGGCCTTTTTTCTGTCTAAACATGCATAGGATTGTGGCCACAGTCACAATCTTGAACCTCGTCCACCTCCTGTCTCTGGCTATGCCTCTTTAAAAACACACACACACAGGTATACAAACAAACAGATATGAAGTAACACTGGATAATATGGACAAGTGCCTCTGACCGTGTGCAAAGTGTTTTCCTCTCATCATCAAGCAACTAACTGCAGGCTGTCCCCATATCGTTAGAATGAAGGACTAGGGTTCCCTTTCAGGGCAGATGGCAGGCCTCTCTTTTTAGGGATAAACGTCATCTCCAACTCCCTTGAAAGCTTTCTGAAAATACTGTTTATTTTCTTTCCTCCGAATTTTTCAAGCATATGAAGCTGCCCATTAGTCTAACCCAGTGTTCTCCAACCTTGGGTCCCCAGATGTTTCTGGCCTACAACTCCCAGCATGCCCCAGCCAGCTGGCTGGGGCATGCTGGGAGTTGTAGGCCAGAAACATCTGGGGACCCAAGGTTGGAGAACACTGGTCTAACCTATCCCAGCATTGTCCGCACTGACTGCTGGCAGTTCTCCAGTGCATAAGACAAAGGTCTTGACTTTCCCAACTTCTGCTACCTGATATTTTAACTGGAAATGCTGGAAATTCAACGGAGGACCTTTTGTATGTAAAGTACGTGCTCCACCCCTGAACCACCAGTAAACTTCTGTGCCTGGCTGTACCCCCACCACCATCACCCTTGCCTTTTGCACGATTCTTTTCGAAAACAAGGGAATCCGCCTATCCGTTCCTTCCACATTCGGAATTGGCTTAATCTCTGGACCTCTGTGCCTGTTTACATGCATTAAATTGTAACACTATGTATTTATTTGACAACTGGGCCACTTTATAGGACAAGACTCAATGGCCTTGTAGGCCCCTTCCAACTCTATGATCCTAAGGAGCTATCCTAAGGTCCTTTCCGGGTAGCTAACAAATCTATAACAACAAACATCACCATTGGTACATTATACTGTATTACTAATGAACGGACCCTGCCTCACACAGGTTGGAATAGTCCTTAGTTTGATATAGCAGAGCCTTCAAGCAAACTTGCGCAGCTGTCAAGAGTTGGACGCATTCTGCCCGCCCTCTCTGAGTGAAGCCACGCCTGCTGGCACCCCTAGGCACAGCTTCTGCCGTGGTGGTGCACCACAATAGCCTCCTGAGGGAGGGGTCTGTCCCCTCTATTCCACTGAGGGGAGGCTGCCCCACAACATGGAGGAGGGAGCAGGCACACGACTCTGTCCGTCAGCCCGCTAATCTCCGCTGGCTTCCCAATCTATGAACTGTACGGCCTGCAAAGCTATGTGATGGTTAGGGAAGTCTGCCCCTAGTGGCTGAAAATGTTGCTGCAGGCTTCAACCACATGGATACATTAAAATTAATTAAAATTAATTAATCCATTTAAAAAAAACAAAATAACCTCGAGGTGCACACCCCTAGGGTCCCCTGAGCATGCATGTCAAGTTTCAGGAGTCTAGGTTTTACAGTCATAAGAACATAAGAAGAGCTGTTGGATACAGGCCTGTGGCTCACGCTGACTCAGCTTGTCTGCGTGTGGAAAGCTAAGCAGGGTCAGGCCTGGTTATTACTTGGATGGGAGACCCCTCCTCTAGTTTCCTGCACTGAGCAGGGGGTTGAACTCGATGGCCTTGTAGGCTCCTTCCAACTCTATGATCTATGAAATCTATGAAATCAGACCACGGTCCATCTGCTCCAGCATTCTGTTCACACAGTGGCCAACCAGCTGCCCACAGGAAACCCACAAGCAGGACATCAGTGCAACAGCACCCTCCCGCCCATGTTCCCCCACAACTGGTGTCCATAGGCATACTGCCTCTGATACTGGAGGTAGCATATATTCCATCAGGGCTAGTAGCCATTGATAGCCTTCTCCTCTATGAATTTGTCCAATCCCCTTTTGAAGCCCTCCAAATTGGTGGCCATGACTACATCTTGGTACTGGCTTTATGGTGCTACTGGGCAGACAGACAGACAGACAGACAGACAGACAGACACCCTCTTTTATTATTATACAGAGGAGCCAAGCTGTGATGTTAATTATTATATAATGAATTTGCTGTGTTTGTTATATCATAGAACAACACAGTTTACAAAACAAGAAAATGTCAAGAAGCCAGCAAGCAGGAATTAGAGTTAATCAACCTTTGAAAGCATTCTTTCAGCCCAGCGTAAAAATGACCCAAATTCAATATTCAACCATCTACAATATTCAACAACCAGCAGCAATCTGAATAAAATCCTCTTATTATGGCCAGTTTCTCTGCAAGATCAGCCTACTAACAATTCCATCATCAGTTCCCCCCCCCCCCAAAAAAAAACATTTATAGTGACACTTGGTGCAAACGTATGTGTCAGTTTGCACGCCGGAGGGCTCCTAAAAATAAAGAAATTTATTCCGGGAGAATATATTAGAGAGAAAGGAAAAGGCCATGGGTGCTCAGATCTGTGTACGCAGAGCTCTTTGGAGGGACTGACTGAATGTCAATGGCTATTGGCTGTGGCTATTTGGAGAAGAATGTGGGTTGTGTAAGTCTTTGGCATCTCCTCTCCTTTGGGGCTTGGCATTTGTTCGCAAGAGGGGAAGTGAGAATGAGACACAGCTGCAGAATCAACAGGAAGGATTTTTTTCCCCTTGCCAGGGGGTCACAGTGACCACGACGCACAGCCTTTTGCTTCATATATGTGCAGGCAAAAAATGTTGGTGCGGAAGAGTTATTCAAACTGTTTCCCTGTAAAAGTGATCGCAGGGTCTGCTTGTTAACGAGACAACCGCAGCTCCGGCTTGAGCCACAGAGGGAAGAACAGCACAGACACAGACACACACACACACCACTCTTGGCCAGTGAAGAGGCGGAGGCGGGGACGCACTTGCATTCCTGAAACACGTTTTCACGCCTGAGCCCCCAACCACTCACTACCCATCCTGGAGCCGCTGCGTTGCATTCCTTGACACTGCAATCACCTCTGCTGCACTGTTGCTGTTATTTTTTTCCTTTCAGTCAGATATACTAACAAGAAAAAACATCACTGGCCTATAATGATTGCTCACCAAACGTTCAAAAGAGAGCCAGTGTGGCGTAGTGGTGAGAGTGTTGGACTGGGACTCGGGAGATCCGGGAAGATGACTGGGTGACTTTGGGCCAGTCACTGATTCTAAGCCTCCCCTACCTCACAGGGTTGTTGTGAGGATAACATGGAGAGGAGGAAGAGGAATGTGCAAGCCACCTTGGGTTCCTTGCCGGAAAGAAGGGCAGGATATAACTATAATAGATAAATAAATAAACAAACACACCTCACCAGTGCAACCAGGATCAAACACACCTCACAAACACACCTCACCAGTGCAATCTGGAAACTAAGTCCAATGAGGAATGTTCGAAAGAGCTGGGTATGTTTAGCCCAGAGAAGCAGTGGGGCAGCAAGCGCTGGGACTCAGGGCCAAGGTCCAGGGCCCCACGACACAGCCTCCCCCTTCTCAGAGAAGAACAGGTGATGGGAGACACTGTCAAATAGGCACGGCAACAACACCTGGATCAGTTTGGGCACGCCAAGGCCCACTGGGGCTGACACTGTATCCTTCCTTACTACTTATTTTTAGAAACATTTTACAGTTAGGAAGCGGCCGGCTAGGCATGTACATGATACTCATTTTTATAATTTTTACTTTAAAAATATATTATCCTTTTCTACAACAAAAAGGAAACTTCTTTCCAAGGAAATGTATTTAGCATCCGGGCAAAAGAAGCAAACTCCATTTTATTCCTGTAGTCATGATGGTGCCATGGTTTAAGGGAGTTCAAAATGCCATTGTAAAGCACTGAATGGCTGTGGGCAGAGGGGGAGAAGATAAACATTGGGCCTGTTCACACATAACAACAACCCATTGGTTTAAAAACGGATGGGTTGTCATGTATGAGTGGGCACACTGCCTGCAGCGCACCGCTTCATCCACTTTTAGCCCACAATTCATGATTGGCGCCTTCGTAGGTTGTTGAGCATGACGTCCAAACCCAGACCAATGGGTTGTTTAGCCCCTAAATGTGACATCCGAACCCAGGCTGATGGGTTGTTTAGGGGATAAACAACCCGGCCTTGGTTTGTTATTGGGTTAACCACTGTGTTGTTTAGCCTCTAAACAACCCAGCAGTTAACCCAATAACAAACCAAGGGTTAACCGTTGGGTTGTTTAGCCCCTAAACAACCCATCAGTCTAGGTTCGGACGTCACATTCCACAACCTACTAAGAAGTCGATTGTGGGTTGTGCAATAAAAGTAGAAGAGGCTCGCCCCTGCTTATGCATACAGCCCATTGGTTTTTAAATCGATGGGTTGTCATTACGTGCGAACCAGATTGCTGTGTGCTTCACAACTGAAGTAATACACATGGCTATCTAAAGGCTGCCCCCCACCCCATCCCCATGAGATCACCATGCCCAGGGTCTAAGATTACCTAGCTGCACCACTGTGGAGAAGAGAAGATTAAGGAGAGACACGGTAGCAGCCTTCAAATATCATGCAGAAGATGGTGCAGACTTGTTCTCCATTGCTCCAGAGGGCAGAGTACCACCAATGGGTGGAAACGGCAAGGAAGTAGGTTTCAGCTAAACACTAGGAGAAACTTCCTAGTTGTATGAGCTCTTCAACAGTGGAACAGCCGGCCTCGGGAGCGGGTTGGCTCTCCTTCGCTTGAAGTATTTAAGAAGAGGCTGGATGTCCATCTGTCAGGGATGCTGCGGTTGCATCCTGCATTGGGCAAGGGCTGGAATAGATGACCCCTAAGGTGCCTCCCAACTCTATGAATCTAAGCTGCAGAGTATGTGAAAGGGCAAGCTGTGTTTTTGTTATGGTTTTTAAGGTTGGTGGTTCTTTTTAGGTTTTACTATGTTTTTATCGGTTTGTGATTTGTGTTTTCTGAAATATTTCGTAAACCACCTGGATTGGTTTTCCCAGAAAGGTGGTACAGACTTTTTGAAAATAAGTAATATCATAATAAATAACGTGGTGCTCTAGATGGCAAGGCCCAGCCACATAAGGACGGTTCAAGGCAAGTTCTTTCTCGACACCCACAACCCACCCTACCCACCTGTGTGTTGAGTGAAGTTGTAAAGGAGGAAGGGATCACACCCGTTAGCCACAGTCCCAATGCGGATGCAGCTGGTGACCACGTCCCCCGATGATCCTGGGTACCATGTTATTGTGATTTTGTGAAACATCTAGAGCAGTGGTTCTTAACCTTTTTGGTGTCACACCTCCCTTGTGAAAAATCTTATGACCCACGCCTCCCATGTGTTAACGGCCCAAAATGTAGGCTTAGGCAGGACGAGTTTGCATTTTTTTAGTTTATGCTCTGTCGCTGGACTAAAAAAAAAAGAAGCATATTCAATTAAATGAACGGCGTAGCGCCCAAGATTAGTAGAAAGAAATAAGGTTGGGCCAACCGCCAAGCTGCACGGCTATGTACTTGTAAAATAAACAATTTATAGTTGAGGGGCTGCTCACTCACACCTCCCCCGGAGTCAGTCCAAACCTCCCCTGGGGAGGCGTACCCCACAGGTTAAGAACCCCTGAACTAGATGTTCTCTCTAGATGGCATTTATTTATTTATTTATCATATTTATATACTGCCTTTTTTCCTCCAAGGAACCCAAGGCACCTTACATGATCCGCCGCCTCTCCATTTTATCCTCACAACAATCCTGTGAGGTAGGTCAGGCTGAGAGTCAGTGACTGGCCCAAAGTCACCCAGTGAGCTTCATGGTCGAACGGGGACTAGAACCCGGAACTCCCCAGTCCCAGGCCAACACTCTCACCACTACACCACACTGGCTCTCAAGGGAAGATTCTGACAGCTGCATATGTACCGTGAGGTCTTCAAGACCTGAAGCTGACAGTGCCAGTCCTCCAGTCCTCGTCCAACACTCTAAACACTCTACCACTCTACCCACCCTGGCTCTCAGGCTCCACTAAGGCTGCAGTTCTATGCTAACTTCCCTGGAAGTAAACCCCACTGAAGTCAGTGGGATTTGCTTCAAAGTAAACGTTGGACTGGGCATGAGTACAGCCTTACGAGTGGAGCCTTTGCCCAGGGCTGTGCAGACCTACAACGCAAAGCTGAACTGCAGCACTTATAAAGAGAATCAATATGATGTTTTTAAAGATGTTTTAAAGATATTTTAAGATATTTTTATGATGTTTTTAAGATGTTCTTACGACGTTTTAAGATGTTTTAATAGTATGTATTGTGTTTTGCTTAGTCTATGTATTTTATATTTTTTGCTGTTCCCTGCCTCGATCTAGATGGAGAGGCGGGTAAGAAATATTATTATTATTATTATTATTATTATTATTATTATTATTATTATTAAGGCAGGAATTTCTGGTGCAGCTTTTTCCACTCGCTGCATGACAAATAAATACCTCACTGGATTCATAAACCTAGATAACACAGCACCGCATCCGTAGAGTAACAGGACTTCCACCCCTGTTCTAAACTTGACTTATAGCCAGCCATGGGAGGACGGGCAGGCAGAGACACCTCCCGCTTCCCATCTGCACTTCTGGTTTTCGGAAGCCAATTCCCTCCAAGGATTGCCATCAACACAACGGGTGTGGTAAGCAAAAGTGTCAACGGGTGTTGGCTGGGGGTGAGTTATAATAAAAGGCAACTCTCTTTCACCAGAGGATGCTCTTCTACATCAGTGGGAGGACAAGGCTCTACCCCCAGCCCTCCCCAACCTGGTGCCTTCCAGATGTGTGCTGGACTACAGTTTTCATTCCTTCTCAGCCAGCATGGCCAACGGCATACAAAAATGCACAAATCAGGAGAAACTGCATGGGAGAATTGCATTCTTAACTACATGCATTAGGGAAAACAGCATACAAAAGGGCATCTATTCGGGGGGAAATGCTCACAAAAAATGCACAGCTCATACAAAGAAGTGTACACATTTTTGTGCAGACTTTAAAAAAAAAAACATTAGCAAACTACTGCAGAAATCGGCTGGAACGAACTTGCGACTGATAACGCAAAACTTCCCATCAGACCGATGAAATCCACACCTAGTGCGCCAGACCAGATACACTGAAAGAGGGGCTTACAGATCAGTAACTCCAGATGATTTACAAAAGACAGTGAAGTCATCCTTTGCGGGGCACGGCAGAAAATACCTAGGCTCAACTCATCAGTGATGTAAGGGGGGGGGGGGTTGCTTCTCATTCTCCAATGTGCCATGAGCATATGCAAAACACATCCACCGGGTCATCCCAAGAAAGGTACAACTCCAATATCGGAGTCCCTGATTACCGCCAGAGGAAGATGGGAAAAGGAGCAAGATTCTACACAGGGGGAAACCGAGTCACAACTAAATTATCCAAATAGAAATGACTGCAGACTTCTGCAGTCATGGGAAATGCATGGGAAGATGGGAAATGCAGACTTCTGGCTGCCAGATTCTATAACAGTGTTCTCCAACCTTGGGTCCCCAGATGTTTTTGGCCTACAACTCCCAGCATGCCCCAGCCAGCGTAGCTGGCTGGGGCATGCTGGGAGTTGTAGGCCAAAAACATCTGGGGACCCAAGGTTGGAGAACACTGCTCTATAAGGACTTTGATACTCGGATCGTCAACTGCTGTGTAGAAGGGAGAATTTGGGAGGGTGCAACATCTCTCAATCAAAGGTGGTGCTAGGTACCGAAAAGATCCGGGTCTCAGGCCCACAGGACCAAAAAAAAGAAGAAGAAGAAGAAAGAAAAAAAAGCACAAATTTGCATATGCTAATTTACATATACTCTAAAGTCTGTAAAGGACCCTGTATCCTAAGGACACCCCTATTTGTAAACAGGGATGTATGGACAGGGGAGAGGAGGGCAACTGATTTCAGAAAAAAACCTCAGGCAGAAAGATTCAAGGGGGGTGCAGCAGGAGGTGAAGCACACGTGGGCAAAAAGCCAGCTCATTCAGGGGGATCTGATGCAACAGAGATCATCAGGAGAGGCGGGTAAGGTACTTGTTGTACCTTTCTTTCAACAAGTGTCCATGGACAGCAGGGTGGTGGGGCAGAGGGCCTCCCAGAGATCCGGGGCTCCAAATGAAAGATTCGGGGCTCCAGCCCTAGTGGACCACACCCTAACGCCACCTCTGCTCTCAACACACTGCTACGCCACTGGAAAAAGTGCACCTGCCAAACTTTTCTTTCCAGTGCAGCTATTAAAAGCACAGGAGCTCTCTCATGCATGGACTCGGGCAGCTCTGCCTATACCTAATGACCAATAAAGGATTAAGCCCCCATTTTGCCCAAATGAACAAAAGACAGTCGTTGGCTGAGCCCCCAGAAGGAATGGGAAAAGAGCGGTTATCGTGCAACACTCTTTGCTCACCTGTAAATGATGCCTTTCTCGTGGAGGAACATGAGGGCCGAAATGATTTCTGCAGCGTAGAATCGGGCACGGGCTTCGTCGAAGCGACGAGACTTCTGGATGTGGAACATCAAGTCGCCTCCGTTCACAAACTCCATGACGAAGAAGAGGCGATCCTAATGGAAGGCAGGCAACGTCAGGTGCCATCGTCAATGGAAGCCCATTAATCATATTTAGCTCCCCCCCCCAAAAAAATAGGTTCTTAAAAACCACCCTCGCTGAAATAAAACCGTCACAAAGATTGCAGCAGAGGCCCGGCCACCACCGTTGCCTGTGCTTGCTGACCTCCAGATTGGGCTACTGTGGGCCGAACTGCATGCTACTCTAGCTGCAATGTGCTGGGCCTTGAGTCCCCCCCACAACAAACACACATTGCCAGCAGCCCCCTTCCCACCCCACCAATCTGGATCAGAACCCAAGTGTGTGTGGGGTGGTGGTGGTAGGAGGACTTTAACACTTTGCCTCCTGCTGCGGTGCTGATCCAGATTGGGGCCTCTTGCGACTGCAATTCCTATCGCCTGAAAAGTTGCCATTCGATTCAATAGCAGTTTGGTTCCATAGTTTTCATAGATCATAGAGTTGGAAGGAGCCTACTACAAGGCCATCGAGTCCAACCCCCTGCTCAATGCAGGAAACTAGAGGAGGGGTCTCTCCCATCCAAGTAATAACCAGGCCTGAGCCTGCTTACCTTTCCACGCTCAGACAAGCTGAGCCAGCGTAAGCCACAGGCCTGTCTTGGCCATGCCAATTTCAGGCATGGGATTGGGGGAAGGGTTCAAGCCCCCTAACTGGCAGCAGCTCTCCAGCGTTTCAGGCAGAGGTTTTTCCAGCCCTACCTGCAGATGCCGGGGATTCAACCTGGGACCTTCTGCATGCAAAGCAGGCGCACAACCACTAAGCTACAGACGCGCAAAGATGCGTTAAGGCTCCACATATTACTCAGCCTGCCATTTCACAGGTAACTTGTGTGTGTGTGTGTAGCACTCAAGAGGTGATCCTTGTCAAGTGTTGCAAGTAGACACAATCCAGAAGGGTAGCGAGTCTGTTGCAGCAAAGCAACAAAAAGTCTTCTGGCGCCTTAAGGACTAGCCAATTTTATGATGGCATAAGCTTTTGTGGGTGGGGGTGGGGGTGTCAAGAATTTCTCTGCTTTCAAAATGTTGGAGGCTGCTGGCTGGCTTCATTTGACAGGCATGCTTATGAACCTCTTTGAACACTTGGTTTGGGGGTTGCTGGGTTTGCCTGGGAGAGAAGGGTTGTTGCACAAAGTGCAGCTGTGACTCAGTCACTGTGGCCGTCTGCTCTCAAGGAAGGCCTTCTGTCCCAGGGATGCAAGCTATGTGCCAATCTCAAACATTGACCATAGCAGGAAACTGCAAGATGCACAACCAGACCAGGAAAAGGCCACTTGAACATCCATAGGCTAGAGATGGTCATGTGACAAGGCCTGACCTTTATAAATAAACTTCTAGGCTGGGTCTGTTCTTTGGTCTGATCGATGAAGAGAAAGCTCATTCTGTTGCCCTCTGCAACCTTTATCTCAGTGTTCTCCAACCTTGGGTCCCCAGATGTTTTTGGCCTACCACTCCCAGGCATGCCCCAGTCAGCTACGCTGGCCGGGGCATGCTGGGAGTGGTAGCCCAAAAACATCTGGGGGGCCAAGGTTGGAGAACACTACTTTATCTCCATTGACTTGGCAGGACCTGGGTGTGACTCCTGGCCACTATCCAAGCTCAGGTACCAAAGACTCCATTGGAAGAGACAGATTGGGGCAGGGTTGCCTCCAACTGTGGTCTTACCTGGACACATTTTGGATGACTCAGGTACATAGAAGAGAATGAGCATCTGGTGTGGACCAGCCCTGCCATTAGGTAGATTGAAGTGGCTGCCCAAGGCAGCTGATTCTGAGTGTCATGGAAAGGCAGCAAGCTGTTACTTATCTAATGTACTATTGTATTTTTACTGGCAGGGACAGGAAAAGGCACTTGTGGGATTTTGTGCCCCAAATAACTTGACTAGCCTTGGGTATTGTGCACCTTGACTCAAGGAAATGGGCACTTGATGCTCTTTTCCCAGGCAGCAAAGTATCTTGGGCCGGCCCTGTGGCTTGGCATAGATTCAGATACAATTGTCCAGATGCACCCATCAAACTGAAGACAAGCCAGTATGTCAAGAGGAACACGGAGACTTGGCTGGCACGTGGGCCTGGGAATCAAGCTGGAAGTTGCCACACCAGTCTGCGGCAAATGTCATCCACCTGTCCAGCATTCCTGCCAAGCATGTGCTCTGAAGAGCTGGAAAGTCTTCATATCGGAAGGATCCCCAAACCTGGGAATTTGTTTCCCAGGTTTGGGATCAGGGATGACATTATCAGGGATGACATTAAACACTGAAGCTGGCTAAAAAGATGCCTTTATTACTTCCCCATGTGACAGGAACGTTACATTGGACATTGGTACCTGCAGATCTCTTCAGGGAAGACATGTAAATGCCAAAGTCCACAGTCGGGCAATACCTTTATTAGGATCGACCAAAATGTCCCCAAATAGTGAGCAAGCTTTCTTCGTCAGAGTGGATGCCGTGTCTCGCAGCCCCAAGCCGAGGAGGCCCCTGTACCCACACAGGATGGAACTTATTCTGCATCTGGCCATTGGTCTATTTAGCCCAGTACTGTCGACTACCAGTGGCTCTCCAGGATTTCAGGCAGAAGGCTGAATCCCAGCCATGGCCACAGCAGTACAGGGCAGGCACTGGTAACCTCAAGACTGGATTACTGCAATGCACTCTATGTGGGGCTGCCCTTAAGGCAGGTCCGGAAGCTGGAGCTAGTGCAGAATGCAGCAACTCGGCTGTTGTGAGGAGCTGCCCCTGTTCAGCAGGCAACTCCTTTTCTGAAGGAACTGCACTGGCTGCCTATTCGCTACCAGGCCAGGTTGATAAAGCCCTAAACAACTTGGGAGCAGGATACTTGAGAGAGCGCCTTCTCCCTTACCAACCTGCCCAGTCACTGAGGTGATTGGATGGTATGAATCCCAGTATTGGGGAAAAGGCGGGATATAAATATAATGATAATTATTATAGTATGTCCCTGGTGGTTCCAGATGGACCTATGGCCCGATTGGAGTCCACCCGGAGAAGAGCCTTCAACGTAGTGGCTCCATTTCTGTGGAACTCCCTGCCTCTGGAGGTCAGGCAGGTGCCAACAGGTATTGTTTCCGGCGCCTCCTAAAAACACTTTTATTTCAGGAAGCCTTCCTGAACTAACCAGCCATGGTTTTATTGATATGATTGTATTAATCTTATTTTTAACATATTACTCTCCTCTCCTTTCCCCTTCCTATTTAATACTGGGGTTCTCCCAATAAGCTCTATGGAACCACATGCAAAATTCCAACAATTTCATGGAAGATGAGCCCATGCCTGTTAGACCATACAGTCATGCCTTGGATTGAGAGCATAATTCGTTCCGGAAACGTGCTTGTAATCCAAAACACTCTTATATCAAAGCAAGTCTCTGGCGGGCGTGAGCGGGGCCAATTTCGGCCCGCTACGCCCGCTTGAGGTGAGCAGTTACATCCCTACGACTTGTCTTGCAAGACCTTGCTCATTTATCAAGTCAAATTTTTTAAAAAATTTTGCTTGTCTTGCAAAACGCTCTCAGACCAAGTTACTTGCAATCCAAGGTATTGCTGTATAGCTAAGGATGGAAACTTTACATTCACAGGACCTAGATTCCTGATTTGATTTTCTGGGCAACAAACATCAGGGGATGACTCTCCAGCATGACCTGAATCAGCAAAACCCGAGCTCTCTGAAGTTCCTCAAATACCATGTTGAAGCTCATTCTGACTTGAGTCCATATCAGATGGTGAGCTTTGGTTTTTTCTTTCCGCATGACAATCCATGCCTATTTTCATGCCTATTTTCCCAAACGTACACATCAGTTGTGTACATCTTTGAAATGTACACATTCTTCTCCTACTGATTAAGGCATATCTGTGTGCATTTTGCAAAAGTACGCATTTTTCATGGGCATTTTGCCACTGGATGCATTTATTTCATTTCATTTCATTTATTTCATTCATATACCGCCCCATAGCCGAAGCTCTCTGGGCGGTTCACAACCCTCTATACATAAAAACAACATTAAAACATACAAAACAGTTTAAAAAATTAAAAACCAAATTTAAAAACACAGTTTAAAATAACAATACAAAAAGCCAATAAAACTGAGCCTACAGGTGACAATCCCCTCCGTGCTATTCCAAGCTCCTAACTAAATGCCTTGGCATAGAGGGAAGTCTTAACCTGGTACCGAAAAGATAGTAAGGTTGGCGCCAGGCGGGTCTCAGTGGGGAGCTGATTCCATAACTGGGGGGCTACCACCGAGAAGGCCCTCCTCCTTGTTGCCACCAACCGAGCCTCTCTTGGAGGTGGCAATCGGAGGAGGGCCCCAGATGTTGAGCGTAGTGTCCGGGTAGATAACGGTTGGGTAGATAACGGCTGTTCATTGCATGTCATGAACAGGCCTGTGGCTTATGCTGGCTCAGCTTGTCTGAGCGTGGAAAGCTAAGCCGGGTCAGGCCTGGCTATCACTTGGATGGGAGACCCCTCCTCTAGTTTCCTGCACTGAGCAGGGGGTTGGAGTCGATAGCCTTGTAGGCTCCTTCCAACTCTATGATCTATGAAATCTATGAAATCAAATGCGATTGTTTGGTCCGCGAATCACATCGCAAGCTCAGAAATGTACAGACTTCGACCACAGGTCGCATCTGAGCCTGTATTTAGTCTGGAAGGTGCGGGCAAATCCGGATCAGAAACAAACTGAACTGAATTTCTCGTACACCCCCAACTGACAAGTCTGCTTGCCCAGGGCATCTGCTTCGCAGCTTTTGGAGGCAAGAAACTATCGCTGGCTGAAGGCGCACAAACAACTTCTGTGTAATGCCCGAAGCTGCCGAGAGAACCAGATAGTAGAGACGGCTGCTCTGATCTGGCAGCCATGTTGCTTTGTTGTTAGATGTATACAGGCCTGTGGCTCTCGCTGGCCCAGCTTGTCTGAGCGTGGAAAGCTAAGCAGGGTCAGGCCTGGTTATTACTTGGATGGGAGACCCCTCCTCTAGTTTCCTGCATTGAGCAGGGGGTTGGACTCAATGGCCTTGTAGGGCCCTTCCAACTCTATGATCTATGAATCTATGATCTGAGCTTGTCATGCTGAACATTTCTAAAGCATTGGCACAACCCCGGAGTGGGCAGACTCTGGGTTTGTGGGATCTACTTGCTTTCTTGCTGGAACCCCCAAGTTCCACTAATCAGAGCCAGGTGCAAATTAGTGAGAAGAGGGAAAAGAGCAGTGCAGCCAATTACCTACTGCAGCCTTCCCGTGCCTGGTGCCCTCCAGATGTATTTGGACTACAACTCTCAGCATTCCCCAGCCAGGGAAAGGCTGGCCTATTGCACCCCATGAGTCCATACACTGTATATATAAATACAAATCTATATTTGAGTTATTATAGATCAGGGATTTGAACACAAAATCCTCAAAGTGTCCAGGAGAGCTGCACAAAAACCTGATCAATGGCAACCAATATATATTCATATTTTGCAGTTGATGAACATGGAGGCTGAGAGATGAATGATTAGCGCAAGGCTATCCGTGGCAGAGATTCTTTTAAAGTTCTACTTTACTTGCTATTGTTAAAGTATTGGGAGTCAGAAACCCTTGGAGATCTACTGCAGGGATCCACCCAGAGAATCTACCAGAAGATCCTGATATAACTTCTGCCCACCCCTGGCATAGCCCATAGGCAGGTTACCGGTTGAATGTCCTCCACTCTCAGATGGCAGATTATCTTGTTCTCAGACACAAACAAAATCCAGAATGGAAGCAACAAAACCAGACTGGGTGCAAAAAGAGAGTGAGGTCTCAAAAGTGACAATGAAGCAAGTTTTTTAAAAAATAAAATAAACCCAACGCAGTTTGGAATGAAGAGTTCCTTCTTCAGGGACAATCTTGAATATCCAAATTTTAGCAGCAGGCTAAGTCAGTGTCCAAAGACAGTGGCTGCCTCTCTTACACTATCAGAGAAACAGCCACTACCTTTGGAATCTGGTTCAGCCTGTTCCTAAAATTTGGATAGGTAAGATTGCCCTTGAAGAAACAGCCATGCAGAACCTCTTTCAGCTGGAGGACTGGAATCCATTTTGGAGAAGCTTCCGGAGCCCGCATTTCAGTGGTGGGAAAAGGGGTCAGGCCCAAGGCAAAAAGGGGCGGGGGCAAAAACATGTAAAATACCAGCTTATTTGAGCTGAAAGCTCTGACTGCCAGAAACTCAGCCTTACGAGAGGCTCTTCAACCTTTTAGAATGGAGGGAAAACTGTGCAAAGGCCAGGAAACCATCAAACCATCGGCGGTTGGGAGAAAGGGGGAAGGACCAGGGGAAAGGGGTGTAGCCATCTGGCAAACCCCAGGAGCCTGACTGGGACCACAGGAGGGCCAGATTTGGCCCCTGGGCCTAAGGTCCCTGATTTAAAAACTTCCTTCATTGGCTCCTGTGAGAACAGGTCCTCCCTTTGCATTCAGTCCTGTTCTCATACAACCCCACCGGTCTACAAGTACCACTGTTATTAAACAGGGATGTGTTATTGCCCCAACATTATTTGCCATTTTCATCACCATGATTTTACATCTTGTTGAGGGGAAACTTCCCACTGCTGTGGGAATTATATATCGAACAGATGGAAAGCTTTTTAATCTCAACAGGCAGAAAGCAAAAAGTAAGGTAATTACAACCTCCGTTGTGGAACTTCAGTATGCTGATGATAATGTGGTCTCTGCACATTCAGAGGATGATCTCAAAGCTATCCTAAATGCTTTTGCAGAAGCATACGGAAAACTTGGTCTCTCACTTAACATCAAAAAAACCAAAGTGCTTCATCAGCAAATGCAAGCTAACCCTTTGGTGATGCCATCTATCCAGCTTGGCGGGACAATACTGGAAAATGTCGATCATTTTCTCTATCTTGGCAGCTATCTTTCTGTCACAGCTAACATCGACAGTGAAATCCAGCATCGTCTGAGCTCCGCAAGTGCCGCGTTTTCTCGAATGAAACATAGAGTGTTCAAGGATCGGGATATTTGTAAGAAGACCGAAACACTGGTTTATGAAGCCATTGTATTACCAACTTTATTGTATGCCTGCGAAACATGGACTATCTATAAACGTCACTTCCACCTCCTTGAAAGATTTCATCAACGTTGCCTCCGGAAAATCCTGCGTACTTGGGAAGACAGGCGAACAAATCTCAGTGTACTGGAAGAAGCAAAGACTACTAGCATTGAAAAAATGATCCTTCAACGCCAACTTCAGTGGACCGGTCATGTTGTTCGAAAGCAACCAATCAAAAGGCATCAGGTGTGAACCAGCAAAATGTAGACATGTGTAATTTCCTGACTGTTAGAGCAATAAGACAATGGAACCAACTACCTAGGGAGGTGGTGGGCTCTCCCAGTCTGGAGGCATTCAAGGTGCGGCTGGACAGACATCTGTCAGAGATGCTTTGACCTGGATTCCTGCATTGAGCAGGGGGTTGGACTCGATGGCCTTGTAGGCCCCTTCCAACTCTACTTTTCTATGATTCTATGATTCTATGCCTGACTGCCGTCTCCCAAAGCAGTTACTTTATTCCCAATTCAAGGATGGAAAGCAGAATATCGGTGGACGGTGGTCAATATAAGAGGTTTAAAGATGTTCTTAAGGCTAATCTAAAAAAAATGCAATATAAACATCGAAAACTGGGAAGCTCTGGCCCATGAACGATCTAACTGGAGGTTGGCCTTTCACAAAGGTTCCATGGACTTTGAAGAAGCCCGAGTGCAAAGTGAAAGGGAGAAACGTGCTAAGCAAAAAGCACGTCAAATGAATCCTTTACAGGACCATCTTCCATCTGGTAACCTGTGTCCTCACTGTGGGAAGCTGTGTGGATCTAGAATTGGCCTCCACAGTCACTTACGGACCCATCGCTAGCGTCTACACAATTTTCTTTAGAATTTTCCTCCTTTTAAAATCTCCTTTTTGTAAATTTTCTTCTTCTTTTTTTTTTTCTTTTTTCTTTTTTTATCCTGGAAGACAATCTTACTCGGTCATGAGTGATCGCCTGACTGGCTGACTATTATTGTCTTGCTGGTGTCCTTGGGAAAGCAAAGAAAGGGAGCCAGCCAGGAACTCCTTATCTCATGGCTGGTGCCTGAACACACACAGAGGGAGGTCAAACGGCTTGTGATGAGCACAGGGCTTAGTTTATCTACCACTCCTCAAAAAATAAACGGGGTGGTGGGAGTGAGATATTCTGCTGGCTGAAACGTGAAGTGGCGAAGTTATGGGCTCTGGCCCAGCAGCCTAAAAATATATCACAGATGTTTGAATTCGCCAAGAGGAAGTGTTCCCGTTGCAGGATCAAGGTTATGTTTTATCTCAAGGATTTGCATACAACAAATACAACAGCATACAACAGCTGTCTGAATGTGGTCCTTTCCATACTAGTGGCTTTTCTAAAGGCTACGTTTTAAAGGCTGCAATTTTCAGAACCATGTTAAGCTTGCAGGTGAAGATGGACACGTTAGAGCAGTAGGAGCCACTGTGGAAGCGCTTTTTAACTGCATTCTGAAATTGAGCTTTTGAGCAGTGGGGGGGGGGGGGGATTCTGCAAGTTTACAGGCAACAACGGCTGTGCACAGCACTGATTGGCTAGTTCCTCTGATATCAAGAAATCTCTGCCCGCCCACCCCCCAAATCCCTGGAGCAATTTTGCACCTAAAAATACAAAAACTTTCCCATTAAAAAAAAATAATGCGATGAATGAATGGGATAATGCATGAATGTTAATGAGGCATTCTTTTAAAAAGAAAAATTAAGCCAGACAACCCATCTGAAGCGTGGGAGAGGATGCGGGGGAGGACCAAAGGATGTGCCAGCATATGATTGGCTGGTATAGACACCTGTCATTTCAGTTGCAAAACCACAAAGAAGCCAGCTCTCTCTTTTTTATATTACTCTGTCGTCTTCATCCTGAGTACACTGCAATCGGCTTTATTTCACCAAGGAAGCCTGAGAATGTGCCCTTTGTCTGTCTGTCCTTTCCTGGGCATTACAGGTCCAAGTGAGGAAACAAATGCTCACCAAACTTCATGGATGTTTTCATTTTGTCCTATACCAGCCTTCCCCAACCGGGTGCCCTCCAGATGTGTTGGACTACAACTCCCAGCATCCCCCAGCCAGCACATCCACATCCTGAAAGATTCCCAGCATGTCTTCTACAAGATAGGTTCCTAAGGGCACAACCCTATGCACGTTTAGACAGAGAAAAGGCCTACAACTCCCAGCATGCCCCAGCCAAGCTGGCTGGGGCATGCTGGGAGCTGTAGGCCTTTTCTCTGTCTAAACGTGCATAGGATTGTACCTTAAGTCTCATGGCTGCATATGTGGGCCTATGGACGGCTTCCTGTGGTGAGTGAGCAGAGTTTTCTTGGCTTGAATAGCTCTTTACCTCTGCATACAACGGAAGCAAAAAAAGGGCAAACAAAACAAACCTAATAGGCAGAGTGGTGCAGTGGTTAGAGTGTGGGACTAGAACTGGGGAAATCAAAGTTCAAATCCCCACTCAGCCACAAAACTCACCAGGTGACCTTGGGCAACTTGCTCCCTCCCTCTCTCAGCCTCATCTACCTCACAGGGCTGTTGTGAGGATACAATGGGGGAGGAATGGATGCCACCATGTGCTCCTTGAGGGATGGACAATAAATAAATAAAATTATTTTTACTTTATTTAACTGAATTATTATGAAACTACCTGTATACTACGTTGGTTGTGTAAGGCCCTCCTCCACGTGCCTCCTCTGAGGAGGTTCAGAAGGCGGAAACAAGGGAGAGGGTCTTCTTGGTGGTGGCCCCCCAATTTTGGAATGATTTCCATGACAAGGCCCACCTGGCACCAACATTGTTGTCTTTTCAGCACCAGGTTAAGACCTTCCTCTTCTCTCATGTATTTGGCTGTATGTTATGAGGTTTTAATCAGGTCCTGGATTTTTTTTTTCTTTCTTGATGATTGTTTTAAAATTGTTTTAGATATATGTTTGTCTCTGTGTGTGTTTTGATGTTTATATTTATATGTTTTTTTATAATGTATTTTTAAGGTTTTAATTTTTGTAAACTGCCCAGAGAGCTTTGGCTATTGGGCAATATAGAAATGTAATAAATGAAACAAAATGAAATTTGGCAGCAGTCACAAATTTATGCAATGTTGTTATGCAAGGTCACTAGATATGTGTGATTTAGGGTGCAATCTGATGCATGTTTAGACAGAAAAGAGTCCTACAACTACCAGCATTCCCCAGCTAGTCATGCTGGCTAGGGAATGCTGGTAGGATTTTCTTCTGCCTAAACATGCATAGCATTGCAGCTTTAGACTACCTTTTCTTTTTCCTCTTTCCTTCCCATCCCTTTTTCCTTGTGTGTCACGCCTTTTTAGACTGTAAGCCTGCGGGTAGGGACGGTCTTCTTTTACTGATTACATGTAAGCTGCTCTGGGAGCCTTTTTGGCCGAGGAGCAGGATTAAAAATATTTAAATGAATCCATAAATTATGCGGGTAACAAGAGTTTAGCTTCCTGGGTTGTCCACGGTGTACGGGATTGTGAGTGCAGAACACGCAGAGGGCTGGAGCCAGCAGGAAGCCGTGATGTCAAAATATCAGGCGGGCATGGCAGCCGTGCCGAGAAAATCCCATTGCACAATATTCTGGATGAGAATCAAACCAAACAGAAGCCACAGAGCAAAACAGTTACTGTAAATGAGCACAGAAAGAGGAGGAAGAACAGTTTCATGTGGCTCAAAGGGGGCTGGCTGGCGGCAAGTTATCCATGACCCTTTTGCTGATAGGCTATCGCGGCTTTCTTTCTCTCCCTCTTATTTCCCTATTAAGGCAACACGCAGGGCTGCCCGTTTCAAGAGTCAAGATGAGCCAGTGTGGTGAAGCGGACGGAGTGTAGGACTTAAGACTGGGGAAGGCCTGGGTTCAAATCCTCACTCAGCCACAAGGCTGAGTGCAAAAGAGTGGGGAACGTGTGGCCGACCGTCGAGATGTCATTGGGCTACAACTCCCCTCAGCCCCAGTTAGTACAGCCAGTGGCAAGGGAAGATGGGAGCTGGGGGATCACATGTTCTCCATCCCTGCAGGGGTGGTGCTAAGTACCGAAAAGATCCAGGGCTCAGGCCCGTAGGGCCCCCCCAAAAAGGAAGCACAAATTTGCATATGCTAATTTACATATGCTCTAAAAGCAAGGCTCTCCAACCTTGGGTCCCCAGATGTTGCTGGCCTACAGCTCCCAGCATACCCAGCCAGCATGGCTAATGGCAAGGGATTCTGGGAGCTGTAGTCCAGCAACATCTGGGGACCCAAGGTTGGAGAGCCCTGATCTAAAGTCTGTGTGCACGTGTCTTTAAAAGGCCCTGTCTGCTAAGGACACCCCTATTTGTAAAAAAGGGATGTATGGACACGGGAGAGGAGGGCATTTGATTTCAGGGGGAAAAACTCAGGCAGAAAGATCCAAGGGGGGGAGCAGGGGGGGGAGCAAAAAGTCAGCTAATCCGTGGGGATCCGACGCAACAGAGATCATCAGGGCCCCTGGACCTGTATTTCAGCAAGTGCCCCTGGACAGCAGGGTGGTGGGGCAGAGGGCTTGCCAGATATTTGGGGCTCCAAATGAAAGATTCGGGGCTCCAGTCTTAGTGGGCCACCTCCTAACCCTGCCTCTGCATTCCCGGCATACTGGGTGGCCTGACCTATCCCACCTCCCGTTTAACCTACACCACAGGGTTGGCCTAAGACAGTGTTCTCCAACCTCGGGTCCCCAGATGTTTTTGGCCTACAACTCCCATACGCTGGCTGGGGCGTGCTGGGAGTTGTAGGCCAAAAACATCTGGGGACCCAAGGTTGGAGAACACTGGCCTAAGAAATCTATGATTAGGCACCCAGGGTTGCATTCCTAAGTTACCCATGAGGGGAGCGTAAATGGGCCATTTCACAAGATGGCATCCTCCCGGGTTCTGTTCAGCAAATGAGATGTCCACCTAGTTTCTTTCTGCATTCTCTATGGTGCAAGTGGTTGACTAATTCAGCGTTGACTCTGGTCCTGGGGGGTGGGGGAACTGGGCTGCAGGCACCGAGGGCCTGGATTGGTGTAATGGCAGCTTCCTATGTCAGTGAGAGAGCCAGTGTGGCGTAGTGGTGAGAGTGTCGGACTGGGACTCAGGAGATCCGGGTTCCAGTCCCCACTCGGCCATGAAACTCACTGGGGGACTTTGGGCCAGTCACTGACTCTCAGCCTAACCTACCTCACAGGGTTGTTGTGAGGATAAAATGGAGAGGAGGAGGAGGATTATGTAAGCCGCCTTGGGTTCTTGGCAGGAGGAAAAAGGCAGGATATAAATATAAATATAAATTAATAATAATAATAATAATAATAATAATAATAATAATAATAATAATAATAAAATAATCCCGGGTTTTAGAGAGAGGCAGGACGGGCGGAAGGTGCTCATGGGGACTAGAGAATGGGCTTTAGAGAAGGGGGTCATCAAGAGCAGCCTTCCCCAACGTGGCACCCTCCAGATGGGTTGGACTACAACTCCCATCTTTCCCAGCCATAAGAACATAAGAAGAGGCATGCCGAATCACACCAAAGACTTATCTAGTCTGGCATTCTGTTCTCACAGAGGCCAACCAGCTGCCCGTGGGAAGCCCACAAGCAGGACCTGAGCGCAACAGCACCCACCCGGTCGTTTCCCCCAGCAACTGGTATACGTGGGCATACGGCCTCCGATACTGAAGGCAACATTTAGCCATCATGACTGATGGCCACGCCCCCCTCCCCTGGCCACGCCCCCTCCCCTGGCTGCCAATCATTTGGTGGTTTCCTGGCTTTTGCGTGATTTTTTCCTCCATTCTAAAAGGCTGAAATGCCTCTCCTAAGGCTGAGTTACTGGCAGGAAGGGCCTTAAACTAAAATAGGCTGGCATTTTTGGCAGTTTGGCCCCCATCTCCTTTGCCTTGGGCCCCATCCACCACTGGAATGCCGGCCCAGAGCTTCTCTGAAACTGATTCAGCCCGAGGCTCGACAGCCCCGCCATAGAACTACCTTCCCTTCTTTATCTGGTGAGCAGTCATTCGTGCAACCTTCATCTCTACTGCCTTTTTTTCTAGTCAGAACCTTGAGAAAGAGATAGGCCTGGTTCGCAACTAACAAGAAGCCCTCAAAGTAAAAAACCGATGGGTAGTTGTGTGCAAGCGGGGACAAGCCTTTTCCGTTCGACTCCTTCGTAGGTTGTGAAGCATGACAGGAAAACCCAGCTAAGGAGCTAAAACAACGCCGCAGTTAACCCATGGTTTGTTGTCGGGTCATATACTGGATTGTTTGGCCCCCTAAGCAAACTGGAGGTCCATGTTCACACATCATGCTCCACACCCTATGAAGGAGCAGATCATGGGTTGTGCCGTAAAAAAAACAGAAGAGGCAGGTGCGCTGCACTGTGATCTAGTTGAGGACTATTGGAAAAATATAATAAATGGTATTAGAGACATTACGCACTATGAGTTACAATTAACACCAACTGCTGTGCTCCTGGGTGATATTAAAGACCAGATCCCTAGAGACTTAGTGCTGCTGGTGAGTTATATGTTAATAGCTGCAAGGATTTTCCTAGCAAAGGTTTGACGAATGCTATATCTACCATCCCTTGCACAGTGGAAAAAGAAGATTTGGACCTTTATGGTGCTTAATAAAATAACAAGCTATAAGCTGTTAAAGGAGAGAAGAATGTGCTCCACAGACATTTTATAGTAGCTCATGGCCATTCATTAATTATTGGAATAGGCTTAATCCAGAAGATTTAGCAACTTTAAGGCTCAATGCTATGCAAGTTTAGACAGAAAAAAGGCCTACAACTCCCAGCATGCTGGGATTGCACCCTCAGATATTTTTTATATATATATTTTAAGCTGCGGAACTGTAATTGGTATTCTAGTGGGGTAAACGATCATACTTGAAAACCAAAATTTAAAAACATCTCTAATAGAGAATAAAGTCCCATTGAATTGAATGGGGTACACTCCCAGGTAAGCAGGTATAGGATTGCAGCCTAAATTAACCACCCTTTTGAGAGCTAGATTCAAATGGCAAACCATCAAGTATGGAGACCAGGAATGCTGTATATTATATGTTATTAAAGGAAAATATGAGATGGACAATCAATTTTTGCAACGGTTCCCACTTGCCTTAATATTTAATTATCCTGAGCAGTGTAGAAGTGCAAGGTATTTTATAAGTTTGTTGGCATGTTTTTTTTAACCTACCGTATTTTATTGTGCGAGCTGCCCTAGGAACTTTTTGTTATAGGGCAAAATATAAATACTACATTTCTTTGATCATCTGTATATGTATCTAATTTGTTTTTAGTTAAAAAGAAATAAAATGTTCCAAGTAGAGCAATGGGCAAAGGGAAAATCAGGGCCTGCTCCAGTTGGTCTGCCCACTCCCCCAGGAGATGAGAGGAGAAGCAGAGCCATTCGACCAGCCCTGCTGAAAGTCTACGTAATTTCTTTCCTCTTCTCTCCCCAGCCATCTTTCCTTGTGTGTTGTGTCTTTTTAGATGGTACGTCTGTGGGCTGGGATGTCTTGTTTTGCTAACTGACTGTAAGCCGCTCCAGGAGCCTTTTTTTTTGGCTAAGGAGTAGGATAAAAATAGTGCAAAACAATAAATAACTGATTAAATGATATAATAATTAAATAAGGAACAACAGATTGTGGGGGCAAAAATAAACATGCAAGAGCAGCAACCAGACATGTTTCTTTTCCAGTCTTTTGCTGGTAGCCCTACCACAGTTATGTCAAACAGTATGTTTGTGACGCACAACACACACACACACACACACACACACACACACACACAAATTGAAAGCAGGCTGGGAGGAAATCTCAATTAAAAAAACCCAGTCCTCTCTGCTGCCTAGGTTTGGTTGGCAGGCAGAACAGAATGAGAAAAATCAGTGGCACCATGGAACTGCAGATGGTATGAAATGTGGGCCATCCAGGACAATGGGACATGTTGGCCTCTCCATTTTGCTGCCAAAAAGCTGAATGGCTCCCGGAGAAACTGGAACATGTGCTTCATTGAAGGACTTGTGGGGGAACATAAAACAAGCAGGGAGAAATTCAGCGCTGTGTTCTTTGGCAAGTTGTCCAATGGAGCAGCAGCTGCCGCCCAGTTTCCTCAGTTAACCTTTTCTGGGATTAAAAAGGGCCCACGTGACTCACAGTCCTTGCATGTTTCACTTGCAGTGCCTGCCACCTAGTGGTCATTCTCATTAAAGTCAGGAAACACACAGCCATCCATATATATAAAAAAAATATGTTAGAAGCAGTATCATGGTCATAGAATCATAGAATCATAGAATCATAGAAAAGTAGAGTTGGGAGGGGCCTACAAGGCCATCGAGTCCAACCCCCTGCTCAATGCAGGAATCCAGGTCAAAGCATCCCTGACAGATGGCCGTCCAGCTGCACCTTGAATGCCTCCAGAGTGGGAGAACCCACCACCTCCCTAGGTAGTTGGTTCCATTGTCCTATTGCTCTAACAGTCAGGAAATTTTTTCCTGATGTTTAGGTGGAATCTGGTCAGTTGCTTCATTTCAACACTCCAGGTTTCCTTTACAGGGCCGGTTCCAGAGCTGCAGACATTTTGCAGAAGTCTCCCTGCCCAGAAGATCTGGGATTGCTTCATGCGCAATATTTCTGATGAAGTGGACAAACGTCCACGAATGTTTATGCCAGAATCAATGTGTTAGTTGTTTTTTTAGGTGCTGCAAGGCTCTCTTGTTATTTCTTACATGGACATCAGTTCTGCACAGGAAACGGGGTGTGCACAATAATATGGGATGAATGCGCACGTGCCTCTTTTGCTGTGTGCACACATCACAGGATGCCACAACTGAGAGCGAATACATGCAATATTACTGCACTCAGCAAAATGTGTATTCATCACAAGTGTGGGTGCACACACACACAGGGCACATGTAATTCTCTAGTCTACGCCAAGAGATGTTACGGAGGAAATTTGTCTTGTGAGAAGCAACCCTTGACCAGCAGGTGGCGACACAACCAACGTCCTAAATTGGAAGTAGACAGATCCAGGGACTGAGGCCATACGGCCCATGCAGAAACACGTGCGCATGCTCTATGCGCAGGATAATTTCTGCTCTTCAGCCAATGCGTCATGACTTCAACTCTGGTGGGATGCACCACTGGTGCTCCTCCTAGTTTCTTTTTTTTCTTCCCATCCTCCTTTATAGAGGAAGAAGCAGTGGTGTGGTGGAGTCAGAGCTCCCAGGGACGCCGTGCCAGGCCTTTTTTTTTTATTATCAGGGACGCTGACATCATCTGCCACCCACTCAGAAGTCCCGCAGAACTTAGCTACAATCCTCACGGTAGCTGAGGGGAAATGAATTTCCCCAGCAACAGTGACTGGGTTCACACAACACAGTAAGCCATGGTGGCTTATAAGCCATGTTTGTTTCAGAGCGGCTTGTCATGTTGGCTGGGTTGACACAATCAGTGGGGAGAAGAAGCCACCGTGGCTCCTTTCCCCCGCCCCACGCGTGGTGGTCGTGCGCCATGCGATTTGCATAATTACCTGCGAAGCACGCAGCTTCCCGTGTCCTCCGAACCTGGAGAGGTGCAAGGTGGGGTGTGTGGCTTTGAAGACACCCCAGAACCCTACAATAAGCCATGGGTTCTGGGTGGTTCTGAAGCCTCCCCCGCCACACACCTCACTGGGTTCGGACGTCACGGGAAGCCGCACACCACAAGGGTAATTAGGCAAACTGCGCACTACGCGACTGACACCCACAGGGCAGGGCAAAGAAGCCACGGTGGCGTCTTTTCCCCCACAGATCGCACGAACCCAGTTGTTGTCTGAACCCAGCAGCATGGTTTGTTAAACTAGCACAAGCCACTCTGGCCGGGTTCAGACGACACGACAAGCCACTCTGAAACAAACATGGCTCACAAACCAACATGGCTTATCGTGTTGTGGGTACCCAGTATTGTCCCCTGTTTTAATGCAAAGTATTTGTGGGTTTCTTGGTCTTGAATGGGCCATGAGCTTAATGAAAGACCTGCTCCTGGTGGAGATGAAACTGCTAGATCTGGTTTGTTGACATGGATCCACACAGCTGCCTGCATTTTGGGGCTCTCCTTGGGGGGCGTGGCTATGGGGACCGTCACGATGCGCATCCTCACTTCACAATCTACCACTAAACCACAATCTACCACTAAACCAAGTGAAGTGCGAAAGGAAGGGGCAGCCTCTATGGCAGTGTTCTTCTCCAACCTTGGGTCCCCAGATGTTTTTGGCCTACAACTCCCAGCATGCCCCAGCCAGCTACGCAGCAAAAACATGGAGAGAAAAAGAGAAAGGTAAGAAAAAAAAACACCACCATCAAAATTAAAGTATTTTCAGTGCTGAAGGCTGGAGTTGAAACTATATGGACAATCATCTGCTGGGGATGTTTATCTCTGGAATTCCTGCATCAAGCAAGGGATTTGGACTAGATGGCCCACAAGAGACCCCCCCACAAAAAAAAGCTGTATGATTCTATTCTGCTTCTAGTCAAGTTGAAGACCATGGTGCTCCATCATATGGAGGATGGGGCACCTCTGCCCCATCCAAGGAAATATTTATACTAGTCATGTTAATGAACTCATTATTCGATCCCTTCCAGGAACAAAGGATCAACTGCCATCAGGGCTGGTGCCAGACTTTGATGGGCCCTTGGGGATGGGGCCGCCAGTGGGCCCCCTATTGCCAGACTTCTGGGGGCTCCTCCCCGGCCCCCACCTGCACCGCTGACAAATTTCTGCCCCATTGGTGCCAAACTGCCCCAGCTCTGTCGCCAAATGTCTGTTCTTGCCCTCCGCGTCACTCTCCAACCAGGCAAGCCTCAATCCACTGTGTTGTTGTTGTACACCGCCCAGAGAGCTTCAGCTATTCGGCGGTATAGAAAACGAACGAACAAACAAATAAATAAATAATTTTTTCCTGAGCGGGTAGTAGCGGTGCTTTCAAATGGAAGTGGAACCGAGTGCCGGTAGAGCTCTCATTCAGAAGAACTGCCAGCTGCCAGAGAAACCTGTGGGGGAAAGCTACTGAAGTGAGCGGCTGGCGGCCACGGTGAGCTCCGCTCCGCTCTCTGTTGGCTCTCAGTCGTCTTAGATTACCCCAAATGCAATGCCGAACCTGACACTGACGTCACATTGGGCACTGCATTTGGAGTGACCTCAGATGGCGGTGGGGCTGGAGTGGAGTGGAGCCGAGAAGTTCAGCACCAGCAGAAGCACTGCCGCCGTCTGCCAGGGACATTTGAGTGCACCACGGGGTCAGGAGGGTCTTGGAGAAGATGGGCCCTTCTGAGCCTCGGGTGCCCCGGCAGCTGCCCAACCACGCCGACCCCTGGCGCCGGCCTTGACGGCCATTCGTTTCTCACAGATTTGGCAGCTAGAACTCCAGGAAGGGAAATATCTGAAGGGTCTGCTATCTAAAATGGCTATTTTTACAAGAAAGGAAAATACATAGGCGTGTGTGTGTGTGTATCTATATATAAATTTAGGAAGGAACTGCATGCCCCGAATGCTGCTGAAGTCACAATGTGTACTTACAGCGGTCTGAAAGCAGCAGAAGAGCTGGGTGAGGAACGGATGGTTCCTTGCCAGGGCCAGGATCCTCTTCTCAGTCAGGGTGCACTCCACATCGTCGTCTTGGAGAATCACGTCTTTCTTCAGCACTTTGATGGCATAGAGATACCCCGTCTCTTTTGTTTTGGCCAGCATCACCTGCACATGCCCGGGGACAGGATTTTTAGTTTAGGGGTGAAATGGGGTGAGGCGGACATGTTAGAAGTTTATAAACCTATGCACAGTATGGAGAAAGTGGGTAGAGAGCCAGTGTGAGCCAGTGTGGTATAGTGGTTAGAGCAGTGTTCTGCAACCTTGGGTCCCCAGATGTTTTTGGCCTACAACTCCCAGCATGCCCCAGCCAGCTACGCTGGCTGGGGCATGCTGGGAGTTGTAGGCCAAAAACATCTGGGGACCCAAGGTTGCAGAACACTGGGTTAGAGTGTTGGACTGGGACGCGGGTGATCTGGGTTCCAGTCCCCACTCAGCCATGAAGCTCACTGGGTGACTCTGGGCCAGTGCTAGAGCTCAGGGGACAGCCAATGAAATGGACTGACAGGAGATTCGGGACAGGAAAAAGAAAGTACTTCGTCCATAAGGCTTCCATAACTGACGTGACCAAGTCAGAACAATGGGCCGCGGATCGTATCCAGAGCCATATACGGGGCAAAGCACTCAGCCTACCTAGAGAGACAGATTGCCTAACCCAGGGGCGGGCCACTTGTGGTCCTCCAGATGTTGTCAGGCTGCAACTCCCATCAGCCCTACCCAGTGGTGAAGGATGGTGGGAGTTGCAGTCCAACAACATCTGGAGCACTACAAGTGGCCCACCTCTGGGCAAATCCCAATGGGAAGTTCTCCCACGCACACCTCGCTGGAATGAAGAAGACCTGCTTTTGCACAGATCTCATTCACTTGGGCGGGGGCTTGACCAGAAGAGCTTCCCAGTGAGTTGCACCCCGTGTTAATTACTGGGAGGAGGGTGCATGTGGATTTTCCACCCCAGGCAACGAAACATCTTGGTCCAGCTCCACAAGCGGGTGACTCCATCCCACAACGGAGGCCCACCTGTCTTGGCTTGTCCTCCACAGTGCAGTGGCTGGTTGGATGCCGAAATATATACCCACATAGCTTCAAAGGCCCACAGGAACCCCCTACCTTTCCAAAACTACCCTTTCCCAGCACTCGGAGGAATATTAGATCCTCGATCCTGAGCTTGCTTGCCGAGACTTTGGCCACACTGCTGCCATCCTTCGTGCTGTCCTTTTTCTGGCGCCTCAGCGTGGACCTTGAGACCAGTTTCTGTGAAGGGGAAAGAGAAAGGCAGGTAAGTCACGAGTTGCTTCTGTCTGAAATATTTACATCCACAGATCTCCGGGGGCGGGTGTTCTTCAACCATGAGGGCCAGAAACTTGCTCAGGCTCAGACTGAAAGCTGACAGAGGAATTTAGCATTGTCAGCACTACTCAAGGCTTTACGGTTTACAGCCGGGGTGATTAACCTTTTTCAGCTCGAGAGCCAAATTCCATTTTGGAGAAGCTTTCAGGGGCAGTATTCCAGTGGTGGGTGGGGCCACAGAGCTGAAAAATACGAGCCCCCCCCCCATTCCATTGTTGCCAATTTATAGTAAGAAGCATGTCTACTCAGAAGTAAGCTGGGCAAGCCTCTGCATGACTACTCGGAAGTAAGCAGGACAAGGCTCAGAAGGCAGCAGGATTGAATCACTCAGCAGCTTCCTCCCCGGGCCCCTCTGTCCCGGCAGGGTAAAGCTCTTATCTCCTATCAGAAGCTGATCGGAGAGAAGTGCTTTCCCCTCCTGAGCCTTTCCAGTGCTAAGCAGGGGAAAGCACTTGTCTCCGATCAGCTGCTGATCGGAGATAAGAGCTTTCCCCCCCTCCGTTGCAGAGGGAGCAGGGCCAGGGGAAGATGCTGCCAAGCTAGCTGAGGAACCCCTGTGGGCTGGAGGTTCCCCACCCCTGGTTCAGCAGATGAGGCTGCTCTTTAGAAAGAGAGAGAAAAATGAATGGCTATAGACCTGGCCTGTGTGCCTCTCTGCATCACAGCATTCAGTTCAAACTCCTGCAGTGCACAGACTAACGATTTCGTTATACTCTTCATTGATGTGGAGAAAAAGAAAGGGGGAAAAAAGGAAAACAAAGACGTACCCCATTTGGAGAAATATTTCCCGGTTGCAGCCCCATACATGCCAATGTCTTGGCCAGTTCTGCTGCATTCACCCCACAGTTGGGCGCTACGTTGCCTTCACATCGTATATGTACATTCATTTTGCATACTGAAAAAAAACCCAGACAGGTAGAATCAAATCACCCAGGTCAGAGGAATTCCCGAGACAGAATTTCTGTAAATCTGATAGATGGGAGAACGAATTTGAAATAAAAAATATTTCAGTATGGGGAACAAAAGGGAAACCTTTCAGTGCATTTTCATTTCTCCGTCTCGGGAGCCAACGCTTGCAGAGGAGCAAAATGAGATTCCCCTCACATCTGTCCATTATACCACGGGAACGCGTGGGGGAATCCTACGGCATCCATGCTCCACCCCTTTGGATCATAGGATCATACAGCACAAAGGGACCATGAATAACATCTAGCCCAGCCCGCTGCTCAACGCAGGATCTGCCCTCCAGGATGCAACCGCCGGGTCCCCGAGAGATGGCCATCCAACCAGTGGAGGCTGGCGGCTCTGACTGTCAGTGGGGCGGCGTATCCACTCGGGGTTGAACTTTTAAGGAGCTCTCTGGGGTGCTGAGCCTATTTTGGAGATAGGGGTAGGGTTTAGCACCATGGACAGCTCCTTTAAAGTTCGGACTAAAACCCAGAATGGATACACCACCCCACTGGCATTGGCCAGCAGCCCCCACTGCATCCAGGCTTTGCTTCAACACCTTGAGCAAAGGTGAGCCGACCACCTCCCGAGGCAGCCTGTTCCGCTGCCATTACGACGTTCTCCTAATGTTTATCTGAAATCCGCTTCCTTGCCACTTCCACCCACGACAGTAACACCTTGGATTGCAAGTAACTGGGCTTGAGAGCGCTTTGCAAGACAAGCAGATTTTTAAAATATTTATTTATTTATTTATTTTACTTGATATACAAGCGACGTCTTGCAATACAAGTACTGTAGTACGGCTTAAATTAAAAATCTCTGTACAATTTTTTTTTTGGGGGGGGGGGATTTCGCTTTGATATAAGAGTGTTTTGGATTACAAGCACGTTTCCGGAACGAATTATGCTCTCAATCCAAGGCATGACTGTAGTTCTAGTCCTGTTGCTCTGGGCCAACAGAGAATAAGTCTGCCCCATTGTCCGCATGACAGACCTTCAGATTTTTTAAAGACAGCTATCATGTCTCCCCTTCATCTTCTCTGGGCTCTTTCAATTGTTCCTCATAGGACTTGGTTTCCGGACAACTCAGCATCTTGGCTGCCCTCCTCTGAACATGCTCCAATTCAATGTAACTACTAACCTATTTACTTACTTAGAGTACAATCCTATGCATGTTCAGACAGAAAAAAAAGTCCTACAACTCCCAGCATTCCCCAGCCAGCCATGTATTGTACTTCTACTGAAATTATAGTATTTGTGTGTGTGTGTCTGTGTGTGTGTTGGCATATGCAAATTTTATGCAAATCTGTATCCTCCTTTGTCCTCTTTTTTGGTGATGCATTTCCTCTTTTTTGGCAATGGGTTAAGGGACCGCCAGGGACCACCCTAATAATCACGCTTGATGAAGAGTCAACAGCTTTTGCTAACAAAGAACAGAAAATAAAAACAAATCACACGGGGAAAGGGTATGATTGCCCCTTCCACAGAGTAACAGAACCTGGTTCGCACAATCATCTCCTTGTGCCAGGCGCCCATTCTGCAACCCAACACCTGGTCATAGGTTGTCATGACATCCAAACCTGGCAAGGATGGGTTGTGGACGTGTTTTTGGATTGTGGGTGGTTTGTTAACCATGCCAACAACCCACCCTCACATTTGAGCGGGGTGGGGGATATTCAGACGCCACCTGCAGATGGATAAATATATGGATATTTGGCCTGCTTTTTCTGAAGCTTATGCATAACCGTCTTTACTGATAGTTGTATTACTACATACTTATTGATACTTATGGATATACATTTCATACACATTTACTGTAAGTGATTCATTTTAATTTCTGAAGGAAAATTGTATTTTTTTTCCTTTTTCTTTTTTTAATATGGTTTTTGTTTCGTTTGGTGTAATTCACATTAAAAAAAACAACAACAACCCACCCTCACCAGGTTCAGACAACAGAGGCGGGATAGAGATATAATAAATAAATAATAAATAAACATAACAACCTACGAGTAGAGGCTGGGTTATGGAACGGGCATCCGTGGGCACCTGGCACATGCTGCAAGCCTCGGTGGCTTATTTAACCACGGTTAAATAACCATCTTGAGTACTGCGTCCAGTTCTGGGCACCTCACTTTCAGAAGGACATAGACAAACTGGAGAGGGTTCAGAGGAGGGCAACAAGGATGATAAAGGGACTGGAAACAAGGCGCTATGAGGAGAGACTGAAAGAACTGGGCCTGTTTAGCCTTCGGAAGAGGAGACTGAGGGGAGATATGATCGCACTCTTCCAGTACTTGAAGGGTTGTCACACAGAAGAAGGCCAGGATCTCTTCTCAGATCATCCCAGTTTGCAGGACATGGAATAATGGGCTCAAGTTACAGGAACCCAGATTCCATCTAAACATCAGGAAAAATTTCCTGACTGTCAGAGCAATAAGACAATGGAATCAACTACCTAGGGAGGTCGTGGGCTCTCCCACTCTGGAGGCATTCAAGGTGCAGCTGGACAGACATCTGTCAGGGATGCTTTGACCTGGATTCCTGCATTGAGCAGGGGGTTGGACTCCATGGCCTGGTAGGCCCCTTCCAACTCTACTTTTCTGTGATTCTATGATTCTATGGTGCGAACTTGCCCATTATTTTGCTTCCCGGCTTACTTTTGCACTGCAGGCCTTGCCGCATGATGCCCCAAAGCAAGGAGCCGCAGTGGTCGCAGAACGTGGGCACTTTGTAATTGTGGATTCTGAACTTGTGTGGGATGTTGATTCCAAACCTCTGCTCAGAAATCTGAGGAGAAAGCAGCAACGGAGGAAAGGCTGGTTATTTTGGGGAGGCAGAAATCAATTAAAAACACACAGAGTATTCTTCTGCCGGCTTTTTTTTATTTTATTTTTTTAAAAGCATTAAAGGCATTTAGAGAACCACAACTCCCACTGTTTTTCATAAAGAACGCCAGATTATTTTTAAAACTTCACTGTCTGCTAATCCTTTATTTTTTCTTAATTTCCAGGCTTTGTAAAGATCTTAACTACAAACCTGTGATGTAGACAGCTATTATCCCCCTGTTATAGGCAGGGAAGGGAACTGAGGGAGAAACTAGACGTGACCTTTGCCATTTACTAGTTTTGTTCTTGCGTGGTCTATTTTCCTTCAGGAAATGGCTGGCGCAGGGAGTTCTCCCCTTCCAGTATCAGAGGCAGTGTGCCTATGTGCACCAGTTTGCTGGGGAACATGGGTGGGAGGGTGCTGTCGCACTCATCTCCTGCTGGTGGGTTTCCCGTGGGCAGCTGGTTGGCCACTGTGCGAACAGAGTGTTGGACTAGATGGACCCTTGGCCTGATCCAGCATGGCTCTTCTTAGGTTCTTATGCAAAAAGCAGGCGGGCACAGCAGAGGAGGTAGACTAGTCCAACTGGGTCTGCAGTGGGGGCAGAGGATTAAAGTCCTTCTCCCCCACCCTAACCCAGCTGCTCCCACACAAACAGGCTATTTGGATGCATATCGCACATACCCGCTGATCGCAGGGTGCTTGGAGAACACCCTGCCTGCTCAGTCCACGCTCACTGAAAATTCCGGGGAGCCAGAAGTGAGTGATGTCAGAGTAGTTAGTTAAGGAGTTTCGTGTTGTAGTGTGTTGGGAGTGTTAGAGAGTTTGGGAGTTAGGTTAGTTGGGTTATTTGTGTCTTGTCAGGAGTTTTGAGAGAAATCAGTGCTTGTATGAGGAGTGAAAGTATTTGGAGTTATAGGTTAAAGTTATTTTCTGGAACTAAGATTTTGAGAATTAAAATAAACTTATTTTTATTTTGTTTGCTACCCAAATCCTGCATGTCAGCTTGGCGTTATTAACCTGCATTACTTTTAAATCTACACACACACACACCTTTGTACCCACAGTATCATAAATTTAAGCTAGATCCTTAATAACCAGCATTAATCTTTTCCCTCATTGGTAGGGGAAAGGTTTCATTTGCCCCTCCCCTCAGGTTTTTAAGTGTTGATGCTTAGCCTGAGAAGGGTTTATGCGCCTGGTCCTAAAGTGAAAAGGGCCGTGTCGTCGCAGAGGCGCCTGAAGGAGAGCCACAGATGATGATTTTAGTGCACGGGTAGGTACATACTGGGGGAGGCACTACATCAGGCACTGCCCAAGGGTGGATGAGCCGAGCTGCCCTGATCTAAAATCTAAATCCTACTTGCCATCCACCAGCAGTCACGCTTTCAGTAGAATGCAGCTACAAGTCTCAAACAACTTTATAGCAATGTACGTGTTCAGGAAACTTGTGTGGTACAGTGGGACTGCTGTGTCATTTCAGAAGGTAGGCGGGAGACTGCATGATCGAGGACTCTCACATCAAAACTCCCTGCACACAGAAATCCAATATGTCAGGGAGTTTGGCATAGCACCCTTCCCCCTGATATGTTAGCTTTCTACATGCAGGGAGCATTCCTTCCTGCCATCTTCCATGCTTTCTCTCTCTCTCTCTCTCTCTTTCTCTCCCATTCTTTCATTCATTCATTCTCTCATACACACACACACACACCCATTCACACAAACACACACACATATATCAAAGTGCCGCAATTAACAACCTACCGAACCCCAAATATATAACAGTGACTTTTACCTTCGTGTCCGTTGTGTTAGTATTGTTTTGGCATGTGCAAGCTGTAACAATGAGGTGGTGGCAACGCTTGTGCACCACGCACGTGCAAACTGGAAAACAAAACAGACACAAATGAAAACATGGAAAACATTGGCGAGAGGCCCCAGAAACTAAAACAGAAGAGTAAGGTGACATCTACCAGAATCAATTTGAAGCTAAGTGCAGCTATTACGTAAGTACTTGAAAGGTTGTCACACAGAGGAGGGCCAGGATCTCTTCTCGACCATCCCAGAGTGCAGGACACGGAATAATGGGCTCAAGTTACAGGAAGCCAGATTCCGCCTGGACATCAGGAAAAACCTCCTGACTGTTAAGAGCAATACACAGTGGAACCAACTACCTAGGGAGGTGGTGGGCTCTCCCACTCTGGCTTTGACTTGGATTCCTGCGTTGAGCAGGGGGTTGGACTCCATGGCCTGGTAGGCCCCTTCCAACTCTACGATTCTATGATTCTAAGATGCGTGTTCTGACTTGTCTTGGAGAGGTCCAATGGATTTTAACGGGACTTAGGGTTAAACTAGACATGATGTGGGTAATAAGATATCAGAGAAATCCACAGCAGATTAAAATGAGTTTGGATTTCTACAAATCCGATTCAAGGATTCCACAGCGGAACGGCTTTTTCCAAGTCACGCGGATTTCACAGAGTTGCACACCAGTTTCTTATTTTCTGGATTTGTACGCAAATTTAGTCATACAATATTTTTTAAAAAGAAAAACACCAAGTGAAAATGCCCCCCCTCCCAGACACACACACCCCATAGGCTAAAGTGTCAAAATGTGGATGGGGTGGGTGGGTGGGATTTTTGGAAGTGCACTTTTGTGCCCATGTGCACTTTTCAACACGTAGTTCGCGAAACTAAAAAAGATCCACTTCCGTCAATGAGTGGATGACAGAACAAAAGATGCCCGACAACCCATGAAAGACAGATGGGACGGATTTAAATCATAGAATCATAGAATCATAGAAAAGTAGAGCTGGAAGGGGCCCACAAGGCCATCGAGTCCAACCCCCTGCTCAATGCAGGAATCTAGGTCAAAGCATCTCTGACAGATGTCTGTCCAGCTGCACCTTGAATGCCTCCAGAGTGGGAGAGCCCACAACCTCCCTAGGTAGTTGATTCCATTGTCTTATTGCTCTGATGGTCAGGAAATTTTTCCTGATGTTTAGGTGGAATCTAGGTTCCTGTAACTTGAGCCCATTATTCCGTGTCCTGCAAACTGGGATGACCGAGAAGAGATCTTTGCCCTCCTCTGTGTGACATCCCTTCAAATACTGGAAGAGTGCGATCATATCTCCCCTCAGTCTCCTCTTCTGAAGGCTAAACATGCCCAGTTCTTTCAGTCTCTCCTCATAGGGCCTTGTTTCCAGTCCCTTTATCATCCTTGTTGCCCTCCTCTGAACCCTCTCCAGTTTGTCTATGTCCTTCTTAAAGTGAGGTGCCCAGAACTGGACACAGTACTCAAGATGAGGCCTAACCAGGGCCGAGTAAAGGGGAATTATCACTTCCCGCGATTTGGAAGCTATACTTCTATTAATACCTCCATACATCCATACATCCCTAGATGGGGGTCCCAAGGTCTTTTCCTTGTCCCAAAAGCAGCCGTAATGGGGTGGAGTGTCCCGGCGCAGGAAGAGGGGAGCATAAGCCTTTTCCTTCTATGGCTAACAACAGGAGGGTCATCCGTTATTATCCACAGGAGGGAAAACACACGAACAGGAAGACACCTGCATGGTTACATTCCATGAATCTGTCCAATTTCTTTTTAAGTTCATCTAAGTTAGTGGCTGTTACTATATCTTGTGGCAGTGAGTTCCATAAGTTAATTATGCTCCCTGTAAAGGGGAGGCAGAGAGTAGTAACTACTCCAGGACTATTCCAGAATAAATGCATTGTGGACGGCACGCTATGCAATAAATAAGAAGAATGATGCACAGACATATATATTAATATGACCGTGGTATAAAAACACACGTTTATATCAGCATGGGCGTGATCCACTGAGAAGTACTCCTGCCTGCCTGCCATTCATTTCAACAGGGCTTGCCTGAGCGGTTATAGAAGAAGAGCAACTTGTAACGTATAATTTAACTCAAGAGATAAAGACACTGTACCTTGGCACTGATATCCTTGCTTCCCAAATACTCCCCTGTTGAAGATAAAACAGAGACCAACACATGACTCGGGATCGGATCAGTCACACAGGTCAAATCGGATCAGGTTTGTACATGGCAAAACTGGATACTGAGAGCCTTTTACAGTTGCAAAGAGACTTATACTCCAAGCTTGGAAGGAAAAACACCCACCACCTATCACTCAATGGACTGAATATCTTGCTACATTTGAACATATCTCCTACAACCCTCAAAGTCATACAGATGCTTATTTAGATATATGGATTTGTATTATTTCAATGCAGCTTCTACCAGGGAGTGAGGAAAGATCTGATACTTCCTATAATGCAAAAGTTTCCTGGTCACTCAACTGAGTCTCTTATGATTACGTATATTACTTCTTGGCACAAACCAACAAATTACAAAGCAAGTAGCGAAATATCTGAACCTGGCCATCGCTACTAGACCCCGTATGTTGGTGTGTTAGGCTATCGATTTGTCAATTTCATTATTCATGTGTGCTATTTGTTTATGTATATATATTGGTCTTTTGTCCTTTTATTGTATTACACACCTGTTGATCAGCTGGGTTTTGAATTGTTATAAACGGTCTGTTGACTGTTAATAAAAAGACTGATTGATTGATTGATATATGGATTGCTTATATTAATGTATAGTCATTGAAGCTTGCTTTTTCAAATTAAAGCCGCAGTTCTCAGTGTGTCGGGACCCTACACTTGATACCACATTCTACATCAGCCTTCCCCAATCTTCCAGATGTGTGCGACTGCAACTCCCAAAGATGGGAGTTGCAGTCCACCACATCTAGGGGGGGGGCACCAGATTAGGAAAGGCTGTTCCACATTGTGGAAAGCTCAGCAGATCCATTTCCATACAGGAAGCTGCCTCCAAATCCACCTATTCGGACACTGCTCATTTGGCAGTATTTATTTATTTATTTATTATTTATATTTCTGTATCACCCATCTGGCTGGTGACCTGGCCACTCTGGACAATGTACAATATATAGAAAAAAATACAATAAAACAAAATATAAAATACCATTACGGCTTTAAAATCCTAACCCACCCCATATTCCCGCCTGAAAGCCAGTTTCCCCCACAAAAAGGTTGGACAATCTTCCCCTGTGCCCTCTCCACTTGACTTGCAAAGAGAAATGGTTGCATGCAGGATTATGCCCAGAAAAGGGGTGAAGCCGATGTTTAAGCCCTCCTTACCAGATAAATTCCCTGCAGTGCGAGCAGTACGTCGGTTGCCGCAAATAAGTAGCCATAAACTTGTGCCCGTTGACTTGGTGAACCCGCCTGCGCATGGCCCGTTGGCGCTTCCGGGTGAAGTTTTTAAAAATTCTTTCCCTCTGGAGAGTTCCTGGGCATGGAAAGAAAGTGGTTTCATCAAAAAAGTGAATGCTCCTCCTTCGAACGCTGTAAGTCCTCCCGTATGTGCCGCCCAAAGCCATTTTCCTTTACACGTCTTCATTCCCTTGCTACTGCTCATCACCCCTGCTTTCGCTTTATCATGCACTCTGCTCATCTACTACCCAACCTTCTTTCTAAACCAGTATCAGAGGCAGTAGGCCTATGTACTCCAGTTGCTGGGGAACATGGGCGGGAGGGTGCTGTTGCACTCCTGTCCTGCTTGCGGGATCCCGTGGGCAGCTGGTTGGCCACTGTGTGAACAGAATGCTGGACTAGATGGACCCTTGGCCTGATCCAGCAGGGCTCTTCTTATGTTCTCCCAGGATTCCTACCTCTATGTGCAGGCTTCCCCCGTAAAATCTGCTTCCTCTATCCCAGAGATGGGCAACCTCAGGCCAGGAAGACAAATGCAGCCCCGCTGGGGTCCCAGGCCAATCTGGCCTTCCGGGGTTCCCCAGATGGTAACGACTCCTTTCCCCAACCACAGATCGGTTGGTAGTTTCCCGGCTTTTGTGCATTCCCCCACCCCCATTTTAAAAAGTTGAAATGCCTCTCCTAAGGCATTACTCTCAGGGGCAGTGCCATCCTGAACTTGGGAAGATTATGGGCATCCAACGGAAGGCAGGAGGAGCACGGAGGCAAGGACTGCATCCTCCTTTCCCTGCCCTCCAAAACACTTAGCCGATTTCGGGCCATCTAAGTGTTTTACCCCTGCTTGCGAAGAGGAGGGGCTGAGGCAGCACCGGGACTCCTCGTATCCCGGCGGAGCCTCACTCCCCCCCTCCCCGCCCCCTGGAGTCCCCCCCCCCAACATCGGCTCCAAAGTTGGTCTTCCATCTTCAGAGCCCACAGCCGGCACGGAAAGAACGGCGCCGGCTGCGGGGGCAGAGGAAGGGTGCTCCGAAGTTGGAGTCCCGGCTCCGACTTCGGAGAGTTTTTCCAAGGTCAGAGATGGGACTCTGACTTTTCTTATGGCCGGCCAGGCAGCGTCTACCAGTCATAGGATTGTGCCCCAAGAGCTTTAAACTAAAAAGCAGTTTAATCGAAAGAGTGAACGCTTGAATTGCTGTGAACTGCCCAGAGAGCTTCTGTTATTGGGTGGCATAGAATAATAATTTGTCTTTGGCTCTGCCTGCAAGTGGAATATTATGGCGCCTAAGCACTTCTCCAAAACTGAATTCGGCTCTCAAGCTGAAAGAGGTTCAAACTCCCATGCTCTATTCCTTCTTTATACAGTCCTTTCCTTATGTCCCATGGCTCATTTTAAATTGCAAGCCTCTTTTTTATAGCTGTAAAATGCCTGGCCTGCTTTGACAGAGAGAGAGACACAGAGAGAGAGAGAGACAGAGAACTACGAACCAAGAAACCCGCAGTTCAGATCTTGCTTTTGCCATGTACTCACTCAGTGGCCTTAGGCATCCCACTCCCTCTAAGCCTCAGCTCCGCTCCCTGCAATGTAGGGATAGTAATACTGACCTGCCTTACAGGGCTGTTGTGATTATTATAACAATATAATATACATGTGAAGTGCTTTGAACACTCAAAGGCGCTATACAAATGCAAAACATTTTATATTCTCCATATAAGGGCTCTCACCTGATTAAAGAAATCTTGAGTTTCAAGTTGATTATACAATTAATTGATTACATTTACATACGAGTACAAACAACAGGATTTTCAGAAATAAGAAGAGAACTGTCGCTGCATTGAGTGATGGATTTTTAAAAACCTATTATTGATTCCTTCCAGTTCTTCAGAAGTTTTAAAACCACCCAGTGGGTACTTCCCATTTCTGCACTGATGCATGGTTCCCATAGGCGCCTTGACATGCGCTCACGTGTCATTCTGCTCCGTGACTGACTTGTAATCCAGCCCTCTTTAAAAGGAAAGAGGAATGTAACGTCTTCAAAATCGCACTCAAAAATCCCTCAAAGGCAAAGGGCCTGGGAGTGAATACAGGCCTGTGGCTCACGCTGGCTCAGCTTGTCTGAGTGTGGAAAGCTAAGCAGGGTCAGGCCTGGTTGTTACTTGGATGGGAGACCCCTCCTCTAGTTTCCTGCATTGAGCAGGGGGTTGGACTCCATGGCCTTGTAGGTTCCTTCCAACTGTATGAGGCCTGTGGCTTATGCTGGCTCAGCTTGTCTGAGCGTGGAAAGCTAAGCAGGGTCAGGCCTGGTTGTTACTTGGATGGGAGACCCCTCCTCTAGTTTCCTGCACTGAGCAGGGGGTTGGACTCCATGGCCTTGTAGGTTCCTTCCAACTGTATGAGGCCTGTGGCTCACGCTGGCTCAGCTTGTCTGAGCGTGGAAAGCTAAGCAGGGTCAGGCCTGGTTGTTACTTGGATGGGAGACCCCTCCTCTAGTTTCCTGCACTGAGCAGGGGGTTGGACTCCATGGCCTTGTAGGCTCATTCCAACTCTATGATCTATGAAATCTATGAATTTCTTGAGCACTTAAGAACAACCTGGATTGACACACATTTGCTCCTATCGAAACTCATGACAGCTGCACCTGCTTCTTTGGAGACGCAGTAGCTGCCTGCAATGGCGAAAACACTGGTGTTCATGGCTGCACTTTTTGCTGTATCCCATCCCTGGCCAAAGAGGCACAACTGTCATTACATAGGAACATTGGAAGTGGCCTCATCCTGAGCCAGACCCTTGGTCCATCGAATCCAGTACTGTTGACACTGACTGGCAGCGGCTCTCCAGGGTTTCAGGCAGGATTCTTTCCAAGCCCCAGGTATCAATCACTTGGGGCCTGGTCCAGCCAAGGCACCTCATTTTGGATTCAAGGATACTCAGGAAGAAACTAGACCACTTGTGTGAAAGATAACATTCATTCATGGGGATCCTTGGCCATCCTGGCTGGTAGCCCAGGGAGGGAAGACAGTAAAACAATTTCTGTTGAATATTATTAATGCGTCCCTAAGAGAGGGTAATTTTCCATCATGCTTGAAAGAAGCAATTGTCAGACCACTTCTGAAGAAGCCCTCCCTTGATCCCCTGGACTTTACTAATTATAGGCCAGTGAGTAATTTATCATTTGGGGGCAAGGTAATCGAGAAGGCGGTGGCCACTCAACTCCAAGCTGTCTTGAATGAAACTGATTATCTAGACCAGGGCTCTCCAACCTTGGGTCCCCAGATGTTTTTGGCCTACAGCTCCCAGCATACCCAGCCAGCATGGCAAGGGTTTCTGGGAGCTGTAGTCCAGCAATATTTGGGGACCCAAGGTTGGAGAGCCCTGATCTAGACCCATTTCAAACTGGCTTCAGAGTGGGATTCGGAGTGGATACTGCCATGGTCACCTTGGTGGATGATCTTCGCCTGGGAATCGATACGGGGAGTACTGATTCTTTTGGACCTTTCAGCGGCGTTCGATACCATTGACCACGGATCCTTCTACACCATCTGAGGGAGTTGGGGGTTTCATAGATTTCATAGATCATAGAGTTGGAAGGAGCCTACAAGGCTATCGAGTCCAACCCCCTGCTGAATGCAGGAAACTAGAGGAGGGGTCTCCCATCCAAGTAATAACCAGGCCTGACCCTGCTTAGCTTTCCACACTCAGGCAAGCTGAGCCAGCGTAAGCCACAGGCCTGCTTTGCAGTGGTTCCGCTCCTTTCTCTCAGGACAGTTTCAGATGGTGTTGCTTGAGGATAATTGCTCCTCTAAAAAGGAGCTGTTATATGGAGTCCCTCATGGCTCCATTTTGTCCCTGATGCTGTTTAATATTTACATGAAACTGCTGGGCGAGATCATCAGGGGATTTGGGGCTGGGTGTTATCAGTATGCTGATGACACCCAAATCTATTTCTCCTTAACATCTTTATCCAGGGAAGGTATGACTCCTCTGAATGACTGCCTGAGGTCGGTAATGGGCTGGACGAGGGAGAACAAACTGAAATTGAATCCAGGCAAGACTGAGGAGCTCATCATGAAGGGTCCTAATTCAGGAATTGAGGTTTGTCAACCAGTTCTGGATGGGGTTGTACTCCCGCTGAAGGAACAATTTCGTAGCTTGGGGGTACTTCTTGACCCGACCCTGCTCCTGGCACCTCAGGTGGAGGCGACGGAGAGAAGTGCCTGTTATCAGTTTCGGCTGATACGCCAGCTACGCCCATTCCTGGAACATGTGGACTTAGTAATGGTGGTGCATGCGCTGGTAACCTCTAGGCTTGAGTTCTGTAATGCGCTATACTTGGGGCTGCCTGTATATTTGGTTCAGAAACTTCAACTTGTGCAAATGGAATTTTATGGCATTTTAATTTTGTTTTTATGCTTAATTGTATTGGTCAGTTTTAATTGTATATTACTGCGTATTTGTTTTGTTTAGATTGATTATGATCTTGTATGCTGCCTAGGGTATTTGTGTATAGGCGGGATATAAATTGAATAAATAATAATATGAATATGGTTTTACAGCGTGTGGAGTGATCCCTACTGCTCCAATGACCTTGGCTGCACATCTAGAAAGAGTGAAGAGAAGGCAAAACCAATAGGTGTAAGAGGAGCATGCATCTGCAAGCGGGTTCCTATATTTACTTTCACAGAGGAAACTATTCAATGTGTAAATTACGAGATCCATCTAAGAGCAACAGTCAGAATCCTCTGCAGCGAATTCCTTCGTTCAATCACAGTAAATTCCATCCACTTTACACTATTCATGGGAAAGCTGCTCTCTCCCTGCCTTTGTCTAGACTACGATCGATCTCTTAAATTGAACACTTCCCCCTAAAGCAGTGTTCTCCAACCTTGGGTCCCCAGATGTTTTTGGCCTACAACTCCCAGCATGCCCCAGCTACGCTGGCTGGGGCATGCTGGGAGTTGTAGGCCAAAAACATCTGGGGACCCAAGGTTGGAGAACACTGCCCTAAAGGAAGGGAGAATTCATGAGTTTGCAAACTCTGGAAATACGCTTGCGATTAAAATTGGTTGCACCTCTCTCTCCGTCCCAGTCTTTCTCTCTGCAGTCCTCGACAGCCTTATGAGTGGGTGAGGGGGACGCGTCAATTAAGAGTTGCCAGGTGTTGTAAGGCTTAGACCAGCCTCCCCCAACCTGGTGCCTTCCAGATGTGTTGGACTTCACATCTGGAGTCCGACACATCTGGAGGGCACCAGGTTGGGGAAGGCTGGCTTAGACCCTTAGAGGAGGTAGAGCTTTGGAGCGAAGGGGTGGGGCCTAGCAGATTAGTGAGTGGATCCTAGTGGGGTGGAGTGGAGCTTCGCTCGGGCAGAGGATGGCTCCTAGCTGGTTGCAGGAAGTTCCTCGCAACGTCTGGTAGTCAGGGATGGAGTGAAAACAAAACATCTCAGGTCCCCACCATCTTGATTCTGGGCTCTTGGGATTTGACACCTCCGCCTGGATCTCCGCCTAAGATGAAGGCTAAACTCCCGATGCTTCAACGTCAAGTCCACCCCAGAGAGCTCGCAATCTTTTTTGTGCATATACCAGGAGCTGCCAGGAGCCTACAGATCTGTGTGCTTTTTTCAAGGGCTGCCATCAATGGCACTGAGAAGGCAGACTCACTCGGGGAGGTGGCCCACTGAGGGTGCCTTGGCCAAGGGTCCTCCAAACCTGGGGGCTCGCACTGGCTGCTGCCCTGTGTGGTGAGTCACCCCTCAGGGTAGGGTAGAGTAGAGGTGGGCCTCCAGATGTTCAACTGCAACTCTGTTAGGTACGCTGGCTCTGATGGAAGTTGCAGTCCCACAACATCTGGAGGGCTGGTTTACCCTGGGGTACAGTGATCCGGCCCGGGCTGTGAAGTGTTCCAAGGCTTTGGAATGACCCCGCTCACTCATGCCAGCCATTGGCTACTCCTGACCTGGAAGAACTCTAGAGGCTTCCTGGTCAGGCTGGGCCTGGGCTTGAGAAACAGGATGCTCTGCTGTGCTAAGCTCCTGGCTCTTGCTCAGGAATCGCCTATGGCCAAACATTGACAGCGCATACCTAGAGCTGTGTTGAATGTGTGTGTTTCACTACCTTTTTATGTCTCGCACCTCGTTCATGAGGAGGTTTCTGCAGAAGCTCCTTCTCTCTGAGGGTTGCTTTAGAACTTGACCCCTGCCTGGTTTCAAGTACACACCTCCTTATGGCTCACGTGGACTGACAGCCAGCTCCCACCCCCTACCCGCAGGTCCCGGTACCCCACTGCCTGGAGCCAAATACTTGCCGGGGGGGGGGGCTGACATTACTCAGCATTCAACACCCAACTTCTCTATACACCCTCCCATCTCCCAGAATTGAAGGGCACACAGAAATGTTGGCTTTCAACAAAGGAGCTTGACAACTTGAGAGGCAGTCTGGTGTAGTGGTTAGAGTATTGGACTGGGATTCAGGAGACCCGGGTTCAAGTCCCCACTCAGCCATGGAACTCACTGGGTGACTTTGGGCCAGTCACTGTCTCTCAGCCTAACCTACCTCACAGGGTTGTTGTGAGGATGAAATGGAGAGGAGGAGGAGGATTGTGTACACTGGCTCCTTGGAGGAAAAGACAGAATATAAATGTACGGTAATTAATTACATTAATTAAAATAAAATAAAAATAAAATAATAAACTTCACTCAACCACTGCGGTGACAAAAGAGGGTTTATCTTTCCGTGGAAAAACAGCCCATCCCATCCCATCCCTGTACTCTTACAAAAAGGTGGTGCTTTCCTCATGATTCACCAGCCTTCCTCTCCTGCAACATCCAGAGTCTCCCAAAGGAACTCAGTTCCTGAAGAGGCCTGGCCCAAGCTGGCACAGTTACGTACCACAGGCCGATTATCTGATACATGAGACAGGCAGCAAGAATGTGGTACAGGTTTCTCTGGTTGCTGGTTGTTTATATCTTTTCCCTCTCCTACGTCGACTCCTACACGTGCAGAGGAAGGGAAGTTGACATATTTCTCCACCAGGTAACGTTCATACTCAGAAGAAACGCTTTTGGCAAAACTGGTTATCAGGGCAGTGCCAAAGACAAGAGAGAGAAAAAACTCCAAGTGCCAATAGAGATCTTTGTGTATTTTTATTTGTGCCCGATGCATTTTGGCCTAAGCCTTTTTCAAGGGCTGTAATACAAAAATTATATACAGTAATACCTTGGACTGCAAGTAACTTGGTTTAAGAGCGTTTTGCAAGACAAGCAAATTTTTAAATAAATATATATATATATATATATATATATATATATATATATTTACTTGATATACAAGCAACGTCTTGCAATACAAGTACTGTAGTACGGCTTAAATTAAAAATCTCTGTACAAATTTTTTGGGGGGGATTTCGTTTTGATATAAGAGTGTTTTGCATTACAAGCACGTTTCCGGAACGAATTATGCTCTCAATCCAAGGCATGACTGTACATTAAGAAGTACATACATTAAAGAGTACTGTCCAGTTATCCAAAGAACAAATATGCTATTCACAAACATTATGTGACATTCAAAACATATCCATTCATAGATTTCATAGATCATAGAGTTGGAAGGAGCCTACAAGGCTATCGAGTCCAACCCCCTGCTGAATGCAGGAAATTAGAGGAGGGGTCTCCCATCCAAGTAACAACCAGGCTTGACCCTGCTTAGCTTTCCACGCTCAGACAAGCTGAGCTGCGAAGAACAAAGAGGGTGTGGGGCGGTGCTGCAGGTCTTAATATTGGCTCCTGTAACCCCGCCCCCACCTGAGCATACCTGTGAGAACTGGTAAGTCTCGCTTCTCCTCCCCCCACGTCCGCAAAATTTCTCCCCGCCCACAGCTGCACGTGATGCGGGGGAAGGTCATTGCGGACGTACAGGTGGGAATGAAGAATCGAGACAGTTGGTGTTTAACTGGGCCACGTTTATTTACATATTTACATACAATGAAATGCAAAGGGATCGAGTGCGGGTTATTCTATTCTGGCCTCGTAGGCCGCTCTGTTATGCACTTGGGCGGAGCATCAAGAACCGGGAGGTGGCGAGGAAATCCGCTGCCTCCCCATTCTGCACTTTCCAAAATGTTAATCCTTAATTATCATGTAAAGAAAGCTTTAACCACCACATAGTCAAACTAGCATTTGCATTACTTTAAACCAATGGTGGTTAAAGCTTTCTTTACATGATAATTAAGGATTAACATTTTGGAATGGATATGTTTTTAATGTCACTGTAATGTTTGTTTGAAAAATGCATATGAAAAATGCGTACTTTGGGAAAATGCACACAAATACACTTTAATCAGTGGGAGAGGAACGGGTACTTTCAAAGATGTGCACAACTGATGCAGGCATTTGCAAAAACACGCACGAAAATAGGCACGGATTTTCATGAGAAAAGAAAAAAAGAACACAGCTTGCAATCTGATATGGACTGGAGTCAGAATGAGCTTCGAGATGAATTCGGAGAACTTCAAACGAGCTCGGGTCTTGCTGATTTGCACAGCCCTAGCTGGAGATGATGATTTCATAGATTTCATAGATCACAGAGTTGGAAGGAGCCTACAAGGCTATCGAGTCCAACCCCCTGCTCAATGCAGGAAACTAGAGGAGGGGTCTCCCATCCAAGTAATAACCAGGCCTGACCCTGCTTAGCTTTCCACGCTCAGACAAGCTGAGCCAGCGTGAGTTGTGGCCCAACAGATCTGGAGGGCCTCAGGTTGGGGAGAACTTTCTACTCAGCCGCTGACAAAAGTTGTGGTTTTTAAAAAAAAATGTTTTGCTTGCCGGCAGAATGCAGTAAGGGCTTGGGCCGGTGGTGCTCTTCTGGAAGTGTAACGCACAGCACAGGCACTGTAAGAAAGCTCAGTTCCTTGCCCTTATCACTTTTACATGGGCAAGAGACGGGACACAGATCAGAGGCTCCCTCCCTACCCCATCTTGTCCCATCCCACCAGAACAAGGGTGGGCCACTTCCAGAGGTCCGGGGGGCCATTTTTGCCCCATGGGCCTCCAGTGTGGGCTGCAGTCCATGGGGGTGCTGCCAGGCGCCCCACACAAAAGTCAAATTCGGCAGCAAACTAAGAAGGTAAGAAGAAGATAAGAAGAGCCCTGCCGGATCAGACCAAGGGCCTGTCTCTTCCAGCATTCTGTTCACACGCTGGTCAACCAGCTGCCCACGGGAGACCCACAAGCAAGACATGAGAGCAACAGCACCTTCCTGCCCATGTTCCCCGGTAACGGGTGTACACTGCTCCTTAGCGCTACAGAAAGCGAGAGTGGTTGCATTTAGCTAGTTTCCAAGGTAAATTTAACCCTTTGGGCTCTCTGTAGTACAGTGTTCTCCAACCTTGGTCCCCAGATGTTTTTGGCCTACAACTCCCAGCGTTACTGGCTGGGGCATGCTGGGAGTTGTAGGCCAAAAAACATCTGGGGACCCAAGGTTGGAGAACACTTATTTATTTATTTATTTATTTTATTATATTTGTTAATCGCCCATCTGGCCGGTCACTGCAGTAGCTATAGACACCTTTTCCCCCTCCCCAAAGGTTATTTTAAAAATTAGGTGGGGGGATGGGGGCGGAGGCTAAATCCAGCCCGCAGGCCAGGCGATGCCCACCCCTTGCCAGAGCATCGCTCTCAGGCTGAATATGTGTTTTGCTCTGAATTGCTACCTTTTCTGGTGGGATTACCATTTAAATTGTGAGAGTTTCAGTGTCGATGTTCCTTTTGCAGTGATGGAAGAGCTTTGCAAAAACAAAAATTAAAATCAATGGCTTACATTTTCCGTATACTCATAAGTACCACAGGTGATATGTAAATCCTATAAGCAAGGCAATACAATCCTGGACCCCATGTTAAACATTTCAATCCCTCTCAAAACGTATTATTTAGGATGCTACTCTCCTTATCCCCTGGTCAGGGCTTCCTCAGCGTTTCCCATACATGCCATGCGCCCAGCCTGCAGGCAACATGTTGGAGAGGTTCCTGCACACTTCAGAGGCAGATACAACCTTCTGCAAATATAGCAGAACGAGCCCAGCTGCATGAAATATTCAGGAACCGGTCCTATTAAAAAATCGCATTAGCCACCCCACTACCTTTCCAAATTTACTCTGTTTGATCTGCTTGCCTTGCAGAAAGTTTCAATTTGTCTTTGCCCTAAACTGAAGATCCGAAAATGCACAGAAAACCCTATTTGCTTTGTTAAGTCACAGAGAGAGTTGGGCTGAGCTAGCATGGTGATTAAGAGAAGGCGTTCCGGGAAGTTCCCCTTTCGAGCCTCACCTTGAATATGAACTGGCTGGGCCAGCCTTCCCCAACCTGGTGTTCTCCAGGTGTTTTGGACGTCAGCTCCCATCAGCCCCAGCCAGCATGGCCAACGGCCAGGAATGCCGAGAGTTGTCAGGCAAAACACCAGGAGGGAACTAAGTTGGGGGAAGCTGCACCTGATCAACTCAGTGCTTTAGAGCATCCTTCCCCAATCTGTTGCCCGCCAGATGTGTTGGATCATTCCCATCCAGCGTCAGCAGGGAAAGATACGAGTTGCAATCCAACACATCTGGAGGGCACCAGGTTGGGGAAGGATGCTCTAAAGCAGTGGATCCCAACCTTGGGTTCCCCAGATGCTGCTGGCCTACAGCTCCCAGCATACCCAGCCAGCATGGCTAATGGCAAGGGATGCTGGGAGCTGTAGTCCAGCAACATCTGGGGAACCCAAGGTTGGGAACCACTGCTCTAAAGTGTTGAAAGCACCTCATGCGCATCTATTATTATTATTATTATTATTATTATTATTATTATTATTATTTGACACGCATGCCTCACAGAGTACAAGAGAACAGGTCCCTGCCCCAAAGAACTTACAGTCAAAATTTCCACACAAGGGAAACAAAGAGGAAGAGAGGAGGGAAGCAAAGGCAGGATTAAACAGGAAAGGCACCTGCAGTTGCTTCCGTGACTTGTATTTCAGCTTCGGGGGTGACAGCAGGGCTCCCGCCACGCCCACTCGCCACGCTGCGGCCTGGATACGGCGGCCTCTTACGTGCTGAGCGCCATCCGCCCGGCTTCCCATTGAGATCGCAAGATTGAATCACGCGAGGGATGGGGAAAGAAGAAAAAGACGGCAAGCCCCGACCCGCGCCTTCTCGCCTTCCATATCTGAATCACAGCTATGCACTGTATTCCTGCAGAGGGAACCGCTGAGCCTGAAAGTGACTCACGGATAACATTCGGCGCGCACACAGATGCCCTGGTTTCCACTATTAATCATTTTAATGATGTCTCATCATTTTGATTTAAATGTATTAGATCAATGCACTTCCAGCAGGGATGAGGAACGTGTGCCCCCCCGCCAGACATTGTTGCAGTGCAACCCCCATCTCCCCTCACCATTGGCTATGCCGGCTGGGGCTGATGGGACTTGCAGTCCAGCAACATTTGGAGGGCCAACACGTCCCCCCACCCCTGGTTCACAGGATCCCCAACCTCCAAGTAGACCCATGGCAGCCATTTTGTGGTGGTGCCCACGAAAGTTTCTCAAGTCGTCAAATGTGCTCATGGCCCCAAAAGGTTGCCTGCCCCTTAGTTATCTGAAGGGCCTTCCAGCCCAAGTCCAGTTTAAAGATAAAGAACCATAAGAAGGGAGAGCAGGGGCCAGCCTTGAAGCTGGCCATCAGAAGTTTGCACCTGGACAGCAGACTGAGCAGTGGGAACAGAGGCGCATGTGCTGCCCCTCCCCCAACATCCTCGCGCCTGGTAGCTCCGCCCTCCGAGCAGGACCGGTGCAAGGCAGTTTGGTGCCCTAGGCAAGATCAGATATTTAGCACCACCCCTTCCCACTTGAGAGTGCTGTATTTTTTTTAAAGGCGTTCCTAGCGCCCCCTTTAGCCCTGCGCCCTAGGCAGCTGCCTAGTTGGCCTAATGGTAGCACCGGCCCTGCCTCCGAGTCTATCTGGCTGGGGCATGCTGAGCTATGCTGGCTGGGGCATGCTGGGAGTCGTAGGCCAAAAACATCTGAGGACCCAAGGTTGGAGAACACTGCCATAAAGGATTCAAATTGCAGAGAAACTGCTGGCAATTAAAGGATTCAGCACCCGCTTCTTCTCTGTTGCTTCTCCGGTGGTGCAGTGCAGTGGAGCCAGTGTTCACAGGGTCAAAGCCCTGGGACTTTTTGATCAGCAGACATTATCTGCCACCCCTCTCAGACTTCCCTGTTCCCTCTGAGTTTAGCTGTTCCTCACCATAGCTGGGGTGGGTGGGTGGGATGAATTTCCCCAGTAATAATGTATTGTTCCTTCTTGCAGTGCAAAGTATTTTGGGGTGGCTTGGTCTTGAATGGGCACTGAAGACCCATTAGCATTACCAAAGACATATATAAGACAGAGAGAGAGAGAGAGAAAGATGGATCAGTGCAGCTGCATTTTGGACTCTCCTTGGCAGTATGGCTCCATACTGTATCACCACACCACTGTGCTTTTCCACTCCAAATTCTCCCCAACCCCTCTAGTCTTCGCCGTCCTCTTTTGAATCCACTCTTTACAAAAAATCAAACACCCAGCATCGGGTCTCTAACATACACTTTGCACCTTCTGTGTAGTCAGAGCTGGTTAAAGGAGACCTTTGCTCCCACCCAACTATACCCTACAGTCATTCTGACAAGGATGCTTAAACTACATGAACCTTCGGCAGGCAATTGTGACGTTCTTCTGTTGTGTTCGGCTGCCACTGGAGGCTAACAGCATAATATGTGGGAGCACTAAAAATAAGACTGTCAGAAAATGGGGGGGGGGGATACGGTCTTCCTCTTACCTTCGGTGAAGCTGCCCGAGAGGGTTATTGCTACAAACACTTTTCCTTCTGGTTCCAGGTCCACCTGCAGGGGGAGAACAGGCGGAAAAGACGGTCAATGGAGCTTGAAAATGTCCTGTCCTGTTCAATACCTCCCCTCCCATTAGCGATTCTGTAATCGTCTGTGAGGATCACAGTGAGTACAGAGAATCAGACTTGGATCCGAGTTCAGGATTTGAACACTGTATAAAAAGGCTCAGGCTGCAATCCTATGCCCACCACTTACCTGGGAGTAAGGTTAATAGGGCTGTGCCATAACTATCTAGGTATTCCTTCTTTATTTCCAAAACCAGGCAACCAAAAATGGAAATCGGGTGGCCTACCAAGAAAGGGTAGACCATCTTTTTTTTAAAAAAAAACCATGAATTTATTGCACTTATAGCCGACACTTCCTCCAATGGGCTCAGAGTAGTACTCAAGCTTCTCCTCTTCCCATTTTATCCTCTCATGGTATTGCCGAAGGGCAAGCAGTGAGCTTTATTGGAGAACACTGGGCTAGTTGGACCAACGGTCTGACTCGGTATAAGGCGGCTTGCTGTGATCTTACGTTCGAACTCTAGAGCAGAGCCAGGCAACTTTGTGTTCTCCAGCTGTTTGGGATTACGGCTCCCATAATGCCTGACCATGGGCCATGCTGTCTGGGCAGATGGGAGTTGGTAGTTCAAAACATCTGGAGCCGACCAGGTTGCCTCCCCGTGCTCTCCGCGCGGGCGCTCACTTGCAAAGTTTGTAAAGACACATCCGCAGTAAGGGGTCACGATTCCCAATTGTTTAAACCAGCCTTCCCCCCCAACCTGGTGCGCCCTCCGGATGTTTGGGACTCCAACTTCCATCAGCTCCACCCGACATAGCCAATGGTCAGGGGTGGTGGGAGTTGTAATCCAAAACATCAGGAGGGCACCAAGTTGGGGAAGGCTGGTCCAAACAATACCATAGAGTCATAGATCATAGAGTTGGAAGGGGCCTACAAGGCTATCGAGTCCCACCCCCTGCACAATGCAGGAAACCAGAGGAGGGGGGTCTCCCATCCAAGTAATAACCAGGCCTGACCCTGCTTAGCTTTCCACACTCAGACAAGCTGAGCCAGCGTGAGCCACAGGCCTGTATAGCAAGTAAAATGGTGTGTGTGTGTGTGTGTGTGTGTGTGAATCTTCCATGGCTGACCTTGTGCCAATCTTCCATGTTCCAGCTGAGTCTGTTCACGCACTGTGGGGTGGTGTGCAGTGTGCGAAGGAGACACTGGGCTTGGCCGGCACCTGGAGCAGCCGCTCCTCCAGGCACCAGATGTGTGAGCCATCGGAATGGCGCACGGTGCACAAAGGATGTCCCTGACTTGGCCGGCACCGGGAGGAGCTCCTCCTCCAAATGCCAGCCAAGTCCCTTTCTCCATGCAGACGAGAGGCATGGGCAAAATGGGCTGGGCAGGTGAGGTCAGGGGGAGGGGAGGGGCCACGTGCTGTGGCCCTGCCCCATGACATCCTCTGGCCTGCCTCATTGCTCCACGGAGCAATTCAGACCCTGGAGCAAAGTAAGTTCCACGCCACTTAGATTCAGTGTTCCTCCCCTGTAAAATATACAGCTTATTATCACTGTTAAGAAATTATTAACATTTGTTCATAACTAACATTTCATTATTATTAACATTTATATACTGCCGTATTTGCTAAAAAAAATAGTCAAGGGGTCGTTTGGCAGCCAGACCAAAAATCGTCGTTTGGCAGCCAGACCAAAAATAAGCAGTTTGTTTTAACAAGACACAATAAAAAAAAAGAAAAGAAAAAGGCACCCATCACAATCTGCACAGTCGGCCTGAAGTTTCGCCTGGAGGGAAGCGTACAATAGAACAACTCCAAGGATCCTAAGAGGGGACATAGCTAGGTGGCAGAGAACCCACTGTTCATGTAAAGGTCCCAGGTTCGATCCCTGGCATCACCAGGCAGGGCAGGAAAATCTCCTGCCCGAAAAATCGTCAACTTAGTCGCTTTTGACCAGGTATCTGTTCTGCTCTTCTAGCCAGGTTTAGGGCGTTGGGTGGGAATCCCTGACCTGTAGTAAATCAGATGTAGATTTGTGCTTGGAGGTATGCAGGTCGTCTCAGGTTATGGCTCGTGTCCCAGAGCTGTCATTTTGTGTCCTGCTGATGCAGGGTTGGCCCAAGACATCTGGCAGCCTGAGGCGACAGACAAGATGGCGCCTCCCCCCATTCCACATACAGAGGCCGACCAGCCCAGTAGCTGAATCTTGACTTCAACATTAGTGACGGGACAGCATCCTCAAGTGCACCTGAGGACAGCTAGGCTAGCTTGGGGAGAACAGAGCAGGCCGAGTGTCACACACAGCTCTGCTTGCTCCTCAGCCCTACACAACGGCTGCCTGGGGCAGCTGACTCACTTTGCCCAATGGTCGGCCTGGCCCTCTGTTTACGGACCTTGGGATTCGAGCAAAAAACAAAGTCAACCCAGCAAACCCAGTGTCTGTTCACCCCTGCTCTGAATAAAACCATTACCTTATTTTCTACAGCTCTCTTCAGAGCAGTGTTCTCCAACCTTGGGTCCCCAGATGTTTTTGGCCTACAACTCCAGCATGCCCAGCCAGCGTAGCTGGCTGGGGCATGCTGGGAGTTTGTAGGCCCAAAACAGCTGGGGACCCAAGGTTGGAGAACACTGCTTCAGAGTCTGTGTGTGTTTTTTGTTATTCTTTGGCCAAAACAGAGGTCATTAGTCCAGGAGGATTTGGGTTTAATGTTCCTTTTATAGCAGTTCTGCTAAGATCTGCTGAAGTTCAAGTCACCCCATCACATGCTGTCTATAAAAAGCTCCCTGTTAATTTTTTTTTTTTTAATCACAGCCACTAAATGTAAACATGAGTCTCACACCACGTGTAATATTGGCAACAGTTTAAAATATCCTGAAAATAGGGTTTTCTCTAGAGGGATGACTCAGTGGTTTCCAACAAGCCTCCCCTCGTGCCTGAACTTGCAGCCAGACCAAAAATAAGCAGTTTGTTTTAACAAGACACGATAAAAAAAAAGAAAAGAAAAAGGCACCCATCGCAATCTGCACAGTCGGCCTGAAGTTTCGCACGGAGGGAAGCGTACAATAGAACAACTCCAAGGATCCTAAGAAGGGACGTAGCCAGGTGGCAGAGCATCCCACTCTTCATGTAGAAGGTCCCAGGTTCGATCCCCGGCATCTCCAGGCAGGGCAGGAAAAACTCCTGCCTGAAACCCCAGGAAGCCGCTGCCTCTAGGTTCACACAACACAATAAGCCATGGTGGCTTATACGTTTCAGAGTGGCTTGTTGTGTTGTCTGACTGTGGCTCACACTGGCTCAGCTTGTCTGAGCGTGGAAAGGCCTGCTTATTACTTGGATGGGAGACCCCTCCTCTAGATTCCTGCATTGAGCAGGGGGTTGGACTCGATGGCCTTGTAGGCCCCTTCCAACTCTATGATCTATGAAATCTATGAAATCTAAATCTATAAACCCAGCAGCATGGTTTGTTAACCACGCATAAGCCACTCTGGCTGGGTTCAGACAACACGACAAGCCACTCTGAAACAAACATGGCTTACAAGCCACCATGGTTTATCGTGCTGTGTGGACCCAATCAGTGTCGACAGCACTGGACAGGATGGACCAGGGCTCTGTCTCGTAGAACAGTATTCTCCAACCTTGGGTCCCCAGATGTTTTTGGCCTACAACTCCCAGCATGCCCCAGCCAGCTACGCTGGCTGGGGCATGCTGGGAGTTGTAGGCCAAAAACATCTGGGGACCCAAGGTTGGAGAACACTGCAGTAGAAAGCAACTTCCTACACTGATCCTGTTTAAAAGGACTGGTTTCACGGGAGATGATTTGATGTCAAACTCATAAAACAACAATAGCAACCAATTCCCACTCAATGCACAGATAAGGAAATCAGTCAACCCTAAACACACATACTAGGGAGAAATCCCCATTTCACACAGTGGGATTTAGAAACTACCAGGTAAACGTGTCCAGGATTGCGCTTGTTTTAAGTCCTAGGAGAAAGTCAACTCACAGAGGTGCAGATCACAACCGTGAGCTTTCCACTCTCCCAGATTTAATACATTTTTCTTCCTTATGAGAAAAAGTAAAAAAATAAAACCCATTAACATGTCAAGGAAGTAGTGACGTCCCATGTTGTTGTCCTGCACACAAGGCATAAGAACGGGAGGGAAGAAAACATACGCCGTGTTCAGACATCTCGCTAAACCACAGTGTAGGGCAGTGATGGCGAACCTATGGCACGCGTGCCACAGATGGCACGTGGGGACCGCTCTACTGGCACATGAGCCATAGGTCGCCAGGGGCACAGAGCTCTAACAGAGCTCGAGATCAGGGGGGCGAAAGCAGCCGCTCTGGCCGCCGCGTTTTGCCCGGCATCGCGCAGGCCGCCACCTCTGCCGGGGAAGGGCCGAGAAGGCGTGCTCGCCCGGCCTCCGCAGCCCCTTCCTGATCCGTGAGGACCGGCCGCAGCCGGCCTGGGCCCGGCAGGGAAGCCCCGCCGCCCCGCCCGGCGCTCCCAAAGTAGCGCCGGCCGGGCCAACTCCTGTGCCCGGCCGGCAGAGAAGAGGGGCCTCCACAGCCCCTTCCCGATCCGGAGGACACGCCGCTGCCGGCCCGGGCCCGGGCAGGGAAGCCCCGCCCGGCGCTCCTAAAGCAGTGCCGGCCGGGCCAACTCCCGTGCCCAGCCGGCGGAGAAGAGGGGCCTCCGCAGCTCCTTCCCGATCCGGAGGATGCGCCGCCACCGGCCTAGGCCTGGGCAGGGAAGCCCCACCGCCCGGGCCAACTCCCGTGCCCAGCCAGCGGAGAAGAGGGGTCTCTGCAGCCCCTTCCTGATCCGGAGAATGTGAAAAGGCTTGAAAAGTGGCATTTGTAGCCCTTTTCTCTTTCTGCCACCCTCTTTTCTCTCCCTCCCTCTTCCTTCCAAAGGAGATCTGGGTTCTAGTCCCCAATTGCCATGAAATTCACTGGGTGACTTTGGGCCACTCTCAGCCTCAGCTAACCTCACAGGGTGTTGTGAGGATAAAATGGAGAGGAGGAGGAGAAACTATGTAGCTGCCTTGAGTTCCTTGCAGGTGCTTCATTTGTCTTTTTTCATAAATTTTGTGTTTTTGTAGACTCCAAGACTTGAACAAACAAAAACATGAGCCCCTTTTGTAAAAAAAAAACATCAACTCAATTTTTTTAATAGTACTACATTGTACAGGTTGACTTTTACTTTTACTAATCAACACCTGTAGAAGCAGGAAAGGACCCCAGAGTAAAGCTTGCCCATACTTCAGTCTGGCATATAATCATATTACAAGTTGAGAACCCTTATTCAAAAATACATGCGCTAATTATTTAAAAAGTTTATCTAAATTACCTTCAGGCTCTATGTCATAAGCATGAAGGTAATTTAGATAAGGATAAGGGATTCTCAACTTGTAATAAAATTATATGCCAGACTGAAATTGTATGGGGCAAGCTTACTCTGATGCTTCTACAGGTGTTGGATTAGTAAAAGTAAAGTCAACCTGTACAATGTAGTACTATTAAAAAAATTGAGTTGATGTTTTTTTCAAAAAAAGCTGTTGGATCATTGAAAGCCCTGTATGTGTTTTTCTTTTAAGACAAA